>CM054941.1:12185741-12216062 GCA_029168755.2 Tillandsia fasciculata
TTAACTAAATTGAAGTTAAAGTTATTAGCCATTTGCCCAGACACCCTATGACCTTCTAGGGTTATATTTGATCAACTCTTTAAACTGGGATCTCACCCACATTTCTTATTGCCCTCTTGAATCCTAGGAGTTACTAACTCTGTTTTCCCTGTTCACCATTAACTTAGAGTTACACTGACTCTAATTCCATGTTCCACTGTTATCTTAGAATTACATTGACTCTACTTTTCTGTTTTCCCTTTCATTTCTCCCACTTGATCCACTTTTTCCATCCTCCTGATTCCTTACTGAATCCTAGAGTCAACTTGACTCTATTTTCCTGTCTGTGTTTAAACTCTTCTAGCTCAACTTAGGTTCCCTTTACCTAAGTCACATGTCATACTTGTCCTAGAGTTCCATGACTCTATGCTGACCTCTAGTTTCACCTTAGGTTTCCTTAACCTAAGTTCCATGTCATACTCATCCTAGAGTTCCTTGACTCTATGTTGAACACTAGTTCTCCTTAGGTTCTCTTTACCTAAGTTCCATGTCATATCACCCTAGAGTTTTCTGACTCTATGTTGATCACTCTATCCAGTGTCCTTAGGTTATCACCTAAGACCATGCCACTCATCCTTCCTAGGATAACTCCTAAGTTGATGTCACTCGTCAACCCCTAAACTAGGTTTTCTCCTAGTCTTACTACCAACAAGTTCTGTTCCCTTATATCACATGATTCCTAGGGTTGTACCCTAACATGATCACAGTCATCAAGTAATTACTCATTTCTCGCATGCAATTATTTTCATATCCATCATAAAAATAATATTTATCCTCTAAGTTCCTTTTGCACATGAAAATGAATTATCTCCCTTTGGCAACTGACAGTTGCATTATCATCTGTGTCCTCTACACTACAATTTATCCCCTATTGTGGGTAAATCATAAATATCACTTTTCCTCTAAATTTTCTACAAATGCACATATATCATCTGTTATTGGCAACCAACAGTTGCTCTTTTCATCTGTGTTCCTCTAAACATGCAATCTTATTCATAATTACCTAACGCCTCTAACAGGCTACTATCATGCTTCGAATCGAAAAGCAAAGGAGCAAGGGGAGAGGTCACCCAATTTCGGCAGAATTCCCCACCTTGTAGTGTACCCAATTGCTTGTAGACACTTGCAATTGGTCTCCGCGCGATTCCACTTGTCTCCTCGAGCTTGCACGCAAAACGATGCACTTCTCTCGAGTCTGCACGCAAAACGGTGCACGTCCACCAAACCTGCACGCAATACGATACACGTCACTAAAAACCCACACGCAAACGGTGTGCATCATTTTAGTCTGCACGCAAAACGGTGCGCGTTAAATCAACCGGCACGCAAAACGGTGCACGTACCTCGAATCTGCACGCAAAACAGTGCACGGTCTACTGTAGGGTTGCACGTAAAACGGTGCACGTTTTTCTAACCCTGTATGAAAAACGATGTTAATATTAGAGAGTGCACGCAAAACGATGCGCGACAACACAACTGGCACGCAAAACGATGCACGTACCTCAAATCTGCACGCAAAACGGTGCACGCCTCACTGTCGGGTTGCACGCAAAACGGTGCACATTTTTCTTGTCCTGCACGCAAAACGATGCAAAATATTAGACTTGCACGCAAAACGGTGCGCGATAAACCGATCTGCACGCAAAACGGTGCACGCTAACTGTAAAGTTGCACGCAAAATGGTGCATATTTTTCTACCCCTGCACGAAAAACGATGTATAATATTATAAATGCACGCAAAACGGTGCGCGATAAAATAATCTGCACGCAAAACGGTGCAAGTTTAACTGTAGGGTTGCACGCAAAACGGTGCATATTTTTCTATCTCTGCACGAAAACGATGCATAATATTATAAACTGCACGCAAAATGGTGCGCGATAAAATAATCTGCACGCAAAACGGTGCACGTTTAACTGTAAAATTGCACACAAAATGGTGCACATTTTTCTACCCCTGCACGAAAAACGATGTATAATTTTAGAGACTGCACGCAAAACGGTGCGCGATAAAATAATCTGCACGTAAAACGGTGCACGTTTAACTGTAAAGTTGCACACAAAATGGTGCACATTTTTCTACCCCTGCACGAAAAACAATGTATAATACTATAAACTGCACACAAAACGGTGCGCGATAAAATAATCTGCACGCAAAACGGTGCAAGTTTAACTGTAGGGTTGCACGCAAAACGGTGCATATTTTTCTATCTCTGCACGAAAAACGATGTATAATATTATAAACTGCACACAAAATGGTGCGCGATAAAATATTCTGCACGCAAAACGGTGCAAGTTTAACTGTAAGGTTGTACGCAAAACGGTGCATATTTTTCTATCTCTGTACGAAAAATGATGTATAATATTACAAACTGTATGTAAAACCGTGCACAACAACTCAATCTGTGCGTAAAACGGAGCACGTACCTCGGATTGGCACGCAAAACGAGGCGTGCAAAATTGTCCCCGACAGTCTGCGCAACAAAACGGCGCAGTATAACTCGGTTCCTAACACGCAACACGATAATGGGGTCAAATCCATACCCAAAGGAGGCATAAATATTGTGCCAAAAATACCGTAAAAATAATGTGCGGGGCTTACCTCATACAGTCGCGCCGTTCCATCTCACAAAATTTCCTCCTCTTTTTCTTTCTTTCTCTCTCTCTCTCTCTCTCCTCTCTCTCTCTCTCTCCTCCTCGAAGCTCGGTTGAAGCTCGGTTGGAGAAGGAAACGAAAGAAGGAAAAAAAAATGGGGTGCGGGGAGGAAGAAGAAGAAGAAAAGGAGGGAGAGAGGAAAGTGGTCCATGGTGCACCGGTCCACGGTGCACCTGCCGGTCCACAGCACCCAGCCGGGTGCACCCGGCTCAGGCACGCGCGCCCCCCTGCGGGCGCACGTCCCTGCCCGTACGGGCCCAATGGGGGCCTGCCATGTGGCGGCCCCCTTTGACCCACGCATTTGATGCGCGCCAGCTGTGCGCGTTGAGCAGCGCGCCGCGCGCCTTGGAAATCCGTTTTTATCTCGTTTTCTGTCCATTTTTCGTCCGTTTCCGTCCAAATTTGACAGGCGGGTTCGTTTCAGCTAAATTTATCACAGAAAAATTTAAATTTTCACTTTGGGCCATTTTTGGGCCACCAAAAGCCTCGCTGTATCCAAAATCATTGGCGGACCCCGTTCTCACAATCCGGGTATCCGATTAACCCGAAATTTTTACTGGGACCTTAAAACATAATTACGAAGCTCCCCAAATTTTCTCAGAATTTTTCGACACTGTTGGCGGAGCCCGTTTTTACTATCGGGTATCCGATCAACGCGAAACTTTTTCTGTGGTCTTAAAACATATTTACGGGGCTCCCGTAATTTTCTCGGAATTTTCCGACACTGTAAATTTTCCACTAAAAATCTGGGCCCCCTTTCTCCAATAAATTTTTAGATCTCTCCATTTTAACCCGAATTGGGCCCAACTCGCGTCCAAATGTTCCTTACTTCCCCAACTTTCATAACACTAGTATTTCATACCACCTTTATTTACATTTATTTATGTGCCGAAAATTCGGTACATTACATTCTACCCCCCTTAAAATAAGTTTCGTCCTCGAAACTTGAATCACACCTCGACTTAATTTGATCGAGAGGGAGAATTTTGCCCTTCCTACTGGGCTCACTGTATATCGTGACCGGCATCAAACTGCCTGCTCGCCGAGACTGCACGAGCAACTCATTCATGAATCCCTGTCTCAATCCAGGGACAAACTCAGACCTGGTGTCTGGCCACTTTCACCAAATAGGTGACAGACACAGCCGAGCACTTGCTCTCTCAATTGTCACGAACGACCCAGTCTTTACTTGCGAAATTTCCATTTTAATTCCGCCATCATTTTTTTCACAACGAGGCTGCATCTGCAACCAATTACACTTACCGCATTTCCGGTCGCTCCCCTGCCTAATGTGGAGGGCAAGGCCAATCCGCGAGCTCTCAGCTATTACACACGCTACTAGCGCTCTGAGTCTACGGGTATCAGCTAACCCGACATCTCGGACTACTAATAAGTCCACAGACCACGGTCCAATAGGGGCCTATAGCCCAAATACTAGCCTAACACTGTGCAACGGCTCTCTCTTTAGCCCACAGATCCAAACGTCATACGGGTAGATCCCCACTTAGGATTACTACCCCAGTACTCCCACTAGGAGCTACAGTACCTCAATCACCACTAGCTCTACGGCCTGGTCATATCTCACTCTCAGTGTACTAATAGCCTCAATGCTCACACGTGGCATTCCACGTCCCCGGGTCATCGCTCGGACTATCGTCCCGACCAAATCTCTATCATGCCCCGCCATCAGGTCTCGGGCCGCTGTCTCTCACAGCTGACTGCGCCTGCCCACTGGGCTACAGGCCCACAGTCCACCAACATGGTCCAGGCACGGATCGTCCTAACGCGAACCCGCAAATCGTCGCCACGCGACCACTACGCTCACTGAGCAAAAATCAACTAACCAGTCGTCAATCCATGACCCGCACTCTGTATCGACTCTGGCCACACTGGGCAAAGGCTGATGCGCCAACTAATCAGCTCTCTCGGGCTAAACTATACTTGTGCTCCATGAGCACCGAAACAGTTGGGCGTCCACGCCCCCACGCTAACTCGCAATAATCCAGTGTGTTAAGCAACTTGCTTAAACACGCGCATGACTCCTGTACACCTCTCCCAACTGGGTTGAGGCACCAAAAATAACTGTCCACCAACTCTGGTGATCAACTCGCAAAGACTACGGTGGCAACTCTTGCCATTACTTTGATCCATCAGAGTAGCGCCACAAAACTCTCGCTCTTCGAGAGATCCTCGCACCTGAAGCCTACTCTAGGCCTCACCAACACTACTACGTGGCAACCTAGCCACAATTAACACACCACACGGTTACTACCGTCATCAGGGGCGAACTCACGCCGCCTGGCCCGCAAATCTTTCTTGCCCTAACCCTCAGGGCACATTAACTTGGTTCTCGCACATAGCGATCACCAACGCTCTGTGAGTCGGTCTCTCACTGGACCTTTTATCCATACTTTGCCAGCAAACTAGCCGACACAAGCTTAAAACACCCTATGCTGAGGGTGTTGGCTGCGCCGACAAGAGTTCGGCGGCCACTGCCATTCTCTTTACTGTCGCCCCTACAGGCGGCGACGCCGTATACTCATACGTTGTTTGTGCAGCCTCAGCTTGCTGCGCTATCAGCCACTGGAGCCTATCTATCTGCTCCGACTGTCACATCGACGCCACACTTAGGCGTTGGAATCAGCCTTCCTATCGGCGGGAAATTTCCGCTGACGGCAAGAAGCTTGATCTGCTGCTGGACCACCAATAAGTGCGGCCACCTGCTATCGCAGCTCGTGTACCTTGTTCGACCCAGAGCCCTCTCGTGGCTCGAGTCGAGACAAGCGCGTATCCCTGCGTGGTGTCATCGCTAATATGCACACCACAACGAAATGATTTGCCCAAATTTAGCCATTTGAGCAACGCGCAATCTATATACCGACAGAAAAGCTCGTCGACCCAATCATGCGAAAGTATAAGAGGGTACTCCTTTTCATCTCCAACATTACGTTGTCGGCCGCCAACGTAATATCCGAAGAATGAAAGCTCGTCGCCCTCGATCAGTCCCAACATCCTTTTTGGGAACAACAATAACCAATCAAATACTTTCGCTCAATAATCCACACACTCTCTCGTGCTAATCCCTAGGGTCTCCCTAAGGTTTGCTAACCACCTAGGACTATTCCTAGGCTCTGATACCACTCTAATCTGTCACGCCCCGAGTCCGCCAATTTGTACGGTTCGGGCACGCCAACAGACCCGCCAATCGGGTAAAACCTTTTTCTACCCGAAAGGAACGGTAACATCCATAATAACACAACAAGTGTATGCGGAAGCACAATATCAGAGTACTAAAAATCACTATAAATTTAAACTTTCATTTTATAAACAAACAGTTTAAGCGAAATGAAAGCATACAAGAGTGATGAACCATAAATTAAACTTATTACACTTTACCATTCTGAACTTGCAAATAAAATTATTACATTTTCTTTACATAATTCCTCACCATACAAGGTTCACTCAAGAAAACATAGAAAGGGATACCTCTGCTAGACCCTCTAGGTCACTATGCTGCTGGGCCCTTGCCCCTGTCGTATGCCTCGCTGTCGACTGCATCTGATCTGTCTCGACCGCTGCATCCATTCCCGAACCTGTGGGGGGTCACCCAAGGGGTGTGAGAACTTACGAGCGAGTTCCCAGTGGGTTCAACCACCGAGAGAGAGTGTCCTACACCACTTGGTCCAATGGAAGCAATAATAATAGTGTGCTAGGAAACTAAAATCCTCAACATCAATATGCAGCTATGCAATAATATATCACTACACTATCTGTGTACAACCATCGACCCAGCACTACTCTGTCTAGCCACACTAGGCTGCTAAGCACCAACTCGGCCACTATGCCGCTGTATACTGGGTTCAACTAACCCGGCCACCCTGGCCACTCTATTTTTCTTTATTCTTTAGATTCTGGTGCTTTAGTTCAAGTTAACCCTTGGAAATTCTTATCCAACGGGCCCGAGCCCGGTAGTCTTGCTACCATAAGATAAGATTTCTAAGGTTGCCGATAACACTCGCGAGTGTTACCCCGTCCTGCCGGGGGGACTTGTCATACGGGACACTGCCCGATAGGGTCACTGCCCAACTCTGACAAGAGTACTCTATCTACCAGTCATACGGGTCGCTGCCCGGGAGAGGGACCCTGTCCAACTCCTGACCGTTGTACGTTCGCCCCCGGAGGTACGCCCGTTTTATCTTTAATTTTTCTTTCTTTTCTTTTCTTTTTCTTTCTCTTTTATTTTAGTTCTTAGCCTCTTTGCTTTTGAACACTTGCTTTCCTTTCTTATTCGAGCTTATAGCTCCCATTTTGCCACTGGCAATTTACTTTCTCTGTTCTTCGAGCATTTAGCTCCTTGCTTTCACTTTTAGCCCTTCGAAAGTACCTCGTCCGACGGGTCACTGCCCAGGGAGTCCTGCTCCACTTGACGAGTCTCAAATTCGAAGGCGCCATTTACATTCTCTTTATGCTTTTAGCCACTTTTAGCTTGCTTTTAATCTTTGCCTTTTAGCAACAATTTTTCCTCTTATCCTAGGTCTTGCCATAAGGATAACTAGAGAGTCTCCTGGACTCTTAAACATTTCTCTTTTATTTCTTTAACTCAAATTGAAGTTAAAGTTATTATCCATTTGCCCAGACACCCTATGACCTTCTAGGGTTATATTTGATCAACTCTTTAAACTGGGGATCTCATCCCACATTTCTGATTCCTCACTGAATCCTAGAGTTAACTAAACTCTGTTTTCCTGTTTCACCATTAACTTAGAGTTACACTGACTCTAATTCCATGTTCCACTGTTATCTTAGAATTACATTGACTCTACTTTTCTGTTTTCCCTTTCATATCTCCACACTTGATCCACTTTTTCCATCCTCCTGATTCCTTACTGAATCCTAGAGTCAACTTGACTCTATTTTCCTGTCTGTGAGTTTAAACTCTTCTAGCTCAACTTAGGTTCCCTTTACCTAAGTCACATGTCATACTTGTCCTAGAGTTCCATGACTCTATGCTGACCTCTAGTTCACCTTAGGTTTCCTTAACCTAAGTTCCATGTCATACTCATCCTAGAGTTCCTTGACTCTATGTTGAACACTAGTTCTCCTTAGGTTCTCTTTACCTAAGTTCCATGTCATATACACCCTAGAGTTTTCTGACTCTATGTTGATCACTCTATCCAGTGTCCTTAGGTTATCACCTAAGACCATGCCACTCATCCTTCCTAGGATAACTCCTAAGTTGATGTCACTCGTCAAACCCCTAAACTAGGTTTTCTCCTAGTCTTACTACCAACAAGTTCTGTTCCCTTATATCACATGATTCCTAGGGTTGTACCCTAACATGATCACAGTCATCAAGTAATTACTCATTTCTACGCATGCAATTATTTTCATATCCATCATAAAAATAATATTTATCCTCTAAGTTCTTTTTGCACATGAAAATGAATTATCTCCTTTTGGCAACTGACAGTTGCATTTATCATCTGTGTCCATCTACACATACAAATTTATCCCCTATTGTGGGTAAATCATAAATATCACTTTTCCTCTAAATTTCTCTACAAATGCACATATATCATCTGTTATTGGCAACCAACAGTTGCTCTTTTCATCTGTGTTCCTCTAAACATGCAATCTTATTCATAATTACCTAACGCCTCTAACAGGCTACTATCATGCTTCGAATCGAAAAGCAAAGGAGCAAGGGGAGAGGTCACCCAATTTCGGCAGAATTCCCCACCTTGTAGTGTACCCAATTGCTTGTAGACACTTGCAATTGGTCTCCGCGCGATTCCACTTGTCTCCTCGAGCTTGCACGCAAAACGATGCACTTCTCTCGAGTCTGCACGCAAAACGGTGCACGTCCACCAAGCCTGCACGCAATACGATACACGTCACTAAAAACCCACACGCAAAACGGTGTGCATCATTTTAGTCTGCACGCAAAACGGTGCGCGTTAAATCAACCGGCACGCAAAACGGTGCACGTACCTCGAATCTGCACGCAAAACAGTGCACGGTCTACTGTAGGGTTGCACGTAAAACGGTGCACGTTTTTCTAACCCTGTATGAAAAACGATGTATAATATTAGAGAGTGCACGCAAAACGATGCGCGACAACACAACTGGCACGCAAAACGATGCACGTACCTCAAATCTGCACGCAAAACGGTGCACGCCTCACTGTCGGGTTGCACGCAAAACGGTGCACATTTTTCTTGTCCTGCACGCAAATCGATGCAAAATATTAGACTTGCACGTAAAACGGTGCGCGATAAAACGATCTGCACGCAAAACGGTGCACGCTTAACTGTAAAGTTGCACGCAAAACGGTGCATATTTTTCTACCCCTGCACGAAAAACGATGTATAATATTATAAACTGCACACAAAACGGTGCGCGATAAAATAATCTGCACGCAAAACGGTGCAAGTTTAACTGTAGGGTTGCACGCAAAACGGTGCATATTTTTCTATCTCTGCACGAAAAACGATGTATAATATTATAAACTGCACACAAAATGGTGCGCGATAAATAATCTGCACGCAAAACGGTGCACGTTTAACTGTAAAATTGCACACAAAATGGTGCACATTTTTCTACCCCTGCACGAAAAACGATGTATAATTTTAGAGACTGCACGCAAAACGGTGCGCGATAAAATAATCTGCACGTAAAACGGTGCACGTTTAACTGTAAAGTTGCACACAAAATGGTGCACATTTTTCTACCCCTGCACGAAAAACATGTATAATACTATAAACTGCACACAAAACGGTGCGCGATAAAATAATCTGCACGCAAAACGGTGCAAGTTTAACTGTAGGGTTGCACGCAAAACGGTGCATATTTTTCTATCTCTGCACGAAAACGATGTATAATATTATAAACTGCACACAAAATGGTGCGCGATAAAATATTCTGCACGCAAAACGGTGCAAGTTTAACTGTAAGGTTGTACGCAAAACGGTGCATATTTTTCTATCTCTGTACGAAAAATGATGTATAATATTACAAACTGTATGTAAAACCGTGCACAACAACTCAATCTGTGCGTAAAACGGAGCACGTACCTCGGATTGGCACGCAAAACGAGGCGTGCAAAATTGTCCCCGACAGTCTGCGCAACAAAACGGCGCAGTATAACTCGGTTCCTAACACGCAACACGATAATGGGGTCAAATCCATACCCAAAGGAGGCATAAATATTGTGCCAAAAATACCGTAAAAATAATGTGCGGGGCTTACCTCATACAGTCGCGCCGTTCCATCTCACAAAATTTCCTCCTCTTTTTCTTTCTTCTCTCTCTCTCTCTCTCTCTCTCTCTCTCTCTCTCTCTCCTCGAAGCTCGTTTGAAGCTCGGTTGGAGAAGGAAACGAAAGAAGGAAAAAAAATGGGGTGCGGGGAGGAAGAAGAAGAAGAAAAGGAGGGAGAGAGGAAAGTGGTCCATGGTGCACCGGTCCACGGTGCACCTGCCGGTCCACAGCACCCAGCCGGGTGCACCCGGCTCAGGCACGCGCGCGCCCCCCTGCGGGCGCACGTCCCTGCCCGTACGGGCCCAATGGGGGCCTGCCATGTGGCGGCCCCCTTTGACCCACGCATTTGATGCGCGCCAGCTGTGCGCGTTGAGCAGCGCGCCGCGCGCCCTTGGAAATCCATTTTTTATCTCGTTTTGTCTGTCCATTTTTCGTCCGTTTCCGTCCAAATTTGACAGGCGGGTTCGTTTTCAGCTAAATTTATCACAGAAAAATTTAAATTTTCACTTTGAGCCATTTTTGGGCCACCAAAAGCCTCGCTGTATCCAAAATCAGTGGCGGACCCCGTTCTCACAATCCGGGTATCCGATTAACCCGAAATTTTTTACTGGGACCTTAAAACATAATTACGAAGCTCCCCAAATTTTCTCAGAATTTTTCGACACTGTTGGCGGAGCCCGTTTTTACTATCGGGTATCCGATCAACGCGAAACTTTTTCTGTGGTCTTAAAACATATTTACGGGGCTCCCGTAATTTTCTCGGGAATTTTCCGACACTGTAAATTTTCCACTAAAATCTGGGCCCCTTTCTCCAATAAATTTTTAGATCTCTCCATTTTAACCCGAATTGGGCCCAACTCGCGTCCAAATGTTCCTTACTTCCCCAACTTTCATAACACTAGTATTTCATACCACCTTTATTTACATTTATTTATGTGCCGAAAATTCGGTACATTACATCGATACTATACCACAATCGACTATAGAGAGAGGACAGTGATCCTTGGAGAGTCGGGATAGGAGGAGTTTGTTTATAGAGGATGCCACAACACGCTGTTCGCAGCGACTATATATATCTGTTGCCAGGGCACGACATGTGGTAAGTAGAGGATGTGTTGCATTGTTGGTTACGATGGTGGAGGTGCCTACGGCGGCACTGGGGATCGAAGACATTCCTGTTGTCCACGAGTACCCAGTGGTTTTCCCTACTGAGCTTTTATTGATGCCGCCGGATAGGGAGGTTGAGTTTGTTATTGATGTAGTTCTGGGGAACTGCACCAATTCTAAGGCACCCTCTAGGATGACTTCTGCTGTGTTAAGGGAACTAAAGGCGCAGCTGCAAGACTTGATAAAGAAAGGTTTTATCAGACCCAGTGTGTCATCGTGGGGGAGCGCCGGTATTGTTGGGTTGCAGAAGGATGGGTCACTCAAGCTTTGTGTGGATTATAGAGAATTGAATAAAGTGACCATAAAAAATAGATAGATATCTATTGTTGTAATGACACGACTTTTTGTAATATTTAACCCTCCTTCTAATTTAGTGTTCTTTTAGTACTTCGGGATTATTGTATTTTTTTGTGAGTCGGTCGGTGTGTGGCGTGAGTATTTTTCTGTAAAAGAGCACGAAAAATGATGACCGATGGTGCAATCGGATCTGAAATCCGATGTCATGATCTCCCGGAACGGAATTTTTAGTGATGCGGTGACTAAACATGCATCGGAATCCGTGCAAAATATCTTACACCCGTATGGGATAATGGGAGTTTATCTCGTAGGAATAATTAATTAAATAATTAATTATTTGGTGACGGAAAGTAAAAACGGAATTTAATTGTACGTACGAAAGAGAAAAACGAAACCCTAACCGAGAGAACGGAAAGGAAAAAAAGAGGAGGAGAAAAGGCGAAACCCTAACCGGAGGAAAGAAAGAGGAAGAAGACGGCGGGATCCGATCACCCCGAACCACATACCGGAAGCAAGAACGCGATCGGTCGATTCCCCGTCGGATTATCCGGTGAGTGTTTTTACGTTCGTAGTATCTTCGGGTTTTCTTTTCGTATTTTTAGTTGTCTTCTCCGTCTCCGTCTCCATCGTCTCCGCCGCCCGTCGCCGTTGCCGTGCGACTTAGGGCATGACGCAGGCGGGCGGACGACGCGCGGTGCCGATAGGGCACCGCGCGGGGCGGGGAAGACGCGCGGTGCCGCTAGGGCACTGCGCGGGCGGACACCGCGAAGGCGGGCGTCGCGCTGGCGCCGCGCGGGCGCCGCCGCTGGAGGCACCCGCGGGCGCCGCGCGCGGCGCCGAGCGAGGGCGCCGCGCGGGACCGCACCCGCGAGGGCGCCGCGCGGGCAGCACCCGCGGGCGCCGCGCGGGCCCGCACCCGCGAGGGCGCCGCGCGGGCCGCACCCACGGGCGCCGCGCGGGCAGTCACCGCGCGGGCGCCCACCCGCAGGCGTACGTCGCGCGGCCTTGAGCCGCGCGGGGCACCCGCGGGCCGGCGGCCGTCGCGCGAACGCCGCGCGGGATGTCCGCGGACGGCAGGCAACCCCCGCGGGCGACGACGCCTGCGGGGAGGGATGTGCGTGCGCGCGAGGAGTCATCAAGTATAGTTCTAGGCGCCATTTTGGGGTTTCGGCGCAGAGTTAATTGGGTTTCTGTTTTCCCTAGTCGCATCAATCATCACGCACCCGGGGCGTAGCTCGAGGGGAGCGACCCCACCGAACTCAAGTATCACATCTGTCACAACTGTCTCAATAGCGGCACATGCAGGCTATAATCCACGATCAAACAGATCGGTATCTCAAAGCTCAAAAGCACAACTCAGTCGGAAAAGATCCACAACTCAATCAAATTAGTATCACAAAGCTCAAACACTCTCTTAACTATGTCGGAGAACCCTCAACGACTCAATCTGATAATGCACGACCCGTGGCTGAGTCGGGAAAGCCCCACGACTCGATCTGCCAGAACCCCCAAAACTCTCAAAGCTAAGTGGGAGAACCACCTCCACCACTAAATCAGGACACGACCCATGATCTAGAATAAACCCACCAAGGAAGTGCGATTCTCGAGACACTAGAAACTCAACATACAATGCACTAAAAATTCGCTCGGCCTTCTGGCATGAGCGTACAAGCAATCTGAACCAACTCAACCAACCCCTCAGGGTGCTCTCAATATTTTAAAACCATTTTTAAAGCTCAGTTTTTCATTAAAACCGGTCCGACGATTTTTAAAATGGTTCAGATGCCCATCTAATGCTAACTAACCATGCAATCTAGTGTCAAGTCATGCCTAGATCATGCTAAAAGTATTGGGGGCTCATAAATGTCTTCCTACAATTTTCTAGGCAACTATCAGATTTAACAGATATAAAAACAGTAACCTATACATGCTCAACATGCATACAGAAGCTTTAGGGGGCATCCCATAAATCTTGAAGAATTTCCAACCCACCTCAAATGCATTCCGCAGGCAAAGCCGAAGTCGGTGTAGCGCCGGACTCACAAAATGATGAAAATGCCCTCGCGCGCGCGCACATTGCCGAGCGCTCCAAAAACTCCGCCGAAGCTCACAGCAGCCTCACTAGCATCTCATCGCAACCTCCGTGCGCTCCGATCCTCTCCGCGGCCATCCCACAGCACGCGCACACCCACACGCATGCACACACGCACGACACGGTTCCACGCGACGAAACTCCAAACTCGCAGCAACCAAGAAAAAGATGGAAGGAAAACCCAATTAAGCTCAAAGCTTCATAAATCCATCATCAAATCCATCTAACGGAATCCAAAAATCAAATAATAAAAAATCTGCCGGCTTACCTCGTCACGTGCGGCCGACTCGCGCGCGACTCCATCCGACTCCAAGCAGCAGGAACCCACGGCACACTCTTCAACCTCTTTCACTCTCTAACTCTCCTTCTCTTTCTTTTCTTTTCCTTACTTTCTCTCTTTTCTTTTCTTTCTTTCTCTGATTCATCTTGAGAAGGGAGGAGGAGGGGTCCATATATAGAGAAGAGAAGGGTTAGCAGGGTGGTGGAAGTAAAAAGACAAAACTGCCCTTACCAAAAAAAATCACCCAAAGTGAAATCTGCATGAGGGGTACCAGTACCCACCAAGCAGTATCGGTACCCAAACTTAGTTTCGGAATCCCCACTTTGTTCCGGAACGGCAAGCCAAAAATCCGCAAGATCGGGCTCTAGCTGCGCACGCGCGGCGCCCATGCGCGCGGCGCTCTCACAGCTATGGCCTCCCAACCCTGCGCTCCACTTGCTGCAGACCCATCATCCATGGACAACAAATCCAAAATCCACACAACCAACATCAACACCAACCTCGCCAAATCGATTCCAAAAACTGCAATACCCAAAATCAAGCTTTCTCTCTCTAAAAATCTGCACTACACAAAAACCAAGCTATCTCTCTCAAAAATCTGCACTACACAAAAACCAAGCTTTCTCTCTATAAAAATCTGCAATACATAAAAACCAAGCTTTCTCTCTCAAAAATCTACACAACACCAAAAACCAAGCTTTCTCTCTCAAAAATCTGCAATACACAAAAACCAAGCTTTCTCTCTCAAAAATCTGCACAACACCGAAAACCAAGCTTTCTCTCTCAAAAATCTGCAATGCACCTTCCAAGTGATTCGACGCACGCTTGCTCCGCTCGGCACCACGCGGCTACTAGCGATAGATTCACGCCTTCAAGACGATCAAAACCCTCTTTTACTTCTCTTTAATTCTTCTTCTTCTTCTTCTTCTTCATTAACTCATTCCTCTGTTTCAAAAAAAAATACTCTGTTTTGCTTTTAGAGAAGATGATGACATGGCAAGCTAATTAATTAAGGGATGGTGCATGGTGTATGGTGTAAAGTGAACAAGAAACCCAAATCATCCTCCAACACCAACACCAATTCCATTCCATACACCCTCTCTCTCATCTTCCTTTAAATTCCATTTCTTCTTCTCTCAGGCTAAATTAACCACTATAATTAATTAATTTAATAATCCAATTTAAGGCAACTCCAACTCACTTTTAGCCCTCGGAGCCTATGCATCAACCCGGAACTTCACGAACTCCGCTGTAAACTGAAAATACACATGTTCCAAACTTTTTCTAATTTTTTTGCAAACAACAGTGGAGTCGCAGCTCTAACAAACCAGTCCTCTAACGGCGCACAATGCCCGAAAAAATTTGATTCAAGCTGGGGCTTCCGCGTCAATCTGACTCAACCCGAATCCATCTGTAAACACAAATGGAACACGCCCAAGGCAATTACTCGCACCACGCCATCTTGCGAGGTCGGTGCGCTCTACAAAGTCCCGGTACTCTACAGCTCACGCATGAGCTACATATACCCTGAGTCTAGCATGAGAGGAGAAAAATAAAAAATATGGTTTCTCCTAAGTCAAGTTCCAGCATGATAGTGTAGCAGAAAAAAAGGTGGCCTATCTAGATGACCATACAAGTATGCAAGTGTTCTCAGGTAGAATAAAAGGAAAGCATCTAATAGTACTCTCAAATAAGCTAGATCAATTGTCACAACATGATAATCCCTTTTTGCATAAACAACTAAGTACTAACTAGCGTGCATATGTATCCCCACAATAATATTCCAAGATGTTGATAATTGCATAAAAATAATAAATGCAAAAATAGCCTATGCCTGCCTATACCACATGCACCATGCTGACAATATATAAATTGGCCTTCTCTTTTGACATGATAATACCCCCATACAAGCAAGTTCTAACATACAGTCCCCTTTATCTCGATAAGCATGCAATTGTCAATCATAGGGTGCAATTAGCCTTTTTAACACAAAAATTACTCTAATATGCCTAGTGGGTAGTCAAAAGTGAGAGGTTCGCAACAACACTCACCTCAAACGGTAACTCCAAATCCAGGTAGCACTCTCGCCCAAGAAAACGTTGCCCGCCGCAACAATTGCAAAAATACCAACCGGTGCCCAATTAAACATACAATTCACACTTAACCGTTGTCCAAAAATACAGTCAGGAAGAGGCTCAGTTTTCACCTATAAGATGGACTCCGAAAATTCTGACAAAAATACCGCTGCGATCGTCGCGTCGAGCCCTTCGAAACGGGTACCTGCACATCACAAACCGAGTCCCGTAGGACAAGTTACAAATTTCGCAACGCAGTGAGCGCGAAACTCCACAAACACAAACACTGTAGCAATCCACACAGAAAAGGTGGAATTTATACCTTCGAAAAAGCCTCAGAAAATTCCCAAAAAAATACGAGGATGATCCTTGCGATGCGTAGATGCAAAACGAGTATAGGTACGCCTCAATCCGATGCTCGAGCGCGGAGAAATCCTCGAAACAATCCGGTGCTGTCCAAAAACTCCGCCGCAAAAAAGAGGTCACAAGAAGCTCGGAAAACACCAAGAAAAACTCGAAATGAGGGGGATCTAAAAATACAAAAATCGTAGCCCTACCTATCGTGAAAGCAACGACGCAAGAATCGTCCAAAAAGGTGGTCGGAGTAGGCCGGGGGAGCCCGCGCACCAAAACGCGACGGAGAAGATCGCAGGCGAAGGAACGTCGCGATGCGCCGAAGAAATGAAAACCTCAAAGTGCGTGCCTCGTAAAATCCCAGGAATCCTCCAGGTGGTGCAGCACAGGTGGGGGAGCAACTTTGTAGAAGGTGCTACAGTGAGATAAGGCTCGAAAATGCAGAAAAAGGGGAGAAGAAGGTGGCTCGGGCCTATTTATAGGCCCACAATAACTTTTCGAAAAAAGACGGATATGCCCCCGGATTTGGGCGCTCGGACAAGATTCGAGCGCCCGAATCCGCGGGAATATACCCTCCATAGTGTGCGCCCGAATCCTCCTGGGCTTGACACGTGTCCGAACACGGGACAGCCGTGCAAGCCCAGCCGGGCGCTGCCACGTGTTGCAACGGTCAACGGGGGTAGGTGGCGCCCGCGAATAGCGGGCCCACGTGCCCCCCTCCCCACTCCCCCCCCCCCCCCTGCATCACAGGCCGCACGTGCAGGCAGGCGCCTCTGACCGCCCTACCACGCATGCGCCCCGAGGCGGCCCCCCGGGCCTCCGTGCACCGCAGCCGGTGAGCCAGCCAACCAGAGGCTGCCACTTGTCCCCTGCGCCCGGTCCGCGAACCTACTTTTGGGTTCCGTGGATCGCGCCGCGTGCGCCGACCAACTGGGGACTGACACGTGTCCCCCGCCTTGGTCCATGCACGGCCGCGCCTAGACCGCGCACTAAGAACCCGCCAATCCGGTGGCGCCACGTGTCCCCGCGCCGGGTCTATGCATAATGCCGCGCCGCTCTGTGGACCGAGCGCCGTAAGCCGGCCAATGACAGGCCGCTACGTGGCATGCCGTCGGTCTACGGTCCCCCATGCACCAAAAATTACTGAAAACTTTCGGGAGTCCGTTTTTGGTCTTTCAGACTCAGAAACAAATAAGCAAACAGCCGT
The DNA here is from genome assembly GCA_029168755.2 of Tillandsia fasciculata. NCBI lineage: Eukaryota > Viridiplantae > Streptophyta > Magnoliopsida > Poales > Bromeliaceae > Tillandsia > Tillandsia fasciculata. The sequence goes on from CM054941.1 coordinate 12,203,163, forward strand.
TTTCAAGCGTTTTTCCGCGCTGAATCCAAATCCAACTTCTGTTTGGCCTAAAACCCTTTCTAAAATTCGGCAAATGCAGCCAAAGGCCAATTCAGCACTAGATACCTCACAGGGTCCATCTGTGGCATTCTTTGATGTACTATGGGCCCGACACACCAACAATAGGTGTTTCACACTGTGGATTCGCGAAAAAAACTGCATGGAGACCTGGACCACTACAGGTAAATCATTCACCGCCTTCAGGTCATCTACTCAATATGGCGCCAAGCTGATAAAAGTAGAATTAGTTTTACAAAAAAAAAAAAAAAAAAAATTAAGATTAGATTTGAAAAAACTCCAAGAGCTCTTAAGATGTCTCTCAATAGATTTATCTCATTTCAAAAATTTAGTTGGAGGAGGTGGTGGTTGTGCGTTGTCACACTTTAATATTCGAAAAAACCGGAAGTCAAGACAGAAGATTTATGGAGAGGAGCCACTTGGGCGGTGCCGAGTGAACCACCTGACAAGTATCAATCGGTAATCCCGAAAACAAAATTAAAAAAGAGCAATATGTTTACATCGACCTCCCGCTCACCGTCTTTCTTCGATTTTTGTTTTTGTTTTTGTTTTTATTTTTGTTTTTGTTATTATTGTTTTCGTTTGCATCAGAAATTCTCGAGAAAAGAGAGGAAAGAGAAAAGAAAAGGATGATCCAACTGCTGTTCACGGTGCTGGCGGCGGAGGCGGGGGTGGTGGTGCTGCTGCTGTTCCGTACGCCGGTGAGGAGGGCGGTGGTGGCGGGGCTGGACCGGCTGAAGCGCGGGCGGGGCCCCGTGATGGTGAAGACCATCGCAGCCACCGTGCTGGTGGTGGTCTCCTCCAGCGCCTACAGCATGCTCAAGATCCGACGCCGCTCCTCCGAGATCGGCCAGCTCACCCCAACCGACCAGGTCCTCTTCTCCCGACACCTCCTCGAGGCATCCCTCATGGGTACGCTGCTACTACACCAACCCTTCCCCCTTCTCCTTTTCTTTTTCTCTTCTTTCTGCCATTCTAAAATGCCCTATTGGTAAATGGTACCCATTAACATTTAATTGTTTTGATCAAGTATTCTACCCAGTTTAAGTTGCATTTTTTTTTTTTTTTTTTTTAAGTTCAATGCCTCTATTAACTGTTAATTATTTATAACTTTATTTGCTAAAAAGTGATCAAAACTATAGAATTTGATAAAACCCCCTCAATCGCAAGGAAAAAAAAAAAAAAAAAAAAAAAAAAAAAAAAAAAAATCCCCGATGTGGCTCAATCTGAAAATAGAGGGGACCATCTCAGAATGGCCTGTAAGTGAAGGGAGCTTGATACCTTTTTACCTTTTATATATATATATATATATATATATATATATATATATATATATATATATATATGAGAGTTTTGCACTTCTTTTTGGTTATTGTTCATTAAATTAAATACCATCTCAGAATGGCCTGTAAGTGAAGGGAGCTTGATACCTTTTTTACCTTTTATATATATATATATATATATATATATATATATATATATATATATATATATATATATATATATATGAGAGTTTTGCACTTCTTTTTGGTTATTGTTTCATTAAATTAAATACGCTAAATTATAGAAAACTTTGCCCCCCTGTCTTTCAAAAGTCTGTATTTTGCCCTCTCGTGATTACGGAATTGTGGATTTACCCCCGCCGTTAGCGTTCGGTGAGTGAACCGTCAATTTCTGAGGTGATATACCGAAAATATCCCTCCCAACCCCTCCCTCCCTCTCTATGTCCAGCTCCCGGGCACCGCCGACCTCTCCGACGGCGGCGGAGACGACGACGACGACAACGACGACAGGGGGAGGGAGAAGGAGGAGAACTCGGAGGGGAGCAGCGCGGGGGTGGCGTGGACTCGGAGGGGAGCTGCGCGGGGGGCTCTGCGGAGCAGCGTGCGGGAGCGCGTGGGGCTCTACGGCGCGGCGTGCGGGAGCGCGTGGGGGGAACGGAGGACGGGGAAGGAGAACGCGGTGACGGGGACGGGGGCGTGGGCGGCGGTGGACTCGGAGAAGCGCGGGGGGCTCTGCGGCGCGGCGTGCGGGAGCGCGTGGGGCTCTGCAGGCGTGCGGGAGTGCATGGGGGGAACGGAGGACGGGGAAGGAGAGCGCGGTGACGGGGAGGAGGACGTGGACGGGGACGGGGGGCGGCGGGGACGGGGGCGGGGACGGGGGCGGGGGCGGCGGTGGACTCGGAGGGGAGCAGCGCGGGGGGCTCTGCGGCGCGGCGTGCGGGAGTGCGTGGGGCTCTGTAGGCGTGCCGGAGCTCGTGGGGGGAGCGGTGGACGGGGAAGGAGAGAAGGGCATTTGCGTCATTTTGCCCATTCTGTTAATCCCGTTACCCCCTAAAAATAATTTTGTACTCACGAGGGGGCAAAATGTAGCCTTTTGAAAGACGGGGGCAAGGTGAAAAGCGGTATATTATAGAGGAATTTTATGTAATTTAGCCAATTAAATATATAGACCAATTGTGAAAATAATGCCATCAAAAGCTAGTAATATTATGAAGATTTTATTGGAAGTGTAATAAAAAGTACGAAGCACTCTAATAATGAAAAGCAAAACTAACCTAACCCTTGGTCATTGTGATGAAAGCCAAACTTTGTGCTCAAGGTTGAATTGTTATTGCAATTTTAACTCCTACTGACATGGGATCAATGATTATAGATGGATGTGTATGATCAAGTATCTAACAAAACGAGTACCGTCATTAAACCTACCTGATTTAGACTGATAGGCGGCTGTGTCTCGTTGATTACATGGATTGATAATCGTGCAACAGGGCTCAATTGATCAGTAGCAGCACAAGCTATACCGATGTGTAGTTTTCATTGAGTTCAAAATTCAGGGCAACTATAGTTTCGAAGAGGCAGAATTGGAGTTCTTTTGGAAATATCGGTATACCTTTCTTTTTTAATTGAGGAGGAGAGTGAAGGAAAAGGAAGAAGATGAGATAGGCGAAACAAGAAATGTTTTGACTTGGCAAAGCTATCCCTGCACCACCAAATTTTAAACTAATATGCGCTTTGAGAATTCTTTCCCTAACTGTCGGCATTCGATGAATGTTGAGAAAGAGAGAGAGAGCCTATTGTAGGTTATGGATCCCCAAGGATCTAAATAGGTTCTATCAAATACCTAGATGGGGGGTGAATAGGTGTAATATCCAAAAACCAAATCTTAGTGTAATTTAAAATAAATGCGAAAAATAAAAACAGCACACCAAGATTTACGTGGGAAAACTCCAACCAGGAGTAAAAAACCTACGGGACCAACACGCAATAACAATCCACTAAGAATAGAAAGATAACAAGGTGATTACCTGTCACGCCCCGGGTGTAAACCAGAACCCGGGCCCGTCTACAGATCCGCCGTGCACACGGTATTTCCCGCGTACACGAAGCGCCAAACCTGCTCAGATATATAAGAGATATAATAAAAGAGCAATAAAAACAGAGCTGAACTAAAACTAATACATCTCAGACTGAAGCTGGAATAAAATACAATACATCTGTACAAATGATACATCCGTCTCTCCCAGCTCACCAAAATAAATACAACCTGCTGGCAAAAGCCAGTCCCAAAGTAAAAGTACAACCGTCTGAGGAAACACGGGTACACCAACTGTCCAGCTAACACGCTCAACCTGCCTCGAAGTCTATCTACTCAGCCGTCCTCTCTCCTCGACCCGTCGCTGAAAACTCAGCAGCACCCGCAGAAGACACTGCAAAAGAAACAAAGGGGAAGAGAAAAGAGAAAGCAGTGGGGGTGAGAACTACTGTAAACAGCAGCCTCCCCCTAGTGGGTAGACCTCAACTCAAATGTGCCCACTAGGACTACAAGAGGCGAAAAAGATGAACAAAGGTGGTAAGCTGTAAATAAAACTGCCGATGATGAATAGAGCTACCACTACATGCCTCTAAAATGCCAGCTAGGAATATAGCTAAATATATGCATCAGAAAGTAAATGCCTGCCTGCCTAGACCCAATCGATACACCAGTAAACACTGGTACTGCCTGCTGTGCCTGCCGAATCGGGTATGCTGGCCAACGCATAACACCGATAGGAAAGAGAGTCCCGAGGACTCGAAGCCTGTAAAAACGCACACTCCGGAGTGGCACTCGAGGGGAGCGACCCACACGAGTATAATGCCTGGGTAACAAGTACCAAAATAATGCCTGGGTAACAAGTACCAAATCAGCAGGACTGGATCATGACTCTGATCAAAGTGGGAAAACCCATCCACTAAAAGGAGACCCGATCTCAACCCGATGCAAGATAAACAAATAGTGGGAAACCCCATCCACTAAAAGGAGACCCGATACCCAATCTGATGCAATAACCACTGTCTGGTCAACCGCCCAAGGTCCGCGGTTGCCGCAATACCCTGCCACCAAGCCTGCCTGTCCCAAAATCCAAGATCCACAATCGGGTAGAATAATCGATATCCGGTCAACCGCCTACTGTCCGCGGTTGCCGCAATACCCTGCCCTCACAGCCTGCCTGTCCCAAAACCCACAACTGTCTGACTACACTATCCCAGCCCCTGCTCGAACCCGAGCGTACTATCCCCCAAATGTAGACAAAAGAAGAGAAAAGCATGGTTTCTCCTAAGTCAATGCCATCATGATAGTGTAGCAGAAAAAGGTGGCCTAACTAAATGTCCAATCAAGCATGCAAAGTCCATTATTTAAAACAGGGTTTAAATATTATGATCTTTCCCCCATAACAGGGATGCCACTAATTAAACTTCCATCTGCCAAGTAATCCCATGTCCATTTATCACTTAAACATAAGAGGTCCCAATGTGTACAAGCAATATAGTCCAATTCCCAATTACCCTGCCATTTTTACTTTTTACCGGTTCATTTAGCACTGTACTAAAAGCAACTCAAATAGGCCTAGTGGGGACATCACAAGTAGGAGGTTAAACAACGGTACCCACCTCGAGCGCTAAATCCAAGTCCTGACAGCGAAGTCCGCGCCCGATCCTCAACCGTCCTCGCAAAACTGTGCCAAAAATCCCAAAGGATACACACATAATTACTATCCAAGTTAATCCCAAAATCTGTCCCCAAAATCAGATTCACTGATCAGCCATTTTTACCTGCGAAATGTGCCCACAAAATTCCTAGAAAAATACCACTGCGATCTACGCGACGAACCGGTCGAAACGAGTACCTGCACGTTTTCCCACGATTTTTCTGTGCTGAGAACGAAAATCGACAAGAGGGGCATCCCAAAGCAAATCGATCACAAAAACTGAATCTGAAGATACTGTAAAAAGGGGGTTCTCACCTTCAGGGAAATTCCACAACAAATCAAGAAAAATCAGAGAGATTCCTTGCGATGCGTAGATGCAAATCCCCTTTTGAATCGCCTCAATCCGATGTCCGGTTGCGGAGATATCCCCAAAACAATGCTGTGCTGTCCAAGATTTCACCCCAGGAAATGAGGTCACAAGATGACCCGAAAAACCCATGAAATCCTCGGAATGGGGAAAAACCAGTAGAAATAAGAAATGTAGCCCTACCTGTTACGAAGACGATGGCGCAAGAATCGCTGAAAAATACTGCCTGGTTAGCTCGGGAGAGCTAAAACACTGTCGCTGCGCCGAAGGAGAATCCAGGAATGCAACGTCGCGCCGCGCCGAAAAATCCAAATCTCGAAGTGCGTGCCACCACAAACCCCCAAACTTCACCAGGAGATGGAGAACTCGAAGGGGAGCAACTTTGCTGAAGACACCTTGGTGAGATGAGGCTCGGAAGTGGTGGAAAAAGCATGAAGAAGGGAGCTCGGGCTGCTTAAATAGGCCTCACCACTTAACAAAAACAATTGGGGAAATACCGGCTGGGTCCCCACTTTCGGGCGCCCGAAAGTTTCCGGGCGCGCACAGTGCGGCCCGGCCCAAACTTTCGGGCGCGCACAGTGCGGCCCGGCCCAGCATGCCCCGTCGGACGGGATCCCGCGAACCGTCCGACCCGCCTCCCCGACTGCCACGTGTCGCCCAAACAGCCGACAGCCGCCGCGACCACTCCTGCTGCGCCACGTGGCCACCTCCGGGAGTCGACACGCGTCCCCGACCGTCGTACCGCCGCGCCTGCCCGCACAGTCTGCGGCCGCTGCCCCCACTGCCCGCACAGTTGACCATCCAATGGGAGCGCGCCACGTGTCCTGCCTCTGACCGGTGCACCCGGTGCACAAGCCACTGAACACCGAACCAATGGTAACCTGCCACGTGTCCACCCTGGTGCACCGTGAACCAAAGCCAGCCATCCTGCTCCCTGCACCGAGTACTGTGAGCCGACCAACCACCAGGCGCCACGTGTCCCCGCCTTGGTGCACGCCCGCGCGGTGGACCGGCCGCCTGCCCGCGCCCCCGCCGCTGCTGCCCGCGCCCTCTGCGCCTGCCCGCGGCCGCGCGCCGCCTGCCCGAGTGCCCTCCGCCGCCTTCCGCCGCCGCCCGCCGCCGCCGGCCGCCGCCGGCGATCGCCGGAATTACTGTTCCGGCATGAACAGTAACCCGAAGCCCAAAAATGCCGTAAATACACCGTCTGAAGCGTTTTCGCGCGCTGAATCCGATTTTGACGTCCGTTTCGCCAAATTCTCACTCTAAAAATTGCCGAATGCCCCCGGAAGGTATTCTTAGTCCGAAATTCGCGCCGAGCCCAATCTCAATATCCGTTTTGCGCGCAACCACCTCTAAACAACCGATGGGGTCCCCTGATCACCCGCGTGATCCATTTGAAGCCCGGAGTCCAACACTTGTGTCCAAATTGGCGCCCGAACACCGCCGACATGCCCCGTAGGCCTCCAGAAGCTGCCGGTCACCCTGAAAAGCCCCAAATACCTCCCGCACACCGCGTAGGCCTCCAGTAACCACCTCAAAGCACCGCAACAGCTCTGCGGATATCCAGGTCATCACATCCTCCCCCACTAAAAGAAAGTTTCGTCCTCGAAACTAAAGTCATTCCTCAACACGGAATCTCAACCAACAGGGGGGTAACTATCCAATCATCCACCACTCAAGCTCCCAAACTACCAAATACTTCAACCAGAGACACTGTGCAACCTTGGGTCCTAACCAGAACGAAACAAAGGAGAACACATCCAGAGGACCACGCCACCTCAACAAGGTGCAGCTGGGCTAACTGCTCGGCCAACAAGTAGTCTGTATCGGTACAAGCATCTGCCTCTCCCAGGGCCTCAGATAATCCAATCACCAGTCCGTCGACACAAAAGCTCGATCCAAATACCTCTGTACTCCCAAAGTACCCGATATAAGTCTCCCAACTGGTCTCAGAACCTCAGATCTCCAAAACAAAACCGTCGGGAGGTAGAAGCAATCAACACTCAGCCAGGAGCAGTCGAGAGAACCAGATCGCAAATCCATCTTCGCGAAGATCCAATATCCTTGCAGCTAGTAAATCAAATTCCCCAAGCTTGACAGAAGGGTGCTAGCTCCCGGCGATCACTTTATCAAATTCTTACGGGTTCTCACAAAGCCGAAGTGAACCAACCTTCCACACTCGAATAGCACCGGCGCCCCCAAAGGTGCCACACTTGGCCCGACACAAATCCAACACATCAAATCCTGGAGTTGGGTCCTCAACCCCCAAACTGGTGTCATGCCAAACAACTCCGATAGGAGAACAGCTAGGAACTCACAACCAAAAAGAAAAGGAATATCACCAAGTCCCGATGCCGCCGCAGATCCCTCAAACACACCAGCAAACAAGCTACTCACCCACTACGAGACATCTGCCTCGCTTACAAGGTCAAAACCAAACAGGCGAAGATACACTCAAACAACCCAGGTACACCAACACCTCCAAGCCTGGCTCCCACGAAAACCGTCCTCGCAGTATAATCAGCTGCCGCAAAAGAAAAGAAAACCGGGCCAGCCTAACCGTCCAAAGTACCAAACCGAGCCCCACCACTAGGTCAAGACCATCAGGCCTACAGGTACAACCAAGGACTCAACCGCACCGGGCAGGACCCACGACACTCCCCCCCAGGTGCAAAAGATAGGGAATACGACCTCCCGAACACCGGGTAACCGTCCTATCCCTAACCCAAACAATGAAGCCAAACACTACCCACCAAGAAGGGGAAAACCTCTCGTATCTAAAGATACGAACCCAAGAGCCTGGAACAATTCAAACCTACCGCCACACTGGCCGCTGAAATCCATGTGCTCTGACGGTCTCAAGAATCCACTATCCAGAAAAAGAAATCAGGAGTGCCTCACCCGACCGACCTGTCCTCCAACACCCGGCGCCAAGCGCCTCAATCAGAACTCGCCTCAGGCAGCAGATCCCAATACAACGGAACTGTAATGCCACGCTCCATACCCGGCGCCTACTCCAAAAGGCGTCCCAAGGACTCTCAATCCCCCACCGAACAAGACCCTGCCACCAAAGGCTCCATACACAATCCCACAAATCGGGGCAACTCATCCGCCAAAACTGGCTCACTCCTTCAATGAAATCCCACAGTCTCCCTGCAGTCAACTGTCCACCCTTCCTCGGTGCCCCAGCACTAAACGTCGGCAAGAAGGGGCTACTCGCTAGTCCGACAACTGTGCCACTGCACTGATCCGACAACTGCGCCACCGTGCTGATCCGACAACTGTGTCACCGCGCTGCTCCGACAACTGCACCACTTGTGCTGATCCGACAACTGCGCCACTGTGCTGATCCGACAACTGCGCCACTGTGTTGATCCGACAACTGCGCCACTGTGCTGATCCGACAACTGTGTCGCCGCGCTGCTCCGACAGCTGCACCACTGTGCTGATCCGACAACTGTGTCACCGCCTGCTCCGACAGCTGCACCACTGTGCTGATCCGACAACTGTGTCACCGCGCTGCTTCGACAGCTGCACCACTGTGCTGATCCGACAACTGTGTCACCGCCTGCTTCGACAGCTGCACCACTGTGCTGATCCGACAACTGTGTCACCGCCTGCTCCGCTGATCTGCCTCCAACACTCCTACCCTTCGGGTCCGGAGCCCCCCCCCCAGACTCCAATCTGGGTATCCGGCCCGAAACAACCAGCTCAGGCCCAACTGCCGCACCAAGGTGCGCTCGGGTCAGAGCCCCAACGTCGGGGAGACACCGCTCACCACGACAAAACCGCAAATCAGCACACCCCAAACACTCGACCCAATCTAGCGAAAGTCAAAGGCATCCCCCTATTTTTGTAACGTTATGTTGTCTGCAGCCAACATAACTGTCCCACAAAAATAGGGTATGCCGATCCCTCTTCACTCACTGGAAGAGTCAAAACCAAATCACCGACTTTCGCTAAAAGTCACGTCTCTCACGCCCTAACATCCTAGGGTCCGCCCTAAAGCCTAGGGTTTCCTAAGTCCCAACTGACCTATCCCTAAGCTCTGATACCAACTTAATCTGTCACGCCCCGGGTGTAAACCAGAACCCGGGCCCGTCTACAGATCCGCCGTGCACACGGTATTTCCCGCGTACACGAAGCGCCAAACCTGCTCAGATATATAAGAGATATAATAAAAGAGCAATAAAAACAGAGCTGAACTAAAACTAATACATCTCAGACTGAAGCTGGAAATAAAATACAATACATCTGTATAAATGATACATCTGTCTCTCCCAGCTCACCAAAATAAATACAACCTGCTGGCAAAAGCCAGTCCCAAAGTAAAAGTACAACCGTCTGAGGAAACACGGGTACACCAACTGTCCAGCTAACACGCTCAACCTGCCTCGAAGTCTATCTACTCAGCCGTCCTCTCTCCTCGACCCGTCGCTGAAAACTCAGCAGCACCCGCAGAAGACACTGCAAAAGAAACAAAGGGGAAGAGAAAAGAGAAAGCAGTGGGGGTGAGAACTACTGTAAACAGCAGCCTCCCCTAGTGGGTAGACCTCAACTCAAATGTGCCCACTAGGACTACAAGAGGCGAAAAAGATGAACAAAGGTGGTAAGCTGTAAATAAAACTGCCGATGATGAATAGAGCTACCACTACATGCCTCTAAAATGCCAGCTAGGAATATAGCTAAATATATGCATCAGAAAGTAAATGCCTGCCTGCCTAGACCCAATCGATACACCAGTAAACACTGGTACTGCCTGCTGTGCCTGCCGAATCGGGTATGCTGGCCAACGCATAACACCGATAGGAAAAGAGAGTCCCGAGGACTCGAAGCCTGTAAAAACGCACACTCCGGAGTGGCACTCGAGGGGAGCGACCCACACGAGTATAATGCCTGGGTAACAAGTACCAAAATAATGCCTGGGTAACAAGTACCAAATCAGCAGGACTGGATCATGACTCTGATCAAAGTGGGAAAACCCATCCACTAAAAGGAGACCCGATCTCAACCCGATGCAAGATAAACAAATAGTGGGAAACCCCATCCACTAAAAGGAGACCCGATACCCAATCTGATGCAATAACCACTGTCTGGTCAACCGCCCAAGGTCCGCGGTTGCCGCAATACCCTGCCACCAAGCCTGCCTGTCCCAAAATCCAAGATCCACAATCGGGTAGAATAATCGATATCCGGTCAACCGCCTACTGTCCGCGGTTGCCGCAATACCCTGCCCTCACAGCCTGCCTGTCCCAAAACCCACAACTGTCTGACTACACTATCCCAGCCCCTGCTCGAACCCGAGCGTACTATCCCCCAAATGTAGACAAAAGAAGAGAAAAGCATGGTTTCTCCTAAGTCAATGCCATCATGATAGTGTAGCAGAAAAAGGTGGCCTAACTAAATGTCCAATCAAGCATGCAAAGTCCATTATTTAAAACAGGGTTTAAATATTATGATCTTTCCCCCATAACAGGGATGCCACTAATTAAACTTCCATCTGCCAAGTAATCCCATGTCCATTTATCACTTAAACATAAGAGGTCCCAATGTGTACAAGCAATATAGTCCAATTCCCAATTACCCTGCCATTTTTACTTTTTACCGGTTCATTTAGCACTGTACTAAAAGCAACTCAAATAGGCCTAGTGGGGACATCACAAGTAGGAGGTTAAACAACGGTACCCACCTCGAGCGCTAAATCCAAGTCCTGACAGCGAAGTCCGCGCCCGATCCTCAACCGTCCTCGCAAAACTGTGCCAAAAATCCCAAAGGATACACACATAATTACTATCCAAGTTAATCCCAAAATCTGTCCCCAAAATCAGATTCACTGATCAGCCATTTTTACCTGCGAAATGTGCCCACAAAATTCCTAGAAAAATACCACTGCGATCTACGCGACGAACCGGTCGAAACGAGTACCTGCACGTTTTCCCACGATTTTTCTGTGCTGAGAACGAAAATCGACAAGAGGGGCATCCCAAAGCAAATCGATCACAAAAACTGAATCTGAAGATACTGTAAAAAGGGGGTTCTCACCTTCAGGGAAGTTCCACAACAAATCAAGAAAAATCAGAGAGATTCCTTGCGATGCGTAGATGCAAATCCCCTTTTGAATCGCCTCAATCCGATGTCCGGTTGCGGAGATATCCCCAAAACAATGCTGTGCTGTCCAAGATTTCACCCCAGGAATGAGGTCACAAGATGACCCGAAAAACCCATGAAATCCTCGGAATGGGGAAAAACCAGTAGAAATAAGAAATGTAGCCCTACCTGTTACGAAGACGATGGCGCAAGAATCGCTGAAAAATACTGCCTGGTTAGCTCGGGAGAGCTAAAACACTGTCGCTGCGCCGAAGGAGAATCCAGGAATGCAACGTCGCGCCGCGCCGAAAAATCCAAATCTCGAAGTGCGTGCCACCACAAACCCCCAAACTTCACCAGGAGATGGAGAACTCGAAGGGGAGCAACTTTGCTGAAGACACCTTGGTGAGATGAGGCTCGGAAGTGGTGGAAAAAGCATGAAGAAGGGAGCTCGGGCTGCTTAAATAGGCCTCACCACTTAACAAAAACAATTGGGGAAATACGGCTGGGTCCCCACTTTCGGGCGCCCGAAAGTTTCCGGGCGCGCACAGTGCGGCCCGGCCCAAACTTTCGGGCGCGCACAGTGCGGCCCGGCCCAGCATGCCCCGTCGGACGGGATCCCGCGAACCGTCCGACCCGCCTCCCCGACTGCCACGTGTCGCCCAAACAGCCGACAGCCGCCGCGACCACTCCTGCTGCGCCACGTGGCCACCTCCGGGAGTCGACACGCGTCCCCGACCGTCGTACCGCCGCGCCTGCCGCACAGTCTGCGGCGCTGCCCCCCACTGCCCGCACAGTTGACCATCCAATGGGAGCGCGCCACGTGTCCTGCCTCTGACCGGTGCACCCGGTGCACAAGCCACTGAACACCGAACCAATGGTAACCTGCCACGTGTCCACCCTGGTGCACCGTGAACCAAAGCCAGCCATCCTGCTCCCTGCACCGAGTACTGTGAGCCGACCAACCACCAGGCGCCACGTGTCCCCGCCTTGGTGCACGCCCGCGCGGTGGACCGGCCGCCTGCCCGCGCCCCCGCCGCTGCTGCCCGCGCCCTCTGCGCCTGCCCGCGGCGCGCGCCGCCTGCCCGAGTGCCCTCCGCCGCCTTCCGCCGCCGCCCGCCGCCGCCGGCCGCCGCCGGCGATCGCCGGAATTACTGTTCCGGCATGAACAGTAACCCGAAGCCCAAAAATGCCGCAAATACACCGTCTGAAGCGTTTTCGCGCGCTGAATCCGATTTTGACGTCCGTTTCGCCAAATTCTCACTCTAAAAATTGCCGAATGCCCCCGGAAGGTATTCTTAGTCCGAAATTCGCGCCGAGCCCAATCTCAATATCCGTTTTGCGCGCAACCACCTCTAAACAACCGATGGGGTCCCCTGATCACCCGCGTGATCCATTTGAAGCCCGGAAGTCAACACTT
>CM054941.1:12216162-12318662 GCA_029168755.2 Tillandsia fasciculata
AAGTAATGGCGGCATGCTGACCTCCACAGAAAAAATACATCGGTCAGAAGATCGGGGCTGTCTCGGCTGCTGCTGCTGCTGTCTCGAGGACTGCTGCTGAGATCTCTGCTGCCTCTGCTGTGATCTCTGCTGCTGGTGCTGCTGCTGTGGATGCTGCTGCGGTCTCTGGGGTCCCCAGGCCCTCTCCTATCAGATCGACCACGGCCAAAGACTGAGACTGCGGCGGCCGTGGCGGTCTCCAAGAGCTGGTCTGTCCCCCGTCCTCTGGGGCTGGTCGCTTCCTGTCGGAACTCTGCGCGACCGCGGCCCTCCGTCTGGCCACCTCCTGATCGCCTCTCTCCACCCACTGTGCATGCTCTGCGGCTGCCTCCAGGGTCTGAAATCTCTGAGCATGCACAAGTGTGTAAATCTCTGGCGAAGGCCTCCCTCGAACAACTCAACCTGGTGCGGACCGTCACGAGCGACGTAGGGCACACAGTTCAGCAACTCCCTGAACTCCTGAAAATAAGCATGGGCCGGTCGCTCGCCCTGCTGCAGATTCTTCAGATCATCCTCCAACTTCTTCTTCACACTGGTAGAGAAATAGGTGTCCAACACCATCCGTCTGAACTCCTCCCAAGGTAGCTGCCTAGTGATCCGGAACTCCAGTGGCTCAACTCGCTGCCACCAAAAATCAGCATCTCCGTCCAAACAGTGCACCGCCATGTGCACTCGGTACTCGGGTCGATGAAGAAGTCCCGGAAAAGCTTCTCCATCGCAGAAAGCCAAATCCCAACAGCCCGGGGCTGAGCATCCCGCCCCGAAATCTCGGTGGTCCCCGCTTGACAAACGCGCGAGTCTGTCAGCAAAATCCCGCTCCTCCTCCGCAGTCAAGGGCTGAAACGCCGCAGAAGCCCCGATACTCGAAGATGGCGCCGATGGCACAAAAGGTGCAACAGAGGCACAGGGGCCTCCGGAACAGCTGGGGGTGGTGCCTCCCTCTGAGCAAGCAGCTGCTCAATCCTCTGCTCCTGGCGGCGCTGACCCTCCGCCAACTGGGCCACCAAGGCCCTCAACTCAGCAAGCTCGGGTGGTGTAGGCTGCTCTGGCTCAGCAGGGGGCGAAGGGACACCCCGAGTGGGAATCCGACGTCGTGGAGGCATCCTGCCACAAGAAACCAAACATCAGCAACAAAACCCCACACGACCCAATCTGGCGAAAGTCAAAAGACATCCCCCTATTTCTGTAACCTTATGTTGTCTGCAGCCAACATAATGGTTCAACAGAAATAGACTATGTCGATCACTCTTCACTCACAGGAAGAGTTAACAATAATAATCACCGACTTTCGCAACAAGTCACGCCACTCACGCCCTATAATCCTAGGGTCTGTCAAAAGCCTAGGGTTTCCTAAGTCCCAACTGACCTATCCCTAAGCTCTGATACCAACTTAATCTGTCACGCCCCGGGTGTAAACCAGAACCCGGGCCCGTCCACAGATCCGCCGTGCATGCGGTATTTCCCACATACACGAAGCGTCGGTAACCTGCTCAGATAAGAAATAATAATAAAAGAGCATAATAATCAGAGCTGAATAAAACTACTGTATCTCAGACAGATGCTGGAAGTAAAAGGTACAACAGTAAAATAAATACAGATGTCTCTCCCAGCTCACAACTAAAATACAAAAGCTGGCAGAAGCCAGTCCCAAAAGAAAAAAAGAAAAAAACTGTCTGAGAAGTCTGGTACCCAAAAATCTCCAGCTACGACCCTCGGTGGCTCTCTATCTAGTCCGCGATGCGCTTACCTCGATCAGTTGCTGACGGCCCAGCAACTCCCACAGAGGACTCTGCAAAACAAGGGAAAAGAAGGGAACAAGAAAAACAATGGGGGTCAGTACTACTATAAACAGTAGCCTCCCCTAGTGGGTAAAGCCTCAGCTCAGATATGCCCACCAGGTGCTCAGAGGCAAAAAGGAAAGAAGAAGGGAAGGGATGCAGATAAATAAAGCAACTGATAAAATGCTATCCCTAATATGCCTCTACATGACCAACAATAAGGATGGGAAAAGTGATGCATCAGAATCAAGTAGCCTGTCATAAAGACCCAATCTGACAGCCAGTGAACACTGGCACTGCCTGCTCTGCTGTCGAACTCAAAAACCCAGCCTGGTGCCCGGCGCTCACACCGTGGAACTCAAGAAACTAGCATGGTGCCCGGCGCTCACACCGTGGAAAGCCTACTCCGGAGTGGCACTCGAGGGGAGCGACCCACACGAGTACAAATAATACACTGTATCAACATCTCTGTAACCACTGTCTCATAATAGCAGGACTGGATCGAGACTCAAGAAGTGGGAACAACCCTCCACTAAAGTAAGCCCGATCCCCGAACACCCAATCTGATGCAATAAAACAATCCGGTCAACCACCCAAGATCCGTGGTCGCCGCAACCCCCTGACCACTCAACCTGTCCCAAATCCCCAATACCTGCCTACACTGTCCAACATACGCTCGAACCTGAGCGAGTAAGCCGCTAATGCCAACAATGAAAGGAGAAAGAGAAAAGCATGGTTTCTCCTAAGTCAAGTCCCAAAATAGTGTAGCAGTAAAAGATGACAATAATCATGTGACCATTTAAATCATGCAATGTTCCAATTTCCAAGTATAACAGTTGAAGTGATATAGGCTAGGATGACCGTTTCACATGAATAAACATCAGTTTTGCAGTCCTCTAATTCTATGTTGTCACGGGGTATAAGTTCCAGAATTAATAAGCGATTCCCTAGAGCATGCAAGTCTACCAATCAACACATTCAACATTGTCATAACAAAGTACTCTGATATTCCTAGTGGGCATACAAAAAGAGGAGTACAACAACCACCCACCTGAAGCGCAACTGTCCCAACTCGTACAGTCAGAAAATACCAAAAATCCAATCCGCGCCCCCACAATACTCCTGGTACAACAAGGAATCCACTAATTACACTAGGCTCCCAATCACAGCACTAATTACCACATACAAACACAAGTACTAAACTGTCAAATTATCACCTGCAACAAATGTCCAGAAAATTCCAATAAAAATATCACGGCGATCCTCGCGTCGATAGCTTCGCAACGGTACCTTGCACGCCCAAATCCGAGTTCTGTACACCAAGATAAAAATTCAGCAAGTGGGCACTCTCATACACTAATCTGATTAAGGGTAGATTACTGTTCACAGAGAAATCCTTAATTATCACCTCGAAGGAAAATTCACAAAAATCCACTAAAAATACGAGCGCGTTCCTTGCGATCCGTAGATGAAAAAGTTGTATAAGCTCGTTTCCGTCAGACGCTCGTGCGCAAAGATATGGCCGAAACACTCCGCTGCTGTCAAGAATTCCATACAGAAAAAGGGGGTCACTTGTTGCCTCGAAAACCGTGCCAAAACCTCGAAACGGAAAAGCGCGACCAAAACGAAAGATGAAGTCCTACCTCTTAGGAGTCCACTGGTGCAAGAATCACAGGAAAATGATGTCGGGGTAGCCCAGGGGAGCAAAAACACGATCGCTGCGCCGAAGAAGAACACTAGTAAGCAACGTCGCGCCGCACCGTAAAATGGGGAACCTCGGGATTCGTGCCTCCAAAACTCTTGAAACTTGGCAGGGAGATCCAGGACAAAAAGATGCAAAATTTTGCTAGAAATAGGCTTTGCAGATTTGGCTCGGTTTGGGAGAACAATAGAGGAGAAGAAGGCTCGGACTGTGCATTATATAGAGGCTGAAAAAACAATTCGGAAAATACCCTCTGTGTCCCCACTTTCGGGCGCTTGGGGATTTTCGGGCGGCTACAGTAACGGGCCGGCCCAGATTTCCGGGCGCGCACAGTGCGGCCCGGCCCACAGCACAGCCCAGCCCACTAAGCCCAAAAACCCCGCTGCACCCGGTGCACCAGAGCCAGCCACTGGCGGCGTGCCACGCGTCCCCGACAAGCCGTGCACCGCGCACGACGCGCCGTGCACCGCGCACGTCGGCCGGCTGCCCCGGGCGTACGGTCACCTGCCCCGGCCATCGCGTGGACCGCGCGCACCAAGTCCCGCCAATCCCGATCCGCCACGCGTCCACCCGGTCCACCGTGCACCCGGCCCAAAACTCCGTGGACCGCGAATGCTGCACCGGCCAACCGGAAGGCGCCACGTGGCCCGCCTCCGGTGCACGCCCCGCGCGGTGGACCGCGCGCCTGCCCGCGGCCTGCCCGCGCCCTGGGCCGCCGCCTGCCGCCTGCCCGCGGCGGCGCCGCCGCCCGCCGACGCTGCCCGCCGCCGCCGGCCGCCGCCGGCGATCGCCGGCGACACTGTTCCGGCATGAACAGTAACCCAAGCACAAATTTGACCAGCAAATAGCCCGTCTTGACCGTTTTCGCGCGCTGATTCCAAAAACGAGGTCCGTTTCGCCAAATTCCGCCTCCAAAATTTGCCGGAGGCTCCCGCAAGCGCCAAAAACTGTCAAAACTTCCGGGTGTCCGCTTTTGGGCATCCGGACTCCGAATTGGGCAAACCAAAAAGCCAATCTCAAGTGTTTTTCCGCGCTGAATCCAAATCCACCCTCCGTTTGGCCTAAATAAAATTCTAACATTCGGCATAAGCAGCCGAAGGCCAAAACAGCTAACTAAGCTCACTGGGTCCATCAGTGGCATCCCCTTGATGCACTATGGGCCAGATACACCATCAACAGGTGTCTAAACAGTGGATTCACGGGAAAAAGCTGCATGGGGGTTCGGAATACTACAGACACCGTTTGTGGCAAACTTTCGGGAGGAGACCGAGGCAAGGGTATGCCTCATCAGGCAGCGGCTAGTGACCGTCCAGAGTCGGTAGAAGGACTACGCAAATCGAAGATGACGGGACTTGGAGTTTCTAGTTGGGAAGCTCGTTTGCTCCAGGTCTCGCCATTCCAGGGATCAAACGGTTCGGACTGTGAGGCAAGTTGAGCCCGCGTTGTCTCGGACCTTTTAAAAATCCTGGAGCTCATCGGCCCGGGAAGCTATTGTTAAGCGCTACCACCGAATCCCGACCGGATGTGCAACGTGGTTCGTGTTCTAATGTTCCGAAAGTACCTCGCAGATCCGTCGCCTATCCTGGGTGGCCCCGTTGTTGAGTGGCGAGAGGACTTGAACTTCAGAGAGGCACCGATACGAACTCCGGCGCGGGAGGACGAGATGTTGAACAACTGGGTCTTTCCCTGCGTAAGAGTGCTGTAGAGTAATCGCGAGGGGCGAGAGACGATGTGGGAGTTAGAATCACTATGAGAGAGTGTTTCCCGATTTGTTGGCGGGGAAAGAGTTTAAGTTTCGAGGACAAAACTTCTTTTAAGGGGTGTGTGATGTAATGCCTGGACTTTTTACAACCACTTACTTTAAGCGTATATTTCGTTAGCGACTTTTGGGAATCTTGAATTGGTACTCGCAGGTATTTTTCAGTGATAGGGCTCGAGAAGTAATGAACGGTGGTGCGATCGGATCTGAAATTCGACTCCCAGATCTTCCGGAATTGAATTTTGAAGTTCGCGGAGTGTGCAGCGCGCATCAAAAAATGTGCAACGCAATATGCATGCTTTTCGAGGCAACGGGGTAGGTTTCTTTTAGATCGGGTTAGCGACCGATTCTGGGCATGTGCGAATGGGTTGATTATTTAACCTTCCTTTTAATCCAATAAGTGGGCGTTTCGTGATTTGGGGTGTTGGGGGCTTTCCGTAGGCGTAGTAATAGCAACCCCTTTTTGAGATCGTGGACGGGGAAAAAGGTTTTTTGAAATTTAAGTTTCGAAATTCGAAGAGAAGGGGGAAACGGGAGAAAGAGAAAAGGGACCTCGTCTTCTTTGGAACCAGCGCAGCGGAGGCCGAGAACGGAACGAGGAGCGGATCCGAAACCCCCTGTCACGCCCCGGGGTCGAAACTGCCACCCGGGCCCGCTAACAGATTAGCCGCCCATACGGTGAACCCCGTATAGACGAAGCGTCTAACCTGCAAAAGGAAGATACTATACTAAACAGATATCAGAGCTGAAAGTAAAAGCTGAAATAAAATATATACAACTCAAAGTCCTCACCAAAAGTACAAAGTCTCTCAGCAAAAACAGAAAAGTACAACTCTATACCTCACTACAAGGGTCTCTCAACAAGAACTCTCAAAATAATAAGGGTACATCTACTCTCTGGACGACGACTGGTAGGGATCTAGCTCGCGACTCCCTTACCTCGATCTGAAGAAGCAGCAGCTGGAACAGCAGGAACAGGAGTAGAAGTCCATGGAAAAAAAGACACCACGACGGGTGTGAGAACTACATCCCACAGTAGTTCTCAGTGGGTGCCGTCAACAAGCCCAACGGTCTGCTCACTAAGTCTACTAGAGGCATGAAGAAACAAATGCAGTGCTGAAGGGAAAAAGTTGGAAAATAAACTCTACAGCTACTATGCCCCTATCTAGATGCTCAAAAAGTGGAACAGATGAAAATATGATGCATCTGCTAACATATCAGTATAGTCACCCAATCTGAACTGACTGCCTCCTCGGGTCCAGTCAAACCTGCGCCTACCTACTGCCGTTACATCCCGGAGGACCGGACTTACGTAGGGCGTCCGTAGCTGCCAGAACTGGCCCAGCCAGAGGGACTGTGTCGACAAGCCGCGATACAAAAGTAACAAATCCACCCCGGGCGTGGCTTTCGAGGGGCGCGACCGCACCGAGGAAAAGGTATCCGCGCACTCTGTTGCTCAGGTGACACTGCAGGTATAGTCAAAATCCACGCTCACGCTCTGAACGGAAGGACTCAATCCTCAAACATCTCGCACAACAGTCGGAGCACTTTCGACGACTCAGCTGATCAGCTGTCACGAACACGAGACACTAGCCTCTCCAATAACTCACAGCACAAAACACACTGGCTGGAGATACTCCACAACCAGGATCAACCCACCACTCTGGGCTAACTAAACTGGTCGGACAACACTCAACGACCTGGGACCACCGTCAACCCCGACGGTTCCCAACAACAGAACATCAACCCAACCTGCAGACTCACTGATAGGATAACTCAACAACAGACACAATAAAGGGTCCAGGAACCCCGAAAGACTAGAACCTACAATCTTAATCAAACAAGAACAGGCTCTAGGCATAGCCTCTCGTTGTTCACGTCCCAAAGAAAAAGGCAGCCCTTGGAACCCAGACCACTTGAATCATCTCGGGTGGTTAAATTTATCGAAAAAAGGTGATATTTCTTACTGAAAGCCACTTGATCTGGAAGAAATCTATTTTTAATAATTTTTAGTTCTTTTTAGGAAAACAGTTGAAAACAAGTTTTATATCCAAACCTCGAAGAGCTAATGCCTTCGTCCAATCAAACAAGAACAGACTCAGGCGACCCTACGACGCTTGGAAGAAAACATTTGGTTGACTAAAATCATATGTCACGCCCCGGAGGTCTAAGGATAAGCGGAAAAGCGCATATATATATTTTTTTTCTTTATAAATAACGACCTCGCCCCCGGTGCGTGTCAGACCGCCACATATACAAATTCACTCTTCAAGCGGACAGAGTCTCCTTTGTATATGCACGGCGTCATATTTACAACATCAACAACAACTACATCCTTTAACCACACAGTCACGGTGAACAAAAGAAGGAAAAGTAATTTCATTCATTCACACCAAAGATCGCTACGGGTTCGCAAACGGTGTCCACCTGACACCCAATTTTTCCAAAACTTCTACACATTCACAAAAGGCGGCTACATGTTTTTGAAAAGATAAATCCAGAGGTTTACAAAGCGGTGCCCACACGACACTTGGTTCCGAAAAGTATTTTCGAAACTCTTTTTGTTCAGTATAAAACATGCCGCATATAAGTCATTAAGAAGCATTATAAAGATCACATCACAAACACAGTCTCTCAATCCAACATCCACAATATTCCACATTCAAGCAATTGAGAACTTAAACTTAGATAAAAGGAGATAAGATAACCCAAGCAAGGACAACGGAATAAACCTCATACAGCTAATGTCCTTTAGACGCTGCCTCACCATCGTCCCGACTACTACACCTAGTCAAACCTGTCACCGAGTGGGTAAAGTCAGTGACAAATAAAATAGATGTTTCAAATAATTAGCAATAACTTTAAAACAAAAACAAATGCACCGGAACCTTTCGCTTTCCCTCCTCATGAGTCCACATCACTTGATTTAATTACATGGTACCTATCGGGGAGTCGACGATCTCCCCTCGTGCACAATCGCTTTACTTACATGATGCTTTTAACCCCTTCACGGAGCTAGTGCGGCACTTTTAGCTGCCGTGAAGAGGTCCCCACTGGCACCTACACAAATCGTGGGGCACACGGGTCGTTCAGACCACTTCTCCGGAAAAATACACCCATGCGGAGGCCAATCCGCCTGTGTACGTGCAGCATCCAAAAACAGAGTTTGCCGAAGTCGGCGTGTATCCAGCACCGCGACCCTCGGTCGCCATAATTAATAATGAAAGCGCAAAATACATTCATGCGAAAGGTTTAACAGTTCATCTACTTTATTAGACAGGTTATTAAGCTTTTTATGATGACATGGTGCACTTATTGCACTCGTTGCACTTATTGCAATGGTACCCACCTGGAATGAAGATAATCGACCGCGCCCGCGACCCTCCTAAGCAATCAGAACTTCACGCTGCCTAATAAAATAACCAAAAGCACAAATTAACACCTTACCCTAGACGAGCAAAATCAGTGGTCCCGACCACTGTAACTATAAACCCACAAAAAACCGAAATCACTGTGCCCAGAGGACCGTGACGTCAAACAAGAATCAATGAGTCAAGCCAAGAAAACCCCGACAGCGAAAATGATGAGAAAAAGGTCCGACGGCGCGACCCCGACGATTTTGTCAAGGCGCGGAGCGACGGCGAAACTGGCACATGACATGGCGAAACGGTGACTTAGATGACTCCAAGTCGCCATGCCGAGAAAACGGCGAAAATGATGATCCCAATGGCGAAAACGGCGCTCAAAACGGTAGAAAAACGGACCAAAACGGAGCTACCGAACTTCCGGCTGACGGGTAGTGCACGGCTGAGGCGTGGACCAGGCTCACCGCACAGTGGAGGCGGCGGCGCAGACCGGGCTCACGGCGGACGCGTGCACCGCGTGCTTCGGGCCGGGTCGTGCACGGCGCTGGCGCGCGCCGGGTTCACGGCCGCAGGGTGCTGCGGCGCGCACCGGGTGCACGCTGGGGCGTGCACCCCGCCTCGAGGGCCGGGCCGGCGCACGAAGGCGTGCGCCGGGTCTGCGCCCTTTGGCCGCCGGTGCGTGCGCCGGGTGCACGCCTAGAGCTTGCACCGCGCATAGTGTGCAGCCCGGCGCACGGTTGCGTGCGCCTGGTCTGCGCCTCCGGGACTGCGGGGCGTGCACCGGGTGCACGCCCGAGTCCGTGGACCGCGCTGGAGGGGCCGTACGGGGGATGAACAGTACTCCCCTGCGCGCGTTTCCTTCTCCGTTTTCGCTCCCGTTTCGCGGTTTCTTCTCCGTTCTCGCTCCCGTGTGACTCCGACGACGACCCCGCGAACATGATAATAGCGGCGGCGGCCTCCCGTTAACCCCACATGCTCCGACGAAACACCCACAAAAATCCCCGAACAAAACCGCGGTAAATCTAACGACTAAACCATTGATCGACGAACAAACAAAACATCGATCGAAATCCCGATCAAAAGATCGATTAAAAACCACCGATCAATCCGATCAAGAACAAGAACAAGACATTGATCGAAAACCAAAATCAAAAACCCGTGATCAATGTACCGAAAAAGTTGACCTTAAAAGAATACGAAAAACCCCCGATTAATTCGACAAAAAGAAATAACGATCGCTAACCTCGATCTATCGGGATTAAAGAATCGATCTCGTTCCTTCGCGGCGTTGGGGATCCGGATCCGCTCCCCGTAGATGATGGCGTCTCGTTCTCCGGTCTCCGGCAAGTCGATCGGGGCGATCGCGTCCCTCCGCTTTCTCTTTCTTTTCTTCTTTTCTCCTCCGGTTGGAATTCTCTTTTCTTTTCTCTTCTCCGAACTAGGGTTTTATTTTTGGTCTTCGGTACGCACGAGAGGGAAGGGTTTGAGGAGACGATCTTTTAAAACTAGGGTTTTCCTTTCGGTAAACGGGGTTTAATTATCCTTTTATTATTGATTTATTTTATTTTATTTTATTTTATTTTATTTTATCCTTTTATTATACGTACGTAAAAAGAAAAAATCCCATATTCGAATATTTAATATATAATAATAAATATCTAATCCCACGAGATAAATTTCAAAATTTCTCAAAAGGCGTGCCAGATCTTTTGCACGGATTCCGATGCGCGCTAAGTCATCGCGACACTAAAAACCCTATTCCGGGAGATCCCAAGGTCCGATTTTAGATCCGATCGCACCGTCGGTCATCGTTTTTCATGCTCTTTCACAGAAAAATACTCATGCAACACACCGACCAACTTACAGAAACTCGATAATTTCGATTCACCGAAAGAAGCACTTTATTAAAAGGAGGATAAAATATCACTAGAAAAGTCGTGTCATTACATCATATGTGTGTCCAAAAAAAAGTACTGGGTTCAAGGTCCTGCTATCACTGATAAACCGCTGCCACTAACACAGCTGCGACAGATAGAACAAGAAAAAAGAAACATCTCGGGACCGCCGTCTACCCAAACGGCTCCCGCCACAGATGATCGACCAACTACATCTACCAGACTCCACTCTGCTCCCAAGCACGAGTGTAAAATGCATCCCACACTAAAAAGAATTCCGACCGCTTGGCCCACTACCCGGGCGAGTAAAACACTATGTCCAGGAAGAAAAGAAGTGTGGATGTCTAAAGCAAAATAAACCTAGCCCAAGTTGGAGTTTTCTACAGTCTGGCTGAACATGCTGCATATGACGGGGTGCTAGGTCAAGTTCCAAGTTAACAATAATTTTACAGATAGTAGGAAACAGGAGATCGCATGATCATCAAATAACTCTAGAATTATCAGCTATCACATTCTACCATGCTACACAAGAATATCACTATCATGCATGGTCCTACTAGAGCAGATTTAATGCACATTCCATCAATCTTGAAGACAGGGCCACCCACCTGAAGAGCTGAACTGTCCAAAGTTCCACAGCTGAAAATACCAGGAAAATTGATATGTCCAAATCCAACGGGTCCAGCAATACTCGCAGACCCTCCTGGGTACAACACAAAGCTAACAATTACACTTAATTCCATAATTTACCCAAATAAGTTACAATCTGAATTCAGCCACAAAGATGTCACTTTTTCACCTGCAAACAATACTCCAAAAATTCCAATAAAAATACTGCTGCGATCCTCGCGTCGAGACCTTCGAAACGGGTACCTGCACGTCCAATTCTGAGCCCCGTAAACCGAGTTACAAATTCCACATTACAGGCGCGCAAAAACTCACAACCACACAACTGTAAAACTCTGCACTGTAAAAGGGGAAACAGTATACCTTCGGGCAAGCCTCAGAAAAATCCCAAAAAAATACGACGATAATCCTCACGACGAGTAGATGCAAAAACTATATAGGCTCGTCTCGATTCGACGCTCGAGTGCGGAGATAAAATTTCGGCAATGGGCTGCTGTCCAAAAACTCCACCAGCAAAACAACGGCTTAGAAATGTCTCAAAAACTGTGCCATAAACTCTGAATCAAGCAAGGTGGACAACACGGAAAACGAAGGCGTACCTCTCGTGAATCCAATGCCGCAAAAATCGTCCAAAAAATACTATCGGAGTAGCTCTGTGGACCTCTCAGACCGAAATGCGGTGATAACGGGCCTCCGATGAAAGATCGTCGCTCCGCGCTACGATGCTGAAATCGTCGACGCCGTGGTTTCCAAAAATTTCGGGCCTCCGCCAAAAGATGCGCGACATGAAGATCTCCAACTTTGCTGAAGGGTCCATAGGTGCCGCACTAGTACCGTGATTGGGGTTAAAAGCATCACGTAAGGTGAGGTGATTGTGCACGAGGGGAGATCTTCGACTCCCCGACAGGTACTCATGGAAATTAAAACAGGTGAGGTAAACTTATGAGAGGGAAAAGCGAAAGGTTCCGGTGTACTCGGTTTGTTTTACAGTTTATTTTAATTGATAATTCATTCATCTACTTTATTTGTCACTGACTTTACCCACTCCGTGACAGGTCTGATTAGGTGTAGTAGTCGGGACGACGGTGAGGCAGCGATTAAAGAACAATAGCTGTGTGAGGTTTATTTCAACCGTCCCTAGTGCAAGTGGCAAAAGGCTTGGTGGTTGATACCCGAGACCCGAGTTCGAAGCCTAGTTGCTTCACATTTCCAGCTAAGTTTATTTCAAAAATAAACGAAGCGGGTAGCATGCTACCTTTCTCTCAAAAAAAAAGCTGTGTGAGGTTTATTCTGTTGTTCTTGCTTGGGTTATCTCATCTCCTTTTTATCTAAGTTTAATTTCTCAACTGCTTGTCTGTGGAATGTTGTGGATGTTGGATTGAGAGATTGTGTTTGTGATGTGATCTTGATAAGGATTCTTAATGATTTATATGCGGCACGTTTTATACTGAACAAAAAGGATTTCGAAAAATGTTTGCCAAAACTAAGTGTCGTGTGGGCACTACTTTGAAAACTTGTGGATTTATCCTTTCAAAACGATATAGCTGCCTTACTGTGAATGTGTAGACATTTTTAAAGGAATGGGTGTCGAGTGGACACCGTTTGCAAACTTGTAGGTTTCTCTTAATGGGATTGAATGTCTTTACACTCTCGTACTTGTTGACTGTGACTGTGTGGTTAAAGATTGTATGTTGAATGTTGTTATTGTTGTTGTTGTAAGTATGACGCCGTGCATATACAAAGGAGACTCTGTCCGCTTGAAGAGTGAATTTGTATATGTGACGGTCTGACACGCACCGGGGCGAGGTCGGTACTTAATTATAAAAAAATACATACGCTTTTCCGCTTACCTTTACCTAAAAACCCCCGGGGCGTGACAGTATGTGAGCAGGGAGTGTACTGTGGGCTTGTGTGTGTGTGTGGGTGGACTTAAGTAATTGGTGATTATGTGAGCAAGTATTTTTGTGAATGTGATGGAGGATGTGCTTTGTGTTGCTGCTGTGAGATGTTTGTGTGTGTGCATTTGGAGCTGTAGAGGGTTGTGCGGATTTTGGTAAATTATGTTTTGTGAGTTGTTGGTATGCTGATGGATTTGAGAGTGCTATGGAAGTGTGCTGTTAGTTACCTATTTTTGATGGACTTGGATTTCTATAAATTGGGGTTTGTGAACATGTATTTAATTGTGCTGGAGCTTTGGTGCAGAGTGTTGGTGGTTTATGTATGCTGATTAGGTGAGCTTGTATTTTGCTGTGAGGACTCAGGTGGATTTATTTGAGCTTCCGGGAGATTTTTCCGTGGTTCGCGGCAGGACTGTTAGAGTTTCGTCAGTTTGGGGGATTCAACGCTTCACCGACTTCAGCGATGCCTACGGAAAGCGTTTCAGGTGGGTTAGAAATTCTCCAAAATGTGTGGAATGCTCTCTAAAGCTATTGAATGCAAGTTGACCATGTTTATTATGTTTTTTCCTCTGTAATTAAATCTGATAGTTGCCTGAGAATTTTTAGGAAATTATTCAGAACCCCAGATTATTTTTAGTAGACTCCTGATATTATATGACACTAGACTGCATGTTCTTTTGGCATTTATTTTGTACCCTGATCGTTTTAAAAATCGAGAAAGCCCGTTTTAAGGAAAATCAGCTTTTTAAATGTGGTTTTTAAATCAGGAGTTCGCCAGAGGTATGGCATAGGTTCAGGGTGCTTCTGACCTCGTGCCTGGGGGCCGAGGGGTCTCTTTTTGAGTTTTTGAGATGAGTTCTAGTGTCAGTTGAGTTTGAGCTTCTGATGTGTTTATTCTAGATCATGAGTTATGTATCTCTAATTCGATAGTGGAGGTGATTCTACCACTTAGTTATGAGAGTTTTGAGGTTCTGGCAGATCGAGTCGTGGAGATTTCCCAACTCAGCCATGGGTTGTGCATTATCAGATTGAGTCGTGGAGGGTTCTCCGACATAGCTGTGAGAGTGTTTGGGCTTTTCCTGTTTGAGTCGTGGA
The DNA here is from genome assembly GCA_029168755.2 of Tillandsia fasciculata. Taxonomy (NCBI): domain Eukaryota; kingdom Viridiplantae; phylum Streptophyta; class Magnoliopsida; order Poales; family Bromeliaceae; genus Tillandsia; species Tillandsia fasciculata. The sequence continues at coordinate 12,230,321 of CM054941.1, forward strand.
GTCTCTTTTTCCGACTGAGTTGTGCTTTTGAGCATCGAGTTGCCGATCTGTTTGATCGTGGACCATAGCCTGCATGTGCCGCTTATTGAGGCAGTTGAGACTGATGAGATACTTGAGCTCGTTGGGGTCACTTCCCTCGAGTTACGCCCCGGGTGCGTGTTGATGATGAGATGATGATGCGCCTAGTTGATATACTAGTGGTCGCTTGATACCTCTGGCCGAGTTACCATGGGGTCACTTTGCGTGAGATTGAGATAGTCAGTTTAGGACGCCCCACGTAAATTCCGTCCTCATGTGGATGCGTGGTAGTGGGCAGGTGCATTCCTAGACGACAGGCGCAGGCTTGACTGAGCCAGTTTTGGCAGTCATTGAGATTGGGTGATTTGAGCGGGTGGTTACATATTATGTTCTTAGATGGATCTTTCCTTTGAGCATTGATACTGAGGCACTTTTAGCAGTGGCGAGTGTATGCATAGCATGTTTTTGGTAGAGTTTCCCTTTTGAGCATAATGGTTGAGACATTTTTAGCTGTAGTTTTCATTCAGCGTACCTTTTATCTATCTATCTATTTGCATACCTATCTGTTTGCCTCCAGTAGACTTAGTGGGCATACCGTGGATCTTGGTGACGGTATCCACTGGGATCTACCTTCTGCAGTAGATCTCACACTCGCTGCGGTGACAGGTTTACCGAGGTTGCTGTTCCGGCTTAGCTCGCGCGAAGACAGCTGATCGAGGAGAGGACGTGGCCGATTAGTTCCTTACCAGCATTGAGAGACAGAGGTAGATGTGCCCTATATATTTTTTGATTCCACTTTTGTACTGGACAGTCTGAGAGATCTGTGAGGATTGTTTTATTTTCTTAGCTGAGAGACTGTGTTTTAAGATTCTATTTATTTATTCAGATGTTCAGTCAATTTTTGTAGCTATTAGTTCTTTTTCAGCTCTGATACATGTTTAGTTATAGATCTTTTGTAGGGTAGACGCTTCATCTGTACGGCAGTTTTCGTACAGACGGCGGATCTGTTGGCGAGCCCGGGTCGCAGTTCTACCCCGGGGCGTGACAATAGTGTAGCAGAAAAAAAAGTGGCCTATTTAGATGACCATACAAGTATGCAAGTGTTCTTAGGTAGAATAAAAGGAAAGCATCTAATAGTACTCTCAAATAGGCTAGATCAATTATCACAACATGATAATCCCTTTTTGCATAAACAACTAAGTACTAACTAGCATGCATATGTATCCCCACAATAATATTCCAAGATGTTGATAATTGCATAAAAATAATAAATGCAAAAATAGCCTATGCCTGCCTATACCACATGCACCATGCTGACAATATATAAATTGGCCTTCTCTTTTGACATGATAATACCCCCATACAAGCAAGTTCTAACATACAGTCCCCTTTATCTCGATAAGCATGCAATTGTCAATCCTAGGGTGCAATTAGCCTTTTTAACACAGAAATTACTCCAATATGCCTAGTGGGTAGTCAAAAGTGAGAGGTTCGCAACAACACCCACCTCAAACGGTAACTCCAAATCCAGATAGCACTCTCGCCCAAGAAAACGTCGCCCGCCGCAACAACTGCAAAAATACCAACCGGTGCCCAATTAAACATACAATTCCACACTTAACCGTTGTCCAAAAATACAGTCAGGAAGAGGCTCAGTTTTCACCTATAGGATGGACTCCGAAAATTTCGATAAAAATACCGCTGCGATCGTCGCGTCGAGCCCTTCGAAACGGGTACCTGCACATCACAAACCGAGTCCCGTAGGACAAGTTACAAATTTCGCAACGCGGTGAGCGCGAAAATCCACAAACACAAACACTGTAGCAATCCACACAGAAAAGGTGGAATTTATACCTTCGGAAAAGCCTCAGAAAATTCCCCAAAAAATACGAGGATGATCCTTGCGATGCGTAGATGCGAAACGAGTACAGGTATGACTCAATCCGATGCTCAAGCGCGGAGAAATCCTCGAAACAATCCAGTGCTGTCCAAAAACTTTGCCGCAAAAAAGAGGTCACAAGAAGCTCGGAAAACACCAAGAAAAACTCGAAATGAGGGGGATCTAAAAATACAAAAATCTTAGCCCTACCTGTCGTGAAAGCAACGGTACAAGAATCGTCCGAAAAGGTGGTCGGAGTAGGCCGGGGGAGCCCGCGCACCAAAACGCGACGGAGAAGATCGCCGGCGAAGGAACGTCACGATGCGCCGAAGAAATGAAAACCTCAAAGTGCGTGCATCGTAAAATCCCAAGAATCCTCCAGGTGGTGCAGCACAGGTGGGGGAGCAACTTTGCAGAAGGTGCTACAGTGAGATAAGGCTCGAAAATGCAGAAAAAGGGGAGAAGAAGGTGGCTCGAGCCTATTTATAGGCCTACAATAACTTTTCGAAAAAAGACGGATATGCCCCCGGATTCGGGCGCTCGGACAAGATTCGAGCGCCCGAATCTGCGGGAATATACCCTCCATAGTGTGCGCCCGAATCCTCCTGGGCTTGACACGTGTCCGAACACGGGACATCCGTGCAAGTCCAGCCAGGCGCTGCCACGTGTCGCAACGGTCAACGGGGGTAGGTGGCGCCCCCCGAATAGCCCCCCCCCCCCCCCCCCCCCCCCCCCCCCCCCCCCCCCCCTGTCACGCCCCGGGTGTAAACCAGAACCCGGGCCCGTCTACAGATCCGCCGTGCACACGGTATTTCCCGCGTACACGAAGCGCCAAACCTGCTCAGATATATAAGAGATATAATAAAAGAGCAATAAAAACAGAGCTGAACTAAAACTAATACATCTCAGACTGAAGCTGGAAATAAAATACAATACATCTGTATAAATGATACATCTGTCTCTCCCAGCTCACCAAAAATAAATACAACCTGCTGGCAAAAGCCAGTCCCAAAGTAAAAGTACAACCGTCTGAGGGAACACGGGTACACCAACAGTCCAGCTAACACGCTCAACCTGCCTCGAAGTCTATCTACTCAGCCGTCCTCTCTCCTCGACCCGTCGCTGAAAACTCAGCAGCACCCGCAGAAGACACTGCAAAAGAAACAAAGGGAAGAGAAAAGAGAAAGCAGTGGGGGTGAGAACTACTGTAAACAGCAGCCTCCCCCTAGTGGGTAGACCTCAACTCAAGTGTGCCCACTAGGACTACAAGAGGCGAAAAAAGATGAACAAGGGTGGTAAGCTGTAAATATGCCAACTGATGATGTAGGAAGCTACCACTAAATGCCTCTAAAATGCCAGCTAGGAATGTAGCTAAATATATGCATCAGAATGTAAATGCCTGCCTGCCTAGACCAATCGATACACCAGTAAACACTGGTACTGCCTGCTCTGCCTGCCTGCCTGCCAAATCGGGTATGCTGGCCAACGCATAACACCGATAGGAAAAGAGAGTCCCGAGGACTCGAAGCCTGTAAAAACGCACACTCCGGAGTGGCACTCGAGGGGAGCGACCCACACGAGTATAATGCCTGGGTAACAAGTACCAAATCAGCAGGACTGGATCATGACTCTGATCAAAGTGGGAAAACCCATCCACTAAAAGAAAGCCCAAATCCTCTATCCCAATCTGATGCAATGACCACTGTCCGGTCAACCGCCAAAGATCCGCGGTTGCCGCAATGCCCTGCCCTCACAGCCTGCCTGTCCCAAAACCCACAACTGTCTGACTACACTATCCCAGCCCCTGCTCGAACCCGAGCGCACTATCCCCCAAAACATAGACAAAAGAAGAGAAAAGCATGGTTTCTCCTAAGTCAATTCCAGCATGATAGTGTAGCAGAAAAAGGTGGCCTAACTAAGTGTCCATACAAGCATGCAAAGTCCTTTATCATTATTAAACATGATTCAAGTGTTCTAGTTCTCACAAAGTAGAGATATGCCGTTTAAATAGTCTTCCATTTTACAAGTTGCCCCAAAATAGTTTAGGTATATGTAAAAGAGGTCCCATCATGCATATGCCACAACCAATTTAACAAAGCCCTTCCCATGGTTTTAAGCCACATATTAATTACCAGAATTAACCATTAGTCAACACTTAGTCCTTTTGAAGTCACAAGCTCTAGTGATAAGTCCAATCCCCAATTTAGCATGCCATATTCATTTTACCGGTTCATTTAGCCATATAACATATTAGCACTCAAATAGGCCTAGTGGGGACATCACAAGTAGGAGGTTAAACAACGGTACCCACCTCGAGCGCTAAATCCAAGTCCTGACAGCGAAGTCCGCGCCCGATCCTCAACCGTCCCCGCAAAACTGCGCCATAACTCCCAAAGGATACACACACACAATTATTATCCAAGTTAATCCCAAAATCCGTTCCCAAAACCAGATTTACAGTTCAGCCATTTTTACCTGCGAAATGTGCCCACAAAATTCCCAGAAAAATACCACTACGATCTACGCGACGAACCGGTCGAAACGAGTACCTGCACGTTTTCCCATGATTTTTCTATGCTGAGAACCAAAATCGACAAGAGGACCACCTCGAACAAGATTTTACCCAAAAACTGTGCTACATGGTTCTGTAAAAAGGGGTTCTCACCTTCAGGGAAATTCCACAAAATTCCACAAAAATTCAGAGAGATTCCTTGTGATGCGTAGATGCAAATCCCCTTTTGAATCGCCTCAATCCGATGTCCGGTTGCGGAGATATCACCAAAACAATCCAGCGCTGTCCAAAACTCCACCCCAGAAAATGGGGTCACAAGATGGTCCGAAAAATCCATGAAAACCTCGGAATGAGGGAAAACCAGTAGAAATAAGAAATGTAGCCCTACCTGTTACGAAGACGATGGCGCAAGAATCGCTGAAAAAATACTGCCTGGTTAGCTCGGGGGAGCTAAAACACTGTCGCTGCGCCGAAGAAGAATCCAGGAATGCAACGTCGCGCCGCGCCGAAAAATCCAAATCTCGGATCCGTGCCTCACAAATTCCTCAAACTTCACAGGAGTGTTCCTCTCTTCATGATGAAGATTTCATCTTCTCACCTCTAATGGAGATGGAGCCTCTATGATGGAGATAAACCCCTTTGAATGAGCCTCGGATGGATTAATAGGAAAAAACCAAAAAAACAATTCAGATAATTCCCTCTGTGTCCTCCGAACACGAAACCGAACAATATGGACCAATAGATTGCGACACGTGGCCCTCCCAACAGTTGCTGCCGCGCGCAGTCTGCCGCCCAGTGCACAGTTGACCGACCAATGAGGGCGTGCCACGTGTCCACTCCCAATGTTCAGTGCACCCGTGCACAAACTACCGTGGACCGCACCAATGAAATTCTGCCACGTGTCCAAGCCGGTGCACCATAACACCCTGAGCCAGCCCGAAATCCCCGTAGACCGAATGCCGTGCACCGACCTATCAGATGATGCCACGTGTCCACGTCCGGTCCACCGTACACCATGAGCCATCCCACTACTCCATGACCGAGTGCGGTGAGCCACCCTGTAGTAGCCTGCCACGTGGCACCGCCCAGGTGCACGCCCGCGCGGTGGACCGGCCGCCTGCCCGCGCCCCCCGCCGCGCTGCTGCCCGCGCCCCCGCCGCTGCTGCCGCGCCCGCCTCAGGCCTGCCTGCCCGCGGCCGCGCGCCGCCTGCCCGAGCGCCTCGCCGCCTTCCGCCGCCGCCCGCCGCCGCCGCCGTAGCCGGCGATCGCCGGAATACTGTTCCGGCGTGAACAGTAACCGAAGCCCAAAAATGCCGTAAATACTCCGTCTGAAGCGTTTTCGCGCGCTGAATCCGATTTTGACGTCCGTTTCGCCAAATTCTCGCTCTAAAAATTGCCGAAAGCCCCCGGAAAAGTATTCTTGGTCCAAATCTCGCGCCGAGCCCAATCTCAATATCCGTTTTGCGCGCAAACACCTCAAAACCCCCGACGGGGTCCCCCGATCACCCACGTGATCCATTTGAAGCCCGGAGTCCAACACTCGTGTCCAAATTGGCGCCCGAACACCGCCAACATGCCCCGTAGGCCTCCAGAAGCTGCTGGTTATCCTGTAAAAGCCCCAAATACCTTCCCGCACACTGCGTAGACCTCCAGTAGCCACCTCAAGCACCGCAACAGCTCTGCGGAGATCCAGGTCATCACACCCCCCTCCCCCCCCCCGTTGCTCACGGGCCGTACGTGCAGCAGGCCTCCCCCTGACCGCCCTACCACGCATGCGCCCCTAGTCGGCCCCCCGCGCCTCCGTGCACCGCATCCGTGAGCCAGCCAACCAGAGGCTGCCACCTGTCCCCTGCACCCGGTCCACGCACCTACTTTTGGGTTCCGTGGACCGCGCCGCGTTCGTCGACCAACCGGGGACTGACACGTGTCCCCCGCCCTGGTCCATGCACGGCCGCGCCTAGACCGCGCACTAAGAACCCGCCAATCCGGTGGCGCCACGTGTCCCCGCGCCGGGTCTATGCACAATGCCGCGCCGCTCTGTGGACCGAGCGCCGTAAGCCGGCCAATGACAGGCCGCTACGTGGCATGCCATCGGTTTACGGTCCCCCATGCACCAAAAAATACTGAAAACTTTTGGGAGTCCGTTTTTGGTCCTCCGGACTCAAAAATAAACAAGCAAACAGCCGTTTTCAAGCGTTTTTCCGCGCTGAATCCAAATCCAACTTCTGTTTGGCCCAAAACCCTTTCTAAAATTCGGCAAATGCAGCCAAAGGCCAATCCAGCACTAGATACCTCACATGGTCCATCTGTGGCATCCTTTGATGCACTATGGGTCCGACACACCAACAATAGGTGTTTCACACTGTGGATTCGCGAAAAAACTGCATGGAGACCTGGACCACTACAGATAAATCATTCACCGCCTTCAGGTCATCTACCCAATGTGGCGCCGAGCTGATAAAAGTAAAATTTGTTTTACAAAAAAAAAAAAAAAAAAAAAAAAATTTAAGATTAGATTTAAAAAAACTCCAATAAGAGAGCTCTTAGAAGTTTCTCAATAGATTTATGTCATTTCAAAAATTTAGTTTGGAGGAGGTGGTTGGTTGTGCGTTGGTCACACTTTAATATTCGAAAAAACCGGAAGTCAAGACAGAAGATTTATGGAAGGAGCCACTTGGGCGGTGCCGAGTGAACTACCTGACGAGTATCAATCGGTAATCCCGAAAACAAATTAAAAAAGAGCAATATGTTTACATCGACCTCCCGCTCACCGTCTTTCTTCGATTTTTGTTTTTGGTTTTGGTTTTTGTTATTTATTATTATTGTTTTTTCGTTTGCATCAGAAATTCTCGAGAAAAGAGAGGAAAGAGAAAAAAAAAGGATGATCCAACTGCTGTTCACGGTGCTGGCGGCGGAGGCGGGGGTGGTGGTGGTGCTGCTGTTCCGTACGCCTGTGAGGAGGGCGGTGGCGCGGGCTGGACCGCTGAAGCGCGGGCGGGGCCCCGTGATGGTGAAGACCATCGCAGCCACCGTGCTGGTGGTGGTCTCCTCCAGCGCCTACAGCATGCTCAAGATCCGACGCCGCTCCTCCGAGATCGGCCAGCTACCCCAACCGACCAGGTCCTCTTCTCCCGACACCTCCTCGAGGCATCCCTCATGGGTACGCTGCTACTACACCAACCCTTCCCCCTTCTCCTTTTCTTTTTCTCTTCTTTCTGCCATTCTAAATGCCCTATTGGTAAATGGTACCCATTAACATTTAATTGTTTTGATCAAGTATTCTACCCAGTTTAAGTTGCATTTTTTTTTTTTTTTTTAAAGTTCAATGCCTCTATTAACTGTTAATTATTTATAACTTTATTTGCTAAAAAGTGATCAAAACTATAGAATTGATAAAACCCCCTCATCGCAAGCAAAAAAAAAAAAAAAAGAAAAAAAAAAAAAGAAAAAAAAAAAAACCGATGTGGCTCAATCTGAAAAATAGAGGGGACCATCTCAGAATGGCCTGTAAGTGAAGGGAGCTTGATACTTTTTACCTTTTTATTTTATTTATTTATTTATTTTTTTATATATATATGAGAGTTTTGCACTTCTTTCAAGCTCCCTTCTCTTACAGGCCATTCTGAGATGGTCCCCTCTATTTTTCAGATTGAGCCACATCGGTTTTTTTTTTTTTTTTTTTTTTTAATTTTTTTTTTATTTTATATATATATATATATATATATATATATATATATATATATATGAGAGTTTTGCACTTCTTTTTGGTTATTGTTTCATTAAATTAAAAGGCTAAATTATAGAAAACTTTGCCCCCCTGTCTTTCAAAAGTCTATATTTTGCCCTCTCGTGATTACGGAATTGTGGATTTACCCTCCGCCGTTAGCGTTCCGTGAGTGAACCCGTCAATTTCTGAGGTGATATACCGAAAATATTCCTCCCAACCGCTCCCTGCCTCTCCATGTCCAGCTCCCTGGGCACGCCGACCTCTCCGACGGCGGCGGAGACGACGACGACGACAACGACAACGACGACAGGGGGAGGGAGGAGGAAGGAGAACTCGGAGGGGAGCAGCGCGGGGGGGCGGTGGACTCGGAGGGGAGCAGCGCGGAGGGCTCTGCGGAGCAGCGTACGGGAGCGCGTGGGGCTCTACGGCGCGGCGTGCGGGAGCGCGTGGGGGGAACGGAGGACGGGGAAGGAGAGCGTAGTGACGGGGACGGGGGCGGGGGCGGCGGTGGACTCGGAAGAAGCGCGGGGGGCTCTGCGGCGCGGCGTGCGGGAGCGCGTGGGGCTCTGCAGGCGTGCGGGAGCGCATGGGGGGAACGGAGGACGGGGAAGGAGAGCGCGGTGACGGGGAGGAGGACGGGGACGGGGACGGGGACGGGGGTGGCGGGGACGGGGGCGGGGACGGGGGCAGCGGTGGACTCGGAGGGGAGTAGCGCTTGCGGCGCGGCGTGCGGGAGCGCGTGGGGCTCTGTAGGCGTGCCGGAGCTCGTGGGGGGAGCGGTGGACGGGGAAGGAGAGAAGTGCATTTACGTCATTTTGCCTATTTTGTTAATCCCGTTGCCCCCTAAAAATAATTTTGTACTCACGAGGGGGCAAAATATAGCCTTTTGAAAGACGGGGGTAAGGTGAAAAAGTGGTATATTATAGAGGGATTTGTGAAAATAATGCCATCAAAAGCTAGTAATATTATGAAGATTTTATTGGAAGTGTAATAAAAAGTACGAAGCACTCTAATAATGAAAAGCAAAACTAACCTAACCCTTGGTCATTGTGATGAAAGCCAAACTTTGTGCTCAAGGTTGAATTGTTATTGCAATTTTAACTCCTTCTGACATGGGATCAATGATTATAGATGGATGTGTATGATCGAGTATCTAACAAAACGAGTACCGTCATTAAACCTACCTGATTTAGACTAATAGGTGGCTGTGTCTCGTTGATTACATGGATTGATAATCGTGCAACAGGGCTCAATTGATCAGTAGCAGCACAAGCTATACCGATGTGTAGTTTTCATTGAGTTCAAAATTCAGGGCAACTATAGTTTCGAAGAGGCAGAATTGGAGTTCTTTTGGAAATATCGGTATACCTTTCTTTTTTAATTGAGGAGGAGAGTGAAGGAAAAGGAAGAAGATGAGATAGGCGAAACAAGAAATGTTTTGACTTGGCAAAGCTATCTCTGCACCACCAAATTTTAAACTAATATGCGCTTTGAGAATTCTTTCCCTAACTGTCGGCATTCGATGAATGTTGAGAAAGAGAGAGAGAGCCTATTGTAGGTTATGGATCCCCAAGAATCTAAATAGGTTCTATCAAATACCTAGATGGGGGGTGAATAGGTGTAATATCCAAAAACCAAATCTCAGTGCAATTTAAAATAAATGCGAAAAATAAAAACAGCACACCAAGATTTACGTGGGAAAACTCCAACCAGGAGTAAAAAAATCCAGGGGACCAACACGCAATAACAATCCACTAAGAATAGAAAGATAACAAGGTGATTACTGACTCCACGGACTCCAACCCCTCCTTCAACTTTTTTGGATCTTGCGCTCACCGACTGCAAGTCTAATGCACACGTCCGAATCCACGAACGCCACTCGAATCCACGAGCAACACGTTTCGAATCCACGAAACGCTTTCAACACATCGAATCCACGATGCCACGTCAAATCCTTGACGCCAACTCAGCCGTAACGAAAGTATAGGCTTCGATGGTGATTCTTTGCTTAGAATAACATTAGATGTCACGCCCCGAGTTTAAAAACCAGCGTCTAAATTTTTTTTTTTTTTTTTTTCAAATCAGAGTTTAAAACCAGCCAGGGCGCAACAGACCGCCACATATATAGAAGAGTCCCAATCCCACTGGGGATTGAGCCTTTTCTATATATGCACGGCTAGCTTGGCATATAATCAGAGTACTAACTACGTACATTTTATTACAACACAGATATTACAACTACACAATTACAACAACTTCTTAATTACATTACATTCTCCTTTTTACATCAAATAACTAAATACTTGGGCTATCGGCTGTCCAGGGTCGAACATTTATCTCGATACCTCGCCAATTCGTCCCGACATCTCAACACCCGCTTGACCTGAAAAACAGTCACCCGAGGGTGTGAGACACACCGGAGTGTATCCCAGTGGGCACGACGAGCCGAGAAATAGCAGATCGTACCTACTGGTATACAATGCTAGAGGATAGTAATAGATCATAAGTTAGGATAAAGCAAATATATAACTGGTGCTGTAAAGAAAGTAAAACTCATAATCTGGGTACAAGCATAGGAGATAACTTTAGCAGAAAAGAAAACATAACCCAAACAATCCTATATCAGGATAAAAGCAGGTTATAGCTAGAGCAGGGACTATAATCAAGGCATCAAGGAGTTAGGACAATCAGCAATATAACAATGAAACTATAATCAAAGGCATCACATAGGATCATATAAAGGTAGATAACTAGAAGCCAGATCAAAGAATCAAGGAAGTATGTTAAAGTAACTTAACAGCACATGCATCAAATAGATGAAAACACAAAGACCCAATCACAAGCCACCATATTGGTCCCACTAGACCTCAGGCAAAATTCCACCTGTACACCAATCTGCTGTCATAACCCTCTGGGCTCACGGGTCGCCACTGCTGACCACTTTACCGGTAAAGTACACCGCTGCGGGTAGCAATTCCGCTAGTGTACGTGAAAGAACAGCTGGCTCTGTGGAGATCATAGTGCTAATGCTCAAGCTCACGGTCCACTGACCGGGTAATCGGCAACAAGCCGGAAAATTCCCACTGGGATGCAACAATAGTGTACCAACAGATATCTCAACTCAAATAATCAACCATAAGTCAGAACAGTTCCAACAGGAATGCAATAATAGAATCAACTGAATCTCAACTCTCATGCAGGAATAATCAGCAACTAATCGATAAATCTCAACTCAAATGCAAGAGCAAGGCCAGTCTCAACTCGACATAAGATCAGCAGCAAATCTCAACTCAATCATGCAGACCAACCAAACGATACAAAACTAAACACATATTTTTGAGAAACCTGTTTTGAAAAGTCCAAACCTCGAAGAGCGTTGCCCTCGTCCTATCAAACAAGAACAGACTCAGGCGACACTACGAAGCTTGGGTTTCCAAACCTCGCAGAGCAATTGCCTTTGTCCTATCAAACAAGAACAGACTCCGACGACCCTACGAAGCTCGGTAAAACATCAGTTGAATAAATTTACGTGCTCAGCAGTGTATCATTCGATTAGCAAGGCAAACAGGCTCACCAATCAACATGGAAATGTCCAAGTTAAAATATAAATGCTAGAGGTGCTATGAACAATCATGTAAGGCAGAATAGAACAGATAACAGGCATAGATCAGGCAGATAGCAGGTATAATGAAATCAAAGAAAGGCAGGCTCAAAGAAATCAAGTTAAGCTACCAAAAACAGGGGTCCAACCAGTATCGCACCCAGAGGGCCGAACTGATAAAACCCGGACCGAAGATAACCCACCTGATATAACGCAGGCGGCTAATCTGAACCAACTGTATGCTCAGCACACCAGATGCTACCGAATAACCCTGAATGTGAATTAAGGTTCAGGAATCAACAAATCAGTTTACTAACCAGTATACGATGTGATTTTGCATCTAGACCCCTAGGGTTTTTAAATTTTCACTTTTAGTGCCAATTTGAGCACTGTTTTTGCCCGTTCTTTTAGCAGGAAAATCATTTTAACATTCCGTCACTTCCAGCAGGTTTCTTATGTCTTGCTGAACACCGTGCTCACCCATTTGTGGCAGCACGGGTCCCGAGGCAAATTTTGGCCCATATGTTATGTACTAACATAGCCTTAACGTCATTTATTTCTTTGGACTTCAAACAGTAATTCTAACGCGAGCATCGCGTCCAGTGACCCCACATTAGCCTAGGGCACACTATCGCGGCTTCGCAACCAGCCCAGAACAATGTTTTGTTCAAACATTTCTTTAAAGGATGATTAAACTATAACTTGTTAATTTAAACTTCAAATAGGAAAACTTTGTATATCAAAGTTGATCTGGGCACTGCCAGGACCTCAGTGCTCACCCTGGTTGGGGCCCAGGGGTGCTGGTTCAAGCAGAACCAAGGTCAAGCACACCTACAAGTTCACATTGCTCCAAATTTTTATCCACTCAATTTCTGTTCGAACTGAAGTGAGCACAGAGCTCAGGGGACTATTTGGAGCAACCTTTATATTTAAAGTTTTGTCAAATTCCCATTTAAAGTTCATTGGGGCATTTCAGCATACACCTAGTGTGCACACTACACAACACACACACAAGCACCATCCCAACCTTGATTCTCTGCAACTACTGGACTATAGGCATTATAACTTGGATAAAATTATTCTACTAAGCTACTGGAGCTTTTCCCCTCAATCTGGACCAACCCAGAAGCTCTCGGGAAAAGCTTGGCTTGAGGAAGAAGATGGCTAGGTGCATGGAAAATCGTGATGCTCCATCTGAAAGGTCTGGGGCTCAACTAAATGCACCAGTAGGTGCCATTCACCTCCCTGAAACTTTCCATGCATGTGGCTGGCCTCGGGGTGCGGCGGCGGTGCGGCGGCGGCAAGCCCTACTCCGAGCTCGATGGGCTCTAATGGTGGATTTTAAAAGAGTCCATTTAAAGCTTTCTAACTTGCATGGAAGTGATCCATGGGACCACAGGGAACTTCCCATCCACCCAACCCCGGCCGGAGATGGCCGGAGCGCCGGCGACCCCGTTTTGGTCGCAACTTGGGTTCATCCATGGCAACTTGAGTTTCAAGCTGCATGGAGGCCATGCACAAGCACGGTTGAAGTCCTCTGGGTCCCAGCAAGCTTTCTGGGTTAATGGCCGGCGCTGAGGTGGCTTGCCGGCGACGGAGCAGGAAGCTCGGCCGCGCACATGAAAAACCCTAAATTAGGGCATCCGTTTTCTCCCAAGTTACTCAACCCTCCTTTCCCAAACTTTGCAGATTTATTTCATAGGTTCTACAGTCCCTACCCTCAAATTTTGAGTCAGTCTAGTCCACAGGTTGAGGAGTTCTCTCGAGGCGGAGCAACACTAGGTTTCCGGCGACCCATTGTGGCCGCCGGCCAACCGTGCTGCATGGGAGGCTCGGGCTTTGCAGGGAGGATGCTTAGGACATATAGAACCTACTGCTAGGGGTCAAGGGTGTAAACACTTAATGGATTGGGAGCCTTACCTTGGCCGAGCTCGGGGAAGATAGGAAGAAGCCGGATTTGGTTCCTCCTTCACGCGCGGCCTTGGCAGCTTCCAGCAGGGTCCTTCAAGCACCAGGGACTCCTCAGACACCTCCCAATCCAACCTTGAAGAGGTCTGGTCCAACTTCCTTCTTTCTCTCTTTCTCTCGGATTCTCCTCGGGTTGGCCTCAAAGGTGATGGTTTCCTCAGCCATCCCCTCACCTAGAGTTATGTAGAATAACTCCTGGGAGTTAGGAAATCTCAAGAGTCACCTCGTGTAACTCTCCACACGAGTAGCCCAAGAGACATGGTGGAGTTTTTATAACATTCGAATATTCTCTTCCCACCACCACCACAGCCTGCCTCCCAACTCCCCAGCACCCATTCGTGGGCTCCAAATGCTGGCAGGAGCCCAGCTCCAAAGCCCCAATAGCTTAGGCCCAAGAAACATTAAGTTTCTTGCAAAATAATTGATTCTTTCGGCACTTTTCGCGCATTTCGAGGTAATCCGATCGCCGTTTTGCGAAACAGACTTCGCCACGACGTCCGGCTCGTCGAGACCTGTCAGGTAGCGTACTTGCTTGGTTTGTTCGACGCTCGGATTAAAAGTTGTTCCATAAAGTTCGACGATTTTTGGTGCGTTGCACGCACTTCGATGCACCCGGGTCGCCAAACGCGAAATCCGTCAGTGCCATTGCGTTCAGAACGTCGAAAATAGCTTGGATCCATTACTAATACTCCTATGTTAAAACTTTAGACAATGGTTTAGCTATTAGTGATCAAAGGGACTTTAAAATACAAAGTTTACTATACACTTTAAGTCGCGGGGCCCGCTTTTTGATTTCTGATTTCTGGAAGATCCGACCGTCGGATCGAAAACATATGAATATGAAACTTCTATGTTTCGACGAGACGATCGCAATGGTGATCTCGGATTTTCCAGATCAGACCCCGATCAAAAGTCAACATTTCTGGGCCCACTATTGGCCCACTTACTCTCCACTTTTGCCAAGATTAACAATTCAAAATATTTAAAAGCAAACAGAGGTTTATAATTCTGGATTACTACATTAGAGAACCATGGATGAAATCTCTAAGCAAAGATTAGATCAATTCGACAAAAGACATATCGTAGAAAACCGTCGAATTGACCTAAGAGAGGCTTAAAAGATGAACGATAAAAACCTAGGTTCTAGGGTTGCTCTCAGGTGTTTCTGAGTTGGTCGGTACCTCTTGAGAAACCCTAAGTATCTATTTATAACCTTTGGAATATAATCAAAGTCAGTTTAGCATTCATATCATAATTGAACATTGTGTACCGATAGTAAAAGTCAGGTTCCGGTACTCAATGATGCAACAGACAAAATTTTCTATTGCGTACTGGTACTAAGTCAGGTACCGGTACTCGAGGCAAAATTCAGAAAATCTTATGACGGGTTTTGAGGAACTCAAAGTGTGGTTCCGGTACTCAATGTAAATAATTAGTTTTTCAAAGATAAGTTTAACAAACAAACTATGTACCAGAATTCAAACTTAAAATAAGTTATAAGTTAAAAACCTAGTTCCCAAAACCTCTTCTAAACCCGGTTTCAATAAATTCATGATTCCAAAAATTGTAAATAAACTTAAATCACCATGAATACTGTAAACATACCTGAGTGTCAACTTGAGCTCTTTGTTGAATCTTCATAGAGTTTTCGAATGTTGATTTGACAATTTGATCACTTCAAGACTCCGACTCAAGTCACGAAATATGCCAACATAAAATCCGTAACAATCTCCCCTTTTGGCAATTTCGTGACAAAACCCAAAAATACATAAAACGCTCAAGACACTCATCTTAAACCAAAAAATCGAAACTCAATGTCATCACCAAAACATAGGTTTCGAGGATGTCTATCGGTTCAGTTCTTCCAAAAATTTCGACGAAATTACTTCGTGATTCGCTCTAGTTCTTCTTCGAAGTCGGCTAAAGAAATTCCATCGTCGGAGTTTGAGTCGCTATCTCCTTCCTTTGTTGATTTGAATGCAATATCTGTATGCTTAGAAGAAGACTTTGAAGAAAATTGATTAGTAGAAAAAGTCATTTCATAAGTTTGTAAAACACCTACTAATTCTTCTACTTTCATGTCATCCGGATGATTGATGGTTTCAATGGCAGCAACCTTTGCCCTAAAACGTTCTGGAAGAGTCCGAAGAATCTTTCTCACAACTTTAGATTCCGGGATATTTTCTCCTAAATTAGCACATGTATTGATTATATCTTGGAGTCTAGTATAATAATCAGTAAACGGTTCAAGCTCTTCCATATGAATAGAGTCAAATTGACTTGTAAGCATCTGGGGAGCTTTTGAATTTTTACTAGACTTGTACCCTCATGTGTAATTTGAAGAATATCCCAAATCTTCTTTACAGTTTTACACGCAGAAATACGTGTGAACTTGGTCGAGGAAAGAGCATTAAATAAAGTGTTCATACCTTTCCCGTTGTAAGAAAATTTTTCGATCTCCTCTCTGGACTATCTAGAGTGAGGTTTTGGAGTAGTAGTATTGTCTACTACATCAATTGGATGCACCCAACTGAATTCCACGGTTTGCCAAACCCGCTCATCAATTGCGATGAGAAAAGCTCTCATCCGGACTTTCCAATAGGCATAATTGGTCCCATCGAAAAGAGGAGGTTTATTAATATTACCATCTTCGGCCGACATGATAGAAAAACCTAAAACCCGCTCTGATACCAATTGTAGGTTATGGATCCCCAAGGATCTAAATAGGTTCTATCAAATACCTAGAGGGGGGGTGAATAGGTGTAGTATCCAAAAACCAAATCTTAGTGCAATTTAAAATAAATGCGGAAAATAAAAACAGCACACCGAGATTTACGTGGAAAAACTCCAAAAAAGCCACGGGACCAACACGCAATAACAATCCACTAAGAATAGAAAGATAACAAGGTGATTACCGACTCCACGGACTCCAACCCCTCCTTCAACTTTTTTGGATCTTGCGCTCACCGACTGCAGGTCCAATGCACACGTCCGAATCCACGAACGCCACTCGAATCCACGAGCAACACGTTTCGAATCCACGAAACGCTTTCAACACATCGAATCCACGATGCCACGTCAAATCCTTGACGCAAACTCAGCCGTAACGAAAGTATAGGCTTCGATGGTGATTCTTTGCTTAGAATAACATTAGAGAACCATGGATGAAATCTCTAAGCAAAGATTAGATCAATTCGACAAAAGACATATCGTAGAAAACCGTCGAATTGACCTAAAAGAGGCTAAAAAGATGAACGATAAAAACCTAGCCTCTAGGGTTGCTCTCAGGTGTTTCTGAGTTGGTCGGTACCTCTTGAGAAACCCTAAGTATCTATTTATAACCTTTGGAATATAATCAAAGTCGGTTTAGCATTCATATCATAATTGAACATTGCGTACCGGTAGTAAAAGTCAGGTTCCGGTACTCAATGATGCAACAGACAAAATTTTTTATTGCGTACCGGTACTCAAAGTCAGGTACCGGTACCCGAGGCAAAATCCAGAAAATCTTGTGACGGGTTTTGAGGAACTCAAAGTGTGGTTCCGGTATTCAATGTAAATAATGAGTTTTTCAAAGATAAGTTTAACAAAACAAATCATGTACCAGAATCCAAACTTAAAATAAGTTATAAGTTAAAAACCTAGTTCCCAAAACCTCTTCTAAACCCGGTTTTAATAAATTCATGATTCCAAAGATTGTAAATAAACTTAAATCACCATGAATATTTTAAACATACTTGAGTGTCAACTTGAGCTCTTTGTCGAATCTTCATAGAGTTTTCAAATGTTGATTTGACAATTTGATCACTTCAAGACTCCGACTCAAATCACGAAATATGCCAACATAAAATCCGTAACACATTACACAGAGTATTTGTGTCAGCACTCTAACAAGAAAATTATTAGTGACTACAAATGCACCACCTTTGTTCTTATTATATTCTCTCTGCTGGTTGACTTATTATAATCTCTTTGCTGGTTGACTGATGTTGGGCTTGAGTGTGTTGGATTTTATATGGATTTTTAAAGTGATTTCAAACTTGTTTTGGCCTTTGGGCTTTTCTGGGCGGTCCAATATCTATGGACTTTGCCTAGGAGTCCAAACCCATTCCCCTCTACATGTAATGTTTAGTCCCACATCGGAAACTCATCACATGTAGAAGGGGTTTATATACTCCTTCACTTTGGCATGTGTTGGTTAGGAGAAAGTGAGCGCAAAGGCTTCTCCTAAACATACACGTGCGCATGGCATGAGCCTGAGCCAAGTCGGGTCGGGCCGGCGGCGGCGCACGCGATCTTGACCCAGTTCTCTTTTATTTTGACCTTTTCTTTTTGTTTGGCTTAACCAACCTCGGGAAGTACCATCTCGGGCTACCCAAGAGCCTTCCTTGGAAAGTGCATTGTGGGCTGCCCAAGAAAGCTAGCCGTTGGACCTTGTCCCCTGGAGGGTGGGCTCTCTCTTTGGGCTCTATATATGTAGAGCAAGAGAGCTTGGTTATCACAGATGCTAGAATATACTATACTCTGATTTACAGTGCAATACTACATTGAGATTTACATTTTGCTATTCCTCTTTTGGATTCGAGTTTTCCTACTTCGAACTTTACTCTTACTGGATCTCTGAAAGCCGTTGGGTTCGCTACGTACCATCCGGAGTCGTGCCGACGGGGTGGACCGTGGTCGTTGTATCGCTAGGGGTGATTGCCGGAGCTTTGCACGTGGAGGGGCAATCTTGCTTCTAGGACAGTGCTTACGCACGTCTCGACATTCACAGGCTTCATCTAATCTCCTCTATTTTATTATTAACAATATATAAGTAAATTACATAATAGTATTTCGGATTTAAATGATTTGACTAAAAGAATTGATTTGAAAAGATTTTCCAACATTCTAGAAGCAAGATTAATTTATAATATCTTTTCGTTTCTTTTAGTATAATTAGTAGAGTACTATCAATCATATTTAACTGTTAATATATAGTACTGTGAATTAGATAAATATTTAATTAGTATAATTGATTATGTAATTGATAATATTGTGTTAGTATAATACTGTTAGTATTGATAAATTTTATTGTGATAACATAATACTGTTAGTATTGATAAATTTTATTAGAATAATATTGTTAGTACTGTTAGTATAATACTGTTAGTAATGTCATATATATTTATACATTATTGTCCTTGCACTGCTATCTATTTGAATACTGTTAATCTACATATAGTGGATAATATAACATAGTTTTAAATTGTGTAACTGTTACACTGTTATTTAAAATAAAGTTTTATATATTGTTTGACTATTGCACTGTTAATTAAAATTTTTGTATAATCATTAAACCTATCAACTTTGATTAACTGTTAACTATTTTACACTTAGGACAATTTTGTGACCGTGTAGTAGGTTCTTGTTTAAACAGATTCCGATTAATGGAGGATTCGTATTTGGCGAAGCCGTTTACTTTTGATGGTCGAAATTTTAGAAGGTGGCAGAACCAAATGCGGTTTTGGTTCACCACGCTTGGGCTTGTTTCTGCTATCTCAGATCCTGTTGGTAATGAAACTGCACCTAATGGTGCTATTCAGTCTGTGGCAAATCGTCCTCAGACTCGCAGCTAATCACAGAATGCATCTACTCCTACTGTTGCACCTTCACCTGTTTCTGTGCTTCCTACTGATCCTAGTATGATTAATTATCCTTGTCTGAACCGGATTCTTAGCACCCTATCTGATAAGCTTTATGATATTTATTGTCACGCTCCGAGACTGCCAATTTGTACAGTTCGGGCACGCCAACAGACCTGCCGATCGGGCATGACTTTTACTACCCGAAAGGAACGGTAACATCCATCTCCAATCAAAACAATGCGTATGATGAGATACAATATCAGAGTAAAAATCACTACTAATTAAAAACTTTCATTCAATAAACAATTAGTTTAAACTGTAAATGAAAGCATGATAAGAGTGAACTATAAAATAAACTTTATTACATTTCCATCTCTCAACTTGCAATTAAATAATATTACAAATTTTTACATCTTTTCCTTACAATACATAGTTCACTCAAAATATAAAAGGTACATCTGCTAGATCTTCTAGGTCTCTATGCTGCTGAGCCCTTGCCCCTGTCGTCTGTCTCGACCGCTGTACCTGGACCTGGAAAAATAGTCACCCGAGGGTGTGAGAACTACTTAAAGTTCCCAGTAGGTTCAACCACCGAGAAAGAATATCTTACACCGCTTGGTCCAATGGAAGCAATAATAGTAGAATGCTAGGAAAACTATAAACCTCGATTTAACATGTTGATATGCATATAATATGTCATTACACTATCTGTGTATACTCATCGACCCAATACTACCATGTCCAGCCATACTAGGCTACTATCCATAAACTCGGCCACTATGCCGCTGTAAAAAAGGGTTAAGCTAACCCGGCCACCTAGACCACTCTATTTTTCTTTACTCTTTCACATTCTTGTGTTTAAGTTCAAGTTGCTAAACCCTCGGAAATTCTTGCCCAACGGGCCCCAGCCCGGTAGTCACGCTATCACAAGACAAGATTTCTAAGGTTGCCGATAGCACCCACAAGTGCTACCCCGCCCAACGGGGAACTTTGTCATACGGGTCACTGCCCGGGAGAGGGTCACTGCCCTTGCACTCCGACAAGATCTACGTTTTACCCCCGAAGGTACGCCCGTTTTATCTTTTTCTTTTCTTTTCTTTTCTTTTCTTTCACTTAGCACTTAGCCTCTTTTACATTCTATGCATTCTCTTTTTTCCTTTAAGCATTTAGCTTACACTGCCATTCGGCAAGTCTCTTTTCTCTTTCATCTAAGCATTTAGCTTTTTACTTTCACTTTTACCTTTTTCTTTTCAAAACTCTTGCAATATATTTTATCTTGGAACCATTCGGAAGTACCTTGCCCGACGGGTCACTGCCCAAGGAGTCCTGCTCCCTAATTGGCGAGTCTCAAATCCGAGGTTCATTCACATTATCATTTTCCTTTTCACTTTTAGCCTTTCGAAAGTACCTTGTCCGACAGCTCACTGCCCAAGGAGTCCTGCTCCTCAAATGACGAGTCTCAAATTCGAAGGTGCCATTTGCATTTTTTTTTTTTGTTCTTTAGTCACTTTTAGCTTTCTTTTAAACTTTGCTTCTTTTATTAATTTATCACTTATCCTAGGTCTCGCCATAAGGATATCTAGAGAGTCTTTTGGACTCTTAATCATTTCTCTTTCATTCATTTAACTCAAATTGAAGTTAAAATAGTTGTCCATTTGCCCAGACACCCTATGACCCACTCTAGGGTTATATTTGTTTAACTTTTTAACTTTGTGGTCACATATCCTTTTCCTTAGAGTTTGACTCTATATTAATTACTCTAGCATACAATCTTACTTAATTTGTAACACATGCCACTCGTCCTCTTTTTGGGTTAATGCCACACATTATACACCCTAACTCTAGGTTTTCTCCTAGTTTTCACATCCATGCAAATTCGACACTGTTTTCTCCTAAGTCACAAGTCATTCATGCATTTTTCCTCTATGTCCATTTACACATGCAAATATATCAACTTCTTTTGGTAATTCCAAAAATTACACTTTCCTCTAAATCTGTTTACACATGTAAATTTATCATCTATTTTGACAATTTGAAAATTACACTTTCCTCTGGGTTCATTTACACATGCAAATATATCACCTATTTTAGGTAAATAAAAAATTTGCATTTTTCCTCTAAGTCCGTTTACACATGCAAATTTATCATTTATTTTTGGCAAATCAAAAATTACTTTTTCCTCTAAGTCCACTTACACATGCAAATTTATCATTTATTTTTGGCAAACTAAAAATTGCACTTTTCTTTGGGTTCATTTAAACATGCAAATATATCATCTATTCTCTTTTTGGGATATACCCAAATTTTTCCTCATTCAAAATCCCATTTAACTCGCATTTAGTAATACCCTACACTAGCATGCTACTACAGTACTTCTAAAAAATAAAAAGCAGAGGAAAAGGGGAGAGGTCACCCTTTTTCGGTAGAATCCTCCACCTTGGTTTTGCCCCCAATTGCTCATAGACACTTGCAGTTGGTCTCCTCGCGATTTTCTTGTCCTTTCGAGTTGGCACGCAAAACGATGCACATTGCAATCTTCTCGTCCTTTCAAGTTTGCATGCAAAACGGTGCTCTTCGCAATTTTTTCTTCTCCATTCGAGTTTGCACTCAAAACGGTGCATACCACGTGCGAATGGCGCACCCCGAAATGCCCGGCGGTACTTCGCACAGTAAAACGACACAGAAAATCCCCAGTCCCTAACAGGCACAAAGCACGGGGTCAAATCCCAAAATCCAACGGTAAATTCCCAACAAAAACTGTGCCGAAAAACACCGATAATAACCACGAAAACCTATCTTGACATCGACGCGCCGTCCAACGCACGCACGCGCGTTCTTCCGGCTCATTAGAACACCCTGCGCGCGCTCCATGGGTTCACCGGCGCGCTCGCGGCACCCCAAAACCTCCCCACAAAATCCCTCTCCCTCCCTTGGACTCTCGGTTGGAGCAAAAGGAGAAAAAGAGGAGAAAGAGGGATTTTCGGGCTTTTATAGCCCAAAAACCCCAACATTTGGGCGCCCGAATCCCACTTTCGGGCGCCCGAAATTGGTTCGGGCTGCTATAGTGGATGCCCAAGCATCCACGTCATCCGCGGCGGCCAATGAGCGGCTGCCACGTGTCCTCGCACCTGCGCCCCCGTCAACGGCTCCCTGCGGCGGCCAATGGGCGGCCGCCACGTGGCGCACCCTCGCCCTTCTGCGTCAATGCGGCAGCAGTTTCGCGTCGCGCTGCCAGGCCAACGGGGGCCCGCCAGTGGGGCGCTGTCACGCCCCGGGGGTTTTCATTCAGCGGAAACGGTTCATTAAAGCATGTATTTAGCGTGTAAATTTTTTTTTTTTTTTTTTTGAAAAGCCTTCTTCCCCGGTGCGTGCCCAGACCCGCTGCATACACAGGATCACTCTGCACACGGACAGAGTCTCCCCTGTATATGCACGGCGTCGCGGCTAGTACAACGTCCAGACACAGGCAACAATTCAACCACAACAGTTTCAACATACACACATGCACCAAGACTGGAAAAAACTCAGGGCCGATCAGTTGAAAGCATAAATCCACAATTGTTGAAAACGGCGCCCACCCGGCACCTAGTTTTTGAAAACCAGTTTCGAAAACAATATAAAACCACAGGGTTTGAAAACAGTGCCCACACGACACATATATTTTGAAATCCATTTTCGCAATCCATAAATCCACAGGGTTTTGAAAACGGTGCCCACACGACACCCTAGTTTTGAAAACAGTTTTCGCAATCCTTTTTTTTTGTTTGTTTTCTTTTTTTTTCTTAAAGCGGCCAACAGTAAGGAAGGAAAGTTCAATAAACAAATAGTAAACGTGCCGACATCCACACCGACCCCACGAGGGTATCGAGAACCACACAATGATCTACAAATAGTAAATAGAATGTAAAAGAACGGAGAAAGTACAGTCGGGGTCTCACAGGGATCCAAAAACTCCTGCCTCGACCTCCGGCCTAACTCTCCCCCTGTAGGACCTGTCACAAAGTGGGAAGTCAGTGCCACCGTAATAGTAATAAGGAAAGCCAGGAAAAGGAAGTGCGTCCAACCCTAAAACTATCCGGAGCAACCACTCCCCCGAAAGGGAGGGAAAAACCACGCACACCTGCACAACTAATCCGGGCACCTGCAACGGCACCCCAACCGAGCACCTACCTCGGTAAACCACGGTCGGGCAACTACCCCGACAGGTCGCCACCGCTCACACCCTCGGCGCCTCAAACCCCCCACCTGCGGGGGCCCCCACTACGTCACCTCGTGGGTTTCACGGGTCATAGACCACTTTTCCGAAAAGCACCCCTTTGCTGGTGGCCAAACCGCGGGTGCGCGTGCTGCAGGCCTCGAGCAAAATACCCAAGTACCCACGTATACCAACAATAAAGCCCATAAGGACTACCATGTTAGCATCGTAGTAGTTATATTAAACACGTTACAACTGCCGGGAACCCCCCCCGGATTAAGTCCACAAAATAAATCCCCTCAAAAACGAAGGAGAAGACGTGCGGAAGCTCCAACTAAATACCCTCGCCGTGTGCCCGGACAGCTCTACACTAAAAAAATATTTGTTTTACAACATCGTCGTGGTTAAAACACTCAAAAACGGCGCGGAAACGGGCTAAAAACGGAGCTTCTGGACCCCTTTCCTGAAGGTCGGGGCACGGATCCTGGCGTGGCTCGGGTCCACGAACCAAAACCGCTCGCGCTGCACGGCGCGGGCCCGGGCGACGCTACAGCGATGGACCACAGCGTCTTGGGCCCGGGACGCGCAGGGTAGGGGCGAGCGCAGGGGCCACCGTTTTACGCTGAGGTGCGGTGGTGACGCACCGGGTGCACGCCAGGGCGTGCACCGCGCGGCTGGAGCACGGACTCTGGCGCAGGGTCTGCGCCTCCGGGCCGCGAAGTCGTGCTGGTGGACCGCCGGCACGGTGGACGCGCGGCCTGGCGCAGACTTTGTGCGGGGTCTTGCGCCCCGGGCCGCGGAGGGTGCGCCGGTGTGAACGTCGGCCCGGTGGCCGCGCGGCTGGCGCACGACTTTGTACGCGGGGTCTGCGACCCGGGTGCGGAGCGCTGCGCGGGTGCACGCGGCGTGTGGACGCGGCAGAAAAAAAAACCCCCAAATGTGAACAGTATGCGCTCGTTTTCGGCCCGGTTGCGACCTCGCGACCACGGCGACTCCGAGCGATGACCCAGTGAACACCTGGTGACGGCGGCGGCGGCCTTCCGTTTTAACACGGCGGCGGCGCCTCCGTTTGGTCCAAACTCGCCTCGACACGCGTCACGACACGGAAGCACACAAACCACCGAAAAAACCGGAAAGACCCGAACGCTCACCTCGTTTTCGCAGGTCGGGAGGAGGAAGGAGGAGATCGTTCCCGCTCTCGTTCGCCGGATTTCGCAGGATGTTCTTCTCCCGTCTCGTGCCTCGGTTCTTCAGCCAACCGTGGAGGGGAAAAGTTAGGGATTGGTGCTCGGCGTGGGGTGGGAAGTACGCACCGGAATGCGGAGTCGGGAAAAAAACCAAATCCCCAAACAGGGTTAATTAGCCGTTCAGGTGCAAGGGGGACTTAAACCCTAAGTCCCCAAGCTACAAAATAGATGATCGGCGAAGTGAGTTGCGGGAAAAGAATAAAACCCACACCACGACCAACAGAAATTAAAAGTTTGGGTGCGAACCGGGATCTGGTCTGCCTCGAAATCCGTGCTGGACGCCCGAACTGCTAGCAATCTTCCGGAATTTATTCTGGGAGATTCCGGGGTCGAAAATTAAATCTGATCGCGCCCCCGCGCTCCGTTTCGCGAGCTTTATTGCCTAAAAATACCCGCGAGCCCCGACGGTCTGCCCAGAAAAAGGAAAAAATAAGCCACACTTTGGACCCCTTAAGCGAAAAGCGGTGCAAATAAAACCAAATAAGATCCAAGGTACCTTTAAACCAGCGGTTACTACAGGCGCCGCCACGTGGCGCCTCTACCTGCCCCCGCGCCTCGCGCCCCGCGCCACGCGCCCCTGCGCGCCTCGCGCCGCACCCCAAGCCTCGGGATCAAGCATCACCTCGGGATGCGCGCCATTTGCCTCGAGATTCGTGCCAGTTGCCTTGGGATCAGTGCTGCCTCGGTACGCGTGCTCGCCTCGTGATCCTCGTGCACCTCTGGATCCGCGCCCGCCGCTGCTATAGTGATTCGGGCGCCGCCACAGTAATATTCGGGCTCCCGGAAGTTTGGCCCAAATCCGGATTTCGTCCGTTTCGCCTGTTTTCGCCCGTTTTTCGACTGTTTTCGCCCGTTTTCCTCCGTTTTCGTCCCGTTTGTGCTCAAATTTGACAGGCAGACTCGACTCAACTTAATTTATCATGGGATATTTTAAATTTTCAGTTTTGACCATTTTTGGGTCACCAAAAGTCCCGCTGTATTCAACATCACCGGAAGACCCCTTTCTCACTGCTCGGGCATCCGATTGATGCGAAACTTTTATTGTGGCCTTAGAACACAAATACGGACCTCCCCAATTTTTCTCAGAATTTTCTGACACTGTAAATTTTCTGCCAAAATTGGAGCCCCCTTTCTCATATAAAATTCTTAACTCCTTTTTATTTCGATTTCAGCCCAATTCACTTCCAAATTACTCTTTACTTCTCTAAGTTCAATAAAAATAGTATGAGATACTATTTTTATTTATATTAGCTTATATACCGAAAATCTAGTACATTATATTTACTATAGTATTCAAACTGGTAGGGAACTATGGATTTCCTTAGAACAGAAGTATGGCCAAATTGATCCTACTAAGAAGAGATACCAAGCTTCAGATTTGCTTAAGTTTAAATTAGTAGATAGTAAACCGATGTCTGACCAACTTCAGAATTTTGAGTACATTATTGAGCAGCTTAGATCTAGTAGAGTAGATCTAGATGAGAGTTTCTTAGTTGCCATTCTAATAGATAAGTTGCCTTCCTCCTGGTCTAACCATGCTAATGATCTTAACCATAATCAAAGAGAACTTTCCTGAATTTGTCCTAAGATCCCTTAGGATAGAAGAAACCAACTGAGCTAGAGATAAGAAGCATCGCGAGCCTAATACCCAAGCCAACCTAGTAGAGAACTCGAAACCTAAGGGTAGAAACTTCCAACCTTTAGGAACTTTAAGAAGAAACCTTTCCAACATGGAAAGTTCAACCCAAACTTTAAGAAGCCTTAACCTAAGGGGAGTGGAGTAAATTTTGGATGTTTTGTGTGCGGGAAGACGAACCGCTTTGAGAAGGACTGCTATTATCGCAAGACTCGGCCTTCCGCGCCAAAGAAGAAAGGAGCTCCTCCTGAGCGTCAGCTGAACATGTTGCCTGTTGTACCCAACCTTTT
The DNA here is from genome assembly GCA_029168755.2 of Tillandsia fasciculata. NCBI lineage: Eukaryota > Viridiplantae > Streptophyta > Magnoliopsida > Poales > Bromeliaceae > Tillandsia > Tillandsia fasciculata. The sequence goes on from CM054941.1 coordinate 12,257,021, forward strand.
TGACTCCACTATCAGGTTAGGAACTAGCTTACCCAAGGTTAACCTTGCTCTTAGTTCTTCTGATTGGTGGATTGACACTGGAGCAAATCTACATGCTTGCTCCGACCGCACTTGGTTTTCCACTTATCAGGACTGAAGTGGAGGATCGGTGAACATGGAAATGCAGCATCTTCGTGCGTGCTTGGGACTGGTCGAGTGGATCTGAAGTTGACCTCTGGGAAGACTCTTTTCTTGCACGGCGTGCATCATGTTCCCGATCTGAGGAAGAACTTGATTAGTACATATCTTTTAGTTCAACGAGGTTTTAAGTTTGTTTTTGAATGTAATAGAGTAGTAATTACTAAAGGTGTGAATTTTATTGGGAAAGAATTTTTGAGTGATGGTTTATTTAAGCTTTTTGTGATGACTTCTACTATTAATGAAAGTATTATTTTGAATGTTGTTTCATCTGATGTTTGGCATAAAAGATTGGGGCATGTAAATTTCAATACTGTTAAGAGATTGATGAAGTTTGATTTAATTCCGTAAATCTGTTTCTAATTATCATAGATGTGAAATATGTGTGCAAGCTAAGGAACCTAGGAAACCATTTAGATCTGTAGATAGAGATTGTAATCTGTTAGAACTTATACATAGTGATGTTTGTGATGGATGTAGACCCATAAGGGTGGAAGCAAATATTTTGTAACATTCATTGATGATCATTCGAAATATTATTATATTTATTTGATTAAGAATAAAGATGAAGTTTTGAATAAATTTAAGATTTATAAAGCTGAGGTTGAAAATCAATTATATAAGAAAATTAAGATTTTAAGATCTGATCGAGGAGGTGAATATACTTTGAATGAGATGACTGTTTTCTGTCAAGAATTTGGAATTGTACATCAAGTAACTGCACCTTATACACCTCAATCTAATGGAGTAGCAGAACAGAAAAATAGAACTTTGATGGATATGGTAAATTCGATGATTATTAGTTCTGGTGCACCCGAGAACTTGTGGGGGGAAGCTTTGATGACTGTATGTGTAATTCTTAATAGGATTCCCCACAAGAGTTCTTCTGTATCTCCCTATGAACTTTGGAAGGGAAGGAAACCTAATCTGAATTATTTTAAAGTGTGGGGGTTCCTAGGTAAAGTGAAGATTCTTGAAAATAAGAAAAGAAAGATTGGTCCTAAGACTGTAGATACTGTTTTCTTAGGCTATGCTGAAGGTAGTAATGCTAACATATTTTTGGTGGTAAATTATGAGGTTAATGAGATTTCTAACGATACAATTATTGAAGCTAGAGATGCAGTATTGATGCAGGAGAAAGTTTAGAAATTCGAATGCAAAATCCTATTAGTTGAAAACTCTAATGTAATTATATGTTTAGGCACAACGAGACTTGACATACGGATTCGAAAGAAAATAACATAAAAATAAATATCATAAAATAGTGCGGTAAAACCCAAACGAAAATTAAATTTAAAGTAGAAAAATCGGGATGAGAATTTGTACCATCAAAGGATCCGTAGGCGAAATTATCGATTGCAAGCGCTGAACAGAATCGTCAAATTTCTACCGATCAATCCAATACGTCTCTGTTGAAGTAATATCTGTGGAAAAAACGAGAGTTTTAGGACGATGAAGAAAAAGAAGAAATCAAAAAAGAAGGAAAGAGGGATCGAGAGAATTAGGGTTTAGCAGAGATAAATATGACGATAAATCCCCAACGTCCAAGGTGATGAAGCGTAGTCGATATAGTCGTAACAGTGGACGATGACGATTAGGGCACGTGGTGAGGCCTTCATTGGTTGCGTGTCGCGGATGACAACTTCGCACAACTCGATCGGATTTAGCGGAGGAATTTTTCTCTCTTTTTTTTTTTCTCTTCTTAATGCGGTCTTTTTTTTTTTTTTTTTTTTTTTTTTTCTTTTTCGGCTTTTTCTTCCTTTTTTTTTTTGTACGGATTTTTTTGTCGTACGCCTTGAGAAACTTAATGGACCGTGTTTTTGCGGGTTTTAACCCGTTAAAGAAAACGATCCAATAAGTTTATCTTCTTCGTTTCTTGATCAAACGGTGTGAGAATTTTACAAGTGAATACTTGAATCGAAGAGGAAACAAAGAAGATTAAGATGAAGGGACTCACTCCCTACGGACTCACTCCGGTCGACGCAAAATCGCGAAGGAAAACTTGAGAGAACGCATCTCAAAAGGAAACTAAAATTTCCATATTAATAATTTTTATCCCGTACAGATCGTCAAGAACATACTTATAAAGTTTCCTTCTAACAAACTCAATCTGATAAATACGGTAACAGAAAATAATAACTAAATCTTTCTAGTTTCTTATCTAGAAAGAATAACTAAAATATCTAAATATATCTCGAACCGTGCAAAACTAGTTCGAACTTGAGTCGCATCCAACGTCTTGAATCATGGTGCGATCAAATCATCAAGCCAAATACTTGGTTTACGGCGACAGCGACGGACATAGGTCTCAAACGGGACCGTGTTTGCATCAATTCTCCTCTCCTTTGAAAAATTCGACTCCGTTGAATTGTCTGTGATGTACTCCTCATAAAGCTCTGGATTGAGTTGTTGGAGCTCGCCTTGGGAAATCCACGTTGCGTCCTCCTTGGGTCGATATAACCACTTGACTAAAAATTTACGCTCTCCACCATCTTTTGTCGATATAATTTGATCGTCAAGGATTGTCTCAATATCATCTTTTCTCTGCAATTGGGTTCTAGAAACAAAAGGTGAAGGTGGCGAAGGAAAAAGTGAATTTTGATTTTCAGGAAAATGAAATAATGTAAGGTCCTCAACATTGAAGGTGGGGCTAATTCCCATGTTAGACGGTAAATCCAACAGATAGGCATTAGATCCGATCTTAAGAATTTTAAACGGACCCATGTTCTTTGTGTGCAATTTTCTAATAGCTCCTTGCAGAAGCCTTTCAGGTTTAACTCGAACTATCACCATGTCTCCTGTATTAAATTCAATTTCTTGTCGGTGTTCATTAGCACCTATTTTATAATTTTCATTACTTAAAATTAATTTTCTGCGAATTTCATGATGTAAGTCTCGCATGTGTTGTGCAAATGAAAATGCATACTCACTTGGCCTATGCTCTAAGGGAAGGGGTATCAAATCAATGGATTTCTTTGGATTATATCCTGTGACTATTTCAAAAGGGCTCATTCCAGTTGTTCGATTTACAGAACTATTATATGCAAATTCTGCTTGTGGTAATATAAAATCCCAATTTTTAATGTTTTCACCGACAAGACATCTAAGAAGGTTTCCCAAACTCCTATTGACAACCTCTGTTTGACCATCGGTCTGAGGGTGATGTGAAGATGAGAAAAGCAATTTGGTTCCCACAATTTTCCACAAAGTTTTCCAAAAGTAACTAACAAATCGAACATCCCTATCACTCACAATTGATTTTGGTAATCCATGAAGGTGCACAATTCCAGATACAAAAATTTTCGCAACATGTGTAGCGTCGGAAGTTTTGCGGCAGGGGATAAAATGAGCCATTTTTGAAAACCGGTCAACCACAACAAGGATCGAATTGTGTTTTCCAATTGTTTTTGGTAGACCTAGAACGAAATCCATGCTTATATCCTGCCAAGGAGAAAATGGTACGGGTAAAGGTGTATACAACCCTGTATTTTTTCGACCACCCTTGGCCTTTTGATACGTCCCACACCGTGTCACAATACGTGCGACATCCCGTCGGAGACTTGACCAGTAGAAGCAATCCTCAACCATAGAGATGGTTTTGTCTCGACCAAAGTGTCCGGTCAATCCTCCTGCGTGCAATTCCCACACAACAAAATCTCTCAGGCGTCGTTTGGTAACGGGAATAAGGGGGAATATCCCCTTTATTCCCGTATCTGTTCCCAAACGGGAACCGGAAAAGCAGGAATTGAAATTCCTGCTTTTCCGGTATTATGGGGATGGGGGTGGGAATTCGGATTCCCACCCCAAGCTGGAACCCGCTGGAATACAAAGTGGGCACGAGAATCGAGGCGGTCTCCTTCTCCACCGAGCTTCACCCTTTTTGCTTTTCTCCACCGAGCTTCTTTTTTTTTGCTTCTTCTCCACCGAGCTTCACCCTGTTGTGCTTCTTCTCCACCAAGCTTCACCCTTTTTTGCTTCTTCTCCACCGAGCATCGAGGCAGTCTCCTTCTCCACCGAGCTTCACTCTTTTTGCTTTTCTCCACCGAGCTTCACCTTTTTTTTGCTTCTTCTCCACCGAGCTTCACCCTTTTGTGCTTCTTCTCCACCGAGCTTCACCCTTTCAAATTTTTTTACTCACTATGACACAATATTTATGATTAATTTTAAAAAATAATAAAATATGCTATTAATCAACCTTATAATAAATTTAGATTAATATTAAATTTTACTATAAAAATATTTAAAAAGTATTTAAGAATGATAGAATATTTTAAAAGGAAAAAATTAAAATTTTCTTAGGTATTCTTTACTGGTTTTTAAATAATAAACAATCAAACATTTTAAATATTTTAATATATAATTTTATATAATTTTTAAGTACTTTTATTTATTTATTATATATTTTTAAATATTTTTTACAAATTTAAATAATATTTTAAATTTATTATTAGGTTGATTAATATAATAAATTATTTTATTTATAAATTATATCATAAAGGGCAAAATAGTCAATACTCAAATTTATCACTTATCAATTCTTCTTATTCCTCTATACTCAACCAAACACAATTTTTTTCAATTCTTCTTATTCTCTTTATTCCTATATAATTTACCAAACACAATTTACTTTAATCCCGGTATAACTCATAAACCCAACCAAACGCAAATTTACACTAATTCCTGCTAATACCAGAATCTATACCTATCCCCGGTATAACAAAATTTTTCTTATCCCCGAACCAAACGCTACCTCAAAGAACCTTGTGGAATGCATAAACAACTACCTTGAAAAAGAAATCCATCCCGAATGACAAAGTCGGTGTTCGCGGGTTTACCCTCTAAAATGGATGAATAGATTTCGCTAAAGTCAGGGCATGAGGAATAGTATGCCTTAATGCTATCAAACCCAGTTACAGTTACGCCAACACTATTTAAAGTTACAACAACTCGACTCAATGCGTTCGCGGCTTTATTCTCTATTCCGGCTCGATGTTTTAACACAAAAGTATATTCTTGCAAATACTCAACCCACTTTGAGTGCCTCAAATTTAATTTCTTTTGTGAGTTTAGATACCTAAGAGCTTGATGATTGGAAAATAAAATAAACTCTCTAGGTAACAGATAGTGTCTCCAAAATCTTAGTGCCTGAACTACCGCATATAATTCTTTATCATAAGTGGAGTACTTTTGTTTGGCTTCATTCAAATTTTCACTAAAATAGGCTATAGGATGACCTTCTTGGTTTAAAACTCTACCTATTCGTACCCCTGAGGCATCACAAGAAACTTCAAAAACCTTTTCAAAATCAGGTAATTTCAAAACGGGTGCCTTTGTCATTTTTTCTTTAATTTCTTCGAAAGCTTTTGTGGCTGATTTTGTCTATTTAAACTCACCTTTTTTCAAACAATTTGTAATGGGAGCCATGATAGTCCTAAAGCATCTAATGAACCTACGATAGAAAGTTGCTAGGCCATGAAAATTCCTAACATCATGAATATCCTTAGGTTCAGGCCATTCCCTAATTGCTCTCACCTTTTCTAGGTCAGCCGATACCCTGTCTTTTGATACAACAAATCTCAAAAAGATAACTCGAGGTTGCATGAAAGAACATTTCTTAATATGAATGAAATTTTTTTCTTTTCTTAATACTTCAAAAACTTGGCGAATATGATCTAAGTGTTCATCATCGGTTCGACTATAAATCAAAATATCATCAAAATACACAACCAATAATTTACCAATAAAGGGCCTAAAAACCTGGTTCATAACCCTCATAACGGTGCTCGGGGCGTTTGTCAGATCAAACGGCATGACTAGCCACTCGTACAAACCTTCCTTCGTCTTGAATGCGGTTTTCCACTCGTCCCCAGGCCTAAGTCGAATCTGATGGTAACCACTACGAACGTCAAGTTTTGTGAATATGGTCGCCCCAGCCATCATGTCTAGCATGTCATCCAAACGTGGAATTGGGAACCGATACTTAATCGTGATTTTATTAATGGCTCGACTGTCAATGGCTCGACTGTCAATGCACATACGCCAACTTCCGTCTTTTTTTTGTTTGAGTAGTGCCGGTACTGCGCATGGACTCATGCTCTCCCTCACAAAACCTTTTCTAATCAAATCATCTACCTGACGTCTCAATTCAGCATGCTCTTTCGGATTCATTCTGTAGTGTGGTAAATTTGGTAAAGATGAACCGGGGACCAAGTCTATTGCGTGTTGTATATCCCTAAGTGGGGGAAGTTCATCGGGCAATTCTTCAGGTGCAAGGTCACTAAATTCAGAAATAAGGGTTTTGATCCTTAAAGAGGTCTCAAAAGGTTCAAGTGAATCAGAAACCTCTTTAACAATTAAAGCATAAATAATTTTAGAATCAATTTCTTGCAAAATTGTCTTTTATTGAGAATGTGAAGAGGTTTTGTTGATTCAATTTGTGATGGAGAGTTTTTAAAATCTTTGCCCCAACTTTGACCCCAATCCTTTGAAAAGTTGGTGCTTTTTGATAAAAACTTTTGTTGAGAGGGTTTAGTTGGGTTCAAAATAATTTTCTTTCCATTATGGGCAAAAACATAGGTGTTAGGTCGACCATAGTGTGTGGCAGAAAGATCATAGAGCCAGGGTCTTCCTAAAAGTACGTGAGCGACATCCATAGGTAAGACATCACAACAAATCTGGTCCGAATAAGTAGCAAAGTGAAGCGGGACCAAACAATGTTTCGTAATGGGCATAGTGGTTTTGTCTACCCATGCGACCTTGTAAGGATTAGGGTGTGGCTCGGTTTTGAGGTTTAGGCGTCCTATTGCAACCTCAGAAATGACGTTGATGCAACTACCACCATCTATGATGACCTTACAGCTTTTATCTCCACATTTTGTGTAGGTGTGAAAAATGGAAGTGCGTCTCCAATCATCATCTTTTCTAGGTTGGGTTAGAACACAACGCATGATTTGTAAAGCTGCGTTTTCATCAAACTCATTTAATTCTAACACCTCTTCGTCACTAGGAAGTTCATCGGTAGTGTGTGTGACTTCCTCTAGATTTTCAAAATCTTCACCCTCTGGCTGAACAAAGCATGTTCCATTTTGGGCATTCATAGGCGTAATGACTCATTTGGTGACAGTTAAAACACCTACCCTGTGCATTTCCTCGTTTGGTTTCATCTGCGGCTAAACCTTTGCCCTTAAAATCATGATTTTGTCGATTTTGAAAATTGTTTGTTTTATTAGTGTTGAAAGTTGTGCCGGTGTTCTTTGTGTTCCTATCAGGCCATTTTTCGATAAATCGTCGTGCGGGTGCTTTTAAATATTTTTCATATTCTAATGCAAGTTGAAAGGCCTGCTCAACAGTTGCGACTCTGTGTGGCGCAATTTCGCGCTGCAATTCTTCACGCAACCCATTGCGTAACCTCGAGAGAGTCCGCTCTTCTTCCTCTCGAACATCACAGCGGACATTCATCTCATCAAATTTGGCCATATAATCAGCAATTGAAAGAGAACCTTGCCGAATAGCATTTAATTGATCGTACAACTGTTGCTTGTACGTGCTTGGCAAGTATTTCTCTCTCAATTTAGCCTTCATTTCAGCCCACAAGGCGATAGGCTCTTGGCCAAGCCGTTCTAAATGTCTTTCGACACCAATCCAATATTGCTTGGCGGCACCTGTGAGTTTCATTTTAGCAAAACGGACTCGTCGATTGTCGGACATTTCATACTAGTCAAAATATTGGTCCATATCAATGAGCCAGTCTGTGAAAGCTTTAGGATCAATTTTTCCATCAAAAATAGGTGCATCAATTTTAACTTTTTTTGTTATGTCATCTTGAAAAACAAAAGTTCCGGTTTCTCGAAAAAGAGGATTAGTTCTAGCCATGTGTTGAAGTTCACGCGGTTGTAATGTGCGTGCTGCTGATGCTTGCGGATCTATTACCGAGGTAATACTGTTTTGTGTTGAAAGTTTCTCAGAGTTTGTCTCTAGGGTGGTAACCCTATCTCGGATGCCATGAATGTTGGTGGATAATTCATTTAACTTTTCCAAAATTTGTTTTATTGGGTCATTTGGGTCATCAGGATTGGGATTCCTAAACGGTACCCCTGATCTAGTTGTCATGATACAAACCTAAGGCTCTGATACCAAATCTGATGCAGGAGAAAGAGTTTAGAAATCCGAATGCAAAATCCTATTAGTTGAAAACTCTAATGTAATTATATGTTTAGCAAGGATTTGAGTATCCATCGGCACGGGCCGTATCTACCGTGCCGTACCGTGCCAACAAGATACCGGCACGATACAGCTCTCGTGCCGATGGCACAGTTCAAAATCTTTTTTTCTTAAAATTACTAAGTAATTTTCTTAATAAAGTTCAAAATATTTGATAAAGATACATAATAAGCAATTAAAAAATTTTGTTGCTAAAGAAATTAAATATTTCATGCTATCATGTGTCGGCACGCATGTATTTTTTGTGACCGACACTCATCGGCACGGCTCGGCACGCACCGTGCCGTACCGTGCCAGCAAGTTTTCGGCACGACCCCGTGCCACGGCACTTAAATCCTTGATGTTTAGGCACAAACCAAGGTTTTAAGTATCCATCGGCACGGGCCGTATCTACCGTGCCGTACCGTGCCAACAAGATACCGACACGATACAGCTCCCGTGCCGATGACACAGTTCAAAACCTTTTTTTCTTAAAATTACTAAGTAATTTTCTTAATAAAGTTCAAAATATTTGATAAAGATACATAATAAGCAATTAAAAAATTTTGTTGCTAAAGAAATTAAATATTTCATGCCATTATGTGTCGGCACACATGTATTTTTTGTGACCGGCACTCATCGGCACGGCTCGGTACGCACCGTGCCGTACCGTGCCGGCAAGTTTTCGGCACGACCCTGTGCCACGGCACTTAAATCCTTGGGCACAACGAGACTTAACATACGGATTCGAAAGAAAATAACATAAGAATAAATATCATAAAACAGTGCGGTAAAACCCAAACCAAAATTAAATTTAAAGTAAAAATATCGGGATGGAAATTTGTACCATCAAAGGATCCGTAGGCGAAATTATCGATTGCAAGCGCTGAACATAGTCGTCAAATTTCTAGCAATCAATCCAATACCGTCTCTGTTGAAGTAATATCTGTGGGAAAAATAAAAGTTTTAGGACGAGGAAGAAAAAGAAGAAATCAAAAAAGAAGGAAAGAGGGATCGAGAGAATTAGGGTTTAGCAGAGATAAAGATGACGATAAATCCCCAACGTCCAAGGTGATGAAGCGTAGTCGATATAGTCGTAACAGTGGACGATGACGATTAGGGCACGCGGCGAGGCCTTCATTGGTTGCGTGTCGGCGGATGACAACTTCGCACAACTCGATCGGATTCAGCGGAGGAATTTCTCTTTTTTTTTTTTTTTTTTTTTTTTTTTTTTTTTTCTCTTCTTGATGCGGCTTTTGTTTTTGTTTTGTTTTGTTTTTTTTCTTTTCCGGCTTTTCTTTCTTTTTTTTTTTGTATGAATTTTTTTGTCGTACACCTTGAGAAACTTAATGGACCGTGTTTTTGCGGGTTTTAACCCGTTAAAGAAAACGATCCAATAAGTTTATTTTCTTCGTTTCTTGATCAAACGGCGTGAGAATTTCGCAAGTAAATACTTGAATCGAAGAGGAAACAAAGAAGATTAAGATGAAGGGACTCACTCCCTACGGACTCAGTCCGGTCGACGCAAAATCGCGAAGGAAAACTTAAGAGAACGCATCTCAAAAGGAAACTAAAATTTTCATATTAATAATTTTTATCCCGTACAGATCATCAAGACTATACTTATAAAGTTTCCTTCTAACAAACTCACTCTGATAAATACGGTAATAGAAAATAATAACTAAATCTTTCTAGTTTCTTATCTAGAAAATAATAACTAAAATATCTAAATATATCTCGAACCATGCAAAACTAGTTCGAACTTGAGTCGCATCCAACGTCTTGAATCATGGTGCGATCAAATCATCAAGCCAGATACTTGGTTTACGACGACGGCGACGGACATAAGTCTGAAACGGGACCGTGTCCGCATCAAGTATACTTTGAGGATATCTTTCCCTTTAGAACTAGAGTAGATAGGCCTGCTACTGTTGGATCTATAGGTAGCTTTAGTAGACCTAGCACATGTGAACCTATAGAAGAAACTGAACCTAGAAGAAGTAGGCGTCCTAGGATTGAGAAGACTTTTGGTGATGATTTCTGTGTCCTACTTGTAGAAGATACCCCATCTACCTTTGACCAAGCTATGACTTCTGTAGATGCATCATTTTGAAAAGAAGCTATTAAGTTGGAGATGCAATCAATTTTACAGAATCATACTTGGGAGTTATCTGATTTACCTATAGGTTGTAAGCCTGTAGAATGTAGATGGATCTTTAAGAAGTAGTTGAGACCGGATGGTACAGTAGATAAGTATAAGGCTAGATTTGTAGCTCAGGGTTTTTCCTAGAAGCTTGGTGTAGATTATTTTGATGTTTATGCTCCTGTAGCTAGGATTACTTCTATTAGAATTTTGATTGCTTTAGGCTCTGTCCATAATTTGATTATTCATCATATGGATGTTAAGACTGCTTTTCTAAATGGTGATTTAGAGGAAGAAATTTATATGAAGCAACCTGAGGGATTTATTGTTGCTGGACATGAAAACAAAGTATGCAAGTTAACAAGATCATTATATGGACTTAAACAAGCTTCCAAGCAATGACATTTGAAATTTGACTCTTTGGTAGTGAAAGATGGTTTTCATGTGAACATGTCTGATGAATGTGTGTACTCTAAGGAATACAATGGACAGATAGTAATTCTATGTTTGTATGTTGATGATATTTTGATCTTTGGAACCAATATGGATGTGATAATGGATGTTAAGAAATTACTTAATGATAACTTTGATATGAAGGATCTTAGGCAAGCTGATGTGATTCTGAACATGAAGATTATAAGAAAATCAAATGAAATTATTATGAGCCAATCTCACTACAGTAAATAATTGTTAAAGAAGTATGGATATTTTGATTCTTCACTACAGTAAATAATTGTTAAAGAAGTATGGATATTTTGATTCTAAGATTGTTGTTACATTTTATGATCCTAGTGTACATCTTAAGAAGAATAAAGGTGATCCTATAGGTCAGAATAGATATGCTCGGATTATAAGATCTTTAGGTTATCTTGTAGATTACATTAGACCTGATTTAGCCTATGTTGTGAACAGATTGAGAAGATATACCCATAATCCAAATAGGGAACATTGGAATGTATTAGAAAGAGTTTTGAGATATTTGAAAGGCACTGTATCTTATGGATTGCATTTTTGTGGATTCCCTGTTGTATTAGAAGGATTTAGTGATGCTAACTGGATAAGTGATACAGCTGATGTGAAGTCAACTACTGGATTTGTTTTTCTCCTTGGTGGAACAGCTGTTTCATGAAAGTCATCGAAACAATCATTGATTGCTAGAAGTACAAAGGAATATGAACTAATAGCTTTAGATACCACTGTAGCAAAGGCTAAGTGGATTAGAGAATTTCTGTATGACTTGCCACTGATGGAGCGACCTTTGGCACCAGTATGTATACATTGTGATTGTAGATATGCTATTGACAAGTGTGCTCAAGAAAATGTGGAAACAAAGATGAATAGATTTATGAAAGTAAGACAAAAGTATATTCGGCAGAATATTAAGAAAAATGTGATTGCATTGGAATTTGTAAGATCTGCGAAGAACGTAGCTGATCAGCTTACTAAGGGTTTGTCTAGGACTGATCCTAGAATCGTCGAGGGGGATGGGGCTTAGCCCACAATAGAAACTACCGGCGACGGCAACCCAACCTCTTGGAGGTTCAATGGGTAGAAACAAGTCGAATTGGTAGTTGTGCGGAGCACTGCTTTTATATACTCATCCCTATGGCGACGGTGCTTATTTATTCAAGTGGATAGTAAGGGTTCTTACCCTAAATGGTTCCGAGACCCTCGAGGCGGGGTGTGACCTTGCAGACACCATTATTAGGACCTACTATATGTGTGTAGTCATGAGGCCGTGACTGTGGGAAGAGGACGGTTCCCTAAAAACACACATGAATCGATATGAGCGCATGGCCATAAAAGCGCTAACCCGCATAGAACCTAATCGGTTGTACCATGTGTATAATTTGTGGAAATCCGATTCACTGGCCTTGGTTCAAGGCGAAGTCCACCATTGTGCCCTCGGATGTACATAGACCTGTACTAAGTGAAGGTTCAAACCCGAAAGGTACCTTCGTCGAATACGTGGTATAAGGGATCCAGCATCTGTTTTAGTTTTATTCTATTTTATTTTTTGTTAATTTCAAGTTTTAAATCATATGGGGATTGTTGGATTTTTTATGGATTTTTAAAGTGATTTCAAACTTGTTTCAAAGCCTTTGGGCTTTTCTGGGCAGCCCAATATCCATGGGCTTTGCCTAGGAGCCCAAACTCATTCCCCTCTACATATGATGTTTAGTCCCACATCGAAAACTCATCACATGTAGAAGGGGTTTATATCAAGGATTTAAGTATCCATCGGCACGGAACGTATCCACCGTGCCGTACCGTGCCGGCAAGATACCGGCACGATACAGCCTTCGTGCCGATGGCACAGTTCAAAATTTTTTTTTTCTTAAAATTACTAAATAATTTTCTCAATAAAGTTCAAAATATTTGATAAAGAAATATAATAAGCAATTAAAAAATTTGTTGCTGAAGAAAATAAATATTTCATGTCATTATGTGTCTGCACGCATGTATTTTTTGTGACCGACACTCATCGGCACGGCTTGGCACGCACCGTGCCGTACCGTGCCGGCAAGTTTTCGGCATGACCCCGTGCCACGACACTTAAATCCTTGGTTTATATACTCCTTCACTTTGGCATGTGTTGGTTAGGAGAAAGTGAGAGCAAAGGCTTCTCCTAAACACACACGCGCGCACGGCACGAGCCCGAGTCGGGTCGGGCGGGCGGCGGCGCGCGCGATCTTAACCCGGTTCTCTTTTATTTTGACCTTTTATTTTTGCTTGGCTTAACCAACCTCGGGAAGTACCTTCCTTGGAAAGTGCATTGTGGGCTGCCCAAGAAAGCTAGCCGTTGGACCTTGTCCCCTGGAGGGTGGGCTCTCTCTTTGGGCTCTCTATATGTAGAGCAAGAGAGCTTGGTTATCACAGAAGCTAGAATATACTCTACTCTGATTTACAGTGCAATACTACACTGAGATTTACATTTTACTATTCCTCTTTTGGATTCGATTTTTCCTACTTCGAGCTTTACTCTTACTAGATCTCTGAAAGTCATTGGGTTCGCTACGCACCATCCCGGAGTCGTGCCGACGGGGTGGACCGTGGTCGTAGTATCGCTAGGGCTGATTGCCGGAGCCTCGCACGTGGAGGGGTAATCTTGCTTTTAGGACAGTGCTTACGCACGCCTCGACATTCACAGGCTTCATCTAATCTCCTCTATTTTATTATTAACAGTATATAAGTAAATTACATAATAGTATTTCGGATTTAAACTATTTGACTAAAAGAATTGGTTTGAAAAGATTTTCCAACAGAGTGAACATGAACTTGTTGTCAGGAGGCTTTCAACATCCCTCATTAGCCATCACTTAACAAAAGCCAATATTATCAATTGGACTAAAATCTTATACCTGCATATGTAATAAACCTTTAGGCTGCGTTTGGTTCGGGTATAAGCGAAAATTGGTTATTCCTGGGATAGATATAAGTTCAGGTACAAGCAGGAATTAAAGTAATTTTTGTTTGGTTGAATATAAGAGTTGTACCGGGAATAAGAAAATTTGTGTTTGGTAAATTAAAGAGGAATAAGAAGAATAGAGGGGATTAAAATTTTAATTTAAGATAAAAATTTTACTGATATAATTTTAAATATTTATTAAAATTTATATTTTACTTATATATAAAAAAAATTATTAAAAATTTTTGGTTTTTGAAAATTTATAAATTTTTAAAAATTCAAAATTTTGTATATAAAAATAGGTATAAATTTAAATTCTCTAAAGTTAAAAATTTATAAATGTTAAAAATTTTAATTTTAATTGTCTCAAAAAATTACAAAAGTAGGAGAAAAAATTTTAATTTTAAAATTAGTATAAATTTAAAATATTTTATAAAAGAATTTGTATAAATTTAATTTTTTTTTTAAAAAATTTAAAAATAAAATTTTTAGATTTATTAAAAAGTAAATTTAAAATTTTAAAATTTATAAAATAAAAAAAATTAAATTTTATAAATTTAAATATCTTATAATTTAAAAAAATTTAATTAAAAAAAAAAAAAAGTAAGCAACAGGTGGAACAGCTGTTCCACCCTTATACCAGGTTATCCGGGATAGCTTGGTATGGGGGGGAACAGCTGTTCCTCCCATCCGTTTTGCCGTTTGGGTATAAGGGGGGGATAACCCCCTTATCCCCCCCTTATGTCCCCCTTATACCCGATACCAAACGGTACCTTAAGTAATCTAAAGCAATTAGATTTAGCAAATTGAAGCGTCTTTTAGGGCCCGTTTGTTTCGGGGCTAGAACCAGGAATAAGGGGTTTATCCTCCTTATTCTACCAAACGCATCAGGAATTATCCGGTACAGCTAGTTCCAGTACAAGCAGAATAAGCTGGAACAACAATTCTTATCCATTATTTTATAATTTTTTTTTTTACCAAACTATCTCTCCTCCCCTCCTTTCTCTCTTCCTAATATACTCTCATCATCACAAATCCCTCTCTCTCCTCTCTCTCTTTTCCTTTATCCCACCTCCTTTCTCTCTTCCCAATACACTCTCATCATCGCAAATTAATATTATAAAATTTTAAATTTTAAAATTTAAATGTTGAAATTTTATATTTGAAATTTTAAATTTAATTTGAGAAAATAAAATGTTAAATTAAATATTATTTTCAAAAAATATAATTTGATTATGATTTTGATTTTATCTTAATTTTTTTAAAGTTTTAATCCATTAATTAAAACAAACTAATTAAATTTTAACAACTTTTATCACATATTAAATCTCGAGGGCAAAAACGTAAATTATCCCAATCTAACATCTTTATTCTTCTTATTCTCCATTCTCATATCAAACACAAAATCTCTTATCCCTGGAACCATCCCAAACGCTTTTTTACTCTAGTTCCGTACTTTATACTTATCTCAGGATTAGCTAGTTCTATCTTAACCCATTACCAAACGGGGCCTTAAGGTTTCAGAATCTCCAATTAATGCATCCTATTAGTATGCTATGATTTTGGATTGCACAAGGTTTGACAATTATTATTGCGCATGGTGTGCACTAAAGCTTATATTCAACAGCTTTTCACGTTATAACCTATTTGAAATTACATTTTACCTGTGACAATATTATTTGAGCAATCATTTCAAAGTTGAAATTATTGTATTTTGTATATGGATATATAAATAAAATGCTTCTTGTGGACTAGTCGATTATTAGTTGAACACATTTTTGCACATATTCACTAAGATCCTCTATAGATACCCTTTTTATCTTAGCTCAAAATTGACAACTTTGATATAATCTACTACAGTTGGGTGATTTTTGGTGGGCAGTTCAATTTGGCACAAAGGGAAACGTCGATGGATGTATTACACCCATTTCTCTGCTCAAGCTGATTAAAGAACCGAGAGGTTATCTGTCACGCCCCGAGACCGCCAATTTGGACAGTTCGGGCGCGTCAACAGACCCCGCCAATCGAGCATGACCTTTGTATACCAGAAAGGAACGGTTGATCCTATTCAACACAGTTTAGTGTGAGCGGAAGAGTAAACAATCAGAGAACTAAACTATGTAAATAAAACTTCCATTCATTCAAACAACAAGTTTAGAAGCATGAAAGTAAAAACTTTGAGCGAAACATTAACTTTAATTAAAATACAACTCTCTTTTAGGAACTTAAATGAAAGCTAAAACTTAAAATAACATCATTCACTTCCCAAAATGAACCTTTAACATTTAAAAGTTACAACATTTTTTCCTCACATACAAGGTTCGCTCAAAATAAAAACTCAAAATAGAACTGGCGACTTTAGACTGTTAGGTCGCTAAGCTGCCGGGCCTTTGCCCCTGTCGCATGCCTCGCTCGTGGTACCTGGAAAATGGTCACCCAAGGGTGTGAGAACTACTTAAAGTTCCCAGTGGATTCAATCACCGAGAAAGAATGTCCTACACCGCTTGGTCCAATGGAAGCAATATAATAGATGACAATATATATTGAAAGCTGTAAACTCTATCTAGCATGCTCATGTATACTTTATCATTTGCCAAGACACGACTCTGTCGTTACCCAAGGTTCCACTCTACCACACTATTCACTTGACGAAATACTCACATTCTTTAATGTGCTTTAATTCAAGTTACTTAACCCTCGAAAATTATTGCCTCACGGGTGCCAGCCCGGTAGTCATGCTACCATAAGACAAGATTTTTCAAGGTTGCCGATAGCACCCGCAATTGCTACCTCGCCCAATGGGGAACTTGGTCATACGGGCCCGGCTCGGGAGATGGTCCTTGCCATTATTCTCCGACACCAGATCTACGTTTTACCCCCGAAGGTACGATCATCCTTTCTTTTTCTTTTTGCTTTAGCACTTAGCCTCTTTTGCACTTTATGCACTTGCCTTTCCTTCTCATTCGAGCCTTTAGCTCACATTGCCATTTAGCAATCTCTTTCTCTTTTATTTAAGCTTTTAGCTTATCTTTCATTTACTCATCCCTTACCCTTGGTCCTTGCCTCAAGGGTTAGCCAAAAGTCCCTTGGACTTTAATCATTTCACATTCATTCTCTTGCTCTAGTTAAAGTTAAAGTGAATGTTCATTTTGCCCAACTCCTTAAGACCAACTCTAGGGATTTTACTTGCTTTGCACTTTTAACCTCAACCTTGTACCTCAATCCTTAGAGTTTTGGCTCTAAGTTAAAACTTTATCTTATATCCTTAGTTTTGACACTTTATACATATGCCACAAGTGAGATCCTAAGGTTAATGCCACTCATGATAATCTTTATTCTAATTTTTCTCTTATGTCATCATGTCCCTCATGCACATAATCCCTTAACATCAAATTTTTAGCATGCATTACAACACAACTTTAATCAAATGTAATGAAATCATTGCATACACTTTTATGCATATGAAATTCTAATACTTAATAACCATTCTCATACAAAGGGGTTTACTAAAAACCCTTATAGTCTCATTACTATACCTAAACCCTAACATCCATTAACATGCTTCTAAATCATAAAAGCAAAGGAAAAGGGGAGAAGTCACCCATTTTCGAATAGAATCCCCCACCTCTTATAATACTCTTGCAAGAGAAGGTGGTTTGATCACTACCTTCCAAGAAAAAGTCCTAAAAATGGAGAGAAACTCCATTAGAGATAATTTCCATCTCAATAGAACTCAAAAAGAAACCTTAAGATGAAACCCTAGAATTTACATACCTCTTCTTGAGGGTTCTTTGACCAAGAGAGGAAGAGGTTGGGCTCCAATCTTCTCTTGAAAGGCTCTTTTGAAGTCCCCTTGGCAATCCCTTTGCTCAAAAGAGATCAATCCTCAAAAGCCCTAGCTTCCCAAAGACACTTCTTTCACTTCTTCTTCTTTTTCTCCTTCCTTATCTTCTTTTCCTTTCTCTGGTTCGAACAGGAAGAAAAGAGAGAGAGGGAGAGGGTTCAAATGGGAGGAGAGAGAGAAAGAGAGGTCATGCTGTGTCAGGGTAGGTGGGGAGCAGGTGGTAGTGAAATTACACCTTTGCCCCCACTTAAAATGGGAAATTACCTCACTGCCCCCAAGTTCTGGGAGCTTGGTACCGGTACACGGGATCTGGGTACCGGTACCCACACACATTTTCTTCAACCCGAGGGTTGACTTTGTCCTGTTTAGTATAGAGTACCGGTACCCAACTCTCGGTACCGGTACCCAAGCCTTTTTGAGTTTAGGGTACCGGTACCCAACCTTTGGTACCGGTACCCAATCCCTCTTTCTCCAAACCGAGGCTCGATTTGCCTAATTTAACATGGGGTACCGGTACACTATATTTGGTACCGGTACCCAGGGACTTAGAAACTTTCAGGTTGATTTCCAACCAGAGAGCTTGCTGTCGGGTTCCAATTAATTGGTTCCGGTACCCCTTATGGCGTTCCGGTACCCAATGCTACCTGAAGATTCACAAGTCTGAAGCTTCAGATTTGCGCGCCGCCAAATCGCTTTTCGATCCAAAGGCTTCCGCTTCGAACCGAAACACTCCGAATTCGTCTGTAAACATATTTAGAATACGTTACGAATATTTTCATCACGCTTCGCTATTACGCGGAGCCGGTGCACTACAATATCACTGATTATACCCAAAAAATAGAGACTGCTCAATGTTGAAAGTTTTGCTGATGAGGAAAAGAAAAACGTAAAAAATTGAATTGTTTGGAGGCAATGTAAACCAGCTCTATTGAATTAGCTATCTGATTTTAAATTAGCTATGTTGAGAATGTTTAGACCATAATTACATGCTGAACTTGAGGTATAATTGTATAGCTACGCAGAGGCGGTTTAAATCGCCTCTATAATGCCTGTATATTATGTTGGAATTGCATGTGCAGTTAAACATAAAAAATATGAACAAAACGAGAAACAATGAATCTTCTCATTACCAACAATTCAACCAACATCGTAGACGATTCTGCTAACCAACCATCTAGACATTTCAAGTGATACAAATGGAGTATGAAAGTAAGTTTTGAAAATATCTTGCATCCTATATATAATTCTTCGTTTGCATCTTTTAATATTTTATAAAACATATTTGTTTCTTTATTAGCCTCTTCATTAGACTGTCTTGCATTCGGTGCTATTTTAGATTGTTGTGCATCCACCCTTTCGTCAAAGTCATCCATAGGTAGTTCTGTCTCATTAATTTCTTCACCGATTATGCCTATTACATCACAGAAAGGTCCTTGTATTTCATCAGACCTTCTTGGGTTTTCAATTACAAGAATGTGCTCTCAGGCGTGCGTGTCTCTTTGCACATTCTGAGAATGAGGAGTTGAAGACAAGACAGTTGCATAATTGCATTAGTAAGCGAAGTAAATGATAAAGGCTCCTCTCCGTGACACACCTACCTTGTAGATCCTCTTAAAAAGCTCATATATCTGGTGTATCCTAGCATCCTCGTATATTTGTAATGAACAATTAACACAATATGTACATGGACACCTTATTTTGCCATAATAAGATGCATTACGAAATGCAAATTCAAGAAATTGCACAACTTTGTTTTTATATTCGTCACTATTTCTATGTTTGATTATCCAACTTTCATCCATTATAATAAACAACTGCAATAACAACAAATACTCCGTTTGATATCAAGAAAAGAAAAAAAAACTATATTTGTTCTTTTGTTGTTGATAAGAGTATAATTATCATATATAATATTTAAATGGAAAGGAAAGGTTAAATAAAACTAGATGACTAACTTGTAAAATGTCATCTTAAAAATGCCTATAATGTTGAGAAAAGTCGACATATTGACTGTTCGGTGAAAACAAGTTTGCTTAGATCTGATGGCCACATGAAAAAGTAACTACTTATTGAGCACTCCCATCAGCACAAAGAAAAGGTACGACTATCTTCGAGCCATCTAGGGAGAAGGGCCACAAAATGACTTCGTTCAATAAAATACTTGCCTTACAAGTAAGGAGATGCTAAAATTTTTTTAAGAAAAAAGTGATGATGTTAATACAAAAGATTAATTGGTGTCTGGCTCAAAATAGAAGAGTCATAAAAATAGGTTTGAGGCTGAAAAGGAGTTTCCCGAGTGCTTGGTCTAATCTCACATTAAAACCTTATAGTGAAAATTTACTTTGAGTATTTTAGGAAAAATACCCATATGAGTTTTTAATGCATTCACTTTGTGTTACACTATCAAAATTTATTCCTCTCCAAGTATCTGATTTGATTTAGACTGTCAAGCATATCTATAAGAGGCTACAATTTTATAGTGTAAAACTACGAAGTCTTAGTGCATGATATATGACGGGCATCGAGCTTTTATCTACCTTATAAACTTGTAAGTTATGCGACTAAAGAGTATTATTCAAAGTTCAGTGTTGGAATTAGAGAGCAGCAGAAACGTACAAACTTGATAGCTAACGTATCTAGGAACCAAAATCGGATCAGTTTGCTTGCTTTGAGATGGACTCCATGAGCAAGAACCAAGTATAGAAGTTGGTTGACCTTCCACCTGCACCATATGGCAACATATAGAAAAGCTCATAATGTGCCAGTTATCCAACTAAAAGGTATTAATATTACTAGAATAGGCCAAAGCCTTCGTAAGTTCAATAAGTTGGAGATAGGGTTGTAAACAAAATGAACACGAGTGAGCTGACCCATCTCAAGATAGGATCAAAATTATTGGAGACCGGCTCGTGTTCGGCTTGAGCTTGTGAGCTGAAAAAGCCTAGCTTGTGATTGGATTGCAATTTATTCGAGCTAGCTCGTGTTTGGCTCATTAGCGCATTTTGTTTACCAAGCCAAGCTGGCTCATAAATGGTTCAAATTGTTCACATCTCGAAATTTACCTCTCAGATTGATTAGTTGCATGAAAATTTTAGTCTAGCATTATTTATTACAAAATTAAATGACAGAAACTCCAAAAGTAAAATAACTGTATTGTATAAAACATCATATATATCAAAAAGCAGTCACACAACACTGTATTAGAGCCAAAATAAAATGCAGTTTAAAGCTAAACATATCTTAACAACAGAGAGTAGGCAAGAAAAAAATTAACCTGCAGACAAATCATAACACAAGTCAAGATCTACCAGAGTCTAACTCATAGTCCAAATAAAAGTGCAGATTACAAAGCAACAAATCAAAATCCGCCCCACGCCTCGTGAAAGGACTATGAGTTAGACTTTAGTTACTTATGAATTGTTTGGGCACAAAAGCGAACAGACTATGCTGCTTTTAAAGCTTCTACTATTGCACCCATAGATATATAAACTAATATAATAAGACTCCGAGGTAATTCTGAGCAATTTTGGAGATGCATGAATGATAGTGATTAGTTATACTGTCCTCAATGGCTAGAGCCTGTCAGATGATGAATGATTTAGACTTGATTTTGTTGCTCTTTGAGAGCAATTTTTAAGGGCTTATTTTCTTTTATAAAACAATTTGGCATGTAAGTTACGCATATTTTCAAAATTTTTCTCCTATTTTCTTGAGATCTGCTTGCCTCTGCTTAAGTATCCGCCAATAGATGTTTTATTAATATGTTTAGGGGCAAACTAATGGGTCTAAGAAACACAGGGCATGCTTACTAGTGCAGGTGCTAAGGGAGAACTGTTTTGATTGGTTTTCCTTTGTTTTGGGTTTACCATTTGATAGGAAGGGATCCTGTTGCTCACACAAACCACAACCCAAACCCAAACCCAAACCCAACCCCAACCCCGACCCCAACCCCACTCCCCCCACAACCCTTTCTCATCTTCTCCCTGCTAGGGGTGTCAAAAAAGCTCGCTGCTTGTGAGCCACTCAAGTTTCGATCTTTGGCTTGGCTGGAACTCGTTTATTCATTAAACAACCTGAGCTCGAGTTAAAAATTGTAGCTCATTAGTATATGAAGAGCTTGCGCTAGGGTCAGTTCACTCGAGCTTGGCTCAGAAAAACCTCGACTATATTTAGATGAAGCAAATAAAAGTAAAGTGTAATATGTTATATTGCACATGTTGACTCTATTTTAAGCGGTAACTGCTTAATTTTGTTGTTGACTGATTGATGGAAATGCTGCTTCAAATCCTCAAAACACTTCCACGCTGTTTATTTTCCCTGAATACCGGTTGCAAAATTGTAGCATTAGTCCTACTTGGCCTACACAATAGGCGACGACTTTGACTCCTATATAGTAGATTTTCAACTGAGCACAATAAATTACCTGATGAATTCAGTCTCTCTTGGTAGTGAAACAATATGAAAGGGGCATCAATAAGCAATAAATGCGACAAAGTTTTATGGCTATCAGTGTGCTCAAGTGAGATAATTGTTATTGAAAAGTGCTTTCGGTTCGAGAGAAATCAATAGGTTGTCATAAAAATTGGCCTTGATTTGCAAAAAAACTCTGTAAACCATGAAGATTTTCTTGGAAATATAAGAAAAAGTACAAAGAGGAATAACTACATATCTGTATAGCTTGTGCTACTATTGATCAATTTAGCCCTGTTTCATGATTATTAATCCATGTAATCAATGAGACACAGCCACCTATCAGTCTAAATCAGGTAGGTTTAATCGCAGTACTAATTTTGATCGTCTACCAATTATCGATCATACGCATTCATCTATAGTCATTGACCCTATGTCAATACTAGGTGTTAAAATTGCAATAACAATTAACCTTGACCACAAAGTTTGCTTTTCATCACAATGATCAACTTCAGTTACTGGGGTTAGGTTAGTTCTGCTTTTCATTATTAGGGTGTTTTGTACTTATTCTCATATTTCCAATAAAATCTTCAAGATATTACCAGCTTTTGACGGTATTATTTTCATAAGCTCGATTGACGACCAAGTCAATTATAAGCATAGACTGTGCAAGCTCGGCTCAAGCTCGAGCTCCAGTTGTCTACTTATTTTGAGCTTTAGCCAAGCTGAGCTTAGCTCGCTCGAGCTTGGCTCATTTACACTCGTACTCCCTGCACAACAGTGCTACAATTGTCTAGTCGTCGGGCACCTTGCTACCTGAGGTCAACTCAGAGTTTATCACTTTGGGGAAAAGAAATACTGTACACATAAAAAGTGAATGTTAGTGTAATGCTAGCTTGTCTAGGCTGTCAGGCTATGTACTTCTTCTAGACGGTATTGGCGTGTTCTTCTAGACGGTATTGGCGTTTGCAAAGTCTAAGATGCCTACATCAACTTGACAGTATGACAATGCAATTTTTGATATGGAACATAAGCTAAGCTTGGACATGGCCTAAGTACCCTTTTCTCTATGTGCACGAGGGAGATGGGAGACAAAATCCTGCACATACTCGAGTTATTAGTGTTCCCTTATCTATGGAAGGGGACTAGCCTTGCATAGCGATGGGAAAAGATCATTGTTCTGTACTAGTCCGTCCCACCTAAGAAAGGAGAGCATATATGATAAATGCAAAGAAGAGGTGGACGCTGACAGCCCTAAGAAACTCAGAAAGAGGACTTGGAATTTTTTTTTCAACCGTCTGCTTTGAGGTATTATATATTTTAAGAGAAAATTTAATTAACAATATGAAGTAATTAGAGATGACAAGGTTTGCAAAGAGATATAAGAAAATCTTTATTCCTTGATTGCCCTATCTATAAATTGAGAGCATATAAAAAACATAAGATGGATTTTACTCTCCTTTGCCAGTAATTGAATTTAATATTAATTTTTGGTGTAGTATCAATTAATCTATGTAGTGATTGACATGAGGGCTATTTAGCACACAGAATGTATTTTAATTTGGAGGATTTCAAAATGTTTCCTTGAGTTTTCTGCAAATCAAGGACAATTTTTTTGACAACCTATTGACTTCTCTTGATCTGAAAGCACTTTTCAATAACAATTATCTCACTAGAGCACACTGATAGCAGTAAAACTTTGCGCACTTATTGCTTATCAATGGCCCTTTCATATTTTGTCACTAGAAGAGAGACTGAACAGCAGACAACTGTAAAAGCACACTTGTCTTCCTACAAATATAAAACTTGTTCTGCCATTTCTGCAAGTTCTTGCAACAAAAAAGGAACAAGGCATGAGCTAATATTGTGGATAGGGGGTGATAATTCAAGGAAGAATTCCAAGCGTGCCTTTTGTGAGATTGGCATTGTTCTCTTTGTTTTTGATGACCTTCTATACTTGAATTTCCTTTCACCATTTAGAGGATTTGAATGTGTGTTCATAGAAAAAAAAAAGGGTGATATTATGTTGATTTGTCGTTCTAAATATAGACGAACACACTTATTTTCACACTTAAGTATATGCCAAGAGATGGTTTGTGTATATCCACACATTTTCCGGGCTTATTTTCAGTTAGGTCTTACATTTTAATAGCAGAGTTCTGTGAATGAACTTACAACTTAAGCATTTTAATCATACAGTAGTTCTTGTTACTATGAAAATGCTCCCAACAATATACTGAAAATTAATGTGTGCTAAAAACAATGATTTGGTTATTGCGACTTCTAAATCTCTGCATCTTGAGTAGTTGCTTGGACATTGTATTTGTTTTCACTGGAGGTAGTTTTTGAACTTTACTGATGAAAATGAAGTGGTAATGGAGTTTTTAGATACGACTTATTGTATTTTTTGTGATTTGATGGATCATAGTTTTCAAATAGAATTTATTCTTCATCATTCTTAGGAAAAAAGCCCTGATATTTGGTAGTTGACATAGCCTTCAATTCTTATTTTTTGCCATGGTTAATTGCGATATTCGTCAAGTCTAATTTTTGAGGTACAATTAGTGTATGAAAACTTGTGAAACTTTCAATTAGAAATACCTAGGATATCTAATAACTTATCGATAAATGTTATTAGGTAGCAGATTAACACTCCAATTGACTCCTTTTATGAAGTAGCATAGATAGTTTTTCTCAAATTGAATTCAGGCGCAATCTCTCATAATTAGCCTTTTCTACTTACATTTGTTGTTCTTCATATAATTTTACTCGAATTCCTGAATATGCCTATCATCCCTCTGCAGCATACTCCCTATTCCTCTCGCTAATAGTAGATCGCCTTCACCATTACATCAGAGAACTACGCAGTCTGAAAAAGAACATGGAAACCGTGATGAAACGGAACCAGGCCTTGGAAGAAGCAAAAGGTGGCGGTTCGGAGGAGGCAAAAGCACATGAAAAAGAGGTGGTGAGTTTGAACGAACAGATAAAGCAGCTAAAATCAGAATTGCAAGCAAAAAAGGAGGAGGTCAAATCTGCGGAGGGTGATGCCGTAGCTTCAAGGAGACAATACGAGAACTTTGTAAGCGAGTACGACCGACTCATGGAGGAAAACCAGAACCTTCAGAGCCAACTCCAGTCTATTGATCCCCAGTTTTCGCGATCTGACAGAAAGAACACTTGAGTTCAATTTGGGACTGTCCATTGTTGGTTTGAGCTTCTTTACCTGAAACCATCTTACTTTTATACTTTTTGTTGTATACCGTGCACATCATCTAATTAAGCTAATAAAGCAGTTATTAGTGAGAGAAAAATAAAAGAATATGGTCGTGTACCATTAACATTACAAGAACAGTTTTCATAAGCTGATGAGTACCAAATTTGAAAAACAGTTTCCAGGCAAATCCAGCTTATTGCAAATAGCTTTTCTTCTTTACCGCATAAATGCAAAGCATCTGCATGGATGATTTGTTGGCAGATCAATTAGCTATGTCGGGTCCCTATGCTAATTGGGGACTACTGATCAATCTTTTGTATGCTTTACTAGCTTATCTGATGTGATTTACATAATTTTAAAATGTTCCCTTTACTCTTTTTTGAGAAACCACACACAGAAACGGACGAATGATCGGTCCAATCTATTGCTTTCTTTTCTTCTTGTTTCTGTTGATAAGAAATGTTTGTATTTGCTGGTACTGGAGAAATGTTTAGCCATGTGAGGTTTTCCAGCCATCCTGTGTAAGCTTAGTATTTTAATAGCATGATTAGTAAGTTAGCAACCACTCATCTCAAATGCTACTTGTCGTGCTGTTATTACTTGATGACTTGAATCCTTCTTTGATTCTGAAAAATTAGACATTGAGATCTCAAACAAGAAAAGAATCAAAGACTAATGAGACAAATAGCTATTGCACATTGTAGTGATCTTTGTCCTGATAAGGCTTGTTTTTGGAAGATGCAATGGGCTTTCGAAAACTAAGCAGAAGGTTTAATTTGGAGGCTCTAATGATGTTTTTGGGAGGATATTGGGTCAATAACAATAGTTATAGGCTTCTTGAACACTGGACATTTGAACAGCGCTTGTGCTAAAACTCCAACCAAGCCAAATAATTTCTCATGTTGGATGCAACTAGGGTTGTTTTGGTCCCTTCCGATCCATTGGTTTATGCTGTAGTCTCCGTGTCAATTTCAAATTAAATATTGCACAGATCATCACATTTCTTCTATTCGTAACTCAAAAACCTATTTGGCCTTGCTGTTCTTGAGAAGTAGGCATTGGAAATTAAATATTTTTCGCTTTGAGGCATGAGGAATATTGCAACAACAGAGGCAAAAGCTTCGAATAAAAAAAAAATTTCATTTGTGAAGCTCAAAAGCTGCCATGGAATGCTAGCAAAACATTGAGATTTTTTGGTTTCCCCAAAAAGCTTTGGTAGAGTTGAGCGTCATCAAAAGAAAAAATAAATACGAGAGTGGACCAAATGGATGATAATAAAGATTCGTTGTATACTTTTATATACTTTTTGACTAAGTACCTAAGCTCCCTAAACTTTTGAAAAGCTAAAATCTCACTACAGCTAGCACCACTAGGATTCAAGCTCAGGGTTGAGTGATCAATTAGCTTAAACTAAGTATCTTATCTGTTGATTTAATTATATCAGGCTTTATTATTTGGGCTATGTAATTTTGTGAAGTCAAATTTGTTATTTTTATATTTTCTAATTATGTATTTAGGCCTCCTACTTGTAAGTTTTTGGATCATAATTATTTTGATCCAAAGGCCCATATTTAATAGCTTCCTCTTTTAAGGTTAAAGTAGGGGTGATTAGAATATTAAGAATAGATAGAGAGAAAAAGAAGTGGGAGAAAAGAGAAAATCCTAGAATTTTGGTTTCATTTTGGTCTATCAAGAAGGAGGTGAGATCTTTCTTGTGACGTATGGTTTGCACCATTTAGATAGAGTTAGAGATTGTTGGAGCTTCTCTTTATTTTTAAGTAAAGGTGATATCTTTCTCATTTGTATCTCTTGTAATCTCCATGATTTTATAGTGAAAGCTTCTTTGCTTGTTCTCCTATGGATGTAGGCATAGCCGAACCATGTAAAATTATTGTGCTCTTGTGGTTTAATTTTTATTGTTATTTCTCTGACGCTTGGCTCTCCATTTGGGTGTTTACGGTGTGAATTGTAAAATTGCCAATAATATTTTTCACCCACATTTTACAACAATTGGTATCAGAGCTTGATTGGTGGTTATCTAAACATTCAATTATGTTCATTCACTCATTTTTCTAATGGAGAAAGCAATGGAATTTGATAAGTTGAATGAGAGCAATTGGGCTATATGAAAAATCATGATAGAGAATTACTTGGTTGCAAAAGAGCTTGATTTATCAATATTGAGAAAAAGCGCAAAACCCACTACTATGGATAATCATGAATAGGACATACTTAACCGAAAATGTTTGGTGGCGATTAGGCCATGCATTTCACCATCGATTTTGTTTGATGTCTATCAATGCAAGACTGCATCCGAGTTATGGGAGACTTTGGAGCAATCATTTGAGCAACCTTCCGGTGTGAACAAGATGCATGCAATGAAGAAGCTTTTTCTCTTGAAGATGCAAGAAGGTTTGACTATTCACAAGCATGTGAGTGAGTTCAACTCTATTGCGGCACAATTGAAGTCTCTCAAAATCAATTTTGATGAAGATGTCTTTTATTTACTCCTTTTGAATTCTTTACCTTCAAGTTGGGATACTCTTGTTACTATGGTGGCGAACACAATGGGGAACAAATTCAAGTTGAATGATATTGTTGCTTCGTTGTTGAATGAGGAAACTCGTAAAGCCACAAATCAATTGTCTAGTGACATGAGTCAAGCACTAACTATTGACGAAAGAGGAAGGTCATCGAAGCGGGGCCAATTTTTTAACACAAAAGAAAGATCTCAAAGTAAAGGAAGGTCAAAATCACAAGGTAAAAGGCTTACTTGTTGGTATTGCAAGAAAGCGGGCCATATGAGGAAGGATTGTTATGCTTTGAAAAATAAGCAAAATGGTAAAGGTAAGGACGTCAAGAATGAAGCTAACAATGCATCGGATGGTGAAGATGGAGTGACATTAAGTGTTACGTGCACGATCACTTCTTGTGCAAACACTTGAATTTTAGATTCCGGTGCTTCTTTGTTGGGTTATGTCTAATATGGATCTAAATAGGAGAAAAAACACCTAGAGGGGGGTGAATAGGTGTAAACAATAAACACTCAAAAATCTTTGCGTAATAAAACTCAATGCGGAAAAATAAATAACACGCAGAGATTTTACGTGGAAAACTCCATAACAGAAGTAAAAAACCACGGGACCGATAACACGGTGAAATCCACTAGATTAAACACGTACAAAGGTGATATACCGTACTCACACACTACTCAACCTTTTTCCATACGCTCCGAGTTGATCTTCTCCGCTCGCTCCGCAACGCGCCTCGAATCCACGATTTGCATCCAACGCCGAATCCACGGCGTCCAACGTCGAGTCCACGACGTCAGACCGAATCCACGATCTCCACCAAGTAGTACGTCTCGATCACACGAACGTACCTCGCTCCGAATCCACGAGAGCGGTAGCACCTTGAATCCACAAGGCCACGCGAATCCACGCGCCGATTTTGGGAAAAATCGTTGTTTTGTTGGTGGTGATGATCCGCCGAATACTTAGATCAAAGATAGATCGGAAATACCATCTAAGTATTCATTAATTTGATTCTACTCAAAATCTGAGTTTGAAAACCTAGAATCAAATTAATTAATATAGATGAAGAAACATAGAATTAAATCTAGTTATTTTCTTTCTTCTCTATATGTGGATTTATAAGTTTTTCTTTCGTTAATTTTCCTCGTTCATTTACGGAATATAAAACTTATTGTGGATTACCCTAAAAGATAGAATTAGGGTTTACTTATAGGTTAGAAACCATTGGAAGAAGGATAAGAATCAAAAACTAACATTATCTGGAAATTTTCGGGTCGACAGTCCGGACTGGAATAAGTGCGATCCGGACTGTCGTCAATAAACAGAACTTTTTCAGAAAACCACGTTCGGGGTCCGGACTGAAGTAACCACGGTCCGGACTGTTCATGCAATTTCTGCAAACTCCACGTTCGGGGTCCGGACTGAACCAGGTATGTTCCGGACTGGATTTGTGCATGAACTAACCTATGTTCGGGGTCCGGACTGTAGTACCCTGATCCGGATCCTGAACATATAACATGTCCAGTTTTTTATTTTTATGCGATTAAAAATACATCCAAGTGTTTCTACACTATAAGGAGTATTCGGATCACCAAACTTATTTAGTTAAACGTATCTGATCGTTTTGAATTCTTCTTTCTTGAGATTGAGGTATATGATCCAAGCTTCTTCATCTTCAATCTTCAAGACTTAACCACTTTCACAAAATACGCCAAGACAAATTCCTTAACAATCTCCCCCTTTGGCGGTTTCGTGACAAAACATAAATCTACTTAAGAAAATTCAAAAAGATATTTTTGTTGCTATCACCATACAACAAAAATTTACATTTGAGATCCAAATAAAAAGAATACACGAGATAAACTCCTAAAACAGACTCTAGACTTAGACATCTGTACTCTTTGCAAAAGAAATAATTCTTGACAGAAATCGTTAAATACCTCAAGAATTTTAGCATTCAAAAACCAAACAGAGAGATAGAGTTTAAACTCACCATGACATTTACAAAATCAGATATGTGTTAAAATAACAATCGGAGATAGACATATCTTCTAAGTATTAAAATCCAAATGTCATAAATTTGTTAGTCAACAACAACTTGTTAGTAATATTACATGCCCAAATAGTTAGTCGAGGTATGCATTTATTCACAGTACAAAACCAAAGTTGTTGTATACTTACCTCCAAATTCAAAATTCTCACATCACAGTGTTAGTGTTTAACCAGTTCAAATCTCTCTCCCCCTTTTTGTCGCTAAACAAAGCCAAAATTACAAAAATAAAAGGGAGTTAAAAGTTCAAAAAGAAAATGTAAGAACTAAGACCAAAACCTGGAAAAGAAAAATGTTAGAACAACAAAAGAAACCCAAGATTAGATCATTAGAGCAAATGATCAATCTAGATCAGACCTGTCTGAACTGCTACAATCCAACTTGTTCAATATTTCTTTAAGTAAACTTGATATTTTGGAACATTTTCTTTTCATCTTGTGTATGTCTGTGGACATTCTTTCCTGTTCTACAGACAGTCTTCTTTGTTCTTGTTGAATAGAAGACAATACATTATTTTCTGTGGCGTCTCTCCTGGAGGTCGAAGGGCATTGTGTGGATGCTGATGGTGCATTTTGATCTTCATTCCATGGAGATTCTCTGGGCAGAGAGTGAGCTCTGACGAGGGGTTCATTGATCCGAATTCCACTGCCCCTTGAATTCTTTCGCCTAGTGTACTGCTTGGTTGTTGAGGAAGACTTCATCAGCTTCTTGTTCTTTTTAAATAAAATCTATCTTCGTCATCAACAGCTTGTTGTACTTCTTTACAATATGTGTCCCAATCTTCTTCGTCTTCTGATTCTGACTCAATTTGAGAAACATTCTTCGTCTCTTCTTGATTTGTTCCATCTTGTTCCTTTTTAACAGATGCTCGAGTTCCTACTAAAGCTACAATGAGCACACTAATCCAAGCAAATATCATCTTTGCTGCTAGTGCATTAGTAATTAAAGAACCTGCGAGCAAGAACTCAAGAACACGAAAAAAAAAATTGTTTATTTTCAAAAATTTGAAAAATTATACCGAAACAATCATTATCATGTAGAGAGACTAGGAATCAAATTAGTTTTGCAAAAAAATTTTAAAAATAGATCAATTCTAAGATTTTCAAAAATTCTCATTATATGCCCTAAAACCGAATTTTCAGAAATCGAAACCTAAAAATCCGTTAATCAAGAGAGTAACAAGCATATAAACAAAACTAATCTACTCAGAGTTCTTATTTCAAAAGAAATTTGATAAAAAACCAATCAAAAACGAAAAAGATACAAGATTTTCATGCACGTTTTGAGAAACTTGAGAAAAACTGTGAAAAACCTATGTTTTGATCATAAAAACTTACTTGAATCCGAAGAACTCGAGTTAGAAAGGCTCCAAATTGGTTGTTTTATAGTAAGAGAAACTCTGGAGACTTGGAAATAAAAGTTTGCTGTAAAAAGAAATCAAAATCCTTTGGTTTCTTATAAAAGCGGTCCAGAACGGCTTATGAATCCAGTCCGGATCGGCTACCCGCAGAGAATTCCTGCGTTCGAGATCCGGAACAGAAATTCCAGTTCGGATCGGCTCCAACTTTTTCTTCAGAAAAATTTAGAAAAATTCTAGAAAATCCAGAAAAAGATTGTAAGCACTTTTTCATGTCAACTTTAAACAAAATTCATTGTTTCATGTCAAAAGAAATAGATTATACTAAATCTATCAATAATATCTAAATAATGAAACGAAAATTTATAAAAATTAAATCTCTTAAAGTTGAACATGTGAGGACCTGGATCCCCACGACGAGATTACTGGTTGACCAGCAGCTGCTGGAGGCTTATTTGGCGCGTCGGGGGTGTTTGCGCACCAATTGGACACTAGTGTTGGACCTGGTGTGCTAAATTAGATCATGTGAGTGATCGTAGGACCCCGTCGGATGCTTAGAAGTGGTT
Organism: Tillandsia fasciculata; assembly: GCA_029168755.2. NCBI lineage: Eukaryota > Viridiplantae > Streptophyta > Magnoliopsida > Poales > Bromeliaceae > Tillandsia > Tillandsia fasciculata. The sequence continues at coordinate 12,288,927 of CM054941.1, forward strand.
TTGCGCGCAATGGATATTAAAATTGGGCTCAGCGCGAAGTTTGGACAAAAGAACATCTTTCCGGATGCCTTCGGCAATTTTTAGAGTTGGAATTTGGCAAAACGGACATCGAATTTGGATTCAGCGCGCGAAAACGATGAAATTGGGCTATTTACTTGATTTTTACGCCACTGGTTACTATTCACGCCGGAACAGTAACTCCGGCGACGGCGGAGGGCGGCGGCGCGACGGCGGGCAGGCACGGGCGCGGCGGCGGGCAGGCGCGGGCAGCGCACAGCGCGCGGGCAGGCGCGCGGTCCACCGCGGAGGCGTGCACCCGGGACGGACACGTGGCGGCTCCCGGTTGGCTGGCGCAGCAGTCGTGGTCCACGGAATTTATCGCTGGTGTGCGGTGGACCGGTGGGTGACATGTGGCAGCATGTGATTGGCGCGGTGTTGTGCGCTCGGTCCACGGAATTGCTGCACCGCCTCGGGGTGCGTGCGTGCAGGCGGTGCAGGCGGCGCAAGCGGCGCGCACATGCGCGCGCCAGGCGCGCGCTGACCGAGTCACGGCGCCACGCGTCGCCTCCGGGACGGGCCACGTGTCGCCAGCGTAGTGGGCGTCTTCGCTGTCCGCTGTTTTGTGGGCTACGTGGAGGCCCGACAGGAATTCGGGCCCGCACAGTGTTGGGCCGGGCCCAACACTGTAGCGGCCCGGAAGAATCGGGCGCCCGGAAACCGGGACACAACCGGTATTTTATGATTTGTTTTTTTGAAGCCTATTTAAGCAATCCGAGCCTTCCTCTTCTCCCCTTTTCCACCATTTTCGAGCTTCAAACCGACTTGAGGTCTTCAGCAAAGTTGATCCCCACCCTGTGCTGCATCCATCTGCAGAGTTTGGAGATTTTTGGTGGCACGCTTATTGAGGTTTCCATTTTTACGGCGCGGCGCGACGCTCGTCCATTTGTGTTCCCCTTCGTCGCGTTTCGGTGCACGAGCTCCCCCGGCCTACTCCGACCTCCTTTTCAGGCGATTCTTGCGCCGTTGGATCCGCGACAAACATATCTACGATCTTGGTACTTTCTACTTCCCCTAGTTTCGCAAGTTTTGAGGAGTTTTTCCATGCTTACTGGGACCCTTTTTTCTGATGGAATTTCTGGACAGCGATACCTTGCCGGATTTTTATCTCCGCAACCGGGCATCGGTTGGAGACGTGCCTGTACACTTTTTTCATCTAGTCGACGCGAGGATTATCATCGTATTTTTATTGGATTTTTCTGAGGCTCGCTCGAAGGTAGATTTTTCTCCCTTTATCTGTGCATGGAAATACAGATGTATGATTGTGTGTTTGTGAGCGCCCTGTGTTGTGGAATTTGTAACTCGGCCTACGAGGCTCGGAATTTGGCGTGCAGGTACTCGTTTCGAAGGTATCGACGCGAGGAACACGATAGTATTTTTGCTGGATTTTTCTGAGTTCTTGCTGCAGGTGAAAAATTCACATCTTTGGGACTGTTCCAATAGAATTGTATGTACTTGGAATATTTTGGAATACAAGTGTGACGTTGAACCTTATTGTTGTACCCAGAGGTGTTTGCAAGTGTTGCTGGACCCGTTGGATCTGAAGACTCTGATTTCGCGGTACTTTCAGCTGTTTGGAGCCGAGGCTTTCGCGACATGTACCAGGGATGTAGTTTCGGCAGAATCTGGACTGTGAGCGTCTGCACTCTTCGCTGACCCCAGGTTTGCCTTGGATTGAGCATTTCAGGTGGGTAAGCTTAATTTGGTAACTGTATAAGGTTCTTATATCATGGTGAATGTAAGCGCACATGTGGGGATACCACCCCTCTATGATTGATAACAGGCATATTGTTGTACAACCGATATGAGCGAGAGGTAAGCAAGGAATGACCTACTTGGGTGAGATTGGTATACCATAGTAGGAATGTTTTAGCATGCTTTACTAATATATGTTTCACCCACTTTTATTGTTTCTGAGGACAAAGCATGCTTGCATGGACATGTAGTTAGGCCATCTTTTACTGCTGCACTACTTTTGGAACTTGACTTAGGAGAAACCATGTTATCCTTTTCTCCTTCTTTGTTAGTCAGGTGGTCTGTGTTGCTCAGGTTCGAGCAGGGGTTCTGGGTAGTGTAGTCGGGACTTGGTGTCTGGGACAGGTTGAATTAGTTGTGGGGCTTTGCGGCAACCGCGGATATTGGGCGGTTGACCGGATATTCATTTATGCACCAGATTGGATATCTGATTTCTCTAGTGGACGGAGTTTCCCACTTTGATCAGAGTCATGATCCAGTCCTGCTTTTTGGTTACTTATTACTCAGGCGCTTTATGTTGGGTTATGTTAATATGGATCTAAATAGGGGAAAAACCACCTAGAGGGGGGGTAAATAGGTGTAAACAATAAACACACCAAAATCGTTGCGTAAAAATAACCCAATGCGGAAAATAAATAACACGCAAGATTTTACGTGGAAAACTCCAATCCAGGAGTAAAAAACCACGGGACCGATCACACGGTGAAATCTACTAAGATTAAAACACGTACAAGGTGATATAACGCACACACACGACTCAACCTTTTCCATACGCTCCGAGTAGATCTTCGCCGCTCGCTCCTCAACACACCTCGAATCCACGAAGGCGTCCAACGCCGAATCCACGGCGTGTCACGTCGAATCCACGACGCCAGACCGAATCCACGGTCTCACCCAAGTAGCACGTCTCGAATCCACGAGCGCACCTCGTCTCGAATCCACGAAACGGTAACACCTTGAGTCCACAAGGCCACGCGAATCCACGCGCCGATTTCTTGGGAAAATCGTTGTTTTGTTGGTGATGATATTTTGAATACTTAGATCATCATAGATAGACAAGGAAGCACCCTCTAAGTATTCATCGATTTGATTCTTTCGAAAATATAGATTTTGAAAACCCTAGAATCAAACCGATCAATAGAGAAAGAAAACCTAAAATAAAGAGGTGTTTACCTTTTCTTCTCTATGTGGATTCTTACCTTTGATCCCCCTTGGGATAACCCTAAAAGATGATATTAGGGTCTATTTATAGGCTAGAAACCTTTTGGAAAGAGATAAGAATCAAAAACCGCCTTTTCTGGAAATTTACAGGACGGCGATCCGGATCGGATTTACTGCGATCCGGATCGTCGTAACGAGATTGACGATTCCAGAAATCCAAGGGTTCGGGATCCGGATCACAAGGTCCGATCCGGATCGTTCATGCAATTCAGCCAACTCCCATGTTCGGGATCCGGATCGGAATGGCCTAGGATCCGGATTGAAATTGCCAATGAACAATCACCCTTCGGGATCCGGATTGCAAGGTCCGATCCGGATCCTGAACATGTCCCATGTCCAGTTTTTGATTCTTTGGCCATAGAAAATATTCCAAAGTGTTTCTAAGCTATAAGAATGTATTCAAAATATCAAAGATTATTTAATTTAACGTACCTGAACATTTGAATCCATTCTTTTGAGATTGAAGTATATGATTTGTCAAGTCTTCATCTTCAATCTTCAACTTCACGAAATACGCCAATACAAAAATCCTTAACAATCTCCCCCTTTGGCGGTTTCGTGACAAAACACACAATCCACAAAAGAATAACAAAAAGACGATTTTTGTTGCTATCACCATACAACAAAAATACGCATGAACGATCCAAATAAATGTAAATACAAGAGATAACCTCCTAAAACAAACTCTAGACTTAGACGCAACTAGGAGTGTTCAAATCTTGTACTCTCTGCAAAAGAAACAATTCTTGACAACAAGAAATCATTAATACCTCAAGAATTTAATCGTTAAGCACCAGAGAGTTATACATTTAATATGACATTAGGTATCAGATATGCATAAAAGTAGACAATCAAAATATCACATATCTTTATCCATCATCAGGGTTAGTTCCAACCATAATGTCAAAGAAGTTCAAATGTTCATACCTTTTGCATGACCTGTCACAAAACTTGTTAGAAGTTACAACGCAAAATAGTCAGTAGAATAGTTAGTGTTAAACTTCAAGTTTCAAGTTATCCGGTCATGTTCGTTCTTTTCCTTCTCCCCCTTTTTTCAAACGATCTATTGGCTCGTTCTTTTCTCCTTTCTCTCCCCCTTTTTTGTCACAAAAACCAGCCAAAATTATAAGAGAGAAAAAAAAAACAAACGAAAAACTTTTGTCAGAAAAATAAAGTCAATTTCATCAAAAATCAATCTGAACCGGTATCGTTGTCATCGAAGTTGCTGCATCCGAGTTTTGCAAAAATCTTCTTGACCAACTTCATCAGTGCATTGTACTTCTTCGTCAAGACCACTTGTGTTGTACTAATCCGTTGCAGGTCAAGAGAAATCTGATCTTGTTTAATTGAAATTCGCTCCTGCTCAGATGATAGTCTTTGTTGTTCCCGAAGAGCTTCAACATTCACATGTCTCTCACCGATACAATCTCAGCAAGTGGCTCCTCATCTTTTTCATCTCCCCCTATGTTGAGCATCTCTTTTTATCATCTCTGTTCTCTGTTCTCCATGTTCTCCCCGTCTTGAGCATCTATGTTCTCCCCCTTTGAGATTCAATCAGTCTTTTCTGTTCTCCTTAATTTATTGGTCATCCTCGTGCTAACCAACGCGGTGATGAACATGATTGTCCACTCAAGAGCCTTTGTTATAGAGTATTTGAAAAATAGCATCTGTGAGCAAAAACTCAAAGAACATGAAAAATTATTTAAATTTCAAAAGTTTGAAAAATCTTGCCCAAACAATCCTTAACATGTGTAGGGCTAGGAATCAAGACACTTTTGCAAAAAGAATTTCAAAAATAGACCAATTCCATAATTTTTTTTAAAAAAATTCTTAAAGACTGCCTACAACTTTTTCTCTAGAAAATTTGTAAAAATTTCAGAAAATTCAGAAAAAGTATATAAATATTTCTGCATATCAACTTTATACAAAAATATCATTTCACATAGAAAGAAATAGATTATGATAAATCTATCAAAATATCCCAAATTGTGAAACGAAAATTTATAAGAATTATAACCTCTAAAGTTGATCAATTTCCAAACATCCTTCACGATCTAATGAGTATAGAGTTTATCTAATTCTCAATTGAGCAAAGAAAATGAAGCACCAAGATCGATAGATGTTTGAAATCCCAAATAAGTCAAATAATATATCTAGTCAATATATTTGGGAAGTGACTCTTTGAGCATCTTTTAGAAATCCCACCTTATACCAACCTTGGAATTTGACATAGTCAAGTATTCCAAAAAGCATTTTATTTTATAAACAAGATCACCATGCTTGGTTAACATGTGGTAGCTGCACACAGTACTCGGACAACCGAGGTGGTAGCTCTTTCCTCCATGTGGTGGTAGTTTTCACACTCCTATTAAGGATGTAACTCTTTCCACATCTTTTGAGCATGAAAAACATAATAAACTCCCCCTCAATTGGCTATCAATTATGAAAGATATTCAGTATTCAACCAAAAATTGATCCTGTGTTCATACTTATTTCAATCATCAAATAAGATAAAATAAATACCAGAAGATCATTGAGAGAGGTAATGACTTTGATCAATTCGAGATGAAATAATTGAAATAAATGATCATTGCATCAAATGAGTTATAATGATATTCAAATCATAATAAACTTCTCTAAACATGAAAGGATGCAAATAAAGTCAGTATAGCAAATGCTCAATTAATGCTCTATATTACAAAAAGAACACAAAACACAAACAAAAACCTTTCTAAGCAGTGGTTCAAAAAGTTATGTAATTGAAAGCATGCCAATTGCTTTTCGCAAACGAATAAAACATTTTTGATCCAAAGGTTTTGTCAAAATATCAGCTAATTGATCTTCAGTTGAAACATAAGAAATTTGTGAAAACTTGATTCAACTAGCTATCTAGGAAAATGATATCTCAATTCAATGTGTTTTGTTCCAGAGTGCAACACAGGGTTTTTAGAAAAGTTAATAGCACTTGTGTTGTCACACAACATAGTTACCGAGGTCGTAGGGATGCGAAAATCACTCAATACACTTTTCTTCGATTTCCTCAATGACTTCGGCTTAGGGGGTGTCCTACCATCTGTCTTAACACTTAGAAGATTTTTCTTCGTTTCCCGAGTCGTGTTCTTGATGGTAGTAGTTGCAAGTATTGCTTGATTTGCTCGTTCTGCTCCATACTTGCAATTTGGTCTTATGTGCCCAAAAAAAAACACAACAATGACATACCTTGGTAAAAGTTGAACCCGAAAAGATGAGGTAGGCTTGTCAACGTTGGCTACGATGATTTCCGTCGGAGAAGGAGCAACCGACTGGGGCACAAAACTTGTCTTGCTCGAACTTGGTTCCTCACAAGTTCGGCCATATCCGAGGCCTAAATGATTAGTATGACCAAGACCAAGAAGGCGATCCAACTTACTTTGTCCTGAAGAAAATCTATGCAAATCCTTTTTAAGTTGGAAAGGGTCTCCGTCATCTCAAAATTTCCTTGTTGTGCCTCGGAATAGAGCTTTGAGAAGAGATTAGCTTTATCCACCGATTTTTCAAGTTCCTTCTCAAAATGCTCGTTCATCTCTTGAAGGAAAGTATTATTCTCAACCAAGTTGTCCCTTTCCACTTCAAGAGCCCTTGAGAGAGAGGTTGCTCTATTAGGTTGTTCCTCGAGTTCCAACAACCTTCTCCTCAAGTTTTTATTTTGCTTCGCCAATTTCTTTGAGTTCCGTAGAAGTAGTTGGTAGGCGTGAGCAAAGTCTTCACCTTCGGAATCGCTTGGTTCATCATCCGTTGCCGTTTGATCATCCTGGGAAGAAATAGACAACGAACCAGATGCAATCAATGAAATACACACGAAGGGTGAAGTCGTGGATGCGAAGAATGTGATGGCATTTGTATCCTCATCACTAGAAGATGACTTATCCATAGAAGAAGAGTCATCCCACGTGATGGCTTGCGTAGCCTTCTTCTTTGGTGGATTCTTGCTGGGACATCTTGTTGTAGTGCGGCCAAAGCCTTTGCATTTGAAACACTGGATCTGTCCTTCAGCGTTCTTCTTCTCCATTGAGAAACCTTCTTGCTTTCTTGATTTTGACGTAGAAGCACCTTTGCCTTTCTTGAACTTCGAGAATGATGAAGATTTGCTTGAGTTTCCCCTTCCGAAGTTTCGGCGAAATTTTCTCTTCAAGAAAGCGAGTTGTTTCTCAAAGTCCTCCATAGATAGCTCATCGTCAGAGTCCGAGGAGGATGAATCCGCGTCTTCATGTTCTTTTGATTTCAATGCCATACCTGAAGACTTGGAAGAAGAAGAGGGCTTTCCAGCAGAAGAGTTAGTAGAAAAGTAATTTCATAAGTTTGAAGTGTACTAACTAATTCTTCTACCTTGATCTCGTCCGGGTGTTTTATTGTTTCGAACCCGTTCGTCGATGGAAATCAAAAACGCTCTTATGCGTACTTTCTAGTAGGCATAATTTGTTCCATCGAAGAACGGTGGTCTATTGATGTTGCCACCATCGACCAATGTTTACAACCCTATTCCCGCTCTGATACCAATTGTTGGGTTATATTAATATGGATCTAAATAGGGAAAAAACCACCTAGAGGGGGGGTGAATAGGTGTAAACAATAAACACACCAAAATCGTTGCGTAAAAATAACCCAATGCGGAAAATAAATAACACGCAAGATTTTACGTGGAAAACTCCAATCCAGGAGTAAAAAACCACGGGACCGATCACACGGTGAAATCTACTAAGATTAAAACACGTACAAGGTGATATAACGCACACACACGACTCAACCTTTTCCATACGCTCCGAGTAGATCTTCGCCGCTCGCTCCTCAACGCACCTCGAATCCACGAAGGCGTCCAACGCCGAATCCACGGCGTGTCACGTCGAATCCACGACGCCAGACCGAATCCACGGTCTCACCCAAGTAGCACGTCTCGAATCCACGAGCGCACCTCGTCTCGAATCCACGAAACGGTAACACCTTGAGTCCACAAGGCCACGCGAATCCACGCGCCGATTTCTTGGGAAAATCGTTGTTTTGTTGGTGATGATATTTTGAATACTTAGATCATCATAGATAGACAAGGAAGCACCCTCTAAGTATTCATCGATTTGATTCTTTCGAAAATATAGATTTTGAAAACCCTAGAATCAAACCGATCAATAGAGAAAGAAAACCTAAAATAAAGAGGTGTTTACCTTTTCTTCTCTATGTGGATTCTTACCTTTGATCCCCCTTGGGATAACCCTAAAAGATGATATTAGGGTCTATTTATAGGCTAGAAACCTTTTGGAAAGAGATAAGAATCAAAAACCGCCTTTTCTGGAAATTTACAGGACGGCGATCCGGATCGGATTTACTGCGATCCGGATCGTCGTAACGAGATTGACGATTCCAGAAATCCAAGGGTTCGGGATCCGGATCACAAGGTCCGATCCGGATCGTTCATGCAATTCAGCCAACTCCCATGTTCGGGATCCGGATCGGAATGGCCTAGGATCCGGATTGAAATTGCCAATGAACAATCACCCTTCGGGATCCGGATTGCAAGGTCCGATCCGGATCCTGAACATGTCCCATGTCCAGTTTTTGATTCTTTGGCCATAGAAAATATTCCAAAGTGTTTCTAAGCTATAGGAATGTATTCAAAATATCAAGGATTATTTAATTTAACGTACCTGAACATTTGAATCCATTCTTTTGAGATTGAAGTATATGATTTGTCAAGTCTTCATCTTCAATCTTCAACTTCACGAAATACGCCAATACAAAAATCCTTAACACTTTACTCGTATGGGTCGCTCCCCTCGAGTGCCATTCCGGAGTGTGCGACCGTGCCGGTCAGGAGCCGGTCTATTACTTATTTTGGGTGAGACCGTACCGGACAGTAGTCGGTCTGTCACCTATTTTGGGATGCGACCGTACCGGTCAGGAGTCGGTCAGTATTCTCGCAGATGAGTCTTACAGCACAGCAGGCAGTACCAGTTTTACTGGTGGCATTAGATTGGGTTTATTACAGACATTTGCTTTATAGTTGCACTCGTGTCAGGGGGACCGAGTAGAGTCTAATAGCTGTGTTTAGACCAATGCTAGTGTTGTTGGGAACCGTTTGGGGATACGGTGGTCCCAGGGTCATTGTGAGTTGTTGACCGTTGTACGAGCAGGCATAGCAGGCATGGCAGGCATGGCAAGCATAGCAGGCATAGGCAGGCATAGCAGGCATAGCAGGCATAGGCAGGCATGGCAGGCATGGCAGGCATAGCAGGCATGGCAGACATAGGCAGGCATGGCAGGCATAGGAGGCATAGGCAGGCATGGCAGGCATAGCAGGCATGGCAGGCATGGCAGGCATAGCAGGCATAGGCAGGCATGGCAGGCATAGCAGGCATGACAGGCATGGCAGGCATAGCAGGCATGGCAGGCATAGTAGGCATAGCAGGCATGGTAGGCATGTCACGCCCCGGGTGTAAACCAGAACCCGGGCCCGTCTACAGATCCGCCGTGCACACGGTATTTCCCGCGTACACGAAGCGCCAAACCTGCTCAGATATATAAGAGATATAATAAAAGAGCAATAAAAACAGAGCTGAACTAAAACTAATACATCTCAGACTGAAGCTGGAATAAAATACAATACATCTGTATAAATGATACATCTGTCTCTCCCAGCTCACCAAAAATAAAGTACAACCTGCTGGCAAAAGCCAGTCCCAAAGAAAAGTACAACCGTCTGAGGAAACATGGGTACACCAACAGTCCAGCTAACACGCTCAACCTGCCTCGAAGTCTATCTACTCAGCCGTCCTCTCTCCTCGACCCGTCGCTGAAAACTCAGCAGCACCCGCAGAAGACACTGCAAAAGAAACAAAGGGGAAGAGAAAAGAGAAAGCAGTGGGGGTGAGAACTACTGTAAACAGTAGCCTCCCCCTAGTGGGTAGACCTCAACTCAAATGTGCCCACTAGGACTACAAGAGGCGAAAAAGATGAACAAAGGTGGTAAGCTGTAAATATGCCAACTGATGATGTAGGAAGCTACCACTACATGCCTCTAAAATGCCAGCTAGGAATATAGCTAAATATATGCATCAGAAAGTAAATGCCTGCCTGCCTAGACCCAATCGATACACCAGTAAACACTGGTACTGCCTGCTGTGCCTGCCTGTCAAATCGGGTATGCTGGCCAACGCATAACCCCGATAGGGAAAGAGAGTCCCGAGGACTCGAAGCCTGTAAAACGCACACTCCGGAGTGGCACTCGAGGGGAGCGACCCACACGAGTATAATGCCTGGGTAACAAGTACCAAAATAATGCCTGGGTAACAAGTACCAAATCAGCAGGACTGGATCATGACTCTGATCAAAGTGGGAAAACCCATCCACTAAAAGGAGACCCGATCTCAACCCGATGCAAGATAAACAAATAGTGGGAAACCCCATCCACTAAAAGGAGACCCGATACCCAATCTGATGCAATAACCACTGTCTGGTCAACCGCCCAAGGTCCGCGGTTGCCGCAATACCCTGCCACCAAGCCTGCCTGTCCCAAAATCCAAGATCCACAATCGGGTAGAATAATCGATATCCGGTCAACCGCCTACTGTCCGCGGTTGCCGCAATACCCTGCCCTCACAGCCTGCCTGTCCCAAAACCCACAACTGTCTGACTACACTATCCCAGCCCCTGCTCGAACCCGAGCGTACTATCCCCCAAATGTAGACAAAAGAAGAGAAAAGCATGGTTTCTCCTAAGTCAATGCCATCATGATAGTGTAGCAGAAAAAGGTGGCCTAACTAAATGTCCAATCAAGCATGCAAAGTCCATTATTTAAAACAGGGTTTAAATATTATGATCTTTCCCCATAACAGGGATGCCACTAATTAAACTTCCATCTGCCAAGTAATCCCATGTCCATTTATCACTTAAACATAAGAGGTCCCAAAGTGTACAAGCAATATAGTCCAATTCCCAATTACCCTGCCATTTTTACTTTTTACCGGTTCATTTAGCACTGTACTAAAAGCAACTCAAATAGGCCTAGTGGGGACATCACAAGTAGGAGGTTAAACAACGGTACCCACCTCGAGCGCTAAATCCAAGTCCTGACAGCGAAGTCCGCGCCCGAACTCAACCGTCCTCGCAAAGCTGTGCCAAAATCCCAAAGGATACACACACAAATTACTATCCAAGTTAATCCCAAAATCTGTCCCCAAAACCAGATTTACTGTTCAGCCATTTTTACCTGCGAAATGTGCCCAATAAATTCCCAGAAAAATACCACTGCGATCTACGCGACGAACCGGTCGAAACGAGTACCTGCACGTTTTCCCACGATTTTTCTGTGCTGAGAACGAAAATCGACAAGAGGACCACCTCGAACAATATTTTTACCCAAAAACTGTGCTACAAGGTTCTGTAAAAAGGGGTTCTCACCTTCAGGGAAATTCCACGAAATTCCACAAAAATTCAGAGAGATTCCTTGTGATGTGTAGATGCAAATCCTTTTTTGAATCGCCTCAATCCGATGTCCGGTTGCGGAGATATCGCCGAAATACCGACCCGCTGTCCAAAACTCCATCACAGCAAAAGGGGTCACAAGATGATCCGAAAAACCCATGAAAACCTCGGAATGGGGAAAAACCAGTAGAAATAGGAAATGTAGCCCTACCTGTTACGAAGAAGATGGCGCAAGAATCGCTGAAAAATACTGCTTGGTTAGCTCGGGGGAGCTAAAACACTGTCGCTGCGCCGAAGAACAATCCAGGAATGCATCGTCGCGCCGCGCCGGAAAATCCAAATCTCGAAATCCGTGCCTCAAAAACTCCTCAAACTTCACAGGAGTGTTCCTCACTTCCAGATGAAGATTTCATCTTCTCACCTCTAATGGAGATGGAGCCTCTAAGATGGAGAAATAAGCCCTTGAATGAGCCTCGGATGGGATTAAGAAGAAAACCCCAAAAATCTTTTCCAAAAATTCCCATCGTGTCCCATAGAACACGAAACACCAAAAATGGACCAATAGGACTGCGACACGTGGCCCTCCCAACAGTTCTGCCGCGCTCAGTCTGCCGCCCAGTGCACAGTTGACCGACCAATGAGGGCGTGCCACGTGTCCACTCCGAAAGTTCAGTGCACCCGGTGCACAAAATCCCGTGGACCGCACCAATGAAATGCTGCCACGTGTCCAAGCCGGTGCACCATACACCCTGAGCCAGCCTGAAATCCCCGTAGACCGAATGCTGTGAGCCGACCAATAGTATGATGCCACGTGTCCACCCTGTCGGTCCACCGTGCACCTAAATGGTTCCGTGGACCGCGCGCTGTGGACCATCCAATCTCCACATGCCACGTGGCACCGCCTGGTGCACGCCCGCGCGGTGGACCGGCCGCCTGCCCGCGCCCCCGCCGCTGCTGCCCGCGCCCTCAGCGCCTGCCCGCGGCCGCGCGCCGCCTGCCCGAGCGCCTCCGCCGCCTTCCGCCGCCGCCGCCGCCGCCGCCGCCGCCGCCGCCCGCCGCCGGCGATCGCCGGAAATACTGTTCCGGCGTGAACAGTAACCCGAAGCCCAAAAATGCCGCAAATACACCGTCTGAAGCGTTTTCGCGCGCTGAATCCGATTTTGACGTCCGTTTCGCCAAATTCTCACTCTAAAATTTGCCGAAAGCCCCCGGAAAGTATTCTTGGTCCAAATCTCGCGCCGAGCCCAATCTCAATATCCGTTTTGCGCGCAAACACCTCCAAACGACCGATGGGGTCCCCCGATCACCCACGTGATCCATTTGAAGCCCGGAGTCCAACACTTGTGTCCAAATCGGCGCCCGAACACCGCCGACATGCCCCGTAGGCCTCCAGAAGCTGTCGGTCACCCTGTAAAAGCCCCAAATACCTCCCGCACACTGCGTAGATCTCCAGTAGCCACCTCAAAGCACCGCAACAGCTCTGCGGAGATCCAGGTCATCACATCCTCCCCCACTAAAAGAAAGTTTCGTCCTCGAAACTGGAGTCATTCCTCAACACGGAATCTCAACCAACAGGGGGGTAAATATCCAGTCATCCACCACTCAAGCTCCCAAATCTACCAAATACCTCATCCAGAGACACGATGTAATCCTTGGGTCTCTAACCAGAACGAAACAAAGGAGAACACTCCCGAGGACCACGCCACCTCAACAAGGTACAGCTGGGCTAACTGCTCGGCCATCCAGTAGTCTGCACCGGTACAAGCATCTGCCCCTCCCAGGGCCTTAGATAATCCAACCACCAGTCCGCCGACACCAAAGCTCGATCCAAGTACCTCTGTACTCCCAAAGTATCCGATATAAGTCCCCCAACTGATCACGTAGACTCTGATCTCAACTCCAAAACCGTCGGGATGTAGAAGCAACTCCCTAACCTTCCGGCATCAACACTCAGCCATAAGCAGTCGAGAGAACCAGATTGCAAATCCAACTTCGCGGAGATCCAATACCCTTGAAGCTGGTAGAACAAATCCTGCTAGCTTGGCAGAAGGGTGCTAGCTCCCGATGATCACTTCGACAAATTCTTACGGGTCCTCCCAAAGCCGAAGTGAACCAACCTTCCACAACTCGAATAGCACCGGCGCCCCCAAAGGTGCCACACTTGGCCTGACACAAATCCAACACATCAAATCCTGGAGTTGGGTCCTCAACCCCCAAACTGGTGTCATGCCAAACAACTCCGATAGGAGAACAGCTAGGAACTCACAACCAAAAAGGGAATCACCAAGTCCCGATGCCGCCGCAGATCCCTCAAACACACCAGCAAACAAGCTACTCACCCACTACGAGACATCTGCCTCGCTTACAAGGTCAAAACCAAACAGGCGAAGATACACTCAAACAACCCAGGTACACCAACACCTCCAGGCCTGGCTCCCACGAAAACCGTCCTCGCAGCATAATCAGCTGCCGCAAAAGAAAAGAAAACCGGCCAGCCTAACCGTCCAAAGTACCAAACCGAGCCCCACCACTAGGTCAAGACCATCAGGCCTACAGGTACAACCAAGGACTCAACCGCACCGGGCAGGACCCACGACACTCCCCCCAGGTGCAAAAGATAGGGAATACGACCTCCCGAACACCGGGTAACCGTCCTATCCCTAACCCAAACAATGAAGCCAAACACTACCCACCAAGAAGGGAAAACCTCTCGTATCTAAAGATACGAACCCAAGAGCCTGGAACAATTCAAACCTACCGCCACACTGGCCGCTGAAATCCATGTGCTCTGACGGTCTCAAACAAAATCCACTATCCAGAAGAAGAAATCAGGAGTGCCTCATCCGACTGACCTGTCCTCCATCACCCGGCGCCGAGTGCCTCAATCAGAACTCGCCTCAGGCAGCAGATCCCAATACAACGGAACTGTAATGCCACGCTCCATACCCGGCGCCTACTCCAAAAGGCGTCCCAAGGACTCTCAATCCCCCACCGAACAAGACCCTGCCACCAAAGGCTCCATACACAATCCCACAAATCGGGGCAACTCATCCGCCAAAACTGGCTCACTCCTTCAATGCAATCCCACAGTTTTCCCTGCAGTCAACTGTCCACCCTTCTTCGGTGCCCCAGCACTAAACGTCGGCACGGAGGGGCTACTCGCTAGTCCGACAACTGTGCCACTGCACTGATCCGACAACTGCGCCACCGTGCTGATCCGACAACTGTGTCACCGCGCTGCTCCGACAACTGCACCACTGTGCTGATCCGACAACTGTGTCACCGCGCTGCTCCGACAGCTGCACCACTGTGCTGATCCGACAACTGTGTCACCACCTGCTCCGACAGCTGCACCACTGTGCTGATCCGACAACTGTGTCACCGCGCTGCTCCGACAGCTGCACCACTGTGCTGATCCGACAACTGTGTCACCGCCTGCTCCGACAGCTGCACCACTGTGCTGATCCGACAACTGTGTCACCGCGCTGCTCCGACAGCTGCACCACTGTGCTGATCCGACAACTGTGTCACCGCGCTGCTCCGACAGCTGCACCACTGTGCTGATCCGACAACTGTGTCACCGCGCTGCTCCGACAGCTGCACCACTGTGCTGATCCGACAACTGTGTCACCGCCTGCTCCGACAGCTGCACCACTGTGCTGATCCGACAACTGTGTCACCGCGCTGCTCCGCTGATCTGCCTCCAACACTCCTACCCTTCGGGTCCGGAGCCCCCCCCAGACTCCAATCTGGGTATCCGGCCCGAAACAACCAGCTCAGGCCCAACTGCCGCACCAAGGTGCGCTCGGGTCAGAGCCCCAACGTCGGGGAGACACCGCTCACCACGACAAAACCGCAAATCAGCACACCCCAAACACTCGACCCAATCTAGCGAAAGTCAAAGGCATCCCCCTATTTTTGTAACGTTATGTTGTCTGCAGCCAACATAACTGTCCCACAAAAATAGGGTATGCCGATCCCTCTTCACCCACTGGAAGAGTCAAAACCAAATCACCGACTTTCGCCAAAAGTCACGTCTCTCACGCCCTAACATCCTAGGGTCCGCCAAAAGCCTAGGGTTTCCTAAGTCCCAACTGACCTATCCCTAAGCTCTGATACCAACTTAATCTGTCACGCCCCGGGTGTAAACCAGAACCCGGGCCCGTCTACAGATCCGCCGTGCACACGGTATTTCCCGCGTACACGAAGCGCCAAACCTGCTCAGATATATAAGAGATATAATAAAAGAGCAATAAAAACAGAGCTGAACTAAAACTAATACATCTCAGACTGAAGCTGGAAATAAAATACAATACATCTGTATAAATGATACATCTGTCTCTCCCAGCTCACCAAAAATAAATACAACCTGCTGGCAAAAGCCAGTCCCAAAGAAAAGTACAACCGTCTGAGGAAACACGGGTACACCAACAGTCCAGCTAACACGCTCAACCTGCCTCGAAGTCTATCTACTCAGCCGTCCTCTCTCCTCGACCCGTCGCTGAAAACTCAGCAGCACCCGCAGAAGACACTGCAAAAGAAACAAAGGGGAAGAGAAAAGAGAAAGCAGTGGGGGTGAGAACTACTGTAAACAGTAGCCTCCCCTAGTGGGTAGACCTCAACTCAAATGTGCCCACTAGGACTACAAGAGGCGAAAAAGATGAACAAAGGTGGTAAGCTGTAAATATGCCAACTGATGATGTAGGAAGCTACCACTACATGCCTCTAAAATGCCAGCTAGGAATATAGCTAAATATATGCATCAGAAAGTAAATGCCTGCCTGCCTAGACCCAATCGATACACCAGTAAACACTGGTACTGCCTGCTGTGCCTGCCTGTCAAATCGGGTATGCTGGCCAACGCATAACACCGATAGGGAAAGAGAGTCCCGAGGACTCGAAGCCTGTAAAACGCACACTCCGGAGTGGCACTCGAGGGGAGCGACCCACACGAGTATAATGCCTGGGTAACAAGTACCAAAATAATGCCTGGGTAACAAGTACCAAATCAGCAGGACTGGATCATGACTCTGATCAAAGTGGGAAAACCCATCCACTAAAAGGAGACCCGATCTCAACCCGATGCAAGATAAACAAATAGTGGGAAACCCCATCCACTAAAAGGAGACCCGATACCCAATCTGATGCAATAACCACTGTCTGGTCAACCGCCCAAGGTCCGCGGTTGCCGCAATACCCTGCCACCAAGCCTGCCTGTCCCAAAATCCAAGATCCACAATCGGGTAGAATAATCGATATCCGGTCAACCGCCTACTGTCCGCGGTTGCCGCAATACCCTGCCCTCACAGCCTGCCTGTCCCAAAACCCACAACTGTCTGACTACACTATCCCAGCCCCTGCTCGAACCCGAGCGTACTATCCCCCAAATGTAGACAAAAGAAGAGAAAAGCATGGTTTCTCCTAAGTCAATGCCATCATGATAGTGTAGCAGAAAAAGGTGGCCTAACTAAATGTCCAATCAAGCATGCAAAGTCCATTATTTAAAACAGGGTTTAAATATTATGATCTTTCCCCCATAACAGGGATGCCACTAATTAAACTTCCATCTGCCAAGTAATCCCATGTCCATTTATCACTTAAACATAAGAGGTCCCAAAGTGTACAAGCAATATAGTCCAATTCCCAATTACCCTGCCATTTTTACTTTTTACCGGTTCATTTAGCACTGTACTAAAAGCAACTCAAATAGGCCTAGTGGGGACATCACAAGTAGGAGGTTAAACAACGGTACCCACCTCGAGCGCTAAATCCAAGTCCTGACAGCGAAGTCCGCGCCCGAACCTCAACCGTCCTCGCAAAGCTGTGCCAAAATCCCAAAGGATACACACACACAATTACTATCCAAGTTAATCCCAAAATCTGTCCCCAAAACCAGATTTACTGTTCAGCCGTTTTTACCTGCGAAATGTGCCCAATAAATTCCCAGAAAAATACCACTGCGATCTACGCGACGAACCGGTCGAAACGAGTACCTGCACGTTTTCCCACGATTTTTCTGTGCTGAGAACTAAAATCGACAAGAGGACCACCTCGAACAATATTTTTACCCAAAAACTGTGCTACAAGGTTCTGTAAAAAGGGGTTCTCACCTTCAGGGAAATTCCACGAAATTCCACAAAAATTCAGAGAGATTCCTTGTGATGTGTAGATGCAAATCCTTTTTTGAATCGCCTCAATCCGATGTCCGGTTGCGGAGATATTGCCGAAATACCGACCCGCTGTCCAAAACTCCATCACAGCAACAAGGGGTCACAAGATGATCCGAAAAACCCATGAAAACCTCGGAATGGGGAAAAACCAGTAGAAATAGGAAATGTAGCCCTACCTGTTACGAAGAAGATGGCGCAAGAATCGCTGAAAAATACTGCTTGGTTAGCTCGGGGGAGCTAAAACACTGTCGCTGCGCCGAAGAACAATCCAGGAATGCATCGTCGCGCCGCGCCGGAAAATCCAAATCTCGAAATCCGTGCCTCAAAAACTCCTCAAACTTCACAGGAGTGTTCCTCACTTCCAGATGAAGATTTCATCTTCTCACCTCTAATGGAGATGGAGCCTCTAAGATGGAGAAATAAGCCCTTGAATGAGCCTCGGATGGGATTAAGAAGAAAACCCCAAAAATCTTTTCCAAAAATTCCCATCGTGTCCCATAGAACACGAAACACCAAAAATGGACCAATAGGACTGCGACACGTGGCCCTCCCAACAGTTCTGCCGCGCTCAGTCTGCCGCCCAGTGCACAGTTGACCGACCAATGAGGGCGTGCCACGTGTCCACTCCGAAAGTTCAGTGCACCCGGTGCACAAAATCCCGTGGACCGCACCAATGAAATGCTGCCACGTGTCCAAGCCGGTGCACCATACACCCTGAGCCAGCCTGAAATCCCCGTAGACCGAATGCTGTGAGCCGACCAATAGTATGATGCCACGTGTCCACCCTGTCGGTCCACCGTGCACCTAAATGGTTCCGTGGACCGCGCGCTGTGGACCATCTAATCTCCACATGCCACGTGGCACCGCCCTGGTGCACGCCCGCGCGGTGGACCGGCCGCCTGCCCGCGCCCCCGCCGCTGCTGCCCGCGCCCTCAGCGCCTGCCCGCGGCCGCTCGCCGCCTGCCCGAGCGCCTCCGCCGCCTTCCGCCGCCGCCCGCCGCCGCCGCCCGCCGCCGCCGCCCGCCGCCGGCGATCGCCGGAAATACTGTTCCGGCGTGAACAGTAACCCGAAGCCCAAAAATGCCGCAAATACACCGTCTGAAGCGTTTTCGCGCGCTGAATCCGATTTTGACGTCCGTTTCGCCAAATTCTCACTCTAAAATTTGCCGAAAGCCCCCGGGAAGTATTCTTGGTCCAAATCTCGCGCCGAGCCCAATCTCAATATCCGTTTTGCGCGCAAACACCTCCAAACGACCGATGGGGTCCCCCGATCACCCACGTGATCCATTTGAAGCCCGGAGTCCAACACTTGTGTCCAAATCGGCGCCCGAACACCGCCGACATGCCCCGTAGGCCTCCAGAAGCTGTCGGTCACCCTGTAAAAGCCCCAAATACCTCCCGCACACTGCGTAGATCTCCAGTAGCCACCTCAAAGCACCGCAACAGCTCTGCGGAGATCCAGGTCATCACAAGGCATGGCAGGCATAGCAGGCATAGTAGGCATGGCAGGCATAGCAGGCAGTGCCAGTGATTACTGGTCTATCGATTGGGTCGAATGTGCACTTCATGTGCTGGTGGTTGCATACCACCCTTTGGTTCTCCCCTTTTGGGCATTTAGATAGAAGCATGGTAGCTGTTGAGAGTCTCCAGCTTCCTTATTTCAGTCTTTACGGCTTTGGTTAGTCTTTTTTTGTCTCTTGAGGACTTGGTGGGCAGACCGTCGGGACTGGCGGTGGTACCCACTGAGAACTCCCTTTTTGGTGTAGTTCTCACACCCTCTGGAGGTTTTCTCCCTCCTTTTCCTTCCTCTCCTTTGTTTTGCAGAGTCTTAGCGGATGTTGCTGATTCTGCGGTTGTTGATCGAGGCGAGAGAGTCACGAGCTAGATCCCTACCCGTCGTTGGAGAGTAGCGGTACCCCCCCCTTCAGAGGAGAGCTTCTTTAGAGTAGTTATTTTATTTTCCTCTTTTGAGAGACTGTTGTAGTGAGGATATATTATGTGTCGAGAGATTGTACACTGATGTATTTCTTGGAGATACCTCCCGGTTGAGTTCTAAGCTTGTATATGAGGATATTGTATCGTTATCATTTTTGGAAGACAGACTTATTGTATTATTTTCAGTTGTACAGTGGTTGATTTTAGTTATACAGCAGATTCTTATTTATAGCTCTGATATTCTGTTTAGCTGTACTACTTTTCTTGCAAATAGGACGCTTCGCCTATGCGGGTTGGCATAGGTGGCGGATCTGTTGGCGAGCCCGGGTCGCAGTTTCGACCCCGGGGCGTGACAGAACAAGTTCAATAGCATCTATCATGATCTTATGAGTAATGCGTTTATCAAATCATGAATATGGTAAAGAAAATGAAACACAAAGATCGATAGATGTTTGAAATTCCAAATATGTTAGATAATATATCTAGTCAATTTATTAAAGGGAGTGGCTCTATGAGCATCTTTCAATAAAATCCCCACCTTATACCAACCTTAGAATTTGACAGAGTCAAGTATTTCAAAAAGTATTTTATCTAATTAACTCGAAAAAACCATGCTTGGTATACATGTGGTACACTACAACAAAAACGGTATATAGCGACACTTTTAAGTGACGCTATATGCCAAAAAAAGTGCTGCTGGCTAACTTACCAACACTTTTAAAAAGTGTTGCTATATGTAGGGTCGCTAGGTATATAGCGACAGTTTTTAAGAGTGTCGGTATAACCTAAAATGAGTGCTGCTAAATTACCGACACTTGTTTAAGCTTTTAGCAGCACATAAAAATGCTACAAAATTATAATCTAGCAACACTTTTTTTTTTTAATTTCAGTGACACTTAATAAATGTCCCATTTCTAAAAAAATTATTCTATTTTTTCTTGATACGTAATATTTTTTAAAATATAATACCACTATATGATAACTTATTATCATTAAAGATACTTAGCATATTTTAAATTTGATTTGTCTTGATTTTAATTAACAAAAGAAAATATAAAAGAACCCGCGCGGGTGCAGTCCCGCGCGGGCGGCGCGCGGCAGCAGGCCGCCCTGCGCGGGCGCAGGCCTGCGCGGGCGGCGCGCGGCAGCAGACCGCCCCACGCGCGGCAGCAGGACCGCGCGGGCGCAGGCTCGTGCGGGCGGCGCACAGCAGCAGGACTCCCCCGTGCGAGCACAGCCTCGCGCGGGCGGCGGCGCGGCAGCAAGCTGCCCCGCGCGGGTGCAAGCCCGCGCGGGCGGTGCGCGGCAGCAGGCTGCCCCGCGCGGGCGCAGGCCCACGCGGGCGGCGCGCGCGACAACGGCGGCAGCGACGGCAGCGGCGACGGCGGCGGTGGCGGCGACGGCGGCGGTGGCGGCGACAGCGGCGACAACGACGGCGGCGGCGGCCAAGGCTAGGGCGTCCCGAGAAAACAGGAAAGACTCTAGTAGAAGAACATCCACACACACATGCAAAGCTCACCTCGTCGCGGAGAAGATGATCCGATCGTTCCCGAATGGAGCCTCCGGATTCGATCCCCATCCCGATGCGGTTGATTCTCGACGAGATCCCCCTTCCTCTCTCTCTCTCTAGCGGCTGGGGTTGGCGACTAGGTTTACAAAGGATCCCTCACACAGGGTGACAACCATTAGTATTTATATACATAAGGAAGTTTCCCCCCTCTCAACCCTAAATCTCACGCTCACTCAAAAAGGGTGAGAAGTTACAGTTACCGTTACCTTAGAAATTCGAAATCGAGAGATCCGGGAGTCGGATTTCTGATCCGATCGCGCCACTATTCAACATTTCCCGAGCCCTATCACCGAAAAATACCCGCGAGTACCAATTCAGAGCCTCAAAAGTCGCTAATAAAAAAAAACTCATAAAGCAAGAGATTGTAAAAAGTCCAGGACACTACATTATCACTTATGGGAGTTGGATATTGTATCATTATTTCCAGTTGTACAGATAGTTGGATTTTAGTTTTACAGCAGTTTTTTTTATAGCTCTGATATCTGTTTAGCTGTAGTCCCTTTTCTTGCAGGTTGGACGCTTCGCCTATGCAAGGTTTTGTATAGACGGCGGATCTGTTTGCCAGCTCGGGTCTCAGTTTCGACCCCGGGGCGTGACACTTTAAGTAGTTCTCACACCCTTGGGTGACCATTTTTCAGGTACTACGAGCGAGGCGCACGACAGGGGCAAGGGCCCGGCAGCTTAGCGACCTAGCAGTCTAGAGTCGCCAGTACATTTTGGAGGGTTTTCTTTTGAGTGAAAATTATATGTGAGGAAAAATATTGTAATTCTTAAATGTTAAAGGTTCATTTCGGAGTTATAGAATCAAAGTTCTAATTCATTTTATATTACAGTTTCACTCATGTACGTTTCTTTCATGTTCATTAAACTGTTTGTTCGTATGAATGAAAGTTTAAATTACATAGTTTAGTACTCTGATTTATACTCTTCCGCTTACACTAAACTGTGTTGAAATAGATGTAACCGTTCCTTTCGGGTGTTGAGAGGTCATGCCCGATTGGCGGATCTGTTGGCGTGCCCGAACCAACCAAATAGGCGGTCTCGGGGCGTGACACTATGTAATTTGGTGAAGTCAAATTTTCTATTTTTATATTTCTAATGATGTATGTGGGCCTCCTACTTGTAAGGTTTTAGATCATAATTTTTTGATCTAAAGATTCATATTTAATAGCTTCCTCTTTTAAAGGTTAAAGTATGGGTGATTAGAATATTAAGAAAAGATAGAGAGAAAAAGCCGAAGTGAGAGAAAAGAGAAAATCCTAGGGTTTTGGTTTTATCTTTATTTTATCAAGAAGGAGGTGAGATCTTTCTTGTGAGGTGTGGTTTGTACCATTTAGATAGAGTTAGAGATTGTTGGAGTTTCTCTTTATCTTTGAGGAAATGTGATATCTTTCTCATTTGTATCTCTCTTGTAATCTCCATGATTTTATAGTAAAACCTTTTTTGCTTGTTTTTGGTGGATGTAAGCATAACCGAACCACATAAAATCATTATGTTCCTGTGGTTCAATTTTTATTGTTATTGCTCTAATAATTGGCTCTCTATTTGGATGTTTAGGGTGTTTATGATGTCAATTGTAAAATTGTCCATCAAATATTTGTGAAATTGCCCACCAAGTATTTGTGAAATTGCCCACTAAGTAATTGTAAAATTGTCATCAATATTTTTTATCCTTATTTTATAACATTATCGGTCTATTCTGAGATGGACTGATACATATTGTATATCCCTTATCTTTGTATTAGACTTGAGTTTTTTCTCAGTAAGCTTGGTTTCATTACTTTAGGTGAGAGACGCACAATGAATTTATTATTATGCACATGAAGATATTAAATTAGACAGTACAGGGCGCAGCATAACAACAAAATAAAACAAAAATACAAGTCTTTGTTTTTTTCTTTTTTTCTTTTTTTTTTTTGCATTTTTTGGGCCAACAGTGGAATTGTATTTGACATACGTGCTCAGAATTTGAATGCGCCTGACGAAATTGCTAGACACTGATAGATTTTTTTTCAGGTCCAGCATCCTATGTTAATTAGACTTTTCCAAGTAAATACAAGTTGAGACCTAATTAAGAAACGAATTATTCGTGGGTGATGAAGCATCATGTACATGACAGTTGTTTTCCATCAATTTGGGACCGAGTAGATTCGTTTGGTACGACACAATTCATTGTATGATGAGGTCAGACCGTGCGGACGAGAAATAATTTCCTGGGCCTGTTCTACAATGTCTGTCTTCAGACTAATTGCTCACTGCGAACCGTTTCATTGTTGTGGTAGCTGCTACTCTGAAAACTCGACCCAAAAGAGCTGGGCCAAACAATTGTATTTGTTCTTTCATTTATTTTTTAAAAAATGAATTAAGTTACTAATGTGAAGCAACTAAACTTTATATCTGAGATTTTGAGTATCCACCATAAAATTTTTTGACATCTACATTAAATAGATAGGGACAAATAATTGTATAGCATGCATATTTAGTATTTAATAGTTGCATATAGATTTAAAAGTCTTAATGATTTTATCTTAATTATTATTTAGATTTCCTTCGGAATTATGAAAAAATTACGTTTACATGCGATTAAAACGATCAATAAAAAAATATACTATTTATTTAGTATATAAAATATGTTTCGTATATTACAATAAATAAGTTACGATATATTTTTTACGATTCCTTAAAAAAATATAGAAATATATTTTTATATTTTTTATTTATAATATTATTTTTTTATTAGTGTTAGATGGATATTAATATTGAACAAAATATTAATCTAGTAAAAATTCTGCCAAACAAACGTAACCCTCTATATATATATATATATATATATATATATATATATATATATATATATATATTCGTAGTTTTATTATGGTTAGGATCGAGAGGAGTAAGAGATGGATTATTTGGTTGTCCGCGGCTGACGTGGTAGACCACTCAAGGAGATAATAACTTCTGCGGGAGAGAGAGAGAGAAATTGACACGTTGTTTTCCACACAGCGCATGATTCACGTGCGTGCGTCAGTACAGAATTAATTATAAAAAAAAAAGAAACAAAAAACAAAAAACAAAACAAAAAGAAACAAAAAGATTCGGGCGTGCATTGATCCTAATTTTCTTTTTCTTCATTCTTGGAATGTGCCTGTAGGTTTCTTTTTCTTCATTCTTGGAACGTGCCCGTAGTTATGCGTTGATCCAACCGTTGTAAATAGGTTGTATTATTCCATCTTTCATCAATTATTTTTTTCCTTGCTTTCTTCTCCAAAGGAAATATGTTAAATTAATACATCATATGGTCTAATCTATTACGTCTTATGGTCTAATCTTGATTAAATTAATAGATCATATGACATCTGCGTAATCTAGTAGTCCATCAATTAATAATAATAATAAAAGAACTAAATTAGTAAGTCAACTTATTAGTCTTTTTGAAATTTTGGTATCTAAATTAGAAAAAGATAAAAAAAAAAAAAAAAAAGCAAGTAAATTACTATTTATAATTTTGAATGTAAATTTTAAAAAAATTATAGTTACATTTTTCATCTAAGCAGCAAAATTTGTTTCTAAATTACTGAATTAGCTTTTTAGATTGATAATTATTATTGGTGAATATAAACCTGACTTGAAGGAGGACAGCTCCATTAGCAAATTCATATGATACCGCGTAAAATAATTGATGAATATTTAAAAAATTGAGACTAATAAAAAATATATATATTTTGACCGTTAAAATTTTAATATATTTGTACAAATAACCGAACGATGACTTTGCATGATTGCATAATTGCGCACGTTATTAATTTGGCGACCTTGGTGTTGGACTCTACGAAGAGATATAAGATGTTAGGCGACGTCACAACGAGATAAGAGACCCCGGCTAAAATAATTTCAACACTATTTCCGCCTGCGAAGTTTCCTACGGTGACTAAGATTTTTTTTTTTTTTTTTTTTTTTTTTGAATTGGACCACCAAATAGAGCAACAACCAACCGTATGTGGCGTGACTTGGAAGTTTCAACGCCCACCACCAAACGCAGAATAATACATCGGTGGCTTAATGATACCCACACGCTAAAAACGTGGTCCACGCCATAAAAACTGGGCTTCCGCGCTTGTACCCAATCACGGCCGTACCATCGATTTGCTTCCCCAGCTGTTGCTCCCACGTGTGACCAATACCACGTGTGAAAGAGTGATAGGACCGGGAGGATCTCTAGACCTTTTTAAAATTTAGAAACCTGGCCCTCCACCCACGCCATAAAACGAGGTCTGTCCAGTGGTCCAGTGGTGATGACGCAAATTTTCACCACTATATTTTCATTCTAAATTTTTTTTTTTTTAAAAAAATTATTATTAAATAGCGAATGTAAAAGAAAAAAAATTTGTGACACATGCTGTAATTCTAGATTCATATCAAATTACGAATCTGATCAGAAAAAATTTAATATCGGCCTTGTGTTGTGAAAATTTGATTAAACATATCCAAATTTGTAATATGTGGCTTAAATTTTTTTTCTTTTACACTATTAATCTAATATCTAATAGTAACTTTTTTTTAAGGGGGGGGGGGGGGGGGGGGGGAGAAAGTAAATTTGCACCACTTACCAAAAATCTCAACCTTGTCAAATAAATTTTTTATTAGATGGATCTAGTAGTAAATATTTTTCCATCTAACTTTTCTTTCTTAATCCTACCAACTAGGGCCCAAAATATATATACACCATTACCGGAATTCGCATTTGTCGTATATTTGGATTTGTGTAATAGACTTTTCTACTAGATGAATCTGATAGTAATATTTTTTTTTAAAAAAAAAAATTTTTACTATATAATTATTTAATAGTTTTGTAACTTAAAATATCCGTTGGATAGAAAATGACACATAAATAATCTTAACACTATCTTTGACGTGGGTAAAGAATATTAGAGAAACATCAATAAAAAAATTAGGTGAGAAATGACGATTCAATGTGTTGTACTAAAATGTGATAATTTAATTCCTTAAATAAGGGAACAGAGGTTTGTAATTGCTGTCTCAAAGAATATGGTGGAGTCCTAGAACCTCACTAGATACTATATTATCCCAAATATCAACCTGATTGGAGACATTCTAAAGACAAGTAACTCTACGTAAGTATTGTTGGAATAAAATTTAAAATTCCAAAATTCTCAATAATTATTTTATTATTAATTATCAAATTTATTTATTACAATTTTTTATTAATTTTAATTTACTCTTCTTTATTGTCTTTATTAGGTGTTTTAATTATTTTTTTTAACGTTGGGATTGAAACCAACATTAATATTTTTCATTTAATTATCTTTAATGTACATTAACCTCTAATTGAACGTTGGGTTGAAACCCAACGTTCACATGCCTACACCCTATATATATATATACATGTAGAGGGTGTGTGCTACAGAGGCATAGATTG
Organism: Tillandsia fasciculata; assembly: GCA_029168755.2. NCBI lineage: Eukaryota > Viridiplantae > Streptophyta > Magnoliopsida > Poales > Bromeliaceae > Tillandsia > Tillandsia fasciculata. The sequence goes on from CM054941.1 coordinate 12,315,523, forward strand.
AGATATAGTCATATATATATAGCTTGGTTAATTGTTAAGAGAAAAGATTTGTTTCTAATTTTTTTTTTTTATGTTGTTTTATTATCGGGTGTTGAAAGAAACTTCGTCAACCTCTTCCGCGGTCGTGCTCGTAGGAAGGGGAGTTCCGGTCGTACCTTGGCGTGGTATCTCCGATTAATCCGCACGAAGGACGGAAATACACCTTAGGGCAGTGCCTCGCACGCTTTCGGATCAATTTTATTTTGGTTTATTTTTATCTACATTTCTGAAATTTTCATAGCGATTAAAGGTAAGTTCTGTTATTTAAATTTAATCATAAAAATAGTTAGATAATTTAATCACTATCAAAGTTTAGTGCGATTATTTTCCTAACAGTCTAAGGTGTATATCCGATTTGATTGTGATTAAAATCTAACGAGGGCTAATACGAAATTTTTGTTGCATATAATTTTGTTGTCAACTTATTAGTATGTTTAATTTTCAAATTTAAACATATTGAAATTAGCATTTTAAAATTTTAATTACATATAGATTATTGTGATTTATTTGCTCTCTTTAAAATTATTATATATATATTTTTACTGTTTTCACTTTTAGCTACAGTAAAATAAATAAAATAAAATTTATTTACTGTTTTAGCTTCGTGAGAAAAAAAAAAAAAATTTGCTACAGTAAAAAAAAAAAAAAAAAATTTACTGCTTCGGAAAAAAAATATAGCTACAGTAATATATATAAAAGTATATTTTCTGTTTTAGTTTTGAAAAAAAGAAAAAGATAGCTTCGAAAAGAAAAAGAGAAAAAAAAAAAAAACTGTATATTAAAGACACATAACCAGTAAGCACAAAGCCTACTTCATATATGTTAAAGTAGTTTAGTGTTTTATATTGTTCTGCAGCTTACATATTTTATTTGATTGCATTTATTTCCTGTTTGTAGCTACAGAGAAGAAAAAAAAAAAATACTGTTTTAATTATTATTATCTGATAGTAAAAGTATACTATTTTAATTATGGATGTGATCATACCAGCACTAAAGCACCGGATCCCATCAGAACTCCGCAGTTAAGTGTGCTTGGGCGAGAGTAGTACTAAGATGGCTGACCTTTGGGAAGTCCTCTTGTTGCATCCTCTATTATTTTCGAACTGCAATTAATTTTTATAAAAAAAAAATTAATAAATTCGAAGACTAGTCGATATGTTAAATTGAAACAAAAATCTGTTAGATGGCTAACTTCTTATGATATTGTTTCTTTGAGTTTTATCAGATCTGATCAGAATCTTGCAGATTGCTTGACGAAATGCCTGAATAGGACTAAAGTCCTAGAGTCATCGAGGGGGATGGGACTTTGCCCATAAAGGACCTTCCTGCAGTGGGAACCCAACCTTTGTGATAGGAGATCCCTTGAAGAAGGTTCAATGTGGTAAAAATAAGCTGTCAGGTTGGCCAAAGAGCACTTTCTACAGTTTATTCAAAGGAACTTTAGTTCCAAGTCCATCCCTATGATGAGTTGTGCTCTATGTAGTGGTTGAGGTTGAGCTTATAGCTCTTAATGGAATCCGAGGCAATAATTTTTGCGAGATGTGACTCTACACACATTCCTGGAGGAGACCACCTATATAAGAATATTCGTATAAGGCGCGACTATGAGATGTGGGCTATCCATAGAAATTCTTATGAAAAATCAAGGTACTGTGCATGGCCTTTAATGCACAGACTCGCGACGGAGAATTCTGTACTGTGTGTGTGGCAGTTGAAGTCAGGGTCAAAGGAACGTAGTTCAAGACCTGGTTCACTCCGATTCCTTCTGATGAAAATTGCTTACACTAAGTGAGGTTAAGTCTCTTAAAGACACTTTACCTATTACATAGTATAAACACCCGATAATCTTATTTTAATTTTAATTTGTTGAGTTTAATAATTATTTCAAAATTTTGAATTTTGTGGGGGATTGTTGGAATAAAATTTAAAATTCCAAAATTCTCAATAATTATTTTATTATCAATTATCAATTTTATTTATTACAATTTTTTATTAATTTTAATTTACTCTTCTTTATTGTCTTTATTAGGTGTTTTAATTATTTTTTTTAACGTTGGGATTGAAACCAACATTAATATTTTTCATTTAATTATCTTTAATGTACATTAACCTCTAATTGAACGTTGGGTTGAAACCCAATGTTCACATGCCTACACCCTATATATATATATACATATAGAGGGTGTGTGCTACAGAGGCATAGATTGAGATATAGTCATATATGTAGCTTGGTTAATTGTTAAGAGAAAAGATTTGTTTCTAATTTTTTTTTTTATGTTGTTTTATTATCGGGTGTTGAAAGAAACTTCGTCAACCTCTTCCGCGGTCGTGCTCGTAGGAAGGGGAGTTCCGGTCGTACCTTGGGGTGGTATCTCCGATTAATCCGCACGAAGGACGGAAATACACCTTAGGGCAGTGCCTCGCACGCTTCCGGATCAATTTTATTTTGGTTTATTTTTATCTACATTTCTGGAAATTTTCATAGCGATTAAAGGTAAGTTCTGTTATTTAAATTTAATCATAAAAATAGTTAGATAATTTAATCACTATCAAAGTTTAGTGCGATTATTTTCCTAACAAGTATAAATTATACATTTGGTCTTCAAAATATGAGATGGATGTATTTTAATTGATTGTCAAATTTTAATTTATTATAATTTTTTATTTAAATTTTTAAAATTATTATAATAATATTCTACAACTAAATTTAGTTGACTAATATGGATATATCGCTAATGTATGTGGAAGTGATGTAGTAGCGTTATGATTGATAATATATCAAGAATTGAGATGTCGCATCATTTTACATAAGCGATGCATCAATATTTAGTATACTAAATTAGATTGTGAGACTTGATTGTAATAATTCTAAACGTTCGAGTTAGAAATTACAAAAAAATTAGGTTTGAAAACCAAGGACCATGTTGTTAGTTCATTGGCGCTAACCTATAATTCTAAAAGCTCGAGCTGTTAGAAAGATATAATCAATTCACTAATTAAAGTGTATAAATACAACGTCCATTGGTCTCAACTATGACTCGGCCTAATCGGCCTTCCGCTACTTCGAATATGATCGAGCCCAACCCAACCTCCTACCATTT
>CM054941.1:12323662-12333147 GCA_029168755.2 Tillandsia fasciculata
TGATCAGAATCGTTAAAGTTGATCTAGAGTACTTACAACATCTAGAAACTAAATTTTATAAATTTTAAAAATCTTTATCAAGTCCATCGAAGAGTTAAAATATGAACGGTCAAAATGAATAACCTTGTAAAAATAGATGTTAGACTTTTTCAATTCATGATCGAAGTTATCAAATATTATCTTAAATAATATAAAAATTTTCTATAAAAAATTCAAACAGTTTCGATTGCTTTACACCGTTAAACATGCAAACATTTCATATAGGCCATCAATTTTTTTTGATTTTGTGATCCTTTGACCATTATATAAATACTTTTTAAAATTTATGAAATTTAGTTTCTAAACGCTGTAAATATTGTAGATCAATTTTAATGGTTCCGATCAACGATTCAAAATCGGTATCATCTACGACTCAGGAGGAAAAACTCAGGAGAACGAAGACCTCCGTCCTCCTAAAAGGATAGTAGCTGGACTATATATATATATATATATATATATATATATATATATATATATATATATATATAATTAAGCTCCTATGTTTTTAAAATTACCAAGCTATTGGTGCTTGTAAATTTTTAACCCTTGAATGAAAAGATGTATGGTTATGATGATAGTGGGTCACTTAGATTTAGTGGGTGGTTGGTGAAATTGCATGATCTAAGAGGTGGAACTAGTCAAAGGGTTAGATCTAAGGGTGAAAAATTTACAAGCACAAGTGTTTGGTACTTTTACAAGCATAGTAGCCGGACTCTCTCTCTCTCTCTCTCTCTGTAAAGTACCGGATTTTCGGCACATAAATAAATATAAATAAAGATGATATGAAATACTATTGTTATTAAAGTTGGGGAAGTAAGGAATATGTGGAAGCGAGTTGGGCCCAAATCGGATTAAAATGGGAAGATCAAAAATTTTATTTGAGAAAGGGGGCCCAGATTTTTAGTGGAAAATTCACAGTGTCAGGAAAATTTCGAGAAAATTACGGGAGCCCCGTAAATATGTTTCAAGGCCACAGAAAAAGTTTCGCGTTGATCGGAGGCCGGATAGTGAGAACGGGCTCCGCCAACAGTGTCGAAAAAATCTGAGAAAATTACGGGAGCTTCGTAATTATGTTTTAAGGTTCCAGTAAAAATTTCGCGTGGATCGGATACCCGGATTGCGAGAACGGGGTCCGCTAATGATTCTGGACACAGCGGGGCTTTTGGTGGCCCAGAAATGGCCAGAAGTGAAAATTTAAATTTTTCTGTGGTAAATTAAGCTGAAACGAAGCCGCCTGTCAAATTTGGACGAAAACGGACGAAAAATGGATAGAAAACGAAACAAAAACGGATCTCAAGGCGATGACGACGCGCGGATCGAGGCGAGGGAGGCGTGCTGCGCAAGGCGCGCCTGGCGCGAGTGCGCGCCCGCGTGGCGCGCAAGACGCGCGCCACGTGGTGCGGAGGGCGCCGTTTGGACCCGGTGCGCGCCCCCCTTCATGGTGAACCGCCATTTGGCGGGTTTCCGTTGGGGGGACCCGTGGACCCGGTCCACGGACCACCCCCACTCTCCCTTCTCTTTTTTTTTTCTTTTTCTTTTCTTCTTCTTCCTTCTTCCCCGCAGACCCTTCCTCTTATCCTTCCATTTTTTCTCCAGCCGAGCTTCGAGTGAGGGAGAGAGAGAGAGAGAGATAGAGAGGGAAGAAAAGAAAAAAAAAGAGAAGATTTCGTGGGGCGCGAGCGCGTCGTGAACCTCGTGGAGCGCGTAAAGTGCTCCAAAAAGCCAGATGGACTACGCGATGCTGTCGAGGTAGGCCGTTCGTCATTTTTTTATGGTATTTTTGGCACAGTTTTTGAGCCTCCTTTTGGACATTAGATTTGACCCTCCGTACCGTTTTGCGTGTAGTTTATAATATTATACATCATTTTTCGTACAGAGATAGAAAAATATGCACTGTTTTGCGTGCAACCTTACAGTTAAGCATGCACCGTTTTGCGTGCAGATAATTTTATCGCTCACCGTTTTGCGTGCAGTTTATAATATTATACATCGTTTTCGTGCAGGGATAGAAAAATATGCACCGTTTTGCGTGCAATTTTACAGTTAAGCTTGCACCGTTTTGGTGCAGATAATTTTATCGCGCACCGTTTTGCGTACAGTTTATAATATTATACATCATTTTTCGTACAGGGATAGAAAAAATATGCACCGTTTTGCGTGCAGCCTTACAGTTAAACATGCGCCGTTTTGCGTGCAGATAATTTTATCGCGCATCATTTTGCATGCAGTTTATAATATTATACATCGTTTTCGTGCAGGGATAGAAAAATATGCACCGTTTTGCGTGCAGATAATTTTATCGCGCACAGTTTTGCGTGCAGTTTATAATATTATACATCGTTTTCGTGCAGGGATAAAAAAATATGCACCGTTTTGCGTGCAACTTTACAGTTAAGCTTGTACCGTTTTGCGTGCTGATAATTTTATCGCGTACCGTTTTGCGTGCAGTTTATAATATTATACATCGTTTTCGTGCAGGGATAGAAAAATATGCACCGATTTGCGTGCAATTTTACAGTTAAGCTTGCACCGTTTTGCGTGCAGATAATTTTATCGTGCACCGTTTTGCGTGCAGTTTATAATATTATACATCATTTTTCGTGCAGGGATAGAAAAATATGTATCGTTTTGCGTGCAACTCTACAGTTAAACGTGCATCGTTTTGCCTGCAAATTTGAGGTACGTGCACCGTTTTACGTGCAGGTTGAATTAACGTGCACCGTTTTGCGTGCAGGTTGAAATGGCGCGCACCGTTTTGCATGCGAATTTTTAATAACGTGCACCGTTTTGCGTGCAGGCAAGAAGAACGTGCATCGTTTTGCGTGCAGATTCGAGGGAGGTGCATCGTTTTGCGTGCAAGCTCGAGAGAACAAGTGGAATCGCGCGGAGACCAATTGCAAGTGTCTACAAGCAATTGGTAACACCACAAGGTGGGGGATTCTGCCGAAATTGGGTGACCTCTCCCCTTGCTCCTTTGTTTTTCGATTCGAAGCATGATAGTAGCCTGTTAGAGGCGTTAGGTAATTATGATTATGATTGCCTGTGTAGATGGATTCAGATGGAAAAGTGCAACTGCTGGTTGCCAGAGCTAGAGGAATAGATGTACATGTGTAAATGAACACAGAGGAAAAGTGCAACTGTTGGTTGCCAAAGATATATGAGGAGTATGTATGCGTAGAAGTAATTATTATTGATGAATGAAATGAAAAGAATTACATGCATGAAAATGATTAGTTGATTATGATCAAGTCAGGGTATAACCCTAGGAATCGTGTGGCATCTAGGAAAAGGATATGTTGGTAGTAAGACTAGGAGAAAACCTAGTATAGGGGTTGACGAGTGACATCAACTTAGGAGTTATCCTAGGAGGGACGAGTGGCATGGTCTTAGGAAATAACCTAAGGACACTGGATAGAGTGATCAACATAGAGTCAGGGAACTCTAGGACATATGGGACATGGAACTTAGGTAAAGGAAACCTAAGGAGAGTTAGTGATCAACATAAAGTCAGGGGACTCTAGGACTGTCACGCCCCGGGTGTAAACCAGAACCCGGGCCCGTCCACAGATCCGCCGTGCATGCGGTATTTCCCACATACACGAAGCGTCGGTAACCTGCTCAGATAAGAAATAATAAAAAAAGAGCATAATAATCAGAGCTAAAATAAAACTACTGTATCTCAGACAGATGCTGGAAGTAAAAAGTACAACAGTAAAATAAAATACAGATATCTCTCCCAGCTCACAACTATAATACATACAGCTGGCAGAAGCCAGTCCCCAAAAGAAATACAAAAACACTGTCTGAGAAGTCCTGGTACCCAAAAATCTCCAGCTACGACCCTCGGTGGCTCTCTATCTAGTCCGCAATTCGCTTACCTCGATCAGTTGCTGACGGCCCAGCAACTCCCACTGAGGACTCTGCAAAACAAGGGGAAAGAAAGAAACCAGAAAAACAATGGGGGGTCAGTACTACTATAAACAGTAGCCTCCCCTAGTGGGTAAAGCCTCAGCTCAGATATGCCCACCAGGTGATCAGAGGCAAAAAGGGAAAGGAAGAGAAATGAGATGCGAATAAATGAAGCAACAGATAGAGTGCTATCCCTAATATGCCTCTACAAGACCAACCAATAAGGATGGAGAAAGTGATGCATCAGAATCAAGACGCCTGTCATAATGACCCAATCTGACAGCCAGTGAACACTGGCACTACCTGCTCTGCTGTCGAACTCAAGAAACCAGCATGGTGCCCGGCGCTCGCACCGTGGAACTCAAGAAACCAGCATGGTGCCCGGCGCTCACACCGTGGAAAGCCTACTCCGGAGTGGCACTCGAGGGGAGCGACCCACACGAGTAAAAAATATCTCTGTATCAACATCTCTGTAACCACTGTCTCATAATAGCAGGACTGGATCGAGACTCAAAGAAGTGGGAACAACCCTCCACTAAAGTAAGCCCGATCCCCGAACACCCAATCTGATGCAATAGAAACAATCCGGTCAACCACCCAAGATCCGTGGTCGCCGCAACACCCTGCCATAAACCCAGCCTGTCCCAAATCCCCAATACCTGACTATACTGTCTAATAGACGCTCGAACCTGAGCGACTAAGCCGCAAGTGTCAACAATAGAAGAAGAAAAGAGCAAAAGCATGGTTTCTCCTAAGTCAAGTCCCAAAATAGTGTAGCAGTAAAAGATGACAATAATTATGTGACCAATTTAATCATGCCGTGCTCCAATATTTCGTCCAATATCTAAGTATATACAATTTGAAGTGACACAAGCTAGGGTGACCGTCTCACATGAACAAACATCAGTTTTGCAGTCCTCTATTTCTATTTGTCTCCAAGTATACAGTCCAGAATCAATAAGCGATTAAATCGAGTGATTAATCTAATAATAATTTATTAGAGATCTGATAACCAATAATCAATTTCCTAGAGCATGCAAGTCTACCAATCAACACATTTGGCATTGTCATAGCAAGGGTACTCTGATATTCCTAGTGGGCATACAAAGAGAGGAGTGCAACAACCACCCACCTGAAGCGCAACTGTCCAAACTCGTACAGTCAGAAAATACCAAAATTCCAAATCCTCGCTCCCACAATTTTAGCACACCCGCAACACTCCTGGTACATCAAGAAATCCACTAATTACACTAGACTCCCAAATTCAGCACTAATTACCACATACAATCACGAGTACCAAACTGTCAAATTATCACCTGCAGCAAATGTCCAGAAAATTCCAATAAAAATATCACGGCGATCCTTGCGTCGATAGCTTCGAAACGGTACCTTGCACGCCCAAATCGGAGTTCGGTAAGTCAAGATAAAAATTCGGCAAGAGGGCACTCTCATACAATAATCTGATTAAGGACTGATTACTGTTCACAGAGAAATCATTAATTTTCACCTCGAAATAAAATCACAAAAATCCAATAAAAATACGAGCGCGTTCCTTGCGATCCGTAGATGAAAAAGTTGTATAAGCTCGTTTCCGTCGGACGCTCGTGCGCAAAGATATGGCCGAAACACTCCGCTGCTGTCAAGGAATTCCATACAGAAAAAGGGGTCACTTGTTGCCTCGAAATCCGTGCCAAAACCTCGAAACGGGAAAGCGCGACCAAAACGAAAGATGAAGTCCTACCTCTTAGGAGTCTACTGGTCCAAGAATCGCAAGAAAATGATGTCGGGGTAGCCCAGGGGAGCAAAAATACGATCGCTGCGCCGAAGAAGAACACTAGAAAGCAACGTCGCGCCGCACCGTAAAATGGGGAACCTCGGGATTCGTGCCTCCAAAACTCTTGAAACTTGGCAGGGAGATCAAGGACTTAGAGATGAAGATTTTTGCTTGAAATGTGCTTGGGCTGAAGAGGCTCGGTTTGGGAGAAAAAAGGGAAAGAAGGAGCTCGGATTGGGAGTTTATATAGGCTGAAATGAACAAATCAATTAATACCCAACATGTCCCCACTTTCGGGCGCCCAGGATTTCGGGCTGCTACAGTAACGGGCCGGCCCAGGATTTCCGGGCGCGCACAGTGCGGCCCGGCCCACGCACAGCCCAGTCCACAACACTCCCGGACCCCGCTGCACCCGGAGCACCTGCGCCAACCAATGGCGACGCGCCACGTGTCCCCCGGCGACCGTGCACCGCGCACGCCGCGCCGTGCACCGCGCACGTCGCCGTGTTCCCGGTCACCTGCCCGCGTACGGCACCTGCCCCGGTCACCGCCCCACTAGCCGCGTGGACCGGGAGCACAGGACCGCACCAACCAAACCTCGCCACGTGTCCACCCGGTCCACCGTGCACCCGGCCCAAACTCCGTGGACCGCGTCTGCTGCGCCGGCCAACCGGAAGGCGCCACGTGGCCCGCCTCCGGTGCACGACCCCGCGGTGGACCGCGCTCTGCCCGCGCCCTCAGCCGCCTGCCCGCGCCCTCAGCCGCGCTGCCCGCGCGGCGGCGCCGCCGCCCGCCGACGCTGCCCGCCGCCGCCGGCCGCCGCCGGCGATCGCCGGCGACACTGTTCCGGCGTGAACAGTACCCGCAAGCTCAAAATTGACAAGTAAATAGCCCATCTTGACCGTTTTCGCGCGCTGATTCCAAAAACGAGGTCCGTTTTGCCAAATTCCGCCTCCAAAATTTGCCGGAGGCTCCCGCAAGCGCCGAAAACTGCCAAAACTTCCGGGAGTCCGCTTTTGGACATCCGGACTCAGAATTGGGCAAACAAAAAGCCAATCTCAAGTGTTTTTCCGCGCTGAATCCAAATCCATCCTCCGTTTGGCCTAAATCCTTTTCTAAAATTCGGCAAAAGCAGCCGAAGGCCAAAACAGCTAACCAAAGCTCACAGGGTCCATCTGTGGCATCCCTTTGATGCACTATGGGCCAGATACACCATCAACAGGTGTTTAAACAGTGGATTCACGGGAAAAAGCTGCATGGGGGTTCGGGGTACTACATCCTCCCCCACTAAAAAAAGTTTCGTCCCCGAAACAAAGATAAACAAAGCAGACGTACCTCAAACTGCGGCCTCGAACAAGAAGGGGTAGGCATCTCTCATCTCTGTCTCCAGCTCCCATGTAGCCTCTCGCTCCTCATGATTGCTCCACAGGATCTTCACATAAGGAATGGCCCGATTGCGCAATTCCCTCACCTCACGAGCAAGAATCCGCAACGGGCGCTCCTCGTAGACCAAGTCCTCGCCGATCTCCAACGAAGTGAAGTCAATCACGTGCGACGGGTCAAAAACATATCTCCTCAGAGCTGAGACGTGGAAGACATCATGAACTCCGGCCAGGCGCGGGGGTAAGGCAACTCTGTATGCCACAGGACCAACTCTGTCAAGTACCTCAAAGGGTCCAATAAAGCGGGGACTGAGCTTCCCCCGTACTCCAAATCTCCGGACCCCTTTCGAGGGCGAGACCTTCAAGAAGACATGATCACCAACCTGAAACTCCAGGTCTCGCCGTCGAGTATCTGCGTAGCTCTTCTGACGACTCTGGGCTGTCTCAAGATGCCGGCGAATAATCCTGACTTTTTCCTCTGCCTCCAAAAGTAACTCCGGTCCCAAAGTCCTCCTCTCACCCACGTCACTCCAATATAAGGGAGACCGACACTTGCGTCCATACAACGCTTCAAACGGAGCCATCTGGATGCTCGCCTGATAGCTGTTGTTGTACGCGAACTCAACCAAGGATAAGTGCCGGTACCACCCTCCTCCAAAATCCATAACGCACGCTCTAAGCATATCCTCGAGGGTCTGTATGGTGCGCTCTGACTGCCCATCGGTCTGTGGGTGGAAAGCGGTGCTAAACCTGAGCTGAGTCCCCAATGCAGAATGCAAACTCCCCCAAAAGCGTGACACGAATCTCGGGTCTCGATCTGACACAATCGAAGCAGGTATGCCGTGAAGCCTCACTATCTCATCCATATATAACTGTGCCAAATGCTCCATGACCAAGTCATCTGAACTGGTAAGAAGTGCGCCGACTTGGTGAGTCTGTCAACAATAACCCAGATCGCATCTGCCCCGCTCTGCGCCCTCGGCAATCCAGTGACGAAATCCATAGTGACGTGGTCCCATTTCCACTCGGGAATTGGAAGACTCTGCAACTTGCCAGCAGGAACGCGATGCTCTGCTTTCACTTGCTGACAAGTTAAACAGTGAGCTACGAATCTCCCAATGTCCCGCTTCATTCCGGGCCACCAAAACTGTACCTTGAGGTCCTTATACATCTTAGTACCTCCAGGGTGGACGGTATAAGGTGTATAGTGGGCCTCCCTCAAAATCTGATCTCTAATCTCCTGATCCATAGGCACACACACTCGGTCCCTGTACCGCAGTACTCCCGAGCTATCCACAGAAAAATCCCCTGTCTGATCCGCCTGAAGCTGCGTCCTGATCCTCGTCAAGTGGGGGTCCTCACTCTGAGTGTCCCTGATCCTCTCCAACAGAGTGGGCTGCAAGACCATAGACATAAGTCTCGCAGAGACCCCAGGGGATACTACCTCCAGCTGTAATCGCCTCATCTGCTCGACCAACGGCGCCTGCTGCGAGATCAATAAGCTCAGACTCGTCCTCCTGCTCAAAGCATCCGCCACAACATTGGCCTTGCCGGGTGATAAAGGATACTCAGATCATAATCCTTTAGCAGCTCCAACCACCGGCGTTGCCTCAAATTCAGCTCCTTTTGGGTGAACAGATACTTCAAGCTCTTGTGATCAGTATATATCTCGCAATGCTCACCATACAAGTAATGCCGCCACAGCTTCAGAGCAAACACCACCGCTGCCAACTCCAGATCATGAGTAGGGTAATTTTTCTCATAGTCCTTCAATTGCCGCGAAGCATAGGCAATCACCCTACCCTGCTGCATCAACACACACCCCAGACCACTATGTGAGGCATCACTGTAAATCACAAATCCTTCCCCCATAACAGGGAGGGCAAGGATTGGAGCGGTCATCAATCTCTGCTTCAGCTCCTCAAAACAGCTCTGGCAAGTCTCGCTCCAAACAAACTTAACCCCTTTCCTGGTCAGACGAGTGAGGGGAGAGGAAAGCTTCGCAAAGCCTTCCACAAAACGCCGATAGTAGCCCGCCAAACCAAGAAAGCTCCGCACCTCGGTGATAGTCGTCGGCCTCGGCCAATCTCGAATAGCATCCACCTTGGCCGGATCCACCGCCACTCCAGCAGCTGAAACAACATGACCCAGAAAAGCAACCTCCCGGAGCCAAAACTCGCACTTTTTGAACTTAGCATACAGCTTCTTCTCTCGCAGAAGCTGTAGCACGGTCCTCAAGTGCTCCTCGTGCTCCAAATCACTCCGGGAGTAGATCAAGAATATCATCTATGAACACCACCACAAACCGGTCCAAAAACGGCTGAAAAATCCTGTTCATCAAGTCCATAAATGCGGCAGGGGCATTTGTCAACCCAAAGGCC
>CM054941.1:12333247-12453646 GCA_029168755.2 Tillandsia fasciculata
GGGAGGGCAAGGATTGGAGCGGTCATCAATCTCTGCTTCAGCTCCTCAAAACAGCTCTGGCAAGTCTCGCTCCAAACAAACTTAACCCCTTTCCTGGTCAGACGAGTGAGGGGAGAGGAAAGCTTCGCAAAGCCTTCCACAAAACGCCGATAGTAGCCCGCCAAACCAAGAAAGCTCCGCACCTCGGTGATAGTCGTCGGCCTCGGCCAATCTCGAATAGCATCCACCTTGGCCGGATCCACCGCCACTCCAGCAGCTGAAACAACATGACCCAGAAAAGCAACCTCCCGGAGCCAAAACTCGCACTTTTTGAACTTAGCATACAGCTTCTTCTCTCGCAGAAGCTGTAGCACGGTCCTCAAGTGCTCCTCGTGCTCCAAATCACTCCGGGAGTAGATCAGAATATCATCTATAAACACCACCACAAACCGGTCCAAAAACGGCTGAAAAATCCTGTTCATCAAGTCCATGAATGCGGCAGGGGCATTGTCAACCCAAAAGGCATCACAGTAAACTCATAATGCCCGTACCGCGATCTGAAAGCCGTCTTGGAGATGTCCTCGGCCCTCACCCTCAGCTGGTGGTAACCGGACTGCAGATCAATCTTCGAGAACACCGATGCTCCCTGTAACTGATCAAACAAATCATCAATCCGGGGGAGGGGATACTTGTTCCGGATGGTCACTTTGTTCAATTCCCTATAATCCACACACAACCGCAGTGACCCATCCTTCTTCTTCACAAACAACACAGGCGCTCCCCACGGAGAAACACTGGGTCTGATGAAGCCCCTATCCAAAAGATCCTGAAGCTGGGCTTTCAACTCCCTCAACTCAGCTGGCGCCATCCTATAGGGTGCCTTTGAGATTGGTGCAGTCCCAGGGACTACATCAATCACGAACTCAATCTCCCTCTCCGGCGGCATCGTCGTCAGCTCTGGGGGAAACACATCTGGGAACTCTCGGACAATAGGGATATCCTCGAGTCCCAGTGCCGCCGTAGGCACCTCCACCACAGTGGCCAAAAAGGCAGTGCAACCCCTACTCATCATCCTCCTAGCTCTGGCCGAGGAAATGGTCGCTGCGAACAGCGTGCTCTGGCAGCCTCTGAAGATGAACTCCTCCTGTCCTGGCTCGCGAAGAGTCACCGTCCTCTCTCTGCAGTCAATAGTGGCGGAATACCGTGATAGCCAATCCATCCCTAACACCAAGTCAAAATCCTGGAGCTGCTGCAAGACAAGCAAGTCTGCAGGCAAAATCCAAGGCCCCAACTGCACTGGGCAAGCCACACAACGCTCCTCGACATGCAAAATATGATCAGGAATCCGCACCTCTAATGCACAAGACAAGGACTCTACCTCTAGACCATGCAGGGATGCAAATGCTCGACTAATGAAAGAATGAGATGCTCCAGTGTCGAATAAGGTACGAGCCCGAATACCAAAGAGTAGAATAATACCTGCCACCACCTGGTCTGCCGCTGAAGAATCCGCCAACTGGGCGGCATACACCCGCCCGCTCGGTGCTGGAGGTCGAGAATCTGTAGGATAAGAGGTGGACGGCCTGCTCGCTGGAGCATAAGGCCGCTGAGCTGATGGCCGCTGCTGCTGAGGGGGATATGGAGCCGACGCCGAAGAAGGTGCCGAAGAAGTAGCAAGGGGGCAAGTAGCTCGCACATGCCCTGGCTGTCCACAACGGAAGCATCGACCCCATCTCTGGTCACAAGTAATGGCGGCATGCTGACCTCCACAGAAAATACATCGGTCAGAAGATCGGGGCTGTCTCGGCTGCTGCTGCTGCTGTCTCGAGGACTGCTGCTGAGATCTCTGCTGCCTCTGCTGTGATCTCTGCTGCTGGTGCTGCTGCTGATGCTGCTGAGGTCTTTGGGGTCCACCAGGCCCTCTCCTCTCTGATCGCCCACGGCCATAAGACTGGGACTGCGGCGGCCGTGGCGGTCTCCATGAGCTGGCCTGTCCCCCGTCCTCTGGGGCTGGTCGCTTCCTGTCGGAACTCTGCGCGACCGCGGCCCTCCGTCTGGCCACCTCCTGATCGCCTCTCTCCACCCACTGTGCATGCTCTGCGGCTGCCTCCAGGGTCTGAAATCTCTGGGCATGCACAAGTGTGTAAATCTCTGGACGAAGGCCTCCCTCGAACAACTCAACCTGGTGCGGACCGTCACGAGCGACGTAGGGCACACAGTTCAGCAACTCCCTGAACTCCTGAAAATAGGCATGGGCCGGTCGCTCGCCCTGCTGCAGATTCTTCAAATCGTCCTCCAATTTCTTCTTCACACTGGTAGAGAAATAGGTGTCCAACACCATCCGTCTGAACTCCTCCCAAGGTAACTGCCTGGTGATCCGGAACTCCAGTGGCTCAACTCGCTGCCACCAAAAATCAGCATCTCCGTCCAAACAGTGCACCGCCATGTGCACTCGATACTTCGGGTCGATGAAGAAGTCCCGAAAAAGCTTCTCCATCGCAGAAAGCCAAATCCCAACAGCCCGGGGCTGAGCATCCCGCCCCGAGAATCTAGGTGGTCCCCGCTTAACAAACGCAGCGAGTCTGTCAGCAAAATCCCGCTCCTCCTCCGCAGTCAAAGGCTGAAATGCCGCAGGAGCCCCGCTACTCGAAGATGGCGCTGACGGCACAAAAGGTGCAACAAGAGGCACAGGGACCTCCGGAACAGCTGGGGGTGGTGCCTCCCTCTGAGCAAGCAGCTGCTCAATCCTCTGCTCCTGGCGGCGCTGACCCTCCGCCAACTGGGCCACCAAGGCCCTCAACTCAGCAAGCTCGGGTGGTGTAGGCTGCTCTGGCTCAACAGGGGGCGAAGGAACACCCCGAGTGGGAATCCGACGTCGAGGAGGCATCCTGCCACAAGAAACCAACATCAGCAACAAAACCCCACACGACCCAATCTGGCGAAAGTCAAAAGACATCCCCCTATTTCTGTAACCTTATGTTGTCTGCAGCCAACATAATGGTTCAACAGAAATAGACTATGTCGATCACTCTTCACTCACAGGAAGAGTTAACAATAAAAATCACCGACTTTCGCAACAAGTCACGCCACTCACGCCCTATAATCCTAGGGTCTGTCCAAAAGCCTAGGGTTTCCTAAGTCCCAACTGACCTATCCCTAAGCTCTGATACCAACTTAATCTGTCACGCCCCGGGTGTAAACCAGAACCCGGGCCCGTCCACAGATCCGCCGTGCATGCGGTATTTCCCACATACACGAAGCGTCGGTAACCTGCTCAGATAAGAAATAATAATAAAAGAGCATAATAATCAGAGCTAAAATAAAACTACTGTATCTCAGACAGATGCTGGAAGTAAAAGGTACAACAGTAAAATAAAATACAGATGTCTCTCCCAGCTCACAACTATAATACAAACAGCTGGCAGAAGCCAGTCCCCAAAAGAAATACAAAAACACTGTCTGAGAAGTCCTGGTACCCAAAAATCTCCAGCTACGACCCTCGGTGGCTCTCTATCTAGTCCGCAATTCGCTTACCTCGATCAGTTGCTGACGGCCCAGCAACTCCCACTGAGGACTCTGCAAAACAAGGGAAAGAAAGAAACAAGAAAAACAATGGGGGTCAGTACTACTATAAACAGTAGCCTCCCCTAGTGGGTAAAGCCTCAGCTCAGATATGCCCACCAGGTGATCAGAGGCAAAAAGGGAAAGGAAGAGAAAGGAGATGCAGATAAATGAAGCAACTGATAAAGTGCTATCCCTAATATGCCTCTACATGACCAACCAATAAGGATGGAGAAAGTGATGCATCAGAATCAAGACGCCTGTCATAATGACCCAATCTGACAGCCAGTGAACACTGGCACTACCTGCTCTGCTGTCGAACTCAAGAAACCAGCATGGTGCCCGGCGCTCGCACCGTGGAACTCAAGAAACCAGCATGGTGCCCGGCGCTCACACCGTAAAGCCTACTCCGGAGTGGCACTCGAGGGGAGCGACCCACACGAGTAAAAAATATCTCTGTATCAACATCTCTGTAACCACTGTCTCATAATAGCAGGACTGGATCGAGACTCAAAGAAGTGGGAACAACCCTCCACTAAAGTAAGCCCGATCCCCGAACACCCAATCTGATGCAATAGAAACAATCCGGTCAACCACCCAAGATCCGTGGTCGCCGCAACACCCTGCCATAAACCCAACCTGTCCCAAATCCCCAATACCTGACTACACTGTCCAACAGACGCTCGAACCTGAGCGACTAAGCCGCAAGTGTCAACAATAGAAGAAGAAAAGAGCAAAAGCATGGTTTCTCCTAAGTCAAGTCCCAAAATAGTGTAGCAGTAAAAGATGACAATAATTATGTGACCAATTTAATCATGCAGTGTTCCAATATTTTGTCCAATTTCTAAGTATAAACAATTTGAAGTGACATAAGCTAGGGTGACCGTCTCACATGAACAAACATCAGTTTTGCAGTCCTCTATTTCTATTTGTCTCCAAGTATACAATTCCAGAATCAATAAGCGATTAAATCGAGTGATTAATCTAACAATAATTTATTAGAGATCTGATAACCAATAATCAATTTCCTAGAGCATGCAAGTCTACCAATCAACACATTTGGCATTGTCATAGCAAGGGTACTCTGATATTCCTAGTGGGCATACAAAGAGAGGAGTACAACAACCACCCACCTGAAGCGCAACTGTCCAAACTCGTACAGTCAGAAAATACCAAAATTCCAAATCCTCGCTCCCACAATTTTAGCACAGCCGCAACACTCCTGGTACATCAAGAAATCCACTAATTACACTAGACTCCCAAATTCAGCACTAATTACCACATACAATCACGAGTACCAAACTGTCAAATTATCACCTGCAGCAAATGTCCAGAAAATTCCAATAAAAATATCACGGCGATCCTTGCGTCGATAGCTTCGAAACGGTACCTTGCACGTCCAAATCGGAGTTCGGTAAGTCAAGATAAAAATTCAGCAAGAGGGCACTCTCATACAATAATCTGAATTAAGGACTGATTACTGTTCACAGAGAAATCATTAATTTTCACCTCGAAGTAAAAATCACAAAAATCCAATAAAAATACGAGCGCGTTCCTTGCGATCCGTAGATGAAAAAGTTGTATAGGCTCGTTTCCGTCGGACGCTCGTGCGCAAAGATATGGCCGAAACACTCCGCTGCTGTCAAGGAATTCCATACAGAAAGAGGGGTCACTTGTTGCCTCGAAATCCGTGCCAAAACCTCGAAACGGGAAAGCGCGACCAAAACGAAAGATGAAGTCCTACCTCTTAGGAGTCTACTGATCCAAGAATCGCAGGAAAATGATGTCGGGGTAGCCCAGGGGAGCAAAAATACGATCGCTGCGCCGAAGAAGAACACTAGAAAGCAACGTCGCGCCGCACCGTAAAATGGGGAACCTCGGGATTCGTGCCTCCAAAACTCTTGAAACTTGGCAGGGAGATCAAGGACTTAGAGATGAAGATTTTTGCTTGAAATGTGCTTGGGCTGAAGAGGCTCGGTTTGGGAGAAAAAAGGGAAAGAAGGCAGCTCGGATTGGGAGTTTATATAGGCTGAAATGAACAAATCAATTAATACCCAACATGTCCCCACTTTCGGGCGCATCCAGGATTTCGGGCTGCTACAGTAACGGGCCGGCCCAGGATTTCCGGGCGCGCACAGTGCGGCCCGGCCCACCGCACAGTCCAGTCCACAACACTCCCGGACCCCGCTGCACCCGGAGCACCTGCGCCAACCAATGACGACGCGCCACGTGTCCCCCGCGACCGTGCACCGCGCACGCCGCGCCGTGCACCGCGCACGTCGCCGTGTCTCCCGGTCACCTGCCTCGTACGGCACCTGCCCCGGTCACCTGCCCCACTAGCCGCGTGGACGGGGAGCACAGGACCGCACCAACCAAACCTCGCCACGTGTCCACCCGGTCCACCGTGCACCCGGCCCAAACTCCGTGGACCGCGTCTGCTGCGCCGGCCAACCGGAAGGCGCCACGTGGCCCGCCTCCGGTGCACGACCCCCGCGGTGGACCGCGCTCCTGCCCGCGCCCTCAGCCGCCTGCCCGCGCCCTCAGCCGCGCTGCCCGCGGCGGCGCCGCCGTCCGCCGACGCTGCCCGCCGCCGCCGGCCGCCGCCGGCGATCGCCGGCGACACTGTTCCGGCGTGAACAGTACCCGCAAGCTCAAAGTTGACAAGTAAATAGCCCATCTTGACCGTTTTCGCGCGCTGATTCCAAAAACGAGGTCCGTTTTGCCAAATTCCGCCTCCAAAATTTGCCGGAGGCTCCCGCAAGCGCCAAAAACTGCCAAAACTTCCGGGAGTCCGCTTTTGGACATCCGGACTCAGAATTGGGCAAACAAAAAGCCAATCTCAAGTGTTTTTCCGCGCTGAATCCAAATCCATCCTCCGTTTGGCCTAAATCCTTTTCTAAAATTCGGCAAAAGCAGCCGAAGGCCAAAACGGCTAACCAAAGCTCACAGGGTCCATCGGTGGCATCCCTTTGATGCACTATGGGCCAGATACACCATCAACAGGTGTCTAAACAGTGGATTCACGGGAAAAAGCTGCATGGGGGTTCGGGGTACTACAAGGACATATGTGACATGGAACTTAGGTAAAGGAAACCTAAGGAGAGTTAGTGATCAACATAAAGTCAGGGGACTCTAGGACATATGTGACATGGAACTTAGGTAAAGGAAACCTAAGGAGAGTTAGTGATCAACATAGAGTCAGGGAACTCTACGACATATGTGACATGGAACTTAGGTAAATGGAACCTAAGGTGAGCTAGAAGGAGTTTAAACTCATAGACGGGAAAATAGAGTGAAGTTAACTCGAGGATTTCCATAAGAAATCAGGAAGAGAGGAAATAGATCAAGTGTGGAGACATGAAAGGAAAAACAGGAGACTAGAGTCAGTGTAACTCTAAGACAATAATGGAACAGGAAATTAGAGTCAGTGTAACTCTAAGTTATAACTGGAACAGGAAAGTAGAGTTAAGTTAACTCTAGGATTCAGTGAGGAATCAGGAAAGTGGGATGAAATCCCAAGGTTAAAGAATTAAACAAATATAACCCCAGAAAGTTATAGGGTGTCTGGGCAAGTAGACAATAACTTTAACTTCAATTTGAGTTAAATAAGTGAAAGTGAAATGTAAAGGAGTCCAGGGGACTCTCTAGTTTTCCTTATGGCAAGACCTAGGATAAGAGGTAATAAATGCAAAAGGTAAAGTGCAATAGCAAGCTAAAAGCGGCTAAAAGAGCATATCGAGAATGTAAATGGCGCCTTCGAATTTGAAACTCGTCAAGTGGAGCAGGACTCCCTGGGCAGTGACCCGTCGGACGAGATACTTTCGAAAGGCTAAAAGTGAAAGTAAAGAGCTAAATGCTTAAAGAAAAGAGAAAGAGATCGCCAGCGGCAAGAAGAGAGCTACAAGCTCGTATAAGACAGAAAGGCAAGTGCTAAGAGCAAAGAGGCCAAGTGCTAAAGTGAAAGAAAAAGAGAAAAGAGAAAGAAAAGAAAAGAAAGAAAATATAAAGATAAAACGGGCGGACCTACGGGGGCGAACGTACAACTGTCGGAGTTGGACAAGGGTCCCTCTCCCGGGCAGCGACCCGTATGACAGGTTATTGAGTACTCTTGTCAGTGAGTTGGGCAGTGACCCTATCGGGCAGTGTCCCGTATGACAAGTCCCCCCGCAGGACGGGGTAACACTTGCGAGTGTTATCGGCAACCTTAGAAATCTTATCTGATGGTAGCAGGACTACTGGGCTGGGGCCTGTTGGATAAGAATTTCTGAGGGTTAACTTAAACTAAGCCACCATAAGGTAAAGAATAAAAAGTACAGAGAGTGGCCAAGGTGGCCGGGTCAGCGTAACCCAGTATACAGCGGCATAGTGGCCGAGTTGGTGGTTAGTTGCCTAGTGTGGCTAGACAGAGTAGTGATGGTTGATGATTAGACACAGATAGTATAGCACAGTGATATATTATATTGCATAGCAGCATACTGATATCGAGGATTTTAGTTCCTAGCACTATTATTATTGCTTCCATTGGACCAAGTGGTGTAGGGCACTTTTTCTCGGTGGTTGAACCCACTGGGAACTCAGTTGTAGTTCTCACACCCCTTGGGTGACTCCCGCCACAGGTACGGGCATGGATGCAGCGATCGTGACGGTTCAGACGCAGATGGCGAGGCATACGACGGGGGCAAGGGCCCAGCAGCATAGAGACCTAGAGGGTCTAGCAGAGGTACCCCATTTATATATTTCTTGAGTGAACCTTGTATGGTGAGGAAATTATGTAAAAGAATTGTAATGATTTTATTTGCAAGTTCAGAAAAGTAAAGTGTAATAAATTAAGTTCTTGGTTCACTCTAGTATACTTTCATTTCCGCTGTAAACTGTTTGTTTATTGATGAAAGTTTAAATTTGTAGTGATTTTTAATACTCTGATATTGAGCTTCCGCATACACTGGTTGTGTTATCATGGATGTTACCGTTCCAATCGGGTAGCGAAAGGTCGTACCCGATTGGCGGGTCTGTTGGCGTGCCCGAACCGTACAAATTGGCGGACTCGGGGCGTGACACTCTCTCTCTCTCTCTCTCTCTCTCTCTCTCTCTCTAATATATATATATATATATATATATATATATATATAGCGTGACACTCTCTCTCTCTCTCTCTCTCTCTCTCTCTCTCTCTCTTATATATATATATATATATATATATATATATATATATATATATATTATAGATATATATATATATATATATAGTAGCCTGCTGGTATGCTTATGGAAGCACGGAGCCCTCCGTGCTTATAAGTTATTTTTTATGTTAGAACTTCCAAATCGACGATCGGCTCCGTTAGACTTGATCTAGAGTATTTGAAATATCTAGAAATAAATTTCACAATTTTTTTATATCATTTGCCTAATGATCAAAGGGGATCAAAATTAATAATTTTAATGGTCGTGATGAGTCGTTTGCAAGTTTAACAGTGTAGAAATATTCAAATCACGTGAAATTTTGATAGAGAATTTTTTATACTTTATAAAATAAGATCAATATTTTTGATCTAAAATTTTAGTATCATATCATTACATTTTATGAGATTTTTATTTTTAGTCGTTGATTTTATATATATATATATATGGAGGGAGAGAGAGAGAAAGAATTAGGCTACTATGCTATTAATAGCATCAAGTCATTTGTGCTATTAAGTTTTTAACTCTTGGATGAAAAAATATATGGTTAAGATGATAGTGGTCTCCTAAGATTTATTGGGTGGTTGGTTGAATAGTATGAATTAAGGGTTGGAAATAATCAAGGGGGTTGATTTAAGTGTGAAAATTTTGGTAGTACAAAATGTTTGATACTATCGATATATATATATATATATATATATATATATATATATATATATATATATATATATATATATATATATATATATATATATGAGAGTCCGGCTAGAATACTATCGATAGCACCAAACAATTGGTGCTATCAAGTTTTCAGCCGTTGGATGAAAAGATATGCGATTGGGATTATAGTGGTTCACTAAGATTTTTACTATTCAACCAACCACCTAGTAAACCCTACGGGCCCACTATAATTCCAACCGCATATTTTTTCATCCAACGACTAAAAACTTGATAGTACCAATGACTTGGTGCTATCGATAATATTCTAGCCTAATTCTCTCTCTCTCTCTCTCTCTCTCTCTCTCTCTCTCTCTCTATATATATATATATATATATATATATATATATATATATATAGCGAGAGAGAGCTAGGCTGGAATACTAACCATTGAATTAAAAGATGTGTGGTTGAGATGATAGTGGGCCCCTTGGGTTTAATGGGTGGTTGGGAAAATAGTAAAATCTATTAGTATCATATCATTATATTTTATGAGATTTTTATTTTTAGTCGTTGATTTTCTATATATATATATATGGAGAGAGAGAGAGAGATAAAGAATTAGGCTATTATGCTATTAATAGTATCAAGTCATTTGTGCTATTAAGTTTTTAACTCTTGGATGAAAAAGTGTGTGGTTAAGATGATAGTGATCTCCTAAGGTTTATTGGGTGGTTGATTGAATAATATGATTTAAGAGTTGGAAATGCTCAAGGGGGTTGATTTAACAGTAAAAAATTTGGTAGTACAAAATATTTGGTACTATCAATAGCATAATAGTCGAACTATATACACACACACACACACACACACAAGAGTGTTTTTTATGCAACAAAAAAAAAAAGAAAAAAAAAAAGAGGCTTATTGGCAGTGCGAAACAGAAGTAACTTTGAAGGGATTTTTTTTCTCTTGATTTGCGGAGAGTGTGACAGAGAAAAACATCGTTTTGAGTATTTAATTTTCATTTTTTTTAAAAGATCCAAAAGAAAATTAATTATTTTTTAAAAAAAGTACAAAAAATATTTATTTTTAATATAAAATATAGAAATAGTATCATATATATTTTTTAATATTTTAAAAATATCTTATTTATTTTTACTTTTGTTTTTGTTTCTGATACATCCTTTATATTTTTCTCCGGTATTCAAAAATATTCATACTGTTAGTGTCTGCTTCTGTTAATTCCGAATTAAAATTTTATCAAATTTTTAAAAAATTAAAATATTTATTTTGTTCCTAACTTGATGGTAAATAAAAAAAATTAGTAATAGTAGAAGGATATATTTGAAAGGACAATATTAATTTTACAGAGATAACGGTATTTTTTAACTGTTTATTAACATAATCTAAATATTTGAAAGAATTTACAAAGTTAAAAAAATATATTTTTAATATTAGTCTTATAAAAAAAATAAATAAAAAAGTCTGAAGCTTTTTATGAATATATAAACAATTGCCCCAAAAATATATTGCATAAGATCAAACGTTTGCAAACCATAAATCGATCCGAAAACTGTTTTTAAGAGTTTATTTAATACAAAATCAAATATATGTCATCTAATTTGTATAAGTTTATTTTCATTACTAAACGGGTCTGCATGAGCCAAATGTTAGTTTCAGTAGAAAATGATCTGAGATGAAGTATATAAAAAAAATATTTCTTGTATTTTATGTACTTTTAGAAAAAAAAAAAAAATTAATTTTTTTTGAATCTGTTCTGAAAAATAAAAACTAAATACTCAAAATATGATTTTTTTCTCTTTCGCACACTCTCCTGTCTCTTCATTTCTTTTAACCTACAAATCAAGAAAAAAAAAAACTTTCCAAGTTACTATTATTTTGCACTAAATTATGCCAATAAGTTTTTTTAAACAATTTTACAAAGTTACTTTCATAAAACATTAATTTAAACAATTTTACTAAGTGACCATAGATCACCTTATCAATATTCATGCATCAGGCGCCTGCACCATGCAAAGCACCTTTATCATCTCAAACACCTGATTCCAAATCACCTATATGATTAATACTTTTTAGCTAGTACACATAATTAAAATTCATAATCTAACTAAATAATTAAAGTTCGCCGGTAACCAAACTTTTCCTACTATACATTCATTTTTAATAATGGAGTATACATTCATTTTTAATAATGTAGTATACATTTCCGATTTAGCGATGAATGTCGTTAATTATGATTTAAAATATTTGAACCATCTATAAAATATTTTTATTTTTCTAAAACTATTTTTTGTCTCATCAACTTATGAATAGAACAAACTGCTAAAATAAAGATGGCAGTCTTAGATAAAAGAAGGGAGTCATCTATTTTATTCTAAATAGTTAACATAATGGTTTTTTTTATCAACAAATTATTTTGGATTACCCTAAAATGTTAAATAAAAAAATAAATTACCTTATATGGAATATTAAAATTGACACGGTTGAATTAAGCCGATCCATTACTAAGTAAATGATATTAAAAACAATTAAAGGTGCTTTATATATATATATAGAGAGAGAGAGAGAGAGAGAGAGAGAGAGAGAGAGAGAGAGTGGGGTTGGAATATTATTAATAGTACCAAGTTATTGGTGCTATTAAATTTTTAACCGTTGAATTAAAAGATGTGTGGTTGAGATGATAGTATGCCCTTGGGTTTAATGGGTAGTTGGAGAAATAGTAAAATCTAATGGGTGAAAATAATTAACGGGGTTGATCTAAGGGTAGAAAACTTAATAACACCAAATGCTTGGTACTATTGATAATATAGTAGCTGGACTATATATATATATATATATATATATATATATATATATATATATATATATATATATATATATATATATATATATAGTGTGTGTGTGTTCAGTTATTATATTATTAATATCATCAACCACTCAGCGCTATCAAGTTTTCTGCCGTTAAATATATTTTTTTAATTATTTTTATTTTTTAGATTATACTATTTTACTAATTGCCCACTAAAATTTAAAGAACCACTATAATTCTAACCGTATATTTTTTTATCTAAAAGTCAAAAAACTAATAGTAGCAATGACTTGTATTATTAATAAAATAGTAACCTAATTATATATATAAATATAAATATATAAGTAGATGCTAATGAAATTAATGAGGGAAAAGGAGAAATAACTTGGCTTCATCCTCACGCAGGATGCGTACAGTGCGGGCGAGGCATTAATTGGGAAATGCAAATCAAAGTGAGCGTTTAGGCACCTTTTCTTTTCTTTATTGATGGGCAAAGACTGCGTACTACTTAAGAGAAGGTACAATAATAATTTGCATAATTATTTAGTTGGTAGCACATATATAATAATTAATATCATGGTTAGCTCAACTGTGTCGTCACTCACTCACTCACTCACGGGTGGCGCTCGTTAAAGGCGTAAAGCGAGTGGTGCACGGTGGGTTCTCATGGCGCGTGCTTCGCGTGTGAGGTTCCCCTTGAGCTGTATGTTTTGTCGCATGGTACTTAATTAATTAATTAGCCAAAAGAAATTTTCAAATGGATCGTATCATCTTATAATTAGTTAAGGCAGTAACTTTGAAATGTATTAGTAAATATCATGATATTATCACATTTTAATTTGTACCAAAGTAATATAACTATTATGCAAAATTTTTGCAAAGTTTTCTAAAGGGGGGCCGGGCCCTTGATTAGTTTAGCAGTTTAATTTGTAATTTAGTACTATATATATATATATATCTAGCTCCGTGATTTCATAGTTACATTTAACTAATTAAATCTCAGCTAGTATCAATTAGGGCTAATGGTGATACGTGTTAGGGGCATTTTTGGACAAGGAGTTCCAAAATGGACAATTTGTAATAATATATTATTATTAATGATGAGAAATTCTTTTGAATATGTGCCATTAATAAGAGTAATGGAAAATAATAAAAGAGGTATTTTGAAATTGAAACCTTTTCTTCCTTTTCCTACATAATATATGTTCATATATAGATCAAATTAATACACACACGTTCAGCACAATGCAAAAATTAAACACGAGACACAATATTCAAAAAATAGTAATGATTTTAAAAATTGAATAAAACAGTAATTCGAAAAATATTATTGGATCAAGAGTAGTCACTGGTTCAACCAGTGATTCAACTAGCTAGTGATGCAGGCATAACGTCGTGAATATTTAATTTTTTAAATATATATATATATATATATATATATATATATATATATATATATATATATATATATATATATTATTATTATTCTATTATCATACTTAATTATTAATTATTAATTTTTAGTCCAAATTAATTAAGTAGATACAAATTTTAAAATTTAATTTTTATAATAAAAAATAAAATATGTAAAAAATAATCATAAATAAAAATAAAATAAAAAATTATACTAATAAATAAAAAATAAAAAAATTTAGTCAGTTGGATCAGAAGTGAATGATTCACCTGTTCACTACCAGCTGGTTGAATCATCTGCTCCAAAATGGACGGTGATTGGGTTCAAAAAATTAAACCCAACCGTTTTATTAACCGACTCATGATCGTACCGGTCGGTTCCACCTGGGTTTTAAAACGTTCGACATTGGTGCCTGTTTCGCACAGCTGGCCCATCAAATGGGAGCATCCCACCTGTTAGTTTAGCTAAAAATTAATATGCCACTCCTTTTATATATATATATATATATATATATATATATATATATATATATATATATATATATATATATATACTTTCTCCGGACCTATATATATATAAAAAATATTAGATGTATATCCCAAATAAAATATATATCTTACACTCACTCTATTCTGGAATTGAGTAAATTTTACTCGTCACATCGATATGACGAATGAATGAATATTCACTCCAGAATGGAATGGATAAAAATGTACACTCCATTTAGGATGTACATCTAGTATTACTATATATATATATATATATACTTTCCCCCTGCGGCTCACTCTTCTCTGTCAAAGTCTCAACACAAAATTCCACTTGTCATGCTCCTGGCTCCCTTCCGTGATGAGTGCAACTCCTCCTTAAAGCCACCTAATCATTTTGGCCTCACCTTAATTTGTGTATCTTCCGAATATTGAGAGGGAAATGAATCTCTTTCCCCCACATATATATATATATATATATATATATATATATATATATATATATATATATATATCTCTCTCTCTCTCTCTCTCTCTCTCTCTCTCTCTCTCTCTCTCTCTCTCTCTCTCTCTCTACCTTTTGGCTATAAAAGAAAAAAAAAAGGAAACGATGAGTTGGCTTTTGCAACTAAAATAATTCATCTTAGCCCGATTAAGGACTCCATCGCTCTTTATTAGCGCCAAAAGTGATGAATTAAATAATCAAACCAGCTAATTTTAGATCGGCAATTAACTGCTCATCGCCGTATATTACATATATATATTTGTAATAATGTAGACGTGGATTAATGGAACAAATTAATAGCTAGTCAGTCCCCTACTGCAATTTATATCTGCTTCTATATTTTCAAAATATTCTAGATCATTTGTTAGAAGAGGAGTGGATAAATTGCAAGTTTACTCCCTCAAGCTCGATTGAAATTTTGATTTTGTGTTGGCTATTTCTATGGTAACAATTTAGAAAATATCAAAAACTTTAGGGATCAAATTTGAAATTAAGCAAAATGACCTGTAGCCCCCTTAATTACATCCATTACCTTCGAGCGAGTCCTTTTATCGGGGACTCGAACGCGACTACGTACACTCCCTCTCAAACTCTATCCTGCTTTATCACCGAAATACTATTAGTTTGAACTTCTGTACTATTAAAAAAAATTTTGATGCCGACGTGCAACTAAAATTTATGTCCACTATTTTAAAAATTTTGCTCAGTATGCTTGTGTAGAATATATCAATTTTTTTTTTCCTTCTATTTTTGTTTTAATTGAGATTAAAATTATAATGAAATATTTTTCCCAATTAGAATATTTTTCGATTTCAATACAGATTTGTATCATATGTAACTTCTTCTTTTTCTTTTTTTTTTTTTTTTTTTTTTTTTTTTCATACGTTAGTAATTAAATTATTGTAACATTTGTGCGATAGCATAACAAAGGGCTGTTACTGGAAAAGACTAGACGTACACATCTCCAAAGTCCGAACAACCAATCCCAATTTATCCACTCATATCATATGCCATACGTGTAAGTATATTAAAATGTGAAATTATTGTGGAAAATGTTGAAGTATATATATATACAGGGCATAGCCAATGTTAGCTCAACAGCAAGGAATATCCTTAGAATATATAACTCACAATTATCATGTGAACAATAGCTTTAATTTTGGCGCCACCAAACCCAACGCTCCAAAAAGTTTGGTGTAACGGCGTCCTCTTCCTCTCTCTCTCCAACATCTTCTTATTCGAATCCCCACCCCCTCACTCCACGTTTTGTGTGCTTTTTTTTTTAAAAAAAAAAAATAATAATAATTTAAAATTAATTAATTAATTAATTAATAATTAGACATTTATGGGGCGGTTGGTGGTAACAAGCAACATTAATCCCAATCCCAAGCATATTCCAATTTCCATATATCTTTCAAACTCGTTTTCTTTCTCGAGGTCCATGGGAATCCACGTTGTTGTCCAATCCCTGTCTATTTAGTACTATGCTTTAGCGTGAAGCGTCACCGTAATCTAACAAACTGAAATATATATATATATATATATATATATATATATATATATATATATATATATATATATATAGCAGAGTTTATATATTTTTAAAAATATAAATATAATAATACTTATGAATTTTTTATTATTGAATTTGTATTAAAATTTATACTTTTGTAAAGTCAACTAAAAAAAGAGAAAGAAAAAATAAATAACACAAATCTCAATACAAATTCAATGATAAAAATTTCACAAGCATATTTGGACTCGTGCTTTTGAAAGTATATAAGTCATTCTCTCTCTCTCTCTCTCTCTCTCTCTCTCTCTCTCTCTCTCTCTCTCTCTCTCTCTCTCTCTCTATATATATATATATATATATATATATATATATATATATATATATATATATATATAATTTGGAATACTATCGATAATAAATAGGCTTCGTTATTACCGTCACGCCCTGGGGTCGAAACTGCGACCCGGGTTCGCCAACAAATCCGCCGCTTATACAATGACTACAGCTAAATAGATATCAGAGCTATAAAATAAAACTGCTGTAAAACTAAAAACCAACCATCTGTACAACTGGAAATAATGATACAATATCCATATCCCATAAGTAATAATCATAAAATATCCTCAAATACAATAACCCGAAACTCAACAGGGAGGTAAACCGAAATAATACATCAGTGTACAGGCTCTCAGTACAAGTCAGATCCTCACAATACATTGATCTCTCAAAAGCGGAAATAAAATAATCTACTGACTATACTATGGATCTCCAATGAAGGGGTACAGCTACTCTCCAAAGATAGGTAGGGATCTAGCTCGCGACTCCCTCGCCTCGAACAGCAACCGCAGAATCAGCAACACCCGCTAAGACTCTACAAAACAAAGGAGAGAAAAGAAAAGAGAGGCGGAAAACCCCCAACGGGTGTGAGAACTACACCAAAAGGGGAGTTCTCAGTGGGTACCGCCACCAGGTCCGACTATCTGCCCACTAAGTCTACTAGAGGCATAAGATAACCACACAGTATAAACTGAACAAGAATGCTGGAGATACTCTACAGCTACCATGCCTCTATCTAAATGCTCAAATGGGGAAAACCAATGAAAGGTATCCAACCACTCGCACATGAAGTGCATAATCGACCCAATCGAGCTGACTGCCACATCTGGTCCAGTCAAGCCTGCGCCTCCCTAGTGTATCAACGTAGGGTGTCCAATTGGACTAACTCGCTATCGAATAGTGGCACATGCAGGCTTCAGTCGAAATCCACGCTCTCTCTCAGAACGGATAGACTCAAGATCCTCAACATCTCGCACAACGGTCGAAATACTCACAACGACCCAGGGACCACCGTCAACCCCAAACGGTCACCAACAACACTAGCACCGGTCTCAACACAGCTACTAAACTCCACTCAGCCCCCAGGCACGAGTGCAACAATAAAAGTATCTGCCTGTAATAAACCCAATCAATAGACCAGTAAAACTGGCACTGTCTGCTCAAACTGTCTTAAGTATCTGCTAACAGATCGGCACTCACTGACCGGCACTCATCTGTTCGGTACTCACTGTGTCACGCCCCGGGGTCGAAACTGCGACCCGGGCTCGCCAACAGATCCGCCACCTATGCCAAACCCCGCATAGGCGAAGCGTCCTACCTGCAAGTAAAGTGCTACAGCTAACAGATATCAGAGCTATAAATGAAAATCTGCTGTAATTAAAATCAACTACTGTACAATTGGAAATAAAGCAACAATATCCATCTCCCAAAATGATAATCATACAATATCCTCATATACAAAAGGGTCGAGACTCAACAGGGAGATATCTCCAATAAATACATCAGTGTACAGGTTCTCAATACATATCATATCCTCACTACATCAGTCTCTCAAAAGAGGAAATAAAATAACTAATCTACTGAAGCTCTTCTCTGAAGGGGCACCGCTACTCTCCAAACATAGGTAGGGATCTAGCTCGCGACTCCCTCGCCTCGATCAACAACCGCAGAATCAGCAACACCCGCTAAGATTCTGCAAAACAAAGGAGAGGAAGGAAAAAGGAGGGGGAAAACCCCCAGAGGGTGTGAGAACTACACCAAAAAGAGAGTTCTCAGTGGGTACCACCGCCAGACTCGACGGTCTGCCCACTAAGTCCTCAAGAGACAAAAACTAACCAAAGCTGTAAAGACCGAAATAAGGAAGCTGGAGCCTCTCAACAGCTATCATGCCTCTATCTAAATGCCCAAACGGGGAGAACCAAAGAATGGTATGCAACCACTAGCATAAGAAGTGCACAATCGACCCAATCGATAGACCAGTAATCACTGGCACTGCCTGCTATGCCTGCTATGCCTGCCCTGCCTGCTATGCCTGCCATGCCTGCTATGCCTGCCATGCCTGCTATGCCAGCTATGCCTACTATGCCTACTATGCCTGCCATGCCTGCCATGCCTGCTATGCCTGCCATGCCTGCTATGCCTACTATGCCTGCCATGCCTGCCATGCCTGCTATGCCTGCTATGCCTGCCATGCCTACTATGCCTGCCATGCCTGTCATGCCTGCTATGCCTACTATACCTGCCATGCCTACTATACCTGCTATCGAACTCAAGAACTCATCTGTGGAAATACTGACCGACTACTGACCGGTACGGTCGCATCCTAAAATAGGTGACAGACCAACTACTGACCGGCACGGTCGCACACTAAATAAGTGACAGACCGGCTCCTGACCGGCACGGTCGCACACTAAATGAATGACAGACCGGCTCCTGACCGGCACGGTCACACACTAAATAAATGACAGACCGGCTCCTGACCGGCACGGTCGCAGACAACGAGTCCGCGCGCAAAACGATGCGCGGCCACCAAATTTGCACGCAAAATTGTAGTATCCGCGGGTTTAAAACGTTGTGGTTCAATCCTTGAGTCTACTTTTGATATTCAATATTTCGCGTTTCGTTCAGGGGTCCGGGAAGGGGGGGGCTAATAATTTTGTGTTTCTGGACAGACCGTCGGGGTTCGCGAGTATTTTTAGTCAATAAAGCTCGCGAAACGGAGAACGTCGGCGAAATCGGTTTTGGATTCCGACTCCGGAATCTCCCAGAATAAATTCCGAAAGTTTCAGCACGGTTACCGTGGCGGACTGGACCCAAGTTCGCACCCTGTTCGCCCCTTTTTGGTTATTTAATTACTTCCCCGACTTAGGGTTTAGTCCGACTGCGCCAAATTGGCTAATTAATTAATTTGGGGTTCGGGGGTTATTCCCACTTGGTAACCGACCCTTTCCTTTACGCTACGACTCGGGACTTAGGATTTTATATTTCCCCTTTTTGCCCTGAGCGTAGAGCACCGAGATCGAGGAAGCGAAACCCCCTTCTCCGCAGACCTCCTCTTTTCTATCGGCGGATTCAGGGACCGTGCAGGGGAGGGAACGATCGACCACCCACAAGACCCGGCAAGCGCGGAGCGAACCTCTTCTTCCTCTCTTTCCCCATCGGCGATTTGGGAGCACCAAGACCGGTGAGTTTTCTTGTAAATTTTTCTACGTCGTCCTTTCGTTCAATTCTTGGGTCGAGGCGTTCGTCGCACGAAGGGGGAAGGGGGAGACCCTTGGTCGGCCGTACGTCACCGCACGGGGGCACCGCGCGGACCTAGGCGCCGCGCGGGGCGCCGCCCGCGCGTGCGGGCAGGGCGCCGCGCGGGCCTGGGCACCGCGCGGGGCGCCGCCCGCGCGTGCGGGCAGGGCGCCGCGCGGGCCTGGGCACCGCGCGGGGCGCCGCCCGCGCGTGCGGGCTGGGCCCCGTGCGGGCCTGGGTGCCGCGCGGGGCGCAGCCGCGCGTGCGGGCTGGGCCCGTGCGGGCCCGGGCGCCGCGCGGGGCGCCGCCCGCGCGTGCGGGCGTGGGCGCCGTGGGGACGTTGACGCCGCCGGGACCGACCGGGCCGTTGCTTTCCCGCGCCGAAGAGCCTTTCTTGCGTCCAAGCAACGAGGGACTAGTCTGTGTCGGCCGCGTCTGATTTATAGGTGAGGGGTTTTTGACTTCGTCCTGACGGTGGGTTTTTCGTAGGTTCAGGGAGTACACCGGGACGCGAAGGAGTTGAACGGCGGACATCACACGTGACAGGTGGGTTTCTTTGAGACTAAGTGTAGACTCGATGTTTTGGATAATTGTTTAACTGCATATTTGAAATACTAATGCTGACGGTCTCTATATGGTCGCGATGTTATTCTGTACCTGGGTTACTGTGCTCTTGGTTGCGACACGCGCACCCGCGGTCTGGCCACCGCAAAGGGTGCTCTTTTCCGGGAAAGCGGTCTTCGACCCGTGTTAACCCACAAGGTGAGGTGGTGGGGGCCCCCGTAGGTGTGGGGTTTTGAGGCAGCAATAGGTGGGGAGGGGAAAGGTGCGACCTGTCGGAATAAGAACCCGACGAGGTTAGGTGCCCCGTGGTGTGAGCGGTGTGATCTGTCGGTGTAGGTGCCCGACGAGATCAAGGTGTATAGGTGTTACAGGTATTGCAGGTGCAACAGGTGTTCGCGTTTACTTTTCCAGTGAGTCGAGTGGTTGCTCCGGATAATATTACAGTTGGGTTTGGCTTTCTTTCCTGCTTACTATTATTATCGCATGTCGCTGACTACCCACTCCGTGACAGGTTCTTCCAGGGGTGAGCAGTAGACGACGGTGAGGTCGAGGCAGGAGTGGTCGGGCAGTGTGGAGCCCTAGTCTGTATCTCCTTTACCTTTCCTTGCATTTCATCTGATACTGTAGGTTACTGTGTGGTTCTCGATACCCTCGTGGGGTCGGTGTGGATGTTGATCACTTTTGCTTTGGATGTGGAACAATGTTTCTTTTAAATCTCCCCGTTCGGCCGTTCTTTCCAAGCATAATAACTAGAAAACAAAGAAAAGAACTTTCGGAAAACGTCTTTCAAAATCTAGGGTCGTGTGGGCCCGTTTTCAAACCTTGTGGATTTATGTGGATTTCAAACTGTTCTTCAAAACCTTGGGTCGAGTGGACCCACTTTTCAAACCCTGTGGATTTATGACACCTTTACAAACGGTTTGCAAAACCTCAGGTCGTGTGGACCTGTTTTCAAAACTGTGAGTTTTATCCTTTCAACTTGATTGGCGACGGGCGTTCTATTTAGTTTATATTATTGGTTGAATGCTGAGACTGTTGTGATTAACTGATTGCTTGTGTTGAGTTGTTGTACTAGTGCGACGCCGTGCATATACAGAGGAGACTCTGCCCGATTTTCGAGTAAATCTGTATATGCGGCGGGTCTGGGCACGTGCCGGGGAAGGAGATCTTAATAAAAAAATTTTTACGTGATAAACACTTACTTTTGTGCACCGTTTCCGCTAACATAAAACCCCCGGGGCGTGACAGATTAAGATGGTATCAGAGAGGTTTTCTTTTAATCACAACAGCAAAGGTCCAACATCCACGGTGATACCACACGTAACTGCGAGTAGATGAAATGTGTAGGACATAGGGGTGTAGGACGTGAGAGAGCGGGGAGGGAAGAGTCCGAGTCCTTTCTTTCGCTATGTGGTTCGTTGTCCGGTTGCCTATTAGCAAAGGCTAAAGCTGACCTCCTTGTGTGACAGATAGAGGGCCGACTCAGCAAGCAACCGACGACGGAAATGGACATCGCCGACGAAGCCAATCGCCTGCTCCGCAACCAGCTGCGCGACGTGGCTGGGCAACTGCTAACACTCGCGGAGCGCCTGAGCATGCTGATACAGGAACTCGAGGGCGTCGATCGATTCCGGGGCGGCAGCAGAGGCGTTGCCCCTCTCGGGACGCCACCGGCGGGCCCTCCCGCCTTCCAGGAGACGGCTAATTTGGCCGAGTTCACCAATGTTGAACGCGCCCGGCAGGAATACTCTCACCCCGGGCCGGTAGGGGACCCCCAGCGGAAGGACCGGGCGAACAAACGCCCGAGAGCCGACCGGAACCTTGGTCAGACGACAGAGGAGCTTAGGCCACCGAAGCCGTGCGTCATATGCGGCAACGCGCACCCCATGACGAGCTGCCCGTGGCGGGACGGGCACTGTTTCCGATGTGGCAAGCCAGGCCACACGCGTTACGACTGCCCTTCGAAGCCGGGAGCCACTAGACCCCCGGCGCCGCGGCGTGATGAACCTAAGGGAACTGTTGCCCCCACCTCTCAGGGGGGCCCCGACCCAAGGAGCCGGCCAAACCCACGCCCGAAGCAGGCGCCTGAAGGCGAGCGAGGACTTAGAGGGAGCGCGCACGTGCAACCAGAATCCTGCATCATCTGTGAAGGCGCGCACCCGGTGACAGAATGCACTTGGAGGTACCACTACTGTAACCGGTGCGGCTTGCCAGGTCACACCTATGCCTCCTGCCCCCAGGGACCAACCCATGACTCCGCCACCGCACCCCAACCGCAGCAAGGACCGAAGAGCACGGCGGCCCCTGTTCGGACAAAGGACACGCCCGGCAACCAGCAATCCGCGGACTCTTCTGACAGCAGACCCCTGCCCCAACCCGCGGTGCGACGCTGGCCCAAGGGTTGTGGACGGACTTCCTCGGCCGCTCCGGTGGACGACGCGACCTCCCAAAGTGGGGAATGACAGGTACGTACTTGTTTGTTTTTGTTTTCCTTTCCTCTTTTGTCTAGATAGGAGTACTCTCCGAGCCGGAGCAACCCGCCCTCTTTTGACCCTTGCGAGCCTCCCCCTACCTTTAGCCTTACCCCTCGAATCCTCTAACCACTCCGGTTTCTGCACTAAATCGGGGGCGACGTCCTTTCTAAGATTGATCCGTAATCGGGCTACCGTCAGTACCGAGTTCGGAACGGGGGCATCCCCAAGACCGCCTTCCGGACCCGGTACGGCCACTACGAGTTTACGGTCATGCCGTTCGGGCTTACGAACGCCCCCGCGGTCTTTATGGATATGATGAACCGGATCTTCAGACCTTTCGTAGACCGGTTCGTGGTGGTCTTTATCGATGACATTCTGATTTATTCAACCACCGACGAGGAGCACGAGGACCATTTACGAATGATTCTCCAAACCCTCAGGGAACAGAAGCTGTTCGCTAAACTCAAAAGGTGTGAGTTCTGGCTACGCGAAGTAGGATTCCTGGGGCATGTGATCTCGGCGAAGGGAATCGCCGTGGACCCCAAGAAGGTAGAATCGGTGATCGACTGGCAGCCGCCGACGACGGTGACGGAGATTCGCAGTTTCTTGGGATTGGCAGGATACTATCGACGCTTTGTCGAGGGCTTCTCGAAGATAGCCACCCCTCTAAACCGGTTGACTAGAAAAGGAGAAAAGTTTGTGTGGTCGACACAATGCCAAGAGAGCTTTGAAGAACTTAAAAGGAGACTAACCCGGGCACCAATCCTTGTACTACCAACACCCGGGGAGGACTATGAGGTGTACTGCGACGCATCAAGAATCGGCCTTGGGGGTGTTTTAATGCGGCAGGGGAGAGTAATAGCCTATGCTTTCAGGCAACTGAAGGATTATGAACGGAATTACCCGATACACGATTTGGAACTGGCCGCAGTGGTCTTTGTTCTAAAGTTATGGAGACATTACCTCTTTGGCGTCCACTGCAACATCTTCTCAGATCATCAGAGTCTTAAGTACCTGTTCACTCAAAAGGAACTAAACCTGCGGCAGAGGCGGTGGCTTGAGCTATTGAAGGATTACGATCTAACCATTCATTACCACCCCGGGAAAGCAAACGTAGTGGCAGACGCTTTGAGCAGGAAGGGGCAACCAGAAGAGACGACGGCACGCGCAATAACGGAGCAGAGCACGTTGATCGCGGAATTCTCACGATTGGAGTTGGAAGTGGTACCTCTGGGCACTGTTGCACAACTGTTGGCTTTAGTGGTAAAGCCTACGCTGTTCGAGAAGATTCGAGAGGGACAACAGGCGGACTCGTACTTACAGCTTGTACGAGATAAGATCATGCCGGATCAAGAAGGTGACTTTTCAGTGAAAGACGACGGCACTCTACGGTTTCGCGGACGGATCTGTGTGCCGGATACCCCGGAATTGAAGGAAGAAATCCTAGCTGAGGCACACCGCGCCCCTTATGCAGCACATCCGGGAGGTACAAAGATGTACAGGGACCTTAAGCAGACCTTCTGGTGGCCCAAGCTGAAGGGGGATGTGACTCGTCACGTTGCGCATTGCCTGGTTTGTCAGCAGATAAAGGCGGAGCATCAGCGACCGGCGGGAAAGCTACAACCATTACCGGTACCAGAGTGGAAGTGGGATCAGATCACCATGGACCTTGTCACGGGATTCCCGCGTTCACAACAAGGGCACGACACGGTCTGGGGCATTGTCGACCGGCTAACCAAGTCAGCACACTTCCCACCCATTCATACAACCTGGACCAGAGAGCGATTAGCCCAAGTTTACCTCAGCGAGATCGTGAGACTGCACGGAGTGCCGGCATCGATCACATCGGATAGAGACACACGCTTTGTCTCGAAGTTTTGGCAGAGCCTACAGCAGGCCTTGGGGACCAAGTTACAGTTCAGCACGGCCTTCCACCCCCAAACGGACGGACAGTCGGAGCGAGTGATTCAGACGCTGGAGGACCTGCTGCGAGCTTGTGTGCTAGACTGGGGGATCGGTTGGGAGCGTTACCTGCCCCTCGTCGAATTCGCCTACAACAACAGCTACCAGGCCAGCATCCAGATGGCACCCTACGAGGCCTTGTACGGTAGACGCTGCCGATCCCCAATCTGTTGGGACGATTTAGGAGAACGGAAGTTCTTGGGACCCGACTTAGTGGAAGAAACCGAAGAGAAGGTTCGCCTTATCAAGAAGCGCCTACTGACCGCCCTGAGTCAGCAAAAGAGCTACGCGGATCGGAGACGTCGGGACCTGGAACTCCAGGTGGGAGAACACGTGTTTCTGCGGGTCTCGCCGTCCAGAGGAATCAAGCGCTTCGGGTTAAAGGGCAAGCTGAGCCCACGGTTTGTGGGGCCGTTCGAGATCCTGGAGCGCATTGGCCCAGTGGCTTACCGCCTCGCCCTACCGCCGAACCTCAGCCGGGTTCACGACGTGTTCCACGTTTCGATGCTCAAGAAGTACCTCCCCGACCCATCGCATGTCCTGGACGTCTCAACACTCGAATTGAAGGAGGACCTAAGCTTCGAGGAAGCCCCGGTGCGAATCCTAGCGAGAGAGAGCAAGGCGCTCCGAAACCGAATCATCCCCTACGTAAAGGTGCTCTGGAACAACCACGAGGAGCGGGAAGCGACGTGGGAGCTGGAATCCAAGATGAGGGAGGGCTACCCCTATCTTTTCACCGAGATCCAGGATTGAGCTTCGAGGACGAAGCTCGTTTTTAAAAGGTGAGTGGTGTAGTATCCGCGGGTTTAAAACGTTGTGGTTCAATCCTTGAGTCTACTTTTGATATTCAATATTTCGCGTTTCGTTCAGGGGTCCGGGAAGGGGGGGGCTAATAATTTTGTGTTTCTGGACAGACCGTCGGGGTTCGCGAGTATTTTTAGTCAATAAAGCTCGCGAAACGGAGAACGTCGGCGAAATCGGTTTTGGATTCCGACTCCGGAATCTCCCAGAATAAATTCCGAAAGTTTCAGCACGGTTACCGTGGCGGACTGGACCCAAGTTCGCACCCTGTTCGCCCCTTTTTGGTTATTTAATTACTTCCCCGACTTAGGGTTTAGTCCGACTGCGCCAAATTGGCTAATTAATTAATTTGGGGTTCGGGGGTTATTCCCACTTGGTAACCGACCCTTTCCTTTACGCTACGACTCGGGACTTAGGGTTTTATATTTCCCCTTTTTGCCCTGAGCGTAGAGCACCGAGATCGAGGAAGCGAAACCCCCTTCTCCGCAGACCTCCTCTTTTCTATCGGCGGATTCAGGGACCGTGCAGGGGAGGGAACGATCGACCACCCACAAGACCCGGCAAGCGCGGAGCGAACCTCTTCTTCCTCTCTTTCCCCATCGGCGATTTGGGAGCACCAAGACCGGTGAGTTTTCTTGTAAATTTTTCTACGTCGTCCTTTCGTTCAATTCTTGGGTCGAGGCGTTCGTCGCACGAAGGGGGAAGGGGGAGACCCTTGGTCGGCCGTACGTCACCGCACGGGGGCACCGCGCGGACCTAGGCGCCGCGCGGGGCGCCGCCCGCGCGTGCGGGCAGGGCGCCGCGCGGGCCTGGGCACCGCGCGGGGCGCCGCCCGCGCGTGCGGGCAGGGCGCCGCGCGGGCCTGGGCACCGCGCGGGGCGCCGCCCGCGCGTGCGGGCTGGGCCCCGTGCGGGCCTGGGTGCCGCGCGGGGCGCAGCCGCGCGTGCGGGCTGGGCCCGTGCGGGCCCGGGCGCCGCGCGGGGCGCCGCCCGCGCGTGCGGGCGTGGGCGCCGTGGGGACGTTGACGCCGCCGGGACCGACCGGGCCGTTGCTTTCCCGCGCCGAAGAGCCTTTCTTGCGTCCAAGCAACGAGGGACTAGTCTGTGTCGGCCGCGTCTGATTTATAGGTGAGGGGTTTTTGACTTCGTCCTGACGGTGGGTTTTTCGTAGGTTCAGGGAGTACACCGGGACGCGAAGGAGTTGAACGGCGGACATCACACGTGACAGGTGGGTTTCTTTGAGACTAAGTGTAGACTCGATGTTTTGGATAATTGTTTAACTGCATATTTGAAATACTAATGCTGACGGTCTCTAT
Source organism: Tillandsia fasciculata (assembly GCA_029168755.2). Taxonomy (NCBI): domain Eukaryota; kingdom Viridiplantae; phylum Streptophyta; class Magnoliopsida; order Poales; family Bromeliaceae; genus Tillandsia; species Tillandsia fasciculata. Next base: position 12,360,063 of record CM054941.1, read on the forward strand.
ATGGTCGCGATGTTATTCTGTACCTGGGTTACTGTGCTCTTGGTTGCGACACGCGCACCCGCGGTCTGGCCACCGCAAAGGGTGCTCTTTTCCGGGAAAGCGGTCTTCGACCCGTGTTAACCCACAAGGTGAGGTGGTGGGGGCCCCCGTAGGTGTGGGGTTTTGAGGCAGCAATAGGTGGGGAGGGGAAAGGTGCGACCTGTCGGAATAAGAACCCGACGAGGTTAGGTGCCCCGTGGTGTGAGCGGTGTGATCTGTCGGTGTAGGTGCCCGACGAGATCAAGGTGTATAGGTGTTACAGGTATTGCAGGTGCAACAGGTGTTCGCGTTTACTTTTCCAGTGAGTCGAGTGGTTGCTCCGGATAATATTACAGTTGGGTTTGGCTTTCTTTCCTGCTTACTATTATTATCGCATGTCGCTGACTACCCACTCCGTGACAGGTTCTTCCAGGGGTGAGCAGTAGACGACGGTGAGGTCGAGGCAGGAGTGGTCGGGCAGTGTGGAGCCCTAGTCTGTATCTCCTTTACCTTTCCTTGCATTTCATCTGATACTGTAGGTTACTGTGTGGTTCTCGATACCCTCGTGGGGTCGGTGTGGATGTTGATCACTTTTGCTTTGGATGTGGAACAATGTTTCTTTTAAATCTCCCCGTTCGGCCGTTCTTTCCAAGCATAATAACTAGAAAACAAAGAAAAGAACTTTCGGAAAACGTCTTTCAAAATCTAGGGTCGTGTGGGCCCGTTTTCAAACCTTGTGGATTTATGTGGATTTCAAACTGTTCTTCAAAACCTTGGGTCGAGTGGACCCACTTTTCAAACCCTGTGGATTTATGACACCTTTACAAACGGTTTGCAAAACCTCAGGTCGTGTGGACCTGTTTTCAAAACTGTGAGTTTTATCCTTTCAACTTGATTGGCGACGGGCGTTCTATTTAGTTTATATTATTGGTTGAATGCTGAGACTGTTGTGATTAACTGATTGCTTGTGTTGAGTTGTTGTACTAGTGCGACGCCGTGCATATACAGAGGAGACTCTGCCCGATTTTCGAGTAAATCTGTATATGCGGCGGGTCTGGGCACGTGCCGGGGAAGGAGATCTTAATAAAAAAAATTTTACGTGATAAACACTTACTTTTGTGCACCGTTTCCGCTAACATAAAACCCCCGGGGCGTGACAAAAATGGTGTGCGTCATTAAAACCTGCACGCAAAACGGTGCGCGCCAACATGACCTGCACGCGAAACGGTGCACGTACCCCGAATCTGCACGCAAAACGGAGCATGCTTCCCTTAAGGTTGCACGCAGAACGAGGCGCGTCCAAAACGCCAGCAACAGTCCGCGCAGTAAAATGGCACAGTAAAACACGGTCCCTAACACGCATGAGGGCGTGGGGTCAAATCCAAAATCCAAAAGGAAAACTCAAAACTGTGCCAAAAATACCGCAAAACAACAAACGGGACCTACCTCGACCCGTCGCGCCGTCCAACGCGTCAAACCGGCTCCTTGGAACACCTTGTGCGCTCCACGGGGTCCACGGCGCGCTCGTACGCCCTCGAAAACCCCACCCCGAATCGCCCTCTCCCTCTCCTGGTACGCTCGGGCGAAGCCAAAAAGGGGAAAAGGAGGAAAAAAGGGGCCATTCGGGCCCAAATAGGCCAAAACCCGACTTTCGGCCGCACCTTTCGGGCGCCCGAAAAGATTCGGGCGGCTACAGTAACCGCCCAGCCGCGGTCCACCTGTCCACGCTGCGCCAGCTGGGCGCCACGTCACCTTCGCTCGGCCAACCAGGGGATGACACGTGTCCCTGGACCCGTGCACCGCGACCACCGACCAGTGGCAGCCAATCAGAGGCTGCCACGTGGACCGCACTTACGCCCCGCGCTGACGCCGGCCGCAGTGTCGCGTCGCGTCTGCGCGTCGCGTCGCGCTGACCGACTAGTGGGAGGCCGACACGTGGCCTCCCCGCTGACACCGCGCCAGAGGGCCAGCGCGCCTTCCCCGCGCGGGTCTGCGCCTCTGCCGGCACGCGCCCCGAGGCGAGCCGCACCAGTTCGGTGCACCGAGCGTGCTACACCGCACCTACCGCAGGCCGCCACGTGTCCACCCTCCGGTGCACGCCGGCGCCGTGGACCGCGCGCCTGCCCGCGCGCCCGCGCGCCCGCGCACCTCCCCGCGGTCGCTCCGCCGCCTGCCCGAGCCCGCGCCGTCGCGCTCCGCCGCCGCCGACGCTGCCCTCGGCCGCCGGAACAGTGTCCATTGCCTCGAAAACCATGCGCGTCATCCGGGCTCCGAAAAATACAAGTGAATAGTCCATTTTCATCGTTTTCGCGCGCTGAATCCAAATCCGAAGTCCGATTTGCCAAATTCCAACTCTAAAAATTGCCGAAGGCATCCGAAAAGATGTTCTTTTGTCCAAACTTCGCGCTGAGCCCAATTTTAATATCCATTGCGCGGGAAACCACTTCTAAGCATTCGACGGGGTCATCTGACTACTCTCGTGATCCATTAAACACTCTGAGTCCATCACGAGTGTCCAATTGGTGCACAAACACCACTGACGCGCCACATAGGCCTCCAGGAGCTGCTGGTCAACCAGTAATCTCGTCGTGGGGATCCAGGTCCTCACATCCTCCCCCACTAAAGAAAGTTTCGTCCTCGAAACTAGCTCGATTCCACCAGGAGTCACAAACACCCAGGGTAAGTACTCAACATCACTGTCTCTAGCTTCCCAAGTCACCTCTCACTCCCCGTGATTACTCCTCAACAACAATCAACACAAGCCAGTACGGCATAGCTCGATTGCGCAACCTCTAATCTCACGAGCCAGAATTCGCAACGGGCGTCCCTCGTACTCCAAACACTCTTAGCTCTCAAATGGTGCGAGTCAATCACAGGCGAGGGATCCAAAAGCAAAACACTCCTGAGCTGAGTCGTGAAACATCACAGGGGCTCCGTCAAAAAGCTGGGGGAAAACAAAATAACCGCCAGTGCAACACGCACCAAACCACAACCTGAGTCAACTCAACCAGGGCAACCCGAAGCACACCCACACGATTATCCAATAAGGAAAAAGAGTCCTAACAAGGAGGGGTCCTCACTCGGTCACTCCCGAATCTTGACCATCCGAGTGAACTACTCGGCCGCGGTCTATCATCCAAAGGAACCCTCAGGGATACAACCACAAGCCATGTTTACCTTAACAGTCCACACAGCACCAGCTGTGGAATCATCAAACTCAACCCCAGACAGATTCCTGCTCCAGGTATCCGCCATCACAGTGGCCCTGTCGGGGTAATCCAAAATGCTCAACAATAACCCAACGGTAATTCCACAGTCGCTTTAGGAGGCATCACTAAAACTTGCAGATCTCTCTCCCAACACTGGAAATACTAGCATTGGCGCTGGTAGCAATCTTATCATCCGATTGCCAAGCTTTCCTGACACTACCCAGTCCAAGAAACTCCTCACCTCGACAATAATTGTCGATCTCGGCCAAATCCCAAGTGATATCCATATTGGCCGGATTTCCACCGCCGCTCCTACGGCTCGAACAAAGTGACCCAAGAAGGTATGCTTCTGAAGTTACAACTTGTACCTCAATAACTTGGCATACAGCTTCATCCACACAGGCATGGTAGCACATCCACAAGTGCTCCACGTACTCCAAGTCGCTCTGGGAGTAAATCATAATATCCTTGGGGGAACACCACTCCCAATCCGTCCAAGTACAACTGGGACATACAATTCCTCAAATCTTGAAGACAACCGGGCATTAATTATTCCATTTGGCCTCACTATGAGCTCCTAATGCCCTTACCGGATCCTGAATGCCATCTAGGCGAAGTCCTCGGCTGTCTGATTCCAAGTAGGTACTCGCATCAAAAGGTCCTAGATACCAACCAGACCTGTCTACACTCGAACCATAAAAGGACCCTCACAGTCGTGTATCAACGACGTGGCGCTAAGTCAAACAGACCCCTCGATCCATCAGATCCTGCAACTGCGCCGTCGGCTCTCTCAGCTCTACCGGCGATATCCAATGAGGTGCTGTCGAGGGTGGCGCGATTCCTCGAACCACGTCAAACACAATCTCTATCTCCCTAACCGGCGGCATCACAAACAGCTCAGGTGAAATCATACCCGGGATCTCGTAGGCAACAGAGATATCCTTGAATCCCGGTGCCGCCAAAAAGCACCTCACACACTGTCGCTATAACCTGTGTGCTCTAATAATCTCAACAAGCAAGCCTCCTCTTGTCTGCCTCGCAGAAAATCGATGTCCTCTCTTTCCTCAGTTAAAACATCCTGTGGCATTGTGCCAATCAATCTCGGGCACATGGTCAAAACACCGAACTGCCACAATTACCAATAAGTCTGCCGGTACAACTCGCGGCCTCAACTGCATTGGACATAATCCACTAGCCTCCTCCACATGCACAACACTAGCAAGAACCTATACCTCTAGTGCATGTGGTAACAAATCTGCCTCTAGTCCATGCAGGAATGCAACATGCTCTAACTCCGACTGCTGTGATGAAATCACACCTACGACAACTTAATCAACTACCGTGGTGCCCTCCAACCGGGCGGCACAGGTTCATCCGCTCAATGCAAGTGGTTGTCGCTCAATCTGCCTGAAAATCAGGACTATCCACATAGGGAGTACGACCTCTGTCTATGCTCACACTGGGGCGACGAATAAGGTCCTCCGCAGATAACAAATCCACGCTACCGCTGCGCCACTCTGATATAGATGCTGATGCTGCCATCGGCGTCCACCCGATCTCTGGCATCTCAGGAATCCGTTATCCTGGAAAAAGAAATCAGAAATTCCTCTGCCGGCTGATCTGTCCTCCATCACCCGGCGCCAAGCGCCAATATCCAGAACTCATCTCTGGCGGCAGATCCCAATCCAAAGGAACTGCAGTGCCATGCTCCATACGCAACGCCTACACCATAGAGGCATCACTAATCCATAACAGAGGGACCAACTAAACTGAAAGGTATCCTGGCGCAATCCACTCCCAGCCACGCATGTCCTATGCGCCTCGTCCCTCGAAACATGGAGCGCGCAGTTCAACGACTGCAAAAACTCTCTAGCACAGGGAGGCTCTCAAGTAGTCACTCCATTATCACCAACCACGACTCTGCCTCCAAATGCTCCAAATTCAATCTTACGAGTCGGGGTGGTTCATCTGCCAAATCTGGCTCAATAAATCGATCGCGTCCCCTCAGCTCACCAGCTGTCAACTATCCACCCTACCTCGGTGCCTCGCCACTAAACATTGGCACAGAGGGGGCTACTCACTCCATCGGTGCCACAAAATCCCCGCCCCTGAGGATACTGCAACCTGGTGGTCTCAGAAGGAAGCACTGTCGAGCTGCCCGCTGCTCCGACAACTGTGTCACTAAAACCAGCTGCTCGCTCACTCTGCCGCTGACAGGCCTCAGACGATCCTGTCATCTGGGTCCGAAACTCTCTGACCTCAATCCGGGTATCCGGCCCAAAACCAACCGCTCAAGCTCAACTGTTATGACAGGAAGCACACGGGTCAAAACCCAGCGTCGGGGAGACACAGCTCGCCAAGACGAAACCACAAACAGCACACAACAACTCTCGACCCAATCCAGCGAAAGTCTAAAGCATGTCACCCGTTCCACAGCATTATGTTGTCTGCAGCCAAAATAATCACTTAGGAGAATAAACATGCCAATCACTCTTCCCGTCCCTTGGGAGAGGTATAAAACTCAACCAGGACTCTCGTTATAAATCACGACTCTCACGAAGTCAACCAAGGGTCAAACCATAAGCCTAGGGTTTCTAAGTCCACCATGACCTACAACCTAGGCTCTGATACCAACCTAATCTGTCACGCCCTGGGGTCGAAACTGCGACCCGGGCTCGCCAACAGACCGCCACCTATGCCAAACCTCGCATAGGCGAAGCGTCCTACCTGCAAGTAAAGTGCTACAGCTAACAGATAACAGAGCTATAAAAGAAAATCTGCTGTAACTAAAATCAACTACTGTACAATTAGAAATAAAGCAACAATATCCATGTGACACCCCCGGAATTTGGATTAGTCCTCTATATAAATGATATAATAGGACTAAATCTCTAACCCGGCTATAGCATTTTGGATGGTAGCAAGATCCAAGAGGAACATGAGAGTTAAGCGTGCTAGAGCTAGAGTAGTTCTAGGATGGGTGACCCCCTGGGAAGTGGGGCATCACAGTTGGTATCAGAGCCATTCACCAGCCGGAAATGTGAGATGAGTCTCGGCTGAGCCAGGGTTATATAGCGGGTAGAGCGAGGCTCCCCGGCTAATGACCGTTGTGAGTGGAGTGCAGCTCCTCACAAGGTCGGCTAAGGCTAGCGAGACGAGTCTCACATCGCCTGGTGCTTGTGAGTGTGCTTGAGCCTGACGTGGACGTCAGGGCTTAAAGGGGGGAAGAATGTGACACCCCCGGAATTTGGATTAGTCCTCTATATAAATGATATAATAGGACTAAATCTCTAACCCGGCTATAGCATTTTGGATGGTAGCAAGATCCAAGAGGAACATGAGAGTTAAGCGTGCTAGAGCTAGAGTAGTTCTAGGATGGGTGACCCCCTGGGAAGTGGGGCGTCACAATCCATCTCCCAAAAAGATAATCATACAATATCCTCATATACAAAAGGGTCGAGACTCAACAGGGAGATATCTCCAATAAATACATCAGTGTACAGGCTTTCAATACATATCATATCCTCACTACATCAGTCTCTCAAAAGAGGAAATAAAACAACTAATCTACTGAAGCTCTCCTCTGAAGGGGCACCGCTACTCTCCAAACATAGGTAGGGATCTAGCTCGCGACTCCCTCGCCTCGATCAACAACCGCAGAATCAGCAACACCCGCTAAGACTCCGCAAAATAAAGGAGAGGAAGGAAAAAGGAGGGGGAAAACCCCCAGAGGGTGAGAACTACACCAAAAAGGGAGTTCTCAGTGGGTACCACCGCCAGACTCGACGGTCTGCCCACTAAGTCCTCAAGAGACAAAAACTAACCAAAGCCGTAAAGACCGAAATAAGGAAGCTGGAGCCTCTCAACAGCTATCATGCCTCTATCTAAATGCCCAAACGGGAGAATCAAAGAATGGTATGCAACCACTAGCACAATAAGTGCACAATCGACCCAATCGATAGACCAGTAATCACTGGCACTGCCTGCTATGCCTGCTATGCCTGCCCTGCCTGCTAGGCATGGCAGGCATGGCAGGCATGGCAGGCATAGGTTCTCAGTGGGTACCACCGCCAGACTCGACGGTCTGCCCACTAAGTCCTCAAGAGACAAAAACTAACCAAAGCCGTAAAGACCGAAATAAGGAAGCTGGAGCCTCTCAACAGCTATCATGCCTCTATCTAAATGCCCAAACGGGGAGAATCAAAGAATGGTATGCAACCACTAGCACAATAAGTGCACAATCGACCCAATCGATAGACCAGTAATCACTGGCACTGCCTGCTATGCCTGCTATGCCTGCCCTGCCTGCTATGCCTACCATGCCTGCTATGCCTGCCATGCCTGCCATGCCTGCTATGCCTGCCATGCCTGCCATGCCTGCCATGCCTGCTATGCCTGCCATGCCTACTATGCCTGCCATGCCTATCATGCCTGCTATGCCTACTATACCTGCCATGCCTACTATACCTGCTATCGAACTCAAGAACTCATCTGCGGAAATACTGACCGACTACTGACCGGTACGGTCGCATCCTAAAATAGGTGACAGACCGACTACTGACCGGCACAGTCGCACACTAAATAAGTGACAGATCGGCTCCTGACCGGCACGGTCGCACACTAAATGAATGACAGACCGGCTCCTGACCGGCACGGTCACACACTAAATAAATAACAGACCGACTCCTGACCGGCACGGTCGCACACAACGAGTCCGCGCGCAAAAAGATGCGCAGCCACCAAACCTGCACGCAAAACGGTGTACGTTATTAAAACCCGTACGCAAAATGGTGCGCGCCAACACGACCTACATGCGAAACGGTGCACGTACCCCGAATCTGCATGCAAAACGGAGCATGCTTCCCTTAAGGTTGCACACAAAACGAGGCGCGTCCAAAACGCCAGCAACAGTCCGCGCAGTAAAATGGCACAGTAAAACACGGTCCCTAACACGCATGAGGGCGCGGGGTCAAATCAAAAATCCAAAAGGAAAACTCAAAACTGTGCCAAAAATACCGCAAAACAACAAACGGGACCTACCTCGACCCGTCGCGCCGTCCAACGCGTCAAACCGGCTCCTTGGAACACCTTGTGCGCTCCACGGGGTCCACGGCGCGCTCGTGCGCCCTCGAAAACCCCGCCCCGAATCGCCCTCTCCCTCTCCTGGTACGCTCGGGCGAAGCCAAAAAGGGGAAAAGGAGGAAAAAAGGGGCTATTCGGGCCCAAATAGGCCAAAACCCGACTTTCGGCCGCACCTTTCGGGCGCCCGAAAAGATTCGGGCGGCTACAGTAACCGCCCAGCCGCGGTCCACCTGTCCACGCTGCGCCAGCTGGGCGCCACGTCACCTTCGCTCGGCCAACCAGGGGATGACACGTGTCCCTGGACCCGTGCACCGCGACCACCGACCAGTGGCAGCCAATCAGAGGCTGCCACGTGGACCGCACTAGCGCCCTGCGCTGACGCCGGCCGTAGTGTCGCGTCGCGTCGCGCTGACCGACCAGTGGGAGGCCGAGACGTGGCCTCCCCGCTGACACCGTGCCAGAGAGCCAGCGCGCCTTCCCCGCGCGGGTCTGCGCCTCTGCCGGCACGCGCCCCGAGGCGAGCTGCACCAGTTCGGTGCACCGAGCGCGCTACACCGCACCTACCGCAGGCTGCCACGTATCCACCCTCCGGTGCACGCCGGCGCTGTGAAGACCCAGATCTTCGTGGTCATTACAGTGTGATCGACAACTTGTGGAGGACTATTTTTGTCGTTGGTGTTGATTTCGCGCAAATCGGACCCAAGAAACGGACTCAGTGCGAGAAATAGATCAAGATTGCTTAATGGGGAGTTTCGCCGAAAATTAGAAATGGATTCTTGCAAAACGGACTTCGTATTTGGATTCAGCGCGGAAAAACGTTGAAAATCGGCTATTTGCATGTATTTTTCAGAGTCCGGACGCGCGAAAACGGGCAACCCGAAGTTTCCTGTGGTTTTGGGAGCTTGGTGGACCGGTGGACCGGACGGGGTGCCACGTGGCGGTTCCCTATTGGGTCCGTACGCCACGTGGCAAGAGCGGAGGCGCGGTGCAGCGAGCCTGGCCCACGCAGCAGGCGCGGGCAGGCCGGGCAGGCGCGGGCAGAGGCGCGGGCGGCCTCGGGCGCAGGCGGATAAGATGCCGCCACGCGTCGCGCGCCCATTCGCGGGCGCGATCGCCCTGTCGGGGCGCGACGCGTGGCATGCATCCGGTGGCTGGCGCGGGTGGGCGCGGCCGCTGGATGGGCGACGCGTGGCGGCCCGCATGGAGGCAGCGGGCCGGCCCAACACTGTAGCTTCAGGAGGGGGATTTCTTCTGCAACTTCTCTCTCTTGGTTTTAATTGGAGTTTCATTCTCCATTTTGGAACTTTTGGAGGGGTTTTCTCAGTGAGGTTTTTTTAGCAGAGCTTCTCCAACCTCTCTTCTACAACACTGGATTTTTTGGGGATTTTTGAAGGCCATTTGGATCATCTTCTTCACCAACATTTGAGGACATCACCATTGCTACTTCACAGCCCTCTCTGTCACGTTTCAGTGCAAAAATTCCCCAGGACTCATTTCTTGGAATTTTGAGCTCATTTTTGGTTCTACGTTTTCACAAGAGGTAAGGCTACAATCTTTGTATTCAACTCTCCCCCCAGATCTCATGTTTTTACAGAGTTTTAAGGCCATCTTTGGAACCCTTCATTTCAGTCTGGAATCCTGAACAGTCCTCAGTGTTTTGGCCTTTCTGGGCAGTAGGATGGGAATATTTGGATGATTTTTGCGGGAAAATTTCCAGGACTCAAAGATCTACAATATTGGTAGTACCATTTTCCCCAGATCTGAGTTTTTATTAGGGTTTATGCATGATCTTTGGAGCACCTTGCTGCATTCGTGTACAGATGGAACTTGGTGGATAGTTCAAAGTGTTTATGGGTTTTCTCCTTCATCCGAGCATGAAAATTGGAGTTCTTTGGCTCAATTTGTATCTACTCTCGACAAGGAATCCAATGGTACCTCTCTTGCAGGATTTGGAGTTCAATTGGTTAGGTAACATTAATAATCTTTCCAAGTATTGTTATATGGATTACTGCAGTCCCTGTTTTAGATTTGTTTAGAGCAATGCACCTTGGAATGCAGGTAACTTTGTGGATATAAGGTCTTTTTCAGAAATTCAAGTTGGGACTTCTTCTTAACTTCAAGGTGAGCAAATTCTCTTATGTGATCTGTGGATGAATCCCTTTGGAAAAGCCTCTAATTAAGCTTGGAAATGCTAGCAAGTTTATGTTAGCAATTTTTGGACAGCATTGTAACTCTTGCTACATTTGAATGTTAAGGGAAATTAATGGTGGATTTTGAGGACTTGGAGATGTTTGTATGAATGAGGATATCTTTGTTTTACTGTTAGAGACTTCATTTTGAGGTATTTGGGGCTGCACTTACATTTTCTCTAACTTAGTTCCAATTGCTGAAATTCTGAAATTTATTGGCACCGCGTGCATTGTTTCAGTGATTGCGCCCAATCCGTGAGGCGGATTTGGATGATTTTCGCGGCATCGGTCTCCTGGGATGATAAGGATTGCTCACGCCAAATTTCAGCTAAAGCAGGCAGCGGATCGTCATGTCACGCCCCGGGTGTAAACCAGAACCCAGGCCCGTCTACAGATCCGCCGTGCATGCGGTATTTCCCACATACACGAAGCGTCGGTAACCTGCTCAGATATAAGAAATAATAATAAAAGAGCATAATAATCAGAGCTAAACTAAAACTACTGTATCTCAGACAGAAGCTGGAAGTGAAAGAGTACAACAGTGGAATAAAAATACAGATGTCTCTCCTAGCTCACCACTAAAATACAAACAGCTGGCAGAAGCCAGACCCAAAAGAAATAAACAAAAGCTGTCTGAGAAGACTAGGTACCCAAAATCTCCAGCTACAACCCTCGGGTGGCTCTCTATCTAGTCCGCAATCCGCTTACCTCGATCAGTTGCTGAGCTGACGGCCCAGCAACTCCCGCAGAGGACTCTGCAAAACAAAGGGGAAGAAGGAAACAAGAAAAGACAATGGGGGTAAGTACTACTATAAACAGTAGCCTCCCCTAGTGGGTAAAGCCTCAGCTCGGACATGCCCACCAGGTCTACCAGAGGCGAAAGAGAAGAAAGGGGGTGGAAGCTAAGTATAACATCTGTTGAAAGAGCTACCACTAACAGGCCTCTACATGTAGAATCAGAACGATGTAACTAAAGAATGCATCAGTGAATGTGCCTGACCACGTAAACCCAATCTGACGGCCAGTAAAAACTGGCACTGCCTGCTAAACTCATCTATGGGAGTACTGACCGACCACTGCCTGGTACGGTCATATCTCAGGGTATGTAATAGATCGGCCTCTGCCCGTCCGATCGCACACTAAAGTAGTAGTAGGCCGACCTCTATCCGTCCGGTCGCACACTCCGGAGTGGCACTCGAGGGGAGCGACCCACACGAGTAAAGTAAGTAACTCTGTCATCAGCACCGCAAGTATCACTGTATCAAGTATCACTGTATCAAGTATCACTGTATAGCAGGACTGGATCAAGACCATGATCAAAGTGGGAAAAACCCTCCACAGAAGATAGCCCGATCCCCATCACCCAATCTGATGCAATAGTATAACCCGGTCGACCACCCAAGATCCGTGGTCGCCGCAACACCCTGTCAGAAGCCCAACCTGTCCCAAATCCCCAGCACCCGACTACACTATCCAATCCCCGCTCGAATCCGAGCAACTATGTCACAAGTCTAGAATAAATAGGAGAAAGAAAAGAATAAAAGCATGGTTTCTCCTAAGTCAAGTCCCAAATGATAGAGTAGCATTAAAAAGATGACTTAAATAAGTGACCCGTTTAATCATGCATTTGTCCCAATATTTTGTCCATTTTCCAAGAATAATCAGTTTAGAGTGACATAAGCTAGGGTGACAGTCTCATATGAACAATCATCAATATTGCAGTCCTCAATTACTATTCTGTCGCTAAACATGCAGTCCAGAATAATTAAGCGATTAAATAAGGTGATCATCTTAACACAATTATCATGGAGCAAATAACCAATAATTGTTACGGAATTTGAGTTGGCGTATTTCGTGGAAAGTGTTAAGTCTTGAAGATTGAAGATGAGAGAAGTTTGGATCATATACCTCAATCTCAAGAAAGAAGAATTCAAAAGGATCAGGTATGTTTAACTAAAGAATTTTGATGATCCGAATACTTCTTGTAGTGTAGAAACACCTGGAAGAACTTTTAATTGCATAAAAATCAAAAACTGGACATGGGACATGTTCAGGATCCGGATCGGGCCTTGCAATCCGGATCCCGAAGGGTGTTCGTTCATACACTGGTTCAATCCGGATCGCAGCATCCTCTGATCCGGATCCCGAACACTAGTTTTACCTTTTTACTTGCACGATCCGGATCAGGATTTGCAATCCGGATCCCGAACGTTGATGTTTGGTGAAACTGTATGAACGATCCGGATCGGGGACTTCGATCCGGATCCCGAACTAGTGTTTTTCTGGAAACCGTCTTTCTTGCTACTGCAATCCGGATCGCCCAATTCCAATCCGGATCGCCGTCCGTAAAATCTCCAGAAAAGGCTGTTTTTGATCCTTATCTTCTTCCAATGGTTTCTAACCTATAAATAGACCCTATGATTCATTTTTAGGGAATCCGCATACATCGGTAAATAAACGATATAGAAAATATACCGAGAGAAAAATCCACATATAGAGAAGAAAGGAAATCAATAGATTTAATTCTATGTTTCTTCATCTATATTGATTGATTTGATTCTAGGTTTTCCAAACTCAGATTTTGAGTAGAATCAAATCAATGAATACTTAGATGGTATTTCCGATCTATTTCTAATCTAAGTATTCGGCGGATCATCACCACCCAAAAACAACGATTTACCCTAAATCGGCGCGTGGACTCGCGTGGCCTTGTGGATTCAAGGTGCAACCGCTCTCGTGGATTCGGAGCGAGGTACGTTCGTGGATTCGAAGCGTGCTACTGGGTGAAGACCGTGGATTCGGTCGGACGTCGTGGATTCGACGTTGGACGCTGAGGATTTGGCGTTGGGCGCAGATCGTGGATTCGAGAAGCGTCGTGGAGCGAGCGGAGAAGATCGACTAGGAGCGTATGGAAAAGGTTGAGTCGTCTGTGAGTACGTTATATCACCTTGTACGTGTGTTAATTCTAGTGGATTTCACCGTGTTATCGGTCCCGTGATTTTTTACTCCGGTTTGGAGTTTTTCCACGTAAAAATCTTGCGTGTTCATTTTTATTTCCGCATTGGGTTTTATTGCGCAATGATTTTTTGAGTGTTTATTGTTTACACCTATTCACCCCCCTCTAGGTGTTTTTTTCCCTATTTAGATCCATATTAGTATAACCCAACAATAATTAATTTCCTAGAGCATGCAAGTCTACCAACAACAGTTTTAGCATCATCAAATCAGGGGTACTCTGACATTCCTAGTGGGCATACCTCGAACGACGACCAAAAGATCAGCAACTCCCGCAGAAGACTCTGCAAAACAGGAGGAAGAAAAAAGGGAAACAACAATGGGGGTGAGAACCACTAGTAAACCAGTAGCCTCCACCTGTGGGTAAAGCCTCAAACTCCGGCGTACCCACTAAGTCTACCAGTGGCAAGAAAAGAAATAAGTGGTAAAGCTGTAAACAGAATTGCTGAATAAAGGGAAACCACCACTAGTATGCGTCTAAATGCAATACCGAAAGAAATGACTGTATGAATGCATCAGGAAACAGTATCTGACCAAATAAACCCAATCTAGCCAAAACCGCTAACGAAAAACCGCTAACGGAAGTCCAGCAGAACTCAATTCTCAACCGGTAGCCGACTCGGGACGATAATAATTAAACCCGGAAGATCCGGTCGGCAAAAACGATGAGAAAAGAGACCCGACGGCGCGCCCCCGACGATTTCGTCGAGGCGCGGAGCATCGGCGAAATTAACACCCGACATAATAAAACAGTGACCCAAAAGGTCCCAAGTGGCCATGCCAAGAAAATCACGGAGATGGTGATCCCAACGGCGAAAACGGCGCTCAAAACTGTGGAAAAACGGACCCAAATGGAGCCACCGGACTTTGGGCTGTCGGGTGGTGCATGAAGCAGAGCGTGGACCGGGTCTGCGCATCGGCGGCCGGGCGGCGCGCGCCGGGTGCACACAGGAAGCGTGCACCAGGCGGGACGGGCCGGGCCGTGCACGGCACTGGCGCGCGCCGGGTTCACGTATTCGGCCGCGGCGTCGCGCACCGGGTGCACGCCCAGCGCGTGCACCGCGCTGGACGGGCCGGGCCGGCGCACGGTTTCGTGCGCCGGGTCTTGTGCTCCCGATGCTGCAGGCGTGCACCGGGTGCACGCCTGGACCCGTGGACCGCGCTGTACGGAAAAGCACAGTAACTTCCCGTTTTGCGATTTCTTCTCCGTTTTCGCTCCCGTTTCGCGGTTTCTTCTCCGTTTTCGCTCCCGTGCGACTCCGGCGAAGACCCCGCGACCATGGTAACGGCGGCGGCGGCCTCCCGTTTAAAAACGGCGGCGGCGGCCTCCCGTTAACCCACTATGATCTAACGAAACACCCACCGAACCCCCGAATAAATCGCGGTAAATCTAACGACTAACCAACGATCGACGAACAACCAAAACGTCGATCGGAAACTCAAACAAAAGATCGAATAAAAACCACCGATTAAATCCGATAAAAATCATCGATCACACCCGATCAAGAACGAGAATAAAATATTGATCAAAACCCAACAAAAATCCGTGATCGATGTACCGATTAAAGTGACCTTACAAGAACACGGAAAACCCCCAATTTATTCTACAAAAGGATTAACGACCACTAACCTCAATCTATCGGAAATAAAGAACCGATCTTGGTTCTTGCGGCGTTGGAGATCCGGATCCGCTCCCCGTAGATGATGGCGTCTCGTTCTCCGGTCTCCGGACGTCAATCGGGGCGATCGGGTTCCTCCGATTTCTCCTTCTTTCCCTCTTTTCTCCTCCGGTTAGGGTTTCCTTTTCTTTTGTTTTCGGTACGCACGAGAGGGAAGGGTTTGAGGAGGCGGTAATTTAAATTAGGGTTTTCCTTCCGGTAAGGGGTTTATTTATCCTCTTATTATTAATTTATTTAGTTTCCAACTCGTACGTAAGAAAATTCAATTTTCCGTTACCGGATAATTAATTAATTAATTAATTATCCCCAACGAGATAACCCACCTTATCTCCAACGGGTGCAAGATGTTTTGCACGGATTCCGATGCATGACTAATCACCGCATCACTAAGAATTCCGTTCCGGGAGATCCCGACATCGGATTTCAGATCCGATCGCACCGTCGGTCATCATTTTCCGCGCTCTATCGCAGAAAAATACCAGCACCACACACCGGCCAACTTTTAAAAATTAAATAATTTTATTTCACTTAAAGGCTTAAATAGTTTACATGTGAGTCAAAAATACCCCTAAGGGCCGAATCACTACACTCTCTCTTAGAACGGATAGACTCAAGATCCTCAACATCTCGCACAAAGGTCGAAATACTCACAATGTCCCCGGGACCACCGTCAACCCCAAACGGTCCCCAACAACACTAGCACCAGTCTCAACACAGCTACTAGACTCCACTCAGCCCCCAGGCACGAGTGTAACAATAGAAGTATCTGCCTGTAATAAACCCAATCAATGGACCAGTAAAACTGGCACTGCCTGCTCAAATTGTCTCAAGTGTCTGCAAACAGATCGGCACTCACTGACCGGCACTCATCTGTTCGGTACTCACTGGCCGATGTGTAAATCGCCTACTCCGGAGTGGCACTCGAGGGGAGCGACCCGCTCGAGTAAAAAGTAACCCATGCCAAGTATCTCTGTCAAGTATCTCAATATAGCAGGACTGGATTACGACTCTGATCGAAGTGGAAAAATCCATCCACTACAGTAAACCCGATCCCCAAACTGATGCAACAGTACTCAATAAGTGGGAAACTCCATCCACTAAAGGAAACCCGATCCCCAATCTGATGCAACAGTAAACATCCGGTCAACCGCCCAATATCCGCGGTCGCCGCAATACCCCATAATCTGGTACAACAACCAACATCCGGTCAACCGCCCAATATCCGCGGTTGCCGCAACACCCCAAAACCCACAATCAAATCCAACTTGTTCCAGACTCGAAGTCTTGACTACACTATTCCAAACCACTACTCAAACCCGAGCAACATGAATGACCTGACTAACGAATAAGGAGAAAAGAAGCAAACATGGTTTCTGCTAATTCAAGTTTCAACATGATAGTGTAATAGTAAAAGATGGCCTATCTAGATGTCCATATAAGCATGCAAATGCCCTCAAGTAACATAAAAGGGAGTAAAACAGATAGTTGCACCACATGCCAAATCCACTAATCCGCTACACCCGTCCATAATCCATGGTCCATCATAAATCATCAGAATGATACCCGCACATAGATAAAGCATCCTACCCCATCGTGTAATCATATCTCATAAAACACTATGTGCGACATGGCATGCTAAAAGATCACTACTATAGTATGTCAATCTACATGATCTAGGCCATTCCTCAAGCTTATATCTCGATGCTAAAGATTATACATTTAAAGATTATACATTTAATCATGCATGCTAACAATCACATAGGGCATATTCCCTTAGGTAAGCTTTTACTATTCATCATCATGAATATCCAAATCTTGCAAGTCCTCAATAATATCTAACATGAATATTAATCTTGCAATTCCCTTATACAATCATCATTCCTAAGCTTACCCCTCAATCACATATATTGTACCCTAAACATGCATACATTCTATCAGATAGAATTAGAGAACCGTCCACCGGTTCTAGGGACAAAGCAACCCATCTGAAACACTTTCCGTAGGCAAAGCCGAAGTCGGTGAAGTGCGTAGCCACTCGCTAACAAAATTCGCCGAAACCGCACCCTCGGTACACGGTCGCGCAAGCCTCTGCTCAACCAACAACACAACCAACAACATAATCAATACCCCCAACAACACCCAAACAACACTTGCTGTTTTTACCAACCAGCACAAAGAAGGGGCCTTTCACCTGTGTGCATTTCTTCGAAAATCTAGAAAAATTACGGTTGCGATCCTTGCGATGAGTAGATCCAAATCTAGTATTTATACACCTCGTTCCGACACCTGTAGGCCAAGATACAAATATAACCCGAAGTATCCACACAACCACAAATCTGCGGAAAACAATACCAAAGAAGCTTAATTATCACCTTCGAAGAGTCCTCCAAAAATTTCGGTAAAAATACGGTCACGTTACTCTCGAAGCATAGATGCCAATCGAGTCCTCACACGCCCCGATCCGATGCCCGTAGGCTGAAAAATCCCAACAAAACTCCACCGCTGGCACGTACCTCGCAACAGTACAAAGGGTCACAAAAACACCTCGGGCACACCACCAAAACCTGGGAATGGAGCAAAGTGATCAACACAGAAATCGAGGACGTACCTCTCTTGAACGCGCTGCCTCAAAAATCGGCTCAGAACTCCATCGGGGTGATCCAGGGGGTCTCGCGGACTAAAAAGCGACGGTAAAAGCCAAAATCGAAGGAGTGTTGAAATGCGTCGCGTCGCAAAAAATGCCGATACTGAGGCCTCAAAAAATCTCGGGAATCCTCCACAAGATGCAGCACACAAAGAGGAGGAAGTTTGCTGGAGAACCCTCTGTGAGAAACAGGCCAGAAAAACCCTGAATCGGAGCTGGAATGGGCCCATTTATAGGCCCAGCCGAAGAAATCCAAAAATACCGAAACTGTCCCGGGATTCGGCCGCTCGGACCACAATCGGGCGCTCGAATCCCCCATAGGGTTCCCCGCGAGGAGCGCCCAAAACCGCCTCCTCGCGCCACATCGCCCATAACAGGCAACAGCCGAACCCTCCACCCACTTTGCGTCGCGTGGCCCCCCGCGGAAGCTGAGGCGTGGCGCACCCACGCGCGGGAACCGCGCGTCAATGCTCGCCTGCCGGCCCACGTGCGCGCTGCGCCTGCCGCTTGCGCCCCCTGCTACGCACGCATCCCGAGACACTCCCTGCGCACCTCCGTGGACCGCGACGACCGCACCAACCAACCTGCTGCCACCACTTGTTAACTGCGTGCCAACGGGGAGACGACACGTGTCACGCCGCCCCCGCGCACCGCGCTCGCCCGCGCGCCTGCCCGGCCCGCGCGCTGTCCGCGCCCCCTCCAGTGGGCCGAGCCCACTGCGCCGCGCCTCCTGCTCCTCCACGTGTTGTACGGCGCCAATCGGAAGCCGCCACGTGGCACACCGTCGGTCCACCGGTCCGCCGTGCACCCGAAAACACTGAAATCTTCCGGGTGTCCGTTTTCGGGCGTCCGGACTCAGAAAAATACAACCAAGTAGTCGATTCCCATTGTTTTTCCGCGCTGAATCCAAATCTAATGTCCGTTTCGCGCGAAACCACTTCTAAAATTCGGCGGGGCATTCGAATACACTCGTGATCCATTTTTCGCATTAAGTTCATCACTTGTGTCCAATTTGCGCATAAACACCGCCGGCACACCACATAGGCCTCCATAAGCTGCTGAAGCAACAGTAATCCTTACATGGAAATTCGGGTCCTCACATTACCGATTTGATTTTGATGATGAAACTTTCAAATTAATGATCGACACCGTTAAAATGATCTAAATCATTTAAACTATTTAAAAATCAAATTTCATACATTTTCGATATTGTTCTCTTATCCATCAAACGGACAAGAATGAATCGCTAAAAATAAGTATCCTTAAAAGAAATGATGATAGAAGTCTTATAATCAAGATCAAGACTATATATCTTGTTTTAAATAGTGTAAAAAAAAAATCTAATCAATATTTAATTGATTTAGATTTTTTTACACCGTTAAACGAGAAAACGTTTCATATCAACCATTAAAATTATAAATTTTACAATTATTTGATCATTAGGTTAAGGATGTTGAAAAAATTTAAAAATTGATTTCTAAATACTTCAAATCGCATAGATTATGTTCAACGGTGCCGATTGTTGATTTGCAAGGTTCATCATTGAAAATAAATCGATAGCAACGGAGTCGTTTAGAGTTTAGGGTTTAGCTCGTTGCTCCCAATAGTATTCCAACACAACACACACCCACGTACACACACACACACACACACACACACACACACACACACACACACACACACACACACACACACACACACACACACATACATATATATATATATATATATATATATATATATATATATATATATATATATATATATATATATAATTGAGCTTTTATATTTTTAAAAGTACTAACTTATTGGTGCTCGTAGGTTCTTAGTCCTTAGATGAAGGAATGCGCGGTTAGAATAATAGTGAGCCCTTGGATTTAGAAGGTGGTTGGTGAAATAACATGATCTAAGAGGTGAAATCAGTCAATGGGACAGATACAACGGTAGAAAACTTACAAACACCTATTGCTTGGTATTTTTACAAATATAGTAGCTGAACTATATATATATATATATATATATATATATATATATATATATATATATATATATATATTGCAAAAGAGAAAAAAAATTATGACTTCTTGTTGGGTTATGTATAATTGGATCTAAATAGGGAAAAAAAAATCTAGAGGGGGGTGAATAGGTGTAAACGTTAAACACTCAAAAATCGTTGCGCAATAAAACCCAATGCGGAAATAAAAATAAACACGCAAGATTTTTACGTGGAAAAACTCCAAACCGGAGTAAAAAACCACGGGACCGATCACACGGCGAAATCCACTAGAATTAAAACACGTACAAGGTGATATACCGTACTCACAGACGACTCAACCTTTTCCATACGCTCCTAGTAGATCTTCTCCGCTCGCTCCGCAACGCTTCTCGAATCCACGATCTGCGCCCAACGCCGAATCCACAGCGTCCAACGTCGAGTCCACGACGTCCGACCGAATCCACGGTCTTCACCCAGTAGCACGCTTCGAATCCACGAACGTACCTCGCTCCGAATCCACGAGAGCGGTTGCACCTTGAATCCACAAGGCCACGCGAGTCCACGCGCCGATTTTGGGAAAATCGTTGTTTTTGGGTGGTGATGATCCGCCGAATACTTAGATTAGAAATAGATCGGAAATACCATCTAAGTATTCATTAATTTGATTCTACTCAAAATCTGAGTTTGGAAAACCTAGAATCAAATTAATCAATATAGATGAAGAAACATAGAATTAAATCTATTGATTTCCTTTCTTCTCTATATGTGGATTTTTCTTTTTCGGTCGTATCGGATCTATATTTTCCGTTGTTCGTTCTTGCCCTAGAAAATGAATCATAGGGTCTATTTATAGGTTAGAGACCATTGGATGAAGATAAATATCAAAAACTATCCTTTTCTGAAATTTTACAGGACGGCGATCCGGATCGGATTTACTGCGATCCGGATTGTCGTAACGAGATAGACAATTCCAGAAAAACAAGGTTCGGGATCCGGATTGAAATGCCCGATCCGGATCGTTCATATATTTCAGCAAAAACCAATGTTCGGGATCCGGATCAGAATTGGCTTGGATCCGGATTGGATTTGCATATGAACCAACACCCTTCGGGATCCGGATTGGATTGTCTGATCCGGATCCTGAACATGTCCCATGTCCAGTTTTTGATTTTTATGCAATAAAAAATTCATCCAAGTGTTTCTACACTATAAGAAGTATTCGGATCACCAAAAATCTTTAGTTAAACATACCTGATCCTTTTGAATTCTTCTTTCTTGAGATTGAGGTATATGATCAAAACTTCTTTCATCTTCAATCTTCAAGACTTAACACTTTCACGAAATACGCCAACTCAAATTCCGTAACAATCTCCCCCTTTGGCGGTTTCGTGACAAAACACAAATCCACTTAAGAAAATTCAAAAAGGATATTTTTGTTGATATCACCATACAACAAAAATTTACAATGGAGATCCAAAAATTAAATACATGAGATAAACTCCTAAAACAGACTCTGGACTTAGACATCTGCACTCTCTGCAGAATAAATCATTTTTGACAAAAGAGATCGTTAGATACCTCAAGAATATTTAACATTCAAAACCTAGCAGAGATAGAGTTTATACTCACATGACATTTAAAAATTCAGATATGTAATTGAGTCACAAATAAAAATCAACATATCTTCTAAGCAATAGAAATCCAAATGTCATAGAAAGGTTAGTCAACAAGCAACTTGTTAGTTATATTACATGCCCAAATAGTTAGTCGAATAGTTAGTCGAGACATGCATGCAATCACAATACAAAACCAAAAGTTGCAAAAGTTGTGATACTTACCTTTCAATTGCAAAAGTTGTGATACTTACCTTTCAAGGTACTCTCAAGCATTGTCAATCACAGAGCACAGTTCACTGTTCAATCACTGTTCAAAGTTCTCTAAACTCTCAAAGTTCTCTAAACTCTCTCCCCCTTTTTGTCACAAAACTCAGCCAAAATTACAAAATGTAAGGAGAGTTAAAAAGTTTCAAAAATATGAAAAACCTGAGAACTAAGGCTAACAGAAACTAAAAACTGAACTGAAAATCCTAAAAACTGAAAACCTGCAAGAAAGAAAAAACTGCACAAAAAGATGATAGCAAGTAATGAAGTTGAGAAACTGATATTCAAGTCGGAGTTGTTTGGATTTAACAGTGTTACCATCTTGCGATTCAGTTCCTTCCAAACAAATTCCGTTCAAAACAGTTTGCCACATGGTACTCGTTAGACTTCTTCCCGTCAAATAGTTGATCCCCGATCTGTTAGATTCCATTCCAAGGACTTCGCCGATTAACTGCGGAGTGATTTTAAGTCTCATCCCTTGGACATTTGTATAAAACTGCATTGAGCCATGTTCATCTTCTTGAAGATGTCTTGCATTTGTATAAAAGGTCCTTACTCGATGCAAACAATATCCGAGTAATTCCGAAAATCGGCAAACTTGAAGAAGATTAGCTTGTTCAATTAAAGTCCCAAACTCTGGTGAGTGATCGCGGAGAGCACCAATATTGACATGTCGTTCGCCGATGCATTCACGATGTTCAAAAGCTCTAAGGCGATCAGTGTTGACGAACACTTCTTCCTGGCGAGGAGGAGAATCAGGAACTATTGGCTTGCTAACATCAACATCTCGTGCTTGTCCAAAGCGTCGAGCTAGTCGTTTCCTTTTTACCGAGATGGTTGGAGCAGTCATTGGAGCTTTTCCTTTGTCCATGGGTGTCTTTCCTTTTGATGAAACAGGGGTCTTCTGTGTCGATTTAACAGGCAATGCTTCATCATCTGACAACTCGTCCCAATTCACTTCATCTTTTTCCTGTTCAGACTCTGAATCTTCAAGTTGAACGCATTCTCCCTTTTTGAAAGGTTTCTTTGCTCTCTTCAATTTATTTGTTGCTCTTGTATGCACCATGGCAACCAATAGGAAAATGATCCATGAGAATTCCATTGCTGTGCGTGCTTTAAGAAGATTGAAATCCTGTGAATACCAACTCAAGAACACGAAAAATTGTTAATTTTCAAAAATTTGAAAAATTGTACCTAAACAATCATATTCATGTAGAGAGACTAAGAATCAAATTAGTTTTGCAAAAAGAATTTTAAAAATAGATCAATTCCATGATTTTCAAAAATTCCTATTATATGCCCTAAAACCGAATTTTCAGAAATCGAAGCCCAAAAATTCGTTAATCAGGAGAAAACCTAGCATATAATCAAAACTAATCTACCCAGAGTTCTTATTTCAAAAGAAATTTGATCAAAAACCAATCCAAAACGAAAAAGATACATGATTTTCATCACGTTTTGAAGAAAAACATGAAAAACCGAGATTTTGATCAAGAAAACTTACTTAGAATCGAAGAACTTGAGTTTGGAAGGCTCCAAAAAGGATGAATTCTAGAGAGAGAAGCTCTGGAGTCTTAAGAACAAAAGATTGCAGTAAAAGAAATCAAAACCCTTTCGTTCTTCATAAAGCCCTAGCCGTGATCCGGATCGGATCGTGAATCCAATCCGGATCGGCTACCCGCAGGAAATACCTGCGTTCGGGATCCGGATCGGCTTGTCCAATCCGGATCGGCTCCAACTTTTTCTTCAGAAAAATTTAGAAAAATTCCATAAAATCCAGAAAAAGTATGTAAGCACTTTAGCGTATCAACTTTAAATAAAAATCATCGTTTCATACAACAAGAAATAGATTATACAAAATCTATCAAAAATACTCAAATAACGAAACGAAAATTTATAAAAATTAAATCCCTTAAAGTTGAACAACTTCAATCACATCTAACATGATCTTATGCGTAATGCCTTTATCAAATCATCAATTTGGTAAAGAAAATGAAATACCAAGATCAATAGATGTTTGAAATCCCAAATAAGTTAGATAATATATCTAGACAATCTGTTGAAGAGAGTGGCTCTTTGAGCATCTTTCATTAAAATTCCCACCTTATACCAACCTTGAAATTTGACAGAGTCAAGTATTTCAATATGCATTTTATTTAATTCAAAAATTGAAAAACCATGCTTGGTATACATGTGGTAGCTGCACACAGTACTCGGACGACCGAGGTGGTAGCTCTTTCCTCCATGTGGTGGTAGTTTTCACACTCCTCATTGGGATGTAACTCTTTCCACATCTTTTGAGCATTTTACTTTTCTTTGACTCCCCCTCAATTGGCTATCAATTATTTAAGATATAAGGTATTCAACCAAAAATTGATCTCGCATTCATACTCGACTAAATAGTCAAATAAGATAATGACTATACCAAGAGATCATTGAGAGAGAAATTGACTTTGATCACTTAAAAGATGACTTAATTGACATAAATGATCATTGCATCAACTGAAATATTATGATATCAAAAGCATAATAAATTTCTAAATGCGTGAAAGGATGCAGTTAAAGTCAATATAACTAATGCTCAATTAATGTACTATGTACAAACATAGATAAAGAACAAAAACACAAAAACAAAACCTAACCTAAGCATTGGTTTCAAAAAGAGATTATTTCAAGGAAAGCATTCCAATTGCTTTACGCAAGTGAATAAAACGTTTTTGATCCAAAGGTTTTGTTAAAATGTCAGCTAATTGATCCTCAGTTGAAATATATGAAAGTTGAAGAATATTTGATTCAACTAGCTCTCTAAGAAAATGATATCTAAGTTCAATGTGTTTTGTTCTTGAGTGCAACACAGGGTTTTTGGAAATGTTTATAGCACTAGTGTTGTCACAAAGAATTGTTACCGAAGTTGCTGAAATCCGGAAGTCGCTCAACACACTTTTCATCCAAATGAGTTGGGTTGAACAACTACCCGCTGAAATATACTCCGCTTCGGCAGTTGAGAGTGCTATGCAGTTTTGCTTTTTACTGTGCCATGCAACAAGGCAATGGCCAAGATAAAAACATGCACCACTCGTGCTCTTCCGATCATCCACAGATCCTGCCCAATCGGCATCTGAGTATCCAACAATATCAAGACTTGTTCCCATAGGATACCAGATTCCGAACTTTATGGTTCCTTTGATATACCGGATGATCCGTTTCACCGCTTTCAGGTGAACCTCCTTTGGTGCTGATTGATATCTCGCGCAAATCCCAACACTAAAGGATATGTCCGGGCGACTAGCCGTGAGATAAAGTAGACTTCCAATCATACTGCGATAAAGTTTCTCGTCTACATTCTCACTATGTGATTCACTTCCTAATCCCTTATGGCTAGTTCCCATTGGAGTCGGAAAATCTTTAGAATTTTCTAAATCAAACTTTTTGACCAACTCCATTGCATACTTGGATTGACTCAGATGGATTCCTTCATCACTTTGTTTCACTTGCAATCCAAGGAAATATGTCAATTCGCCCATCATGGACATCTCAAATTCGCTTTCCATGGTTTCAGCGAATTTAGAAGCATCATTATCTCTTGTTGCACCAAATACAATGTCATCGACATAGATTTGTGCTACAATGAAGTTATTTTGATAATGCTTCACAAAGAGAGTCCTGTCTGCTCCCCCTCGAGTATAGCCCTTCTCCAAAAGGTGCTTTGTCAACCTTTCGTACCATGCTCGCGGTGCTTGTTTCAGACCGTAAAGAGCCTTTTTCAAACGAAAAACATGGTTAGGTTGTTTATGGTCTACAAAACCTTTCGGTTGAGCCACATAAACTTCCTCATTTAAAAACCCATTTAAAAACGCGCTCTTAACGTCCATTTGAAATAATTTTATTTTAAAATGACAAGCTATCGCAAATAAGATACGAATGGACTCGAGTCTAGCTACAGGGGCGAAAGTTTCATCAAAGTCTATACCTTCTATTTGAGAGTAGCCTTGAGCAACTAGACGTGCTTTGTTCCTGATGATGGTACCATCCTCATTTTTCTTGTTCTTGAAAATCCATTTAGTACCTATCACATTGTGTTGCTTCGGAGGCTTCGTTAATTCCCAGACTTTGTTTCGCTCAAACTGATGGAGCTCTTCCTGCATTGCTTCAATCCAGTAGTCATCCTGAAGAGCTTCATCAACATTCTTTGGTTCGATCATGGATACGTAGCAAGCGAATCCGCAAACCAATTGTCTCCGAGTTCTAACTCCTTCTTGTGGGTCTCCAATAATGTTCGATTCAGGATGATCCTTGGAGATGCGTAACGTTTGAGGTAACGGAGTACTCGGAGGTACATGAGATGATTCCTGCACATCAGATAAACTTGAAGAACCATTAGATGCATCATTATTATCGGAAGAATTGTTATTAGAAGATGCATTAGCAGGTGTATCATCATCAAGAGAGATATCGAGGGTAGATTTTTCAGATGCAAAATGAAAAGCTTCATCTACTTTAACATTTATAGATTCTACTATCGTCTTAGATTCCAAGTTAAATACCCGATATGCTCTACTGTTTGTAGAATAACCCATGAAAATCCCTTCGTCACTTCGAGAGTCAAATTTTCCAAGATTTTCGCGGTCACGTAAAATGTAACACCGACTCCCAAAGATACGAAAATATTTGATGTTCGGTTTTCTACAAAACCATAGTTCATATGGTGTATTTAAAGTTCCCGGGCGCAAATACACGCGATTAATTACATAGACAGCAGTGTTCACAGCTTCAGCCCAAAAATATAACGGTAAATTCCGGCTATGAAGCATAACACGTGCCATCTCCTGTACAACCCTGTTTTTGCGCTCGACTACACCATTCTGTTGAGGTGTATAGGGTGCTGAGAATTCATGTTTAATGCCGTTGGAAGTGCAAAAATCAATGAATTTAGAATTTATGAATTCTCCACCTCTATCACTTCTAACACGAATGATCTTTTCATTCTTTTCAATCATAATACGATGGCAAATCTCGTGAAAAGAATCAAAAGTATCAGCTTTCTCTTTTAAAAATGCTACCCAAGAATATCTAGAGAAATCATCAACCAATAAGAAAATATACCATTTACCTCCCAAAGATGGTTGACGGGTCGGCCCCATTAAATCCATGTGCAAAAGTTCCAAAGGCCGTTTTGTACCAACGTGGTTCAAGTTCTTGTGTGCAGTCCTAGACTGTTTTCCCTTTTGGCAACCACCACACACAACGTTTTGTTTAAATAAAAGCTTTGGAACCCCCTTGACCACGTCCTTGTTTGAAATTCTAGCAAGTTCCTTAAAATTTATGTGACCTAGCCTTTCATGCCAAAGTGTTTCATTATTCAAAGCGGCTAAGTTACAATTTTCAGAAATTTTATTAGGAACAACATAACAATTGTTTTCAGATCTAACCCCTTTTAAAAAGAAAACATGGTCCTTATCAGTTACAACGCATTCAACAGATGAAAAGTTAACTGAAAAACCATTGTCGCAAAGTTGACTTATGCTTATGAGGTTAGTCTTAAGGCCATCAACAAATAACACATTTTTCAAAACCGGGCCATCTGGAATAGCTACTGTTCCTTTTCCAACAATTTTGGAAGACCGACCGTCTCCGAAAACAACAAGTCCTCCGGAGATTTTCTCAAAATTTTGAAAACAGTTTTTGTCACCGGTCATGTGACGGGAACACCCGCTATCCAGATACCAAGACGAATTATCATATGCATGCAAGGAAATATTAGTAACAAGACAAGGGAAAATTTCACCTTTGCGCACCCAAACCTTTTTGGAATGCGTCGGTAATGGTCGTGAAGTTGTTCTCCTAGGTGAAAGCGTCTTGTTAGAAGATTGCTGCTCCTTGATGATGTCGTCTTGAGCGGTGAACTACCAAGGCTCTTTTCCTTTGAATGATTTGCATTTGATTTCTGAGGAATCACCTTTTTGGTAGTCGTTGCAAGAGGTGCTTGAGTTGAGCGTTTGGCTCCCATCTTGCAATTTCTCCTTATGTGCCCTGAAAACCACAACGAAAACATACCTTAGATCTTGACGATCCCGAAGAGGATGAAGTAGGCTTGTTGTCGTTGTTTGTCGTGAATTCCGGTGTCGGAGGAGGAGATACCGACTGAGGCACAAAAACTGTCCCACTCGAACTTGGACTGTCTCCAGTTTGAGTGTATCCGAGGCCGAACGGTTTGTTTGACCAAGACCAAGAAGCTTATCCAACTTACTCCTTCCAGAAGAAAATCGCTTTAAGTCATCCTTTGAGTTGGAGATGGTCTTTGTCATTTCCATTTTTCCTGTCGAGCCTCGTTGTAGAGCTTCGAGAAATAATTCGCTTTATCCATCAATTTTACATGTTCTTTCTCGAAAAGCTCATTTTTCTCTTGAAGGGAAACATTTGCTTTTAACAGATTATCCCTTTCCACTTCAAGAGCGTTTGAGAGAGAAGATGCCCTTTTCGCTTCTTCTTCGAGATCCTGCAATCTCCCTCTCAAACTCCGGTTTTGCTTTGCCAGTTTCTTTGAATCCCTCAAAAGCTTATGGTAGGCAAGAGCAAAATCTTCACCTTCAGAATTACTCGATTCGTCGTCCGTGCATTCTTTTCAACATGGGAGGAGTTGGACAATGAATCGGATGTACTTGCCATTAGGCACATGAAGGGTGAAGATGTGGACGCGTGGAATGCCGTTGCGTTGTTTTCTTCATCACTTGAGGATGACTCATTTGACGTTGAGTTGTCATCCCAAGTGACGACTTGCATCGCCTTCTTCTTTGCCGGATTCTTATTGGGACACTCCGTTGCAATGTGGCCGTAGCCTCGACATTTGAAGCACTGTACTTGTCCCTCTGAACTTTTCTTATCCTTTGAGAAGTTCTCTTGCTTTCTTGACTTGTAGCTTGAAGAACCCTTGCCTTTCTTCGACTTTCCGAAGGATGGAGTTTTGCTTGAATTACCCCTTCGAAAGTTGCGGCGAAACTTCCTTGTCAAGAGAGCGAGCTGCTTCTCAAAGTCCTCCATAGATAGGTTCTCGTCATCGTCTGAGGAGGATGAATCCGCGTCTTCTTCCTTTGTTGATTTCAATGCATAACCTGAAGACTTAGAAGAGGATGCCTTTCCAGAAGAATAGTTAGTAGGAAATGTCATTTCATAAGTTTGTAATGCACCAACTAATTCTTCTACACGCATTTCGTCCGGGTGTTTAATTGTTTCAATGGCTGCGACCTTCGGGCGAAATCGTTCAGGAAGAGTTCTTAATATCTTTCTTACAACTTTAAATTCTGGAATCTTCTCTCCCAAGTTAGCACATGAGTTTACGATGTCTTGCAATCGTGTGTAATAGTCTGTGAAAGATTCATTTTCTGCCATAGAAATAGAGTCAAACTTGCTCGTAAGCATTTGCAGTTTCTGAATCTTCACAAGGTTAGTTCCCTCATGCGTAACTTGAAGAACATCCCAGATTTCTTTCGCAGTCTCACATGCCGAGACGCGAGAGAACTCAGTTTGTGACAAAGCATTAAATAGAGCATTAATTCCTTTGCCATTGTAAGAAGATGAATCAATCTCTTCCTTGGTCCATTTCGACCTAGGTTTGAAGGTGCGAACATCAGAAATAATTTCAGTTGGATTAGACCATCCTAATTCAATTGATTGCCACACCCTTTCGTCGATGGAAATTAAAAAGGCTTTCATCCGTACTTTCCAGTACGCATAATTTGTTCCATCGAAGAAAGGGGGTCGTTGATGTTTCCACCTTCAACCATTGTTTACAACCCTATTCCCGCTCTGATACCACTTGTTGGGTTATGTATAATTGGATCTAAATAGGGGAAAAAACACCTAGAGGGGGGTGAATAGGTGTAAACAATAAACACTCAAAAAATCATTGCGCAATAAAACCCAATGCGGAAATAAAAATAAACACGCAAGATTTTTACGTGGAAAAACTCCAAACCGGAGTAAAAAACCACGGGACCGATAACACGGCGAAATCCACTAGAATTAAAACACGTACAAGGTGATATAACGTACTCACAGACGACTCAACCTTTTACCATACGCTCCTAGTAGATCTTCTCCGCTCGCTCCACAACGCTTCTCGAATCCACGATCTGCGCCCAACGCCGAATCCACAGCGTCCAACGTCGAGTCCACGACGTCCGACCGAATCCACGGTCTTCACCCAGTAGCACGCTTCGAATCCACGAACGTACCTCGCTCCGAATCCACGAGAGCGGTTGCACCTTGAATCCACAAGGCCACGCGAGTCCACGCGCCGATTTTGGGAAAATCGTTGTTTTTGGGTGGTGATGATCCGCCGAATACTTAGATTAGAAATAGATCGGAAATACCATCTAAGTATTCATTAATTTGATTCTACTCAAAATCTGAGTTTGGAAAACCTAGAATCAAATTAATCAATATAGATGAAGAAACATAGAATTAAATCTATTGATTTCCTTTCTTCTCTATATGTGGATTTTTCTTTTTCGGTCGTATCGGATCTATATTTTTCGTTGTTCGTTCTTGCCCTAGAAAATGAATCATAGGGTCTATTTATAGGTTAGAGATCATTGGAAGAAGATAAGGATCAAAAACTAACCTTTTCTGGAAATTTTACAGGACGGCGATCCGGATCGGATTTACTGCGATCCGGATTGTCGTAACGAGATAGACAATTCCAGAAAAACGAAGGTTCGGGATCCGGATTGAAATGCCCGATCCGGATCGTTCATATATTTCAGCAAAAACCAATGTTCGGGATCCGGATCAGAATTGGCTTGGATTCGGATTGGATTTGCATATGAACCAACACCCTTCGGGATCCGGATTGGATTGTCTGATCCGGATTCTGAACATGTCCCATGTCCAGTTTTTGATTTTTATGCAATAAAAAATTCATCCAAGTGTTTCTACACTATAAGAAGTATTCGAATCACCAAAAATCTTTAGTTAAACATACCTGATCCTTTTGAATTCTTTCTTCTTGAGATTGAGGTATATGATCCAAACTTCTTTCATCTTCAATCTTCAAGACTTAACACTTTCACGAAATGCGCCAAAACAAATTCCTTAACACTTTTGACCCACTTTATATTAGTATAATCTATAAAAATATATGAATCCACAATATTTTTTTGTCACGTGGTAGTTTTTTCTTCGCCCTCACCCATCTCATTTTTTATTAAAATTTGAAACTCGTGTCCTTTTATTTTTTATTTTAATTTAAATTAAAGAACATAATTAATAGTCATATCTTTTAGTTAATTAATTCATGCATTGATTTAAAACTTTTTATTTTCTTAGTAAATGTTAAAATTTAAAACTCATGTCTTTTTATTTTTTACTTTAATTAAAATTAAAGAGCAAAATTAATAACCATATATTTTAGTTAATTAATTCATGCATTGATTTAAATATTTTTTTTCTTACTAAATGTTAAAATTTGAAACTCATGTCTTTTCATTTTTCACTTTAATTAAAATTAAAGAACAAAATTGATAGTCATATCCTTTAGTTAATTAATTCATACATTGATTTAAATATTTTTTTAGAGAAATGTATGTTAAACATTTTTATTTTGGAAAATCGAAGGGACATGGAATATTTCTTCATCTTATGCATAGGTGTTGGGGCCCGCGATTGGCCACTTTGGTGACCCACTAGAGGTGTCGAAGTGAGCCGCGTGCCAATCATCAAGCGATTGGGCCGAGGAGGGATCCGCTGTCACGCCCCGGGGTCGAAACTGCGACCCGGGCTCGCTAACAGATCCACCGCCCATACGGTGAACCCGTATAGGCGAAGCGTCTAACCTGCAAAAGGAAGATACTATACTAAACAGATATTAGAGCTGAAAGTAAACTGCTAGAAATAAAGTAATATACAACTCAAAAGCCTCACCAAAAGTACATAAGTCTCTCAACAAAAACAAAAAAGTACAACTCTATACCTCACTACAAGGTCTCTCAACAAGTAACTCTCAAAATATAAAAAGGGTACATCTACTCTCAGGACGACGACTGGTAGGGATCTAGCTCGCGACTCCCTTACCTCGATCTGAAGAAGCAGCAGCTGGAGCAACAGGAACAGGAGCAGACGTCCCTGGGAAAAAAGACACCACGACGGGTGTGAGAACTACATCCCACAGTAGCTCTCAGTGGGTGCCGTCAACAAGCCCAACGGTCTGCCCACTAAGTCTACTAGAGGCATGAAGAAACAAATGCAGTGCTGAAGGGAAAAAGCTGAAAAATAAACTCTACAGCTACTATGCCCCTATCTAGATGCTCAAAAAGTGGAACAGATGAAAATATGATGCATCGACTAACATATCAGTATAGTCACCCAATCTGAACTGACTGCCTCCTCGCGTCCAGTCAAGCCTGCGCCTACCTACTGCCGTTACATCCCGGAGGACCGGACTTACGTAGGGCGTCCGTAGCTGCCAAAACTAGCTCAGCCAGAGGGACTGCGTCCGTAACTGCCAAAACTGGCTCAGTCAGAGGGACGGCGTCGACAAGTCGCGATACAAAAGTAACATATCCACCCCGGGCATGGCTCTCGAGGGGCGCGACCCCACCGAGGAAAAGGTATCCGTGCACTCTGTCGCTCAGGTGGCACTGCAGGCTATAGTCAAAATCCACGCTCACGCTCTGAACGGAAGGACTCAATCCTCAAACACCTCGCACAACAGTCGGAGCACTCTCGACGACTTAGCTGATCAGCTCTCACGAAACACGAGACACTAGCCTCTCCAACAACTCACAGCACAAAACACACTGGCTGGAGATACTCCACAGCCAGGATCAACCCACCACTCAGGGCTAACTAAACTGGTCGGATAACACTCAACGACCCGGGACCACCGTCAACCCCGACAGTTCCCAACAATAGAACATCTACCCAACCTGCAGACTCACTGACAGGATAAACCCTACAACAGACAACAATAAAGGATCCGGGAACCCCGAAAGACTAGAACCTACAACCCTATCAAACAAGAACATGCTCTAGGCATAGCCTCTCGTTGTTCTCGTCCCAAAGAAAAAGGCAGCCCTTGGAACCCAGACCACTCGAATCATCTCGGGTGGTTAAATTTATTGGAAAAATGTGATATTTCTTATTGAAAGCCACTTGATCTGGAAGAAATTCATTTTTTAATGATTTTTAGTTCTTTTTAGAAAAACGGTTGAAAACAAGTTTTATATCCAAACCTCGAAGAGTTAATGCCTTCGTCCAATCAAACAAGAACAGACTCAGGCGACCCCACGACGCTTGGAAGAAAACATTTGGTTGACTAAAATCATATGTGTGTCCAAAAAAGGTTCTGGGTTCAAGGTCCTGCTATCACTAATAAACCGCTG
Organism: Tillandsia fasciculata; assembly: GCA_029168755.2. Lineage (NCBI taxonomy): Eukaryota > Viridiplantae > Streptophyta > Magnoliopsida > Poales > Bromeliaceae > Tillandsia > Tillandsia fasciculata. Next base: position 12,393,153 of record CM054941.1, read on the forward strand.
CCATTAGCACAGCGGCGACAGATAAAACAAGAAAAAAGGAACATCTCGGGACCGCCGTCTACCCAAACGGCTCCCGCCACAGATGATCGATCAACTACGTCTACCAGACTCCACTCTGCTCCCAAGCACGAGTGTAAAATGCATCCCACACTAAAGGAATCCCGACCACTCGGCCCACTACCCGGGCGAGTAACACTATGTCCAGGAAGGAAAGAAGTGTGGATGTCTACGTCTACCAGACTCCACTCTGCTCCCAAGCACGAGTGTAAAATGCATCCCACACTAAAGGAATCCCGACCACTCGGCCCACTACCCGGGCGAGTAACACTATGTCCAGGAAGGAAAGAAGTGTGGATGTCTAAAGCAGAATAAACCTAGCCCAAGTTGGAGTTTTCTACAGTCTGGTTGAACATGCTGCATATGACGGGGGTGATAGGTCAAGTTCCAAGATAACAATAATTTACAGATAGTAGGAAACAAGAGCTCGCATGATCATCAAATAACTCTAGAATTATCAGTTATCACATTCTAGCATGCTACACAAGAATATCACTATCATGCATGGTCCTACTATAGCAGATTTAATGCACATTCCATCAATCTTGGAGACAGGGCCACCCACCTGAAAGTGCACAACTGTCCAAGGTTCCACAGCTGAAAATACCTAGAAATCCAAGTCTCCAACTCCAACGGGTCCAGCAATACCCGCAAACTCTCCTAGGTACAACACAAGGTTCACAATTACACTTAATTCCATAATTTACCCAAATAAGTTACATTCATAATTCAGCCACTAAGATGCCACGTTTTCACCTGCAAACAATGCTCCAAAAATTCCAAAAAAAATACTACGGCGATCCTCGCATCGAGACCGTCGAAACGGGTACCTGCACGTCCAATTCCGAGCCCCGTAGGCCGAGTTACAAATTCCACAGTACAGGCGCGCAAAAGCTCACAACCACACAACTGTAATAATCAGCACAGTAAAAGAGGAAATAATATACCTTCGGGTAAACCTCAGAAAAATCTTCGAAAAATACGATGATAATCCTCGCGACGAGTAGATGCAAAAAGTGTACAGGCTCGTCTCGATCCGACGCACGGGTGCGGAGATAAAATTCCGGCAAGGGGCTGCTGTCCAAAAACTCCACCAGCAAACAGCCGCTTAGAAATATCTCGAAAATCGTGCCATAAACTCTGAATCCAGCAAGATGATCAACACAAAAGTCGAAGACGTACCTCTCGTGAATCCAACGCTGTAAAAATCGTCCAAAAATACCGTTGGAGTAGCTCTGTGGACCTCTCAGATCGAAATGCGGCGATAACGGGCCTTCGATGAAAGATCGTCGCTCTGCGCTACGATGCCGAAATAGTCGACGCCGCGGCTTCAAAAAAATCCGGGCCTCTGCCAGAAGATGCGCAATAAGAAGATCTCCAACTTTGCTGAAGGGTCCAAGGGTAGGGGAGCTCGGGAAAAGGGGCAAAAAGCCCAAGCAAAGGGGCTATTTATAGGCCCAGCCCGAAAAAATAAGAATTTGGACTTTTGGGCCCAAAACCGAGCGCCCGAAACATTCGGGCTGCTACAATAACGGGCCCGGCCCGTTACTGTTCACGCCCGGAAATTCCCCAGCCTGCCACGCGTCCACCCAAACAGCAAACAGCCGTTTGGGCCAACGGCGCTGCGCCGCGTGGCCAAAGCAGGTGCCGACACGTGGCGCCCACGCGCGGGAGCCGCGGGTCAGCGCGCCCACGTCGCGCCCACGCGCGCCTGTCGGGCACGCAGTCCGAGGCAACCACTCCCCGCCCCGTGGACCGCGCGCACAACACCTCATGTAAAGTACCGGATTTTCGGCACATAAATAAATATAAATAAAGGTGGGATGAAATCCTATTGTTATAAAAGTTAGGAAAGTAAAGAATATTTAGAAGCGAGTTGGACCCAAATCGGGATAAAATATGGAGATCTGGAATTTTATTGGAGAAATGGGGCCCAGATTTTTAGTGAAAAATTCAGTGTCAGAAAATTCCGAGAAAATTACGGGAGCCCCGTAAATATGTTTTAAGACCACAGAAAAAGTTTCGCGTTGATCGGATGCCTGATAGTGAGAACGGGCTCCGCCAACAGTGTCAAAAAATTCTGAGAAAATTCGGGGAGCATCGTAATTATGTTTTAAGGTCACAGTAAAAGTTTTGTGTTGATCGGATATCCGGATTGTGAGAACGGAGTCCGCCAGCGATTCTGGACACAGCGTGGCTTTTGGTGGCCCAGAAATGGCCAAAAGTGAAAATTTAAATTTTTCTGTGGTAAATTAAGCTGAAACGAAGCCGCCTGTCAAATTTGGACGAAAATGGACGAAAAATGGACAGAAAACGAAACAAAAACGGATCTCGAGGTGATGGCGATGCGCGGATCGAGGCGAGGGAGGCGTGCTGCGCAAGGCGCGCCTGGCGCTAGTGCGCGCCCGCGTGGCGCGCAGGACGCGCGCCACGTGGCGGGGGGCGCCGCTTGGACCCGGTGCGCGCCCCCCTTCGTGGTGAACCGCCATTTGGCGGGTTCCCATTGGGGGGACCCGTGGACCCGGTCCACGGGCCACCCCCCACTCTCCTTCTCTTCTCTTTTTTCTTTTTTTTTTCTTCTTCTTCTTCCTCCCCGCAGACCCTTCCTCTTCTCCTTCCATTTTTCTCCAGCCGAGCTTCGAGTGAGGGAGAGAGAGAGAGAGAGAGATAGAGAGAGAAGAAAAGAAAAAAAGAGAGAATTTTGTGGGGCAAGCGAGCGCGCCGTGAACCTAGTGGAGCGCGCGAGGCGTTCCAAAAAGCCGATGGACAGCGCGACTGTACGAGGTAACGTTATTTTCACGGTATTTTTGGCATAATTTTTATGCCTTCTTTGGGTTTAGATTTGACCCCATTACCGTATTGCGTGTTAGAAACCAAGTTATACTGCGCCGTTTTGCTGCGCGGACTGCCGGGGGCAGTTTTGGCGCGCCTCGTTTTGCGTGCCAGTTGTGGAAGAAATGCACCGTTTTGTGTGCGGATTCGAAAAAAATGCGCAGTTTTGGACGCAAACTCAGAAAACATACACTGTTTTGCGTGCAACGGTGAAAAAAGAAAGTGCACCGTTTTGCGTGCCAACCCGAGGTACGTGCTCCGTTTTGCGCGCAATTTGCGCTTTCGCGCATCGTTTTGCGTGCAGTTTCTAATATTATATATCATTTTTCGTGCAGGGATAGAAAAAAAATATGCACCGTTTTGCGTGCAACTTTACAGTTAACCGTGCACCGTTTTGCGTGCAGATCGTTTTATCGTGCACCGTTTTGCATGCAGTTTCTAATATTATACATCATTTTTCGTGCAGGGATAGAAAAATATGCACCGTTTTGCGTGCAACTTTACAGTTAAGCGTGCACCGTTTTGTGTGCAGATCGTTTTATCGCGCACCATTTTGCGTGCAGTTTCTAATATTATACATCATTTTTCGTGCAGGGATAGAAAAATATGCACCGTTTTGCGTGCAACTTTACAGTTAAGCGTGCATCGTTTTGCGTGCAGATCGTTTTATCGCGCACCGTTTTACGTGCAAGTCTAATATTTTGCATCGATTTGCGTGCAGGACAAGAAAAATGTGCACCGTTTTGCGTGCAACCCGACAGTGAGGCGTGCACCGTTTTGCGTGCAGATTTGTGGTACGTGCACCGTTTTGCGTGCCGATCGTGTTGTCGCGCACCGTTTTGCGTGCCGATCCTAATATTATGCATCGTTTCTCGTGCAGGGTTGGAAAAGACGGGCACCGTTTTGCGTGCAGATTTGAGGTACGTGCATCGTTTTGCGTGCCGGTTGTGTTATCGCGCATCGTTTTGCGTGCACTCTCTAATATTATACATCATTTTTCGTACAGGGTTAGATAAATATGCACCGTTTTACGTGCAACCCTACAGTAGACCGTGCACCGTTTTGCGTGCAGATTCGAGGTACGTGCACCGTTTTGCGTGCCGATTGATTTAACGCGCACCGTTTTGCGTGCAGACTAAAATGACGTGCACCGTTTTGCGTGCGGGTTTTTAGTGACGTGCATCGTTTTGTGTGCAGGTTTGGTGGACGTGCACCGTTTTGCGTGCAGACTCGAGAGAAGTGCATCGTTTTGCGTGCAAGCTCGAGGAGACAAGTGGAATCGCGCGGAGACCAATTGCAAGTGTCTACAAGCAATTGGGTACACTACAAGGTGGGGAATTCTGCCGAAATTGGGTGACCTCTCCCTTTGCTCCTTTGCTTTTCGATTCGAAGCATGATAGTAGCCTGTTAGAGGCGTTAGGTAATTATGAATAAGATTGCATGTTTAGAGGAACACAGATGAAAAGAGCAACTGTTGGTTGCCAATAACAGATGATATATGTGCATGTGTAGAGAAATTTAGAGGAAAAGTGATATTTATGATTTATCCATAATAGGGGATAAATTTGTATGTGTAGATGGACACAGATGATAAATGCAACTGTCAGTTGCCAAAAGGAGATAATTCATTTTCATGTGCAAAAAGGACTTAGAGGATAAATATTATTTTTATGATGGATATGAAAATAATTGCATGCGTAGAAATGAGTAATTACTTGATGACTGTGATCATGTTAGGGTACAACCCTAGGAATCATGTGATATAAGGGAACAGAACTTGTTGGTAGTAAGACTAGGAGAAAACCTAGTTTAGGGGTTTGACGAGTGACATCAACTTAGGAGTTATCCTAGGAAGGATGAGTGGCATGGTCTTAGGTGATAACCTAAGGACACTGGATAGAGTGATCAACATAGAGTCAGAAAACTCTAGGGTGTATATGACATGGAACTTAGGTAAAGAGAACCTAAGGAGAACTAGTGTTCAACATAGAGTCAAGGAACTCTAGGATGAGTATGACATGGAACTTAGGTAAAGGAAACCTAAGGTGAACTAGAGGTCAGCATAGAGTCATGGAACTCTAGGACAAGTATGACATGGGACTTAGGTAAAGGGAACCTAAGTTGAGCTAGAAGAGTTTAAACTCACAGACAGGAAAATAGAGTCAAGTTGACTCTAGGATTCAGTAAGGAATCAGGAGGATGGAAAAGGTGGATCAAGTGTGGAGATATGAAAGGGAAAACAGAAAAGTAGAGTCAATGTAATTCTAAGATAACAGTGGAACATGGAATTAGAGTCAGTGTAACTCTAAGTTAATGGTGAAGCAGGAAAACAGAGTTTAGTTAACTCTAGGATTCAGTGAGGAATCAGAAATGTGGGATGAGATCCCCAGTTTAAAGAGTTGATCAAATATAACCCTAAAAGGTCATAGGGTGTCTGGGCAAATGGATAATAACTTTAACTTCAATTTGAGTTAAAGAAATAAAAGAGAAATGTTTAAGAGTCCAGGAGACTCTCTAGTTATCCTTATGGCAAGACCTAGGATAAGAGGAAAAATTGTTGCTAAAAGGCAAAGATTAAAAGCAAGCTAAAAGTGGCTAAAAGCATAAAGAAAATGTAATTGGCGCCTTCGAATTTGAGACTCGTCAAGTGGAGCAGGACTCCCTGGGCAGTGACCCGTCGGACGAGGTACTTTCGAAGGGCTAAAAGTGAAAGCAAGGAGCTAAATGCTCAAAGAAAAGAGAAAGTGATTTGCCAGTGGCAAAAAGGGAGCTATAAGCCCGAATAAGAAAGGAAAGCAAGTGTTCAAAGGCAAAGAGGCTAAGAACTAAAGTAAAAAGAAAAGAAAGAAAATATAAAAAGATAAAATGGGCGTACCTTCGGGGGTGAAACGTAGATCTTGTCGGAGCCATGGGCAGTGTCCCTCTCCCGGGCAGTGACCCGTATGACAAGTTCCCCGTTGGGCGGGGTAACACTTGCGGGTGTTATCGGCAACCTTAGAAATCTTATCTTATGGTAGCAAGACTACCGGGCTCGGGCCCGTTGGATAAGAATTTTCGAGGGTTAACTTGAACTAAAGCACCAGAATCTAAAGAATAAAGAAAAATAGAGTGGCCAAGGTGGCCGGGTTAGTTGGACCCTGTATACAGCGGCATAGTGGCCGAGTTGGTGCTTAGCAGCCTAGTGTGGCTAGACAGTGTAGTGCTGGGTAGATGGTTATACACAGATAGTGTAGTGATACGTTATATTGCATAGCTGCATTTTGATATTGAGGATTTAGTTTCCTAGCACTATTATTATTGCTTCCATTGGACCAAGTGGTGTAGGACACTTTTTCTCGGTGGTTGAACCCACTGGGAACTCAGATGAAGTTCTCACACCCCTTGGGTGACTCCCCCCACAGGTTCGGGAATGGATGCAGCGGTCGAGACGGATCAGATGCAGACAGCGAGGCATACGACAGGGGCAAGGGCCCAGCAGCATAGTGACCTAGAGGGTCTAGCAGAGGTATCCCATTTATGTATTTCTTGAGTGAACCTTGTATAGTGAGGAATTTATGTAAAGAAAATGTAATAATTTTATTTGCAAGTTCAGAAATGTAAAGTGTAGTAAGTTTAATTTATGGTTCACTCCTGTATGCTTTCATTTCTGCATTAACTATTCGTTATTGAATGAAAGTTTTAAATTTATAGTGATTTTTAGTGCTCTGATATACAGCTTCCGCATACACTGGTTGTGTTATTATGGATGTTACCGTTCCTTTCGGGTAGAAACAGGTTTTACTCGATTGGCGGGTCTGTTGGCGTGCCCGAACCGTACAAATTGGCGGATTCGGGGCGTGACACCTCACCAACCATGTGCTGCCACGTGTCCACCCCCGGTCCACCGTACACCCGCGCTAATTCCCGTGGACCACGCCCGCTGCGCCGGCCAACCGAAAGACGCCACCTGTCCCGCGCCCGGGTGCACGCCCAAGCGGTGGACCGACCGGCCACGCCTCAGCCCGCCGCCGTGCTCCGCCGCCCGCCGCCGCCGCCGTCGCCTCTCCGACCGCCGGAACAGTAACCCACACCTCGAAATCCGTGTTTTCGCGTCCGGGCTCCGAAAAATACAAGTAAATAGTCCATCTTGACCGTTTTCGTGCGCTGAATCCAAATCCGCTATCCGTTTGGCCCAATTCCACTTCTAAAATTTCTCGAAAATTTCCAAAAAAGTGAACTTGATCCATTTTTCGTGCCGGGTCACTTCCTTGGTTCCAATAAGCGCGCAAAAACCCCAATCACCCAAAATGGCCTCCTGTTAAGCAATCTTGCTCCCATTTACACTAGGAATCCAATTCTTGGGCCCGACACGCGCACACATACACTCCCAGAAGCCACTAATCCATCAATAAACCCTTAAGTGGGGATTCGGGTCCTCACATCCGCTCGGCTGGATTCTCCTCTGGTAACTCCTCACGATCGCGACGACCGGTGACAGTCAAAGCGAGTTTACGGAGGTATAGAGGGATCGCCAGTTTCAACTTAGGATAGTCGAACCGGGCAGAAAGATAAATATACGGCTGATGAGCCGATTGTAACGTTAAACCACAAAAATCACCAATAAAGATACGGCTGATTGGCCGGTTTACACTCTAAAGGAAAAAATAAGATAAAGATACGGCTGAACCGGTTTACACTTTATATTGATAGTAGAAGGGGATACAAGTAGGAAAAAAGAATAGAAGGATTACAATTAAGCCTACTCCTAGAAAAGTAGTAAAAAAGAGGAAAAAATAGTTAAGTTACCCTACTCCTAGATATGAAGAAAAGATGGGGTGGTACCGGGCTTACGAGGTTGCCGGACCTCGATTCCTTTGATGGTTCGCTTATTTATACAGTTTTCGAACCAAGATTATTGGGAGCCGATTTGGATTTTGAATTATCAACATAATTCGGGGAGAATCATCGCAAAATTCTCAACGACTTCCTTTCGAGTCGTCTATCCTTAGCAAGATAGTAACCGTTTCACGTCTAAGTTCATCCCCTGATTGTTGCGTCGGAGCGTGATCTTCGGCGCTTTCCTGTGCCGGGCGCTGCTTGCTGTTTTAGGTTGGTTGCGGGATTTGCGCCTAGATCTCACACACCTTCTTTCCGAAGTCCTCTCTTTTTCTGCTCGAGCACCCAAAAGCTAACTCCGATTCCCGCCTTTTTCGTCGATTGACTGGAGAGGTCAGGTGGCCGCCTTCAACCGAATTTGGTGTTAGATGAGGTGTGATTCTTCTTGTGGGTTGCTTCTCCTATTAGCTGATGCCCTCAGCCGATGGCGCGTCTTGAACTTTATAAAGCTGAGCTCGGCCGCGGTCATTTCTTCTATTGTTTCTTCTATCGGCTGATGCTTCCAGCCGATAGTATGCGTCGCTGCTGTTTTCTTTCGCGACTAAAACTGGTCTCGATCGAGACGCAAATCTTTCTCTTCCGACTCATTCACCTGTCGGCTGGTGTCTGTCGGCCGATAATATTCGCCACGTGTCGCTTCCTTAAGTAGCAAAAATTCCAGTCTTAACAATGCCCCCTCGACAATCGCCTGATGTGTCGTTCAGGTGATTGTCGAAAATGAATTGCCTCTTGGCACTGATATTAACGTCCAACAATTTTTCCATGCCTTGGCAGGGTCTCTTCTCACTGCCCGAGGAATTTTGGGAACGGGTGTTAATCCCCCTTGGTCCTCGGCAACTTTATCCCTTGTCGCCCCTTCATTGCATGCTGCCGCTCTCCGAGAGGCTTCCATTATAGCTCCGTTCCTTTTCCGCTGGTCCATAAAAAGGGTCGCTGTTTGCAGCTTTCTTTGCATCTAGTCCCTTCCTTCGTGCCGATGCTCCTGCCCGACTTTGCTCTGGCCGCAGTTTTTTCAACTCTGAGTGTGCTTTCGAGGTGGCCTCTCAAGCTGGCCTCAGTAACATTGTGTCGCAAAGTGATGAAGGGCTATGTAATATCACAACTTTTCGTGTAACGCTTTACCCTCCTGCTAATAAAGTATAAGTTAGAGGAAACCGAATTAACGGGTTTACTCAAGTTGATAATCTCGAGGTGTGGGTATTTTTCTGTGATAGAGCTCGAAAAACGGTGATCGGCGGTGCGACCGGATCCGAATTCTGACTTACAGATCCCCCAGAAAGGGGTTTTTAGGATCGCGGTAATCGTAGTGTGCATCGGAATCCATGCAAGAGATTGTGCATGCTTTTCGAGGAGATAAGGAATTATCTCTAAGAAATAAATAATTAATTAAATATTAAATATTCGGATATGGAGTTTTAACGTACGTACAAAGGAAAAATCTGTTTTCCCGAGAGAAAAGAGGAAACCCTAACCGGAAAGAAAAGAGAGAAAAAGAAAAAGAAAAAGGGAACCCTAACCGGGATGAAAAGAAAGAGAGAAGGAGAAAGCGAAGGAACCCGTTCGTGCCCGATCAACGTGCCGGAGACCGGAGAATGAGACGCCGCCGTCTATGGGGAGCGGATCCGGATCCTCAGCGCCGCAAGGAACGAGATCGGATCTTCGTCTCCGATGGAACGAGGTTAGAGCCATTGTTCTCATGATTTCCTCGTTCTAGGGTTAGGTGTTTCGGGTCTTTCGCTATTTTTGGTTTGCTTTCATCGCCGCCGCCACCGTGAAGCCCTAGGGCACCGCCGTCGTCGCGCCGCGGAAAACCCTAGGGTATCGCCGCCGCCGCCGCACCACACGCGGCACGCGCGGCCGTGCCGCTGCGCCGCGCGGGGCTGGTGCCCGCGCGGCCAACGCGGGCGCCGCGCGGGGCTAGTGCCCGCGCGGCCGTGTCACGTCCCGGGTTTTTTTTTTTTTTTTTTTTTTTTTTTTTCTTTGAGTCCCCCGGTGCGCCCCAGACCCGCCACACGTGCGGATTCCCCGACTCCGTCGGTGGGGTCTCCTCCGCACGTGCACGGCGGTTCCTACTGAGTCGGCGAGTTGGCCCGTCCTCGAACATGACCATACATTAACCACAATCACAGCTCAAACAGAAGAAAGAGTTCAATAACTATATAACACGGTCGTCAATCTTTAGAAAGGATAAATCCATGGGTTTTCAAGTGGTGCCGACACGGCACTCGTTATTTTAAAAGCCGTTTTCGCAAACGTTTTTCTTGATTCGAAAAAATAGACCGCTAACTACAGAGTGCGAAAGGAAACAGAGTCGCCACAGAAATAAGTATATCCGCACCACAACACGGACACACCCACACGCACAATAGACGGTACCGAAACAATAACTAAAACAATTAAAAGCCTAACATGTCACTCAAGTAAGCTAGATTCGTGCTACGTCCTCGCAATCCGTCCTCACCGTCGTCCTGTACTCGCGCCCGACCAACCTGTCACAGAGTGGGGAGTCAGTGACACTGCCAAGATGCAACGTGATCAAAGTATAGTAATATGCATGATAAAGGAAAATTGTAAACAATGCAAACCGAAAACACTCGAAAATTCCAAGCTTTCCTCCTCGATATTCCAAAGTACCCCTATAACAATAGAAATCAAAGCACCTGCCTCTCGTGATTTGCTTATACCCCTCCCCGGTCCGTCGCACGTCCTCAATGTTTTTGCTATCGAGTTGCATGAGGACTCGAGCTTTGAGGAAACGCTGGTACGAATCTTGGCGCGTGAAGATAAGAAGCTACGCAACCGGACGATCCCCTACGTGAAGGTGCAATGGAGTAACCACGAGGAGCGTGAGGCGACTTGGGAATTAGAATCGAAAATGAGAGAGTGCTTCCCCGACTTGTTTAACGGGGATTGAGGGCAAGTTTCGAGGATGAAACTTTTTTTAAGGGGTGTGTGATGTAATGTCGCGACTTTTTCTGTACTCTTTTACTTCCTTGCTAATAAAGTCTTTGACATGGGGTGTTGAATAATCGAGTTTTCTTATGTTGATCGTCGGGAATTGCGGGTATTTTTCTATGTTAGAGCCCGAAAAAAGATGAACAGCAGTGCGATCGGATCTGAAATCCGACTTACGGATCTCCCGGGATAGGGTTTTGAAGGTCGCAGTATCCGTAGTGTGCGCCGGAATTCGTGCTAAGTGTTTGGCATGCTTTTCGAGGAGATTGGGATTTCTCTTTTAGCATTTAAATATCCGAATGTGGGATTTTAATCGTACGCACAAAGAAAGAAATTATTTTCCCTTCAAGAAAAAGAAAACCCTAGCCGGAGAGAAAAGAGGAAAAAAGGAAAGCGGAGATCCCGATCTTCTTCGATCAAGGTGCCAGAAGCTGGGAGGGTGAACGGATCGTCTTCTCCGATCGATCGAGGTAAGCGGTGTGTTATTTTCGTACTTTCGTCGGGCGTTTTCGGCTTTTAGGGTTTTCATTTTTTTTTCTGTTTCGGTCTCGCCGTCACCGCCGTCGGGCGTTTTCGGCTTTTTAGGGTTTTTTTTTCTGTTTCGGCATCACCGCCGTGTATCAACGGTGTGGCATCACCACCGTGCATCAACGGTGTGGCAACACTCAAGCATCAAGGTCTCAGATCCTCACAGTCCTATACCCAACAATACCTCAAAATCCCGGAGCTGAGGAAGGGCCAAAAGATCAACAGGCCAAAAACCAGGGCCCTAACTGCACTGGGCAGGACCAACGACACACATCTATGTGCAACACGTGATCAGGTATCTGAACCTCACGAGCACAAGCTAAGGGTCCTATCTCTATGTCAACCAATCCCCAAGCGCTGGGTCAAAACACCAAACTGCCATAGTTTCCATTAAGTCTGCCGATACAACTCATGGCCTCAACTGCATTGGACATAATCCACAGGCCTCTTCCACATGCACACACCAACGGAAACCTGTATCTCTAGTGCACGTGGTAACAATCTACCTCCAGTCCAGACAGGAAAGCCCAAAAACACTCAATTCAAACTGCGGTAAGGAAATCATGCCCGCGATAATCTGGTCCACTGCCGTAGCGCCCTCCAACCGGGCGGTACAGACTCATCCGCTCAATGTAGATGGTCGTCGCTCAGTCTGCCCCGACGTCGTGGCCCTATCTGCCTGAAAATGTCCCGACTGTCCACCTGAAAAAAAATATCGCCCCTGCCTGTGGTCACACTGCGGCGCAGAATGCGGCCCACCACACATGACACAGTCATCCCGCTGCTGCTGCTGATACATCGGATGTGGAAAACCTCCTGGTCTCTGTCTCCTCTGAGACTCACGACCCTCAGACTGGAATCGTGGCGGCCCCGGGGTCTCGATTTACTCGACTGTCCAAACTCAGGCGGCACTGGATGCCTATCCCCGGAGCTGGTCCCTGGCGCTCCGTCTCTCTCTGACATGATCACAGATCCTCGGTCAACCCACCGAGCATACTCAATTGCTGCATCTAACGTCGGCGCTAGCCGAGAATGCACCAAGTGATAGATATTCCGATGCAGTCCTTTCTCAACTAGCTCCACCTCCTGGGCCTCATCCAGGCGACATGGGGTACACCCCTCAACAATCGCAAAACTCGCGAACATACTCCAAAAGAGGTCGACTCCGCTGCTGCAGGAGTCTAAGATCCCCTTCCCGTTTCTGCTTACATTGTCAGGAAAGAAGGCCCTGAGCCGCAAAGCACGAAACTGGTTCCAAGTCAACAACTGCGCACCTGGTAGTCCAATAGGACGAACTCGACGCCACCAAACTCGGCGTCCTGTCAGACCATCCCAATCTCAGTAAAGCAACCACCTGGTAACTCGACCAGGGCATGTACCCACCTGGTAACTCGGCCAGGGGTATGTACCCATCTGGTAGCTCGGCCAGTGGAAAGTATCCTCCTGGTAACTCGGCCAGGGCATATGTCCTCCTGGTAACTCAGCCAGGGCATGTGCCCACCTGGTAACTTAGCCAGGGGCAATGTATCCATCTGGTAGCTCGGCCAGTGGAAAGTGTCCTCCTGGTAACTCAGCCAGGGCATGTGTCCTCCTGGTAACTCAGCCAGGGCATGTGCCCACCTGGTAACTCAGCCAGGGGCAATGTATCCATCTGGTAGCTCGGCCAGTGGAAAGTGTCCTCCTGGTAACTCGGCCAGGGCATGTGTCCTCCTGGTAACTCAGCCAGGGCATGTGCCCACCTGGTAACTCAGCCAGGGGCAATGTATCCATCTGGTAGCTCGGCCAGTGGAAAGTGTCCTCCTGGTAACTCGGGCAGGGCATGTGTCCTCCTGGTAACTCAGCCAGGGCATGTGCCCACCTGGTAACTCAGCCAGGGGCAATGTATCCATCTGGTAGCTCAGCCAGTGGAAAGTGTCCTCCTGGTAACTCGGCCAGGGCATGTGTCTACACAGCTGGGACCGCCGTCACTCCAAACGGCTCCCACAACAACACCCCACTCATAGGCGAGAAGAACCGACTGACGCGGCAAAGATCCGAAAATCCTGATAGACCAGTGCCTAGAACCCCAATCAAACAAGAACAGACTCTAGGCTCAGCCTATCGAAGTTCTCGATCCTTTACCGTTCAGGGATTTGGCCCTTCTCGGTTAAAGTGGGAAACTAACTTAACACACAAACTCCTGGGTTTCGCTCTGCTCTGATAGCTCTGCCTCCCGCTGCTCGGGTATTCATCAGGTGCGGGGTGTGTCCTCTTCACAACACGACGTCTCAGGGGTATCGCAATCCGCTGCACAATAACAAACGTCAGGACACAACAACCATACGACCAAATCCAGCGAAAGTCTAAGACATGCCATCCATTCCATAGCATTATGTTGTCTGCAACCAACATAATCGCTTAGGAGAATAAACATGCCAAATCGCTCATCCCGTCTCTTGGGAGAGGTATAAAACTCAATCAGGACTCTCGCTAAAAGTCACGACTCTCACGTAGTCATCCTAATGTCCAACCACAAGCCTAGGGTTTCTAAGTCCACCACGACCTACAACCTAGGCTCTGATACCACTCTAATCTGTCACGCCCCGGGGTCGAAACTGCGACCCGGGCTCGCTAACAGATCCGCCATCTGTACGGAAACTGCCGTACAGACGAAGCGTCTAACCTGCAAAAAGAATCAACTACAGTAAACAGATATCAGAGCTGAAAGTAAACTACGGAAAAACTAAAAACCAAACACTGTACAACTGAAAATAATACAATATCCATCTCCCAAATACGATCGTATACAAAGTCCTCTGATACAAACTCAAAAGGGAGATATCTCCAATAAAATACATCGATGTACAAGCTCTCAGTACAAAAGTATCCTCACTACAACAGTCTCTCAAACTGTAAAATGAAATACAACTCTATACCTCACAACAAAGGTCTCTCAACAGAGGAAAAAGAAGTAAGCTAATCAACTGGAACTCTCCTCTGAAGGGGTACCGCTACACTCCAACGACGGGTAGGGAACTAGCTCGCGGCTCCCTCGCCTCGGCCAGAAGGATCAGCAACAGGAGCACAGGAACAGGAGAAGAAGTTCCTGGGGAAAAGACACCACGACGGGTGTGAGAACTACTTCCCACAGTAGTTCTCAGTGGGTGCCGCCAACAAGCCCAACGGTCTGCCCACTAAGTCTACTAGAGGCATAAAATAACAAAGTAATACGGAAATAAAAGAGCTGGAAAAGGATAAAACTACAGCTACTATGCCTCTAACTAGATGCTCAAGAGGTGGAACAGATGAAAGTAAAAGTGACCACTCGCACCCAAGGTGCTCAATCGACCCAATTGATCTGACAGCCTCAAAGGGTGCGACGTCCCAACTTCCCAGGGGGTCACCCATCCTAGAACTACTCTCGCTCTAGCACGATTAACTCTCACAACCTCTTGGGTCTTGCTACCATCTAAAAAGCTAAAGCCGGGTTAAGAGCTTTAGTCCTATTATATCATTTATGTGAAGGACTATTTCAAATTCTGGGGGTGTCACATAGGGCCCAGTCAAGCCTGCGCCTGTCGACTAGGAACGCACCTGCCCACTACCTCACATCCACATGAGGACGGGATTTACGTGGGGCGTCCTGTCCGACTAACTCACCCATCGCGCAAAACTGCCTCAACAGGCCCATCATCGCATCCACTGTGGAAAACTGCCTCAACAGGCCAACCATTGCATCCACTGCGGCATCTCAGGGGGGCGCGACCCCAACTGAGGAAAATGGCGCGGCATAGAGTATCAAAAATTGGCATAAGCAGGCTATAGTGAAAATCCACGCTCACTCTCAGAACGGTAGGACTCAAGATCCCCAAAATATCCCGCACAACAGTCGGGGCACTCTCGACGACTCAGCTGATCAGCTCACACGAAACACGAGACACTAGCCTCTCCAACAGCTCGCAGCACAAAGCACACTGGCTGGAGGTACTCCACAGCCAGGAACGACCCACAACTCAAGCTAACAATACTGGTCGGACAACACTCAACGACCTGGGATCACCGTTAACCCCAACGGTTCCCAACAACACTGACCGGAAGATACTCGACGGCCCGGGAGTATCGCCTGCTCGACGACTCCCTCCCACGACAGCACAACAGGGATGCAAGACCTCCTGGGACTACCGTTTACCCAAATGGCTCCCGGCACAGATAAGCAACCCACTACAACTACCAGACTCCACTCTGCTCCCAAGCAAGAGTGCAAAAGCATCCCACACTAAAAGAAAGTCCCGACCTCTCGGCCCACTACCCGGGCGAGGATAACACTATGTCCAGTAATGAAAGAACAGTGTGGATGTCTAAGCATAAATAACCCTAGCCCAAGTGAGGATTTTCTACTGGTCTGATTACACATGCAACATATGACGGGGGTGCTAGGTCAAGTTCCAAGATAACTATATTAACAGATAATAAAAGGAATAACCATTCCTACAATCTAGCATGCTACACAAGGAAATAAACTATCATGCATAGTCCTACATCAGTAGAATTACTGTACAGTCCAAAAAGCTTGGAGATAAGGCCACCCACCTCGATTTGCCACCAATTGCTCGTAGACACTTGCAATTGGCCCCCGCGCAATCCGTACGCAAAACGATGCTTGCTGCCGGAGTTCGCACGCAAAACGGTGCACGCCGTCGAGGTTCGCACGCAAAACGAAGCACGGTGCCGGAACCCGCACGCAAAACGAAGTCCACACGCAAAACGGTGCACGCCACCGGGGTCCGCACGCAAAACGGAGCACGGTGCCGGAACCCGCGCGCAAAACGGAGTCCGCACGCAAACCGGTGCACGCCGCCGGGGTCCGCACGCAAAACGGAGCACGGTGCCAGAACACGCGCACAAAATGGAGTCCGCACGCAAAACGGTGCACGCCGCCGGGGTCTGCACGCAAAACGAAGCACGGTGCCGGAACCCCCGCGCAAAATGGAGTCCGCACGCAAAACGGTGCACGCCGCCGGGGTCCGCACGCAAAACAGAGCAGTAAAAATACGGTCCCTAACACAGATAAGAACAAGGGGTCAATCCAATGTCCAAAAGAACGCTCCAAAACTGTGCCAAAAATACCGTAAAATTAGCACACGGGACCTACCCGACTGCGCCACCGCCGCCGCCGAAACGCTCCGCCGGCGACCCCGCACGCTTCACGAGGTTCACGGCGTCCCCCACAAATCTCCTCCTCACTCCCTCTCTCGCTCGGGTGAAGAAGGAAGAAAGGAAAATGGAGAAGAAATGGCCTGCGGGGGAAAAAGGAAGAAGAAGAAGAAGAAAAAGGGGAGGAGGTGGTCCACGAACCCGGTCCACGGATCCGGTCCACGGCGCCGACCAATGGGGTGCCATCCTCCCCCGGTCCACTAGCCGGGGCGCGTGCACCGGCTGCACGCATGCGCCCCATGCGCCACGTGGCGCGCACCCAAGCGCGCCACGCGGGCGCGCAGCCTGCGCGCCACACGAGCGCGTGACACCGCGCCCGTGCAGGCGCGGGACACCCAGCGCGCCACACAGGCGCGCGTCACACCCACCCGCGCGGGCGCGAGTGGGGGGCCGCCATGTGGCGGCCCCCGCGCGATCCGCGCCGAAGCGCGCGTCTGTCGAGCCGTACAGCCGCGCTCCTCGGGATTTGTGCCGCGCCACTGCCTCGGTTTGCGTGCCGCGTCGTCTCGAAAAATGCGCACGCCTACCGGACTCCAAAACCAACAAATAAATAGTCCATCCTTAGCGATTTCGCGCGCTGAATCCAAAAACGATGTCCGTTTCTCCAAATTCTCGTCCGAAAATTTGCCGAATGCCCACTCGATCCGATTTTCGCGCCGGGTCCATTTCTGAAGTCCGATTTGCCCAATTCCAACACTAAAAATTCCCGAAGGCAACCGGAGAGGTATTCTTTTATCCAAACTTCGCTCGGAGTCCAATTTTGACATCTAAATCGTGCGAAACCACTTCTGAACACCCGACGGGTCCTCCAAATTCCCACGGGATCACCTTTTAAGCCCAAAGTGCAACACTTGTATCCAAATTGCGCGCAAACACTACCGACACACCACGCAAGCCTCCAGTGATGCAACTAAATCCCAAATCGCATCACAAAACCATTTCTGGGCCCCAACACGCGCACAAACACCCCCAACGGCGACCGAAAGCTGTAAAACAACCAGCAAACTCTACGCGGGGGATTCCGGGACCTCACATCCTCCCCCACTAAAAGAAAGTTTCGTCCTCGAAACTAAATCAAGTCCATCAGGAGTCACAAATACCACGGGTAGGTATCCATCAATATGCCTCCAGCTCCCGAAACACCACTCACTCCCCGTGATTACTCCGCAACAACAACAGCAACAAGTACGGTATGGCCCGATGTGCAATTCTCTCCTCTCTCGAGCCAGAAATTGCAACGAGCGTCCCTCGCACTCCAACAATCGCAGATCTCAAAGGGGCAAGTAAATCACGGGCGAGGAAAAACACATCACTCCTGAGCTGAGACGTGAAATACCAAAGGGCTCCAATAAAAGGCTGGGGGAAACTGAAATAACCACTAGTGCAACACGCATCAAACCACATCATGGTGTCAACCTCAACAAGACGACCCGAAGTATACCCCACACATTCATCCAATAAGGACGGGAATCCAATAAGTTGGGGTCTTCACTCGGTTACTTCCCGATCCGAAACCACTCGAGTGGACTACACAACTGCAGGCTACCCTCAAAAGGGATCCTCAAGAGACACAATCTCGTGCCACAGTTGGTCGCTCAACATGCTATCATAACCCCAACGGACCCACGGGTCGAAGTCGATCCGTCAACTAAAAAAGAACACCCTGACGGGGACCAAACCGTCGGTGAACGGGACTGAAAACTGGCTCACAAGGCGATCATAAAGCTGATGCCCAAACTCGCGGTCAAAAAGTCCGAACCATCCAAAAACTCTCACCGTTGTGTACCTACAACGTGGCATCACTGCCGTACACCAACAGCGTGGCATCACCGCCGTGTATCAACGGTGTGGCATCACCACCGTGCATCAACGGTGTGGCAACACTCAAGCATCAAGGTCTCAGATCCTCACAGTCCTATACCCAACAATACCTCAAAATCCCGGAGCTGAGGAAGGGCCAAAAGATCAACAGGCCAAAAACCAGGGCCCTAACTGCACTGGGCAGGACCAACGACACACATCTATGTGCAACACGTGATCAGGTATCTGAACCTCACGAGCACAAGCTAAGGGTCCTATCTCTATGTCAACCAATCCCCAAGCGCTGGGTCAAAACACCAAACTGCCACAGTTTCCATTAAGTCTGCCGATACAACTCATGGCCTCAACTGCATTGGACATAATCCACAGGCCTCTTCCACATGCACACACCAACGGAAACCTGTATCTCTAGTGCACGTGGTAACAATCTACCTCCAGTCCAGACAGGAAAGCCCAAAAACACTCAATTCAAACTGCGGTAAGGAAATCATGCCCGCGATAATCTGGTCCACTGCCGTAGCGCCCTCCAACCGGGCGGTACAGACTCATCCGCTCAATGTAGATGGTCGTCGCTCAGTCTGCCCCGACGTCGTGGCCCTATCTGCCTGAAAATGTCCCGACTGTCCACCCGAAAAAAAATATCGCCCCTGCCTGTGGTCACACTGCGGCGCAGAATGCGGCCCACCACACATGACACAGTCATCCCACTGCTGCTGCTGATACATCGGCTGTGGAAAACCTCCTGGTCTCTGTCTCCTCTGAGACTCACGACCCTCAGACTGGAATCGTGGCGGCCCCGGGGTCTCGATTTACTCGACTGTCCAAACTCAGGCGGCACTGGATGTCTATCCCCGAAGCTGGTCCCTGGCGCTCCGTCTCTCTCTGACATGATCACAGATCCTCGGTCAACCCACCGAGCATACTCAATTGCTGCATCTAACGTCGGCGCTAGCCGAGAATGCACTAAATGATAGATATTCTGATGCAGTCCTTTCTCAACTAGCTCCACCTCCTGGGCCTCATCCAGGCGACATGGGGTACACCGCTCAACAATCGCAAAACTCGCGAACATACTCCAAAAGAGGTCGACTCCCCTGCTGCAGGAGTCTAAGATCCCCTTCCCGTTTCTGCTTACATTGTCAGGAAAGAAGGCCCTGAGCCGCAAAGCACGAAACTGGTTCCAAGTCAACAACTGCGCTCCTGGTAGTCCAATAGGACGAACTCGACGCCACCAAACTCGGCGTCCTGTCAGACCATCCCAATCTCAGTAAAGCAACCACCTGGTAACTCGACCAGGGCATGTACCCACCTGGTAACTCGGCCAGCGGTATGTACCCATCTGGTAGCTCGGCCAGTGGAAAGTATCCTCCTGGTAACTCGGCCAGGGCATATGTCCTCCTGGTAACTCAGCCAGGGCATGTGCCCACCTGGTAACTCAGCCAGGGGCAATGTATCCATCTGGTAGCTCGGCCAGTGGAAAGTGTCCTCCTGGTAACTCGGCCAGGGCATGTGTCCTCCTGGTAACTCAGCTAGGGCATGTGCCCACCTGGTAACTCAGCCAGGGGCAATGTATCCATCTGGTAGCTCGGCCAGTGGAAAGTGTCCTACTGGTAACTCGGCCAGGGCATGTGTCCTCCTGGTAACTCAGCCAGGGCATGTGCCCACCTGGTAACTCAGCCAGGGGCAATGTATCCATCTGGTAGCTCGGCCAGTGGAAAGTGTCCTCCTGGTAACTCGGCCAGGGCATGTGTCCTCCTGGTAACTCAGCCAGGGCATGTGCCCACCTGGTAACTCAGCCAGGGGCAATGTATCCATCTGGTAGCTCGGCCAGTGGAAAGTGTCCTCCTGGTAACTCGGCCAGGGCATGTGTCTACACAGCTGGGACCGCCGTCACTCCAAACGGCTCCCACAACAACACCCCACTCATAGGCGAGAAGAACCGACTGACGCGGCAAAGATCCAAAAATCCTGATAGACCAGTGCCTAGAACCCCAATCAAACAAGAACAGACTCTAGGCTCAGCCTATCGAAGTTCTCGATCCTTTATCGTTCAGGGATTTGGCCCTTCTCGGTTAAAGTGGGAAACTAACTTAACACACAAACTCCTGGGTTTCGCTCTGCTCTGATAGCTCTGCCTCCCGCTGCTCGGGTATTCATCAGGTGCGGGGTGTGTCCTCTTCACAACACGACGTCTCAGGGGTATCGCAATCCGCTGCACAATAACAAACGTCAGGACACAACAACCATACGACCAAATCCAGCGAAAGTCTAAGACATGCCATCCATTCCATAGCATTATGTTGTCTGCAACCAACATAATCGCTTTGGAGAATAAACATGCCAAATCGCTCATCCCGTCTCTTGGGAGAGGTATAAAACTCAATCAGGACTCTCGCTAAAAGTCACGACTCTCACGTAGTCATCCTAATGTCCAACCACAAGCCTAGGGTTTCTAAGTCCACCACGACCTACAACCTAGGCTCTGATACCACTCTAATCTGTCACGCCCCGGGGTCGAAACTGCGACCCGGGCTCGCTAACAGATCCGCCATCTGTACGGAAACTGCCGTACAGACGAAGCGTCTAACCTGCAAAAAGAATCAACTACAGTAAACAGATATCAGAGCTGAAAGTAAACTACGGAAAAACTAAAAACCAAACACTGTACAACTGTAAAATAATACAATATCCATCTCCCAAATACGATCGTATACAAAGTCCCCTGATACAAACTCAAAAGGGAGATATCTCCAATAAAATACATCGATGTACAAGCTCTCAGTACAAAAGTATCCTCACTACAACAGTCTCTCAAACTGTAAAATGAAATACAACTCTATACCTCACAACAAAGGTCTCTCAACAGAGGAAAAAGAAGTAAGCTAATCAACTGGAACTCTCCTCTGAAGGGGTACCGCTACACTCCAACGACGGGTAGGGAACTAGCTCGCGACTCCCTCGCCTCGGCCAGAAGGATCAGCAACAGGAGCACAGGAACAGGAGAAGAAGTTCCTGGGGAAAAGACACCACGACGGGTGTGAGAACTACTTCCCACAGTAGTTCTCAGTGGGTGCCGCCAACAAGCCCAACGGTCTGCCCACTAAGTCTACTAGAGGCATAAAATAACAAAGTAATACGGAAATAAAAGAGCTGGAAAAGGATAACTCTACAGCTACTATGCCTCTAACTAGATGCTCAAGAGGTGGAACAGATGAAAGTAAAAGTGACCACTCGCACCCAAGGTGCTCAATCGACCCAATTGATCTGACAGCCTCAAAGGGTGCGACGTCCCAACTTCCCAGGGGGTCACCCATCCTAGAACTACTCTCGCTCTAGCACGATTAACTCTCACAACCTCTTGGGTCTTGCTACCATCCAAAAATCTAAAGCCGGGTTAAGAGCTTTAGTCCTATTATATCATTTATGTGAAGGACTATTTCAAATTCTGGGGGTGTCACATAGGGTCCAGTCAAGCCTGCGCCTGTCGACTAGGAACGCACCTGCCCACTACCTCACATCCACATGAGGACGGGATTTACGTGGGGCGTCCTGTCCGACTAACTCATCCATCGCGCAAAACTGCCTTAACAGGCCCATCATCGCATCCACTGCGGAAAACGGCCTGAACAGGCCAACCATCGCATCTACTGCGGCATCTCAAGGGGGCGCGACCCCAACTGAGGAAAATGGCGCGGCATAGAGTATCAAAAATTGGCATAAGCAGGCTATAGTGAAAATCCACGCTCACTCTCAGAACGGTAGGACTCAAGATCCCCAAAATATCCCTCACAACAGTCGAGGCACTCTCGACGACTCAGCTGATCAGCTCACACGAAACACGAGACACTAGCCTCTCCAACAGCTCGCAGCACAAAGCACACTGGCTGGAGGTACTCCACAGCCAGGAACGACCCACAACTCAAGCTAACAATACTGGTCGGACAACACTCAACGACCTGGGATCACCGTTAACCCCAACGGTTCCCAACAACACTGACCGGAAGATACTCGACGGCCCGGGAGTACCGCCTGCTCGACGACTCCCTCCCACGACAGCACAACAGGGATACAAGACCTCCCGGGACTACCGTTTACCCAAACGGCTCCCGGCACAGATAAGCAACCCACTACAACTACCAGACTCCACTCTGCTCCCAAGCAAGAGTGCAAAAGCATCCCACACTAAAAGAAAGTCCCGACCTCTCGGCCCACTACCCGGGCGAGGATAACACTATGTCCAGTAATGAAAGAACAGTGTGGATGTCTAAGCATAAATAACCCTAGCCCAAGTGAGGGTTTTCTACTGGTCTGGTTACACATGCAACATATGACGGGGGTGCTAGGTCAAGTTCCAAGATAACTATATTAACAGATAATAAAAGGAATAACCATTCCTACAATCTAGCATGCTACACAAGGAAATAAACTATCATGCATAGTCCTACATCAGTAGAATTACTGTACAGTCCAAAAAGCTTGGAGATAAGGCCACCCACCTCAATTTGCCACCAATTGCTCGTAGACACTTGCAATTGGCCCCCACGCGATCCGCACGCAAAACGATGCTCGCTGCCGGAGTCCGCATGCAAAACGGTGCACGCCGCTGGGTTTCGCACGCAAAACGAAGCACGGTGCCGAAACCCGCGCGCAAAACGAAGTCCGCACGCAAAACTGTGCACGCCACCGGGGTCCGCACATAAAACGGAGCACGGTGCAGGAACCCACGCGCAAAACAGAGTCCGCACGCAAAACGGTGCACGCCGCCGAGGTACGCACGCAAAACGGAGCACGGTGCCGGAACCCGCGCTCAAAACGGAGTCCGCACGCAAAACGGTGCACGCTGCCGGGGTCCGCACGCAAAACGAAGCACGGTGCCGGAACCCGCGCGCAAAACGGAGTCCGCACGCAAAACGGTGCACGCCGCCGGGGTCCGCATGCAAAACGAAGCACGATGCCGGAACCCGCGCGCAAAACGGAGTCCGCACGCAAAACGGTGCACGCCGCCGAGGTCCGCACGCAAAACGGAGCAGTAAAAATACGGTCCCTAACACAGATAAGAACAAGGGGTCAATCCAATGTCCAAAAGAACGCTCCAAAACTGTGCCAAAAATACCGTAAAATTAGCACACGGGACCTACCCGACTGCGCCACCGCCGCCGCCGAAATGCTCCGCCGGCGACCCTGCACGCTTCACGAGGTTCACGGCGTCCCCCACAAATCTCCTCCTCACTCCCTCTCTCGCTCGGGTGAAGAAGGAAGAAAGGAAAATGGAGAAGAAATGGCCTGCGGGGGAAAAAGGAAGAAGAAGAAGAAGAAAAAGGGGAGGAGGTGGTCCACGAACCCGGTCCACGGATCCGGTCCACGGCGCCGACCAATGGGGTGCCATCCTCCCCCGGTCCACAAGCCGGGGCGCGTGCACCGGGTGCACGCACGCGCCCCATGCGCCACGTGGCTCGCACCCAAGCGCGCCACGCGGGCGCGCAGCCCGCGCGCCACACGAGCGCGTGACACCGCGCCCGTGCAGGCGCGGGACACCCAGCGCGCCACACGGGCGCGCGTCACACCCGCCCGCGCGGGCGCGAGTGGGGGGCCGCTACGTGGCGGCCCCCGCGCGATCCGCGCCGAAGCGCGCGTCTGCCGCGCCGTACAGCCGCGCTCCTCGGGATTTGTGCCGCGCCATTACCTCGGTTTGCGTGCCGCATCGTCTCGAAAAACGCGCACGCCTACCGGACTCCAAAACCAACAAATAAATAGTCCATCCTTAGCGATTTCGCGCGCTGAATCCAAAAACGATGTCCGTTTCTCCAAATTCTCGTCCGAAAATTTGCCGAATGCCCACTCGATCCGATTTTCGCGCTGGGTCCATTTCTGAAGTCCGATTTGCCCAATTCCAACACTAAAAATTCCCGAAGGCAACCGGAGAGGTATTGTTTTATCCAAACTTCGCCCGGAGTCCAATTTTGACATCTGAATCGCGCGAAACCACTTCTGAACACCCGACGGGTCCTCCAAATTCCCACGGGATCACTTTTTAAGCCCAAAGTCCAACACTTGTATCCAAATTGCGCGCAAACACTACCGACACACTACGCAGGCCTCCAGTGATGCAACTAAATCCCAAATTGCATCACAAAACCATTTCTGGGCCCCAACACGCGCACAAACACCCCCAACGGCGACCGAAAGCTGTAAAACAACCAGCAAACCCTACGCGGGGGATTCCGGGACCTCACACCGCCGCCGCACCCCGGGCGGCTGGGTCGCACCGCGTGCGGTGCCGCGCGGGGCTGGTGCCTGCCCCGCGCGGCCGCACCGCATGCGGCGCCCCGCGGGGCTGGTGCCCGCGCGGCCGCACCGCATGCGGCGCCCCGCGGGGCTGGTGCCCGCGCGGCTGTGCCCCATGCAGCGCCGCGCGGGGCGGGTGCCCGCGCGGCCACACCGAGTGCGGTGCCTCGTGGGGCGGGGTCGCGTTGTCCGTCGCACGCCGCTATCGCAGCCACCGCTGAGTCTTCGTTGTGCTGTTGTGTGTCCGGAAACCCGGTCTTTTCCTACAAGCAAGTTTAAATCTTACCTACTATTCTTTTGGGGACTTTTTAGGTCCGGGAGCCGGTTGCGAGCGCGAATCAGCTTCAGGTGTCCCAGTCCTTACACTTTGAGGTGGGTACTGTTGTGGTATTTCCAAGTACGGTTTCAATTGTGACGTGTGAGAGTAAAGTAGATGTACCATTTGTTATTGTCTAACCCCTATTGCATGAGAATCCTGTTGGGTTGTACTAATATGGATCTAAATAGGGGAAAAAACACCTAGAGGGGGGTGAATAGGTGTAAACAATAAACACTCAAAAATCGTTGCGCAATAAAACCCAATGCGGAAATAAAAAATAACACGCAAGATTTTTACGTGGAAAAACTCCAAACCGGAGTAAAAAAACCACGGGACCGATAACACGGCGAAATCCACTAGAATTAAAACACGTGCAAGGTGATATAACGTACTCACAGACGACTCAACCTTTTACCATACGCTCCTAGTCGATCTTCTTCGCTCGCTCCACGACGCTTCTCGAATCCACGATCCGCGCCCAACGCTGAATCCACAGCATCCAACGTCTAGTCCACGACGTCCGACCGAATCCACGATCTTCACCCAGTAGCACGCTTCGAATCCACGAACGTACCTCGCTCCGAATCCACGAGAGCGGTTGCACCTTGAATCCACAAGGCCACGCGAGTCCACGCGCCGATTTAGGGTAAATCGTTGTTTTTTGGGTGGTGATGATCCGCCGAATACTTAGATTAGAAATAGATCGGAAATACCATCTAAGTATTCATTGATTTGATTCTACTCAAAATCTGAGTATGGAAAACCTAGAATCAAATCAATCAATATAGATGAAGAAACATAGAATTAATCTATTGATTTCCTTTCTTCTCTATATGTGGATCTTTCTCTTTCGGTATATTTTTTCTATGTTTTACCGAATAAAATTTATTTTTCTTCTTATTGTTAAACCCTAAAAAAAATGAATCATAGGGTCTATTTATAGGTTAGAAACCATTGGAAGAAGATACGGATCAAAAACAACCGTTTCTGAAAATTTTTACGGACGGCGATCCGGATCGGGGTTACTGTGATCCGGATCGTCGTAAAGAGATTGACGATTCCAGAAATCCAGGGTTCGGGATCCGGATCGGATTCCTGATCCGGATCGTTCATACAATTTGGAAAACATAACATTCGGGATCCGGATCACAATCTGCTGGATCCGGATTGAAGTATTGTATGAACAACAACCTTCGGGATCCGGATCACTGGCTCTGATCCGGATCCTGAACATGTCCCATGTCCAGTTTTTGATTTTTATGCAATTAAAATTCTTCCAGGTGTTTCTACACTACAAGAAGTATTCGGATCACCAAAATCTTTAGTTAAACATACCTGATCCTTTTGAATTCTTCTTTCTTGAGATTGAGGTATATGATCCAAAGTTCTTTCATCTTCAATCTTCAAGACTTAACACTTTCACGAAATACGCCAACTCAAATTCCGTAACAATCTCCCCCTTTGGCGGTTTCGTGACAAAACACAAATCCACAAAAGAAAATTCAAAAAGGTATTTTTGTTGCTATCACCATACAACAAAAATTTACAATGGAGATCCAAAAATTAAAAACATGAGATAAACTCCTAAGACAGACTCTAGACTTAGACATCTGTAATCTCTGCACAAAGAAATCATTCTTGACAAAAGAATTCGTTAGATACCTCAAGAATTGAAACATACAAAACCAAGTACAGAGATAGAGTTTATTCTCATCATGACATTTGAAAAATCAGATATGTAAGAGAATCATAGACAAAAACCAACATATCTTCTAAGCATTCAAAAACCAAATGTCACAAGATGTTAGTCCAACATCAACTTGTTAGTCATATTACATGCCCAAATAGTTAGTCAAATAGTTAGTAGGAACATGCAACAAATCATCAAATAAAAAACAAAGTTGAAGTTGAAGTCATACTTACCTTAATGTTCACACATTCACACAGTTTTCACATCATCATCATCATTGTATCATCATTGTTCAAGTTCTCTCTAAACTCTCTCCCCCTTTTTGTCACAAAACAAAGCCAAAACGTAGTCAAAACTACTAAATGTAAGGAGAGTTAGAAGTTCCATTAACTTGAAAAACCTAAGAACTGAACTAAAATAAAGTAAAAAGAGAACTAAATCCTAAAAGGTCTGCACAAATCTACACAAAAAGAAAAGCCTGCACGCAATCTTGTTTAGTCTGAAGTGTCTGAACTGGCACAGCTCAGTTTGCTTAAAATCCCCTTAAGCATCTTCGAAATATTAGAATATTTCTTCTTGATTTTCTTATGCTCAGATGAAATGTGCTGAAGATCTCTGGACAGCCTTTCCTGTTCAGCAGACAGTCTTTGCTGTTCTTGGCGAATGGATGCCAACGCATCTGTGTCAGCAGACATTCTTTCGGAGGTTGATGGATTCTGCGTAGATGTAGATGGTGCATTCTGGCCCTCAGTCCATGGTGACTTACTCTGTAGAATTCCAGAAAGTGAGCGTGCTCTAGTAAGAGGCTCAGTAATCTGAATACCGCTTCTGTTGACACTTCTTCGTCTTGTATATTGTCTCGTCGTTGAGGCAGATTTCTTTAGCTTTTTGTTCTTCAAAAATTCCCTATCTTCCTCATCAATTTTTTGTTGAACCTCTTTGAAAAACTCTTCCCATTCTTCATCATCATAGTCAGAGCTATCATCAGTTTTTGTCTTGTCTCGAGGTGAGTCAACTTGTTCTTCTTTAACAGTTGCACGGGTGTGCACCATTGTGACCAACAGCAAGATTAACCAGGAGAATGCCATTGAAGAAAGTGCTTTTAAGAAATTTGAAATCCTGTGAACACCGACTCAAGAACACATGAAAAATTGTCAATTTTCAAAAATTTGAAAAATTGTACCTAAACAATCATAATCATGTAGAGAAGCCAAGAATCAAATTAGTTTTGCAAAAAGAATTTTAAAAATAGATCAATCGCATGATTTTCAAAAATTCCTCTTTTATGCCCTAAAACCGAATTTTTAGAAATCGAAGCCCAAAAATTCGTTTAACTTGAGAAAACCCAGCATATAATCAAAACTAATCAACCCAGAGTTCTTATTTCAAAAGAAATTTGATCAAAAACCATTCACAAACGAAAAAGATCCATGTTTTCTACTCACGTTTTGAGCAAACAAGCAAAAACTGTGAAAAACCGAGATTTTGATCAATAAAACTTACTTGGAATCGAAGAACTTGAGTTTGGAAAGCTCCAAGATGCAAGAAATCTAGAGAGAGAAGCTCTAGAGACTTGAGAACAAAAGATTAGGGTAAAAGAAATCAAATCCCTTTCGTTCTATTAAGAACCCTAGCCGTGATCCGGATCGGATCGAGATTTCGATCCGGATCGGCTACCCGCAGGAAGAAGCCTGCGTTCGGGATCCGGATCACTTACCCCGATCCGGATCGGCTTCAACTTTTTCTCCAGAAAATTTTAGAAAAATTCCATAAAATCCAGAAAAAGTATGTAAGCACTTTACCATATCAACTTTAAACAAAAATCATCGTTTCATACAACAAGAAATAGATTATACTAAATCTATCAAAAATACTCAAAAATGAAACGAAAATTTATGGAAATTAAAACTCTTAAAGTTGAACAACTTCAATTACATCTATCCTGATCTTATGCGTAATGCCTTTATCAAATCATCAATTTTGGTAAAGAAAATGAAGTACCAAGATCAATAGATGTTTGAAATCCCAGATAAGTTAGATAATATATCTAGACAATCTGTTGAAGGAGTGGCTCTTTGAGCATCTTTTATCAAAAATCCCACCTTATACCAACCATGAAATATGACTGAGTCAAGTATTTCAATATGCATTTCATCAACAATTTAAAAACAAAAATTTGCTTTGCATACATGGGGTATCTTTTTCTTTTTCTTTTTCCTCCATGTGGTGGTAGTTTTCACACTCCTCATTGGGATGTAACTCTTTCCACATCTTTTGAGCATTTTATATTTCTTTGACTCCCCCTCAATTGGCTATCAATTATTTAATATATAAGGTATTCAACCAAAAATTGATCTCGCATTCATACTCGACTAAGCAATCAAATAAGATAATGACTATACCAAGAGATCATTGAGAGAGAAATTGACTTTGATCACTTAAAAGATGACTTAATTAACATAAATGATCATTGCAACATCGAAATATTATGATATCAAAAGCATAATAGATTTCTAAATGTGTGAAAGGATGCAATTAAAGTCAATTATAATTTATGCTCAATTAATGTACTATGAACAAAACAAAAACAAAAACAAAACCTAACCTAAGCAAAGGTTTCAAAAAGATTATTTCAAGGAAAGCATGCCAATTGCTTTACGCAAATGAATAAAACGTTTTTGATCCAAAGGTTTTGTTAAAATATCAGCTAATTGATCCTCAGTTGAAATATGTGAAAGTTGAAGAATATTTGATTCAACTAGCTCTCTAAGAAAATGATATCTAAGTTCAATATGTTTTGTTCTAGAGTGCAACACAGGGTTTTTTGAAATGTTAATAGCACTAGTGTTGTCACATAAAATGGTTACCGAAGATGCTGAAATCCGGAAATCGCTCAACACGCTTTTCATCCAAATCAATTGGGTTGAACAACTTCCAGCAGAAATATACTCTGCTTCGGCAGTCGAGAGTGCTATGCAATTCTGCTTTTTACTGTGCCATGCGACAAGGCAATGGCCAAGATAGAAGCATGCACCACTCGTGCTTTTCCGGTCATCCACTGATCCAGCCCAATCGGCATCTGAGTATCCAACAATATCCAAACTTGTTCCCATAGGATACCAAATTCCGAAATTGATTGTACCTTTAATATATCGGATGATCCGTTTCACCGCTTTCAGGTGAACCTCCTTCGGTGCTGATTGATATCTCGCGCAAATCCCAACACTGAAGGATATATCCGGGCGACTAGCCGTGAGATAAAGTAGACTTCCAATCATACTGCGATACAGTTTCTCGTCTACATTCTCACTATGTGATTCACTTCCAAGTCCCTTATGGCTAGTTCCCATTGGAGTCGGAAAATCCTTAGAATTTTCTAGATCAAACTTTTTGACCAACTCCATGCATACTTGGATTGACACAAGTGAATGCCTTCATCGTTTTGTTTAACTTGTAATCCAAGAAAATAAGTCAATTCGCCCATCATGGACATCTCAAATTCGCTTTCCATGGTCTCCGCGAATTTAGAAGCATCATTATCTCTTGTTGCGCCAAAAACAATGTCATCGACATAGATTTGAGCAACTATGAAATTGTTTTGATAATGCTTCACAAAGAGAGTCCTGTCAGCTCCCCCTCGAGTATAGCCCTTTTCCAAAAGGTGCTTTGTCAACCTTTCGTACCATGCTCGCGGTGCTTGTTTCAGACCGTAAAGAGCCTTTTTCAGACGAAAAACATGGTTAGGTAGTTTATGATCCACAAAACCTTTCGGTTGAGCCACATAAACTTCCTCATTTAAAAATCCATTTAAAAATGCGCTCTTAACGTCCATTTGAAATAATTTGATTTTAAAATGACAAGCTATCGCAAATAAGATACGAATGGACTCGAGTCTAGCTACAGGGGCGAAAGTTTCATCAAAGTCTATACCTTCTACTTGAGAGTAGCCTTGAGCAACTAACCTTGCTTTGTTCCTGATGATAGTACCATCTTCATTTTTCTTGTTCTTGAAAATCCATTTGGTACCTATCACATTGTGTTGCTTCGGAGGCTTCGTTAATTCCCAGACTTTGTTTCGCTCAAATTGATGGAGCTCTTCCTGCATTGCTTCAATCCAGTAGTCATCTTGAAGAGCTTCATCAACATTCTTTGGTTCGATTTGAGATACGTAGCATGCGAATCCGCAAACCAATTGTCTCCGAGTTCTAACTCCTTCTTGTGGATCTCCAATGATGTTCGATTCAGGATGATCCTTGGAGATGCGTAACGTTTGAGGTAAAGGAGTAGTCGGAGGTACACGAGATGATTCCTGCACATCAGATAAGCTTGAAGAACCGTTAGATGCATCAACATTATTATCGAAAGAATTGTTAGAAGAAGATGCATTAGCAGGTGTATCATCATCAAGAGAGATATCGAGGGTAGATTTTTCAGATTCAAAGTGAAAAGCTTCATCTACCTTAACATTTATCGATTCTACGATCGTCTTAGATTCTAAGTTAAAAACTCGATATGCTCTGCTGTTTGTAGAATAACCTAAGAAAATCCCTTCGTCACTTCGAGAGTCAAATTTTCCAAGATTCTCGCGGTCACGCAAAATAAAACACCGACTCCCAAAGATACGAAAATATTTGATGTTAGGTTTTCTACAAAACCATAGTTCATATGGTGTATTCAAAGTCCCCGGGCGCAAATACACTCGATTAATTACATAGACAGCCGTGTTCACCGCTTCAGCCCAAAAATATAACGGTAGGTTCCGGCTATGAAGCATAACACGAGCCATCTCCTGTACGACCCTGTTTTTGCGCTCGACTACACCATTCTGTTGAGGTGTATAGGGTGCTGAGAATTCATGTTTAATGCCATTTGAAATGCAAAAATCAATGAATTTAGAATTTATGAATTCTCCACCTCTATCACTTCTAACACGAGTAATCTTTTCATTCTTTTCAATCATAATACGATGGCAGATTTCGTGAAAAGAATCAAAAGTATCAGCTTTTTCTTTTAAAAATGCTACCCAAGTATATCTAGAAAAATCATCAACCAATAAGAAAATATACCATTTACCTCCCAAGGATGGTTGACGAGTTGGCCCCATTAAATCCATGTGCAAAAGTTCCAAAGGCCGTTTTGTACCTATGTGGTTCAAGTTCTTGTGTGCAGTCCTAGACTGTTTTCCCTTTTGGCAACCGCCACACACAATGTTTTGTTCAAAAGAAAGTTTAGGAACCCCCTTGACCACATCTTTGTTCGAAATTCTAGCAAGTTCCTTAAAGTTTATGTGACCTAGCCTTTCATGCCAAAGTGTTTCATTTTTCAAAGAAGCTAGGTTACATTTTTCAGAAAATTTACTAGGAACAACATAACAATTGTTTTCTGATCTAACCCCTTTTAAAAAGAAAACATGGTCCTTATCAGTTACAGTACATTCTACAGATGAAAAATTAACTGAATAACCATTATCACAAAGTTGACTTATGCTTATGAGGTTAGTCTTAAGGCCATGACAAATAACACATTTTTCAAAATCGGGCCATCCGGAATAGCTACCGTTCCCTTTCCAACAATTTTGGAAGACCGACCGTCTCCGAAAACAACAAGTCCTCCGGAGATTTTCTCAAAGTTTTGAAAACAGTTTTTGTCACCGGTCATGTGACGGGAACACCCGCTATCCAGATACCAAGACGAACTATCATATGCATGCAAGGAAACATTGGTAACAAGACAAGGAAAAATTTCACCTTTGCGCACCCAAACCTTTTTGGAATGCGTCGGTAATGGTCGTGAAGTTACTCGCCTAGGTGAAAGCGTCTTGTTCGAAGATTGCTGCTCCTTGATGAAGTCGTCTTGCGCGGTGAACTACCAAGGCTCTTTTCCTTTGAAGAGTTTGCATTGATTTCTGAGGAATCACCCTTTTGGTAGTCATTGCAAGAGGTGCTTGAGGTGTGCGTTTGGCTCCCATCTTGCAATTTCTCCTTATGTGCCCTGAAATGCCACAACGAAAACATACCTTAGATCTTGACGATCCCGAGGAGGATGAGTAGGCTTGTTGTCGTTGCTTGTCGTGAATTCCGGTGTCGGAGGAGGAGATACCGACTGAGGCACAAATACTGTCCCACTCGAACTTGGAATGTCTCCAGTTTGAGTGTACCCGAGGCCGAACTTATTTGTTTGACCAAGACCAAGAAGTCTGTCCAACTTACTCCTTCCAGAAGAGAATCGCTTTAAGTCATCCTTTAGTTGGAGAATGGTCTTTGTCATTTCCATTTTATCCTGTCGAGCCTCGTCGTAGAGCTTTGAGAAATAATTCGCTTTATCCACCAAATTTGTATGTTCTTTCTCGAGAAGCTCATTGGACTCTTGAAGGGAAACATTTGCTTTGAATAAATTATCCCTTTCCTCTTCAAGAGCGTTTGAGAGAGAAGATGCCCTTTTCGCTTCTTCTTCGAGATCCTGCAATCTCCCTCTCAAACTCCGGTTTTGCTTTGCCAGTTTCTTTGAATCCCTCAAAAGCTTATGGTAGGCAAGAGCAAAATCTTCACCTTCAGAATTGCTCGATTCGCTGTCCGTAGCGTTCTTTTCAACAGGGAGGAGTTGGACAAGGAATCGGAGGTACTAGCCATCAAGCACATGAAGGGTGAAGATGTAGACGCGTGGAATGCTGTCGCGTTGTCTTCTTCATCACTTGAGGATGACTCATTTGACGTGGAGTTGTCATCCCAAGTAACGACTTGCATCGCTTTCTTCTTTGCCGGATTCTTGTTGGGACACTCCGTTGCAATGTGGCCGTAGCCTCGACATTTGAAGCACTGTACTTGTCCCTCTGAACTTTTCTTATCCTTTGAGAAGTTCTCTTGCTTTCTTGACTTGTAGCTTGAAGAACCCTTGCCTTTCTTGGACTTTCCGAAGGATGGAGTTTTGCTTGAATTACCCCTTCGAAAGTTGCGGCGAAACTTCCTTGTCAAGAGAGCGAGCTGCTTCTCAAAGTCCTCCATAGATAGGTTCTCGTCATCGTCCGAGGAGGATGAATCCGCGTCTTCTTCTTTAGTTGATTTCAATGCATAACCTGAAGACTTAGAAGAGGATGCCTTTCCAGAAGAATAGTTAGTAGGAAATGTCATTTCATAAGTTTGTAATGCACCAACTAATTCTTCTACACGCATTTCGTCCGGGTGTTTAATTGTTTCAATGGCTGCGACCTTCGGGCGAAATCGTTCAGGAAGAGTTCTTAGAATTTTTCTTACAACTTTAAATTCTGGAATCTTCTCTCCCAAGTTAGCACATGAGTTTACGATGTCTTGCAATCGTGTGTAATAGTCAGTGAAAGATTCATTTTCTGCCATAGAAATAGAGTCAAACTTGCTCGTAAGCATTTGCAGTTTCTGAATCTTCACAAGGTTAGTTCCCTCATGCGTAACTTGAAGAACATCCCAGATTTCTTTCGCAGTCTCACATGCCGAGACGCGAGAGAACTCTGTTTGTGACAAAGCATTAAATAGAGCATTAATTCCTTTGCCATTGTAAGAAGATGAATCTATCTCTTCCTTGGTCCATTTCGACCTAGGTTTTAAGGTGCGAACATCAGAAATAATTTCAGTTGGATTAGACCATCCTAATTCAATTGATTGCCACACCCTTTCGTCGATGGAAATTAAAAAGGCTTTCATCCGTACTTTCCAGTACGCATAATTTGTTCCATCAAAGAAAGGGGGTCGATTGATGTTTCCACCTTCAACCATTGTTTACAACCCTATTCCCGCTCTGATACCACTTGTTGGGTTATACTAATATGGATCTAAATAGGGGAAAAAACACCTAGAGGGGGGTGAATAGGTGTAAACAATAAACACTCAAAAAATCATTGCGCAATAAAACCCAATGCGGAAATAAAAAATAACACGCAAGATTTTTACGTGGAAAAACTCCAAACCGGAGTAAAAAACCACGGGACCGATAACACGGCGAAATCCACTAGAATTAACACACGTACAAGGTGATATAACGTACTCACAGACGACTCAACCTTTTACCATACGCTCCTAGTAGATCTTCTCCGCTCGCTCCACGACGCTTCTCGAATCCACGATCCGCGCCCAACGCTGAATCCACAGCGTCCAACGTCGAGTCCACGACGTCCGACCGAATCCACGGTCTTCACCCAGTAGCACGCTTCGAATCCACGAACGTACCTCGCTCCGAATCCACGAGAGCGGTTGCACCTTGAATCCACAAGGCCACGCGAGTCCACGCGCCGATTTAGGGTAAATCGTTGTTTTTTGGGTGGTGATGATCCGCCGAATACTTAGATTAGAAATAGATCGGAAATACCATCTAAGTATTCATTGATTTGATTCTACTCAAAATCTGAGTATGGAAAACCTAGAATCAAATCAATCAATATAGATGAAGAAACATAGAATTAATCTATTGATTTCCTTTCTTCTCTATATGTGGATCTTTCTCTTTCGGTATATTTTTCTATGTTTTACCGAATAAAATTTTATTTTTCTTCTATTGTTCATAACCCTAAAAAATGAATCATAGGGTCTATTTATAGGTTAGAAACCATTGGAAGAAGATACGGATCAAAAACAACCGTTTCTGGAAATTTTACGGACGGCGATCCGGATCGGGGTTACTGTGATCCGGATCGTCGTAAAGAGATTGACGATTCCAAAAATCCAAGGGTTCGGGATCCGGATTGGATTCCTGATCCGGATCGTTCATACAATTTGGAAAACATAACATTCGGGATCCGGATCACAATCTGCTAGGATCCGGATTGAACCATTGTATGAACAACACCCTTCGGGATCCGGATCACTGGCTCTGATCCGGATCCTGAACATGTCCCATGTCCAGTTTTTGATTTTTATGCAATTAAAATTCTTCCAGGTGTTTCTACACTACAAGAAGTATTCGGATCACCATTAATCTTTAGTTAAACATACCTGATCCTTTTGAATTCTTCTTTCTTGAGATTGAGGTATATAATCCAAAGTTCTTTCATCTTCAATCTTCAAGACTTAACACTTTCACGAAATACGCCAACTCAAATTCCGTAACAAATCCCTTTTATTTCTAACTGTGGTGACTGAGTGTCGTGGTGCATTACTATACGCCGGTTTCGGCATTGGTGCTCATGGTTGCTTACACGCACACCAGCGGTTTGGCCACCGCAACGATGTACTTTTCCGGATGGGTGGTCCGTCGACCCGTGTACCCCACAAGGTGGCATAGTGGGGACCCCTCGCGGTTACTTTAGGGGCTTCATAAGTGCCGTGGAGGTGTTGGTGGTAACAAGGTGCGAGCAAGGTGTACTTTTCGTTGGGGGTCTTTAGACCTTCTGGCAGGTGCTTTGTTTCTGACTAAACAGGAGATACGGTGTAGAGTCCTGGCGTTCCAATGCCTTTGTATACCTTCTTTTTATGATGGGATGGTTAGGAAAACTTTTCACTGTGTTTTCTGCAATGGACTGGCCTGGACCGCGAGTATTTTTCTACGACTGAGCTCGAAAAACGGAGGACGGCAAAGCGAACGGAATCGGTTTCCGACTTACGGATCTCCCGGAATGGGGGTCAAAGCGTTTGCCTTTGAGTGGTGAATCGGAATCCGTGCTAAGTGGCCGGCACGAGGCGGTCGGATGGGATCTGTCTCTGATCAGTTTCTTTGATCTTATTTATGTTATTGGTTTATTTTAATTATTTTTTTGTAATACCTCGACCTTCCGGTTTTTCGTTTTGGTTTTAATTGAATCTTTTTAGTGTTAGGGGGGGGGGGTTGAAAGTTCGAGAACTTCTAGGCAGACCGTCGGGGCTCGCAGGTATTTTTAGGTGTTAGAGCTCGCGAAACGGAGAATGGCGGCGAAATCAGATTCGAATTTCGACCCCGGGATCTCCCAGAATAAATTTCTGAAGGTAACCAGCAGTTCCGGGTGCATCGAAAAGCGTGCGGGCGATCGGCACGCTTTTCGAGGTAAGATTGGACCCCTGGTCCGCACCCGATCGTTAAGTGTTGAGTTTGGGGATTAGGGTTTTTATTTTCCTTTTCTCATCGCTTTGGATGGTGCGTTAGGGTTTCGGGGGCGTACAAAAAAAAAAAGGAAAAAGTCCCAATCCCCCTTTCTCAATTCAAGTATTGGCGTATAGAACCGAGGAAAGGAGAAGGAAAAAAAAAAAGGGGGGGGGGGAATCCATCTCTCATGGGGTTCTACGTTGGCGACAGGAAGGACGATCGCACTTCCTGCGAAATCCGGCGAAAACGAGGTGAGCGTTTTGGGTCTTCCCGTTGTCTTACGGTATGAGTTTTCCCTTTTGTCGGGTCGCGTGCGAGGCAAGTTTGGTACTAAACGGGAGGCCGCCGCCGCCGTGGTTAAACGGGAGGCCGCCGCCGCCGTTACCGTGTTCACGAAGTCATCGCCGCAGCCACCGTGATCGCGTGGTCGCAACCGGAGCCGAAAAAGGGGGCCGTACGGTTCACTAGGGCATACCTCAGGCCGCGGTCCACCGCGCCGGCATGCACCCGGCGCACGTGTCCGCGGCCCGGGACCGCGAACCCGGCGCATGGTAGGGTGCGCCAGGCCGCGCGGTCCACCGGGCCGGCGTGCACCCGGCGCACGCCTCCGCGGCCCGGGACCGCGAACCCGGCGCATGGTAAGGATCGCCAGGCCGCGCGGTCCACCGGGCCGGCGTGCACCCGGCACGCGCCTCCGCGGCCTGGGACCGCAGACCCGGCGCACGGGTGGGTGCGCCAGGCCGCACGGTGCACGCCATAGGCGTGCACCCGGTGCTCGTCGCGCGGCGGGGGAGGCGATGAACCCGGTGCGCGCCTTCACCCGTGCGCGGCCCGGCCCAAGCCGCGGCGGTCCACCGCCTGCGGCGTGCTCCCAGCCCGCGTCGCGGCCGCCTGCTGCCGTGGACCCGGTCCACGCCTGGTTTCGTGCACTAGGGTTCAGAAAAGGAGTCCAGAAACTCCGTTTGTGGCCCGTTTCGTCCCGTTTTTCAGCGTTTTTGACCACGACGATGTTTTTATCATTATTACTTACTGTAGTTTTTTCGGGCACAGGGTGGGAGTGTTTTTAGCGAGAGTTCCGTACACCTTCCTCTTCGCGTTTCAGGTGGGTACCCCTTAGAACCTCTTGCGCATATTCTCGTTACTATTATGTCTCATTGTCATCATATTTGTGGCGACTGAGGGTTCCGGTGCAGGGGGATACATTCTGTTATAGGGAATTCTTCCGGTGTTTGAATTACGGTATTGTGGGAAAGGTGTAACAGTAAGTAGTTGCATCATTTAATATTGTTAACTCCTGTTATCATTTATCATATGCTCTTATTGATGATATAGCGACCAAGTGTCGCGGTGCCTATGTTATGTATGTGTATGTGGTTACTATGCTCGAGGCTGCAGCACGCGCACCCGCGGTTTGGCCACCGCAAAGGGTGTGCTTTTCCGGAAAAGTGGTCCATGACCCGTGTATACCCACGAGGTGACGTAGTGGGGCCCCTGTAGTTGTGGGGTTTGGATGCGCCAAGGTGTGAGCGGTGCGATCTGTCGGTTTAGTTGTCCGACGTGAGAGCGGTGCGATCCGTCGGTTTAGTTGTCCGACGTGAGAGCGGTGCGATCCGTCGGTTTAGTTGTCCGACGTGAGAGCGGTGCGATTCGTCGGTTTAGTTGTCCGACGTGGTCGGGTATTGCAGGGTTACAGGTGTTCGTGTCTTCTTTTCCCTCTTGGGAGAGTGGTTGCTCCGGATAGGTTACGGTTGGACGCATTTCTATATCCTGCATTATTATTATTACTATTATTGTTTAGTCGCTGACTTCCACTTTGCGACAGGGTCCTACAGGGGGGAGAGTAGGGCGACGGTGAGGCCGTGGCAGGAGTACTCTTGGTCCTTCGAGGCCATAGACTGTACGTACTTCTTATTTTGCTCATTTCATTACCTGTTAGTAGTTTACTATGTGGATTGCGATACCCTCGTGGGGTCGATGTGGATGTTGGAATGTCGTCTATTATCTTAGTGACTGGTTGTTTTGCTTTTCCCGTTTGGCAGCTTTCAAACTACAAAAGAAAAGAAAAGAAAGCATTTCGAAAGCTGTTTTAAAAATGTGGGTGTCGTGTGGGCACCATTTTACAAACCTGTGGATTTATGGATTGCGAAAATCGTTTTGAAAAACCTGGGCGCCGTGTGGGCGCCGTCATTAAAACTTGTGGATTTATCCTTCCAAAATTAGTCGGCCCTTTTAGTACTAATGAGAAATGGCTGTATGTATCTGACTGTTGAACTAGTGTGGTTAAAGCGATAGTTGTATGGTTGTTGTAGTCAGGACGCCGTGCATATACAAAGGAGACTCTGCCCGCTCGCAGAGTGAATTTGTATATGCGGCGGGTCTGGGCACGCACCGGGTGTCACGCCCCGGGGTCGAAACTGCGACCCGGGCTCGCTAACAGATCCGCCATCTGTACGGAAACTGCCGTACAGACGAAGCGTCTAACCTGCAAAAGACAGAACTACAGCTACATAGATATCAGAGCGGATAAGAATGCTGTAATATAAAATCTCACTACTAAAAAGCTGAAAAGTAGTACAAGCTCCATCTCCCAAATACAAGGTGATACAAAAGAAATCCACCTATACAACATCTACAAATCCAAAAGGGAGATAGATAAACTAGAAATATAGCAATACATGATCAGCTCCCACAATCCGGGATGGTACATCTACCTCACTCTAAAGAAATAATGCTGGTAGGGAACTATCTCGTGACTCCCTGTCCTCGGTCCGTCAAGCCAGCTCGGGTAGGAACGGAAGAAGAAGCCTCAGCAACCTGTCACCGACAGTGGGTGTGAGAACTACATCCTACAGTAGTTCTCAGTGGGTACCGTCTCCAAGAACCACGGTCTGCCCACTAAGTCTACTAGAGGCATAAGATAACAGAAAAAGACTGTGATAATGAAAAATAAGCTGGAAAAGTATCTACAGCTATCATGCCTCTATCTACTATGCTCAATAGGAAAAAGAATACAGATGATGGTATGCAGCCACTCACCGCTGACCATAAGTCACAAGTACTCTCACATCGCTCTCTCAATGTCACCCAATCTCTATGACTGCCTCATAGGGTCCAGTCAAGTAAAGCCTGCGCTCATCTACTGCCACTACGCCCAAACAGGACTTGGTCTTACGTAGGGTGTCCCACACGGACTATCTCAATCTCAAGCGAACTCTAGTGTATCAACTAGTCGCATCATCGCAGCCTCATCAGGCTCGGTATCATCCTCGCACCCGGGGCGAAGCTCGAGGGGAGCGACCCCACCGAACTCAAGTATCACAAGTATCTCATAACTGGCATGATATGCCAGGCTCAGCTGGCTATGATCCACGATCAAACAGATCGGTAACACGAGCTCAAAAGCACAACTCAGTCGGAAACAAACCTCGACTCAAATAAGAATAACTCAACCACTCACACAGCTATGTCGGAGAACTCTCTACGACTCAAGCTCACAACAACACACCACTCATAGGCGAGAAGAACCGACTGACGCGGCAAAGATCCGAAAATCCTGATAGACCGGTGCCTAGAACCCCAATCAAACAAGAACAGACTCTAGGCTCAGCCTATCGAAGTTTTCGATCCTTTACCGTTCAGGGATTCGGTCCCTCTCGTTTAAAGTGGGAAACTATCTCAACACACAAACTCACAGGCTGGAGATGCTCCACAGCCAGATCCGCGAAGGGTCCGAAAACCCCAGGAGCCTAAAACCTATGTCCCCAAGAAAGAAGAAATAACCCTTAGAACCCAGATCACTCGAATCATCTCGGGTGGATAAGTTTATAAGAAACAGTGACGTTTATTACAGAAAACCATTTGATCTGAGGAAAATCCATCTTTTTAATGATTTTTAGTCTTTTTGGAAAACAATTGAAAACAAGTTTCATGTCTATTTCCAGGAGTTTATGGAGTTGCTGAATTGTGTGCCTTTCGTCGCCCGTGACGGCCCGCACCAGGTAGAGATGTTTGAGGCAGGCCTTCGCCCAGAGATTTTCACACTTGTGCATGCCCAGAGATTTCAGACCCTAGAGGCAGCCGCAGAGCACGCACAGTGGGTGGAGAGAGGTGATCAGGAGGTGGCCAGACGGAGGGCCGCGGTCGCGCAGAGTTCCGACAGGAAGCGACCAGCCCCAGAGGACGGGGGACAGGCCAGCTCTTGGAGACCGCCACGGTCGCCGCAGTCCCAGTCTTACGGCCGTGGGCGATCTGATAGGAGAGGGCCTGGTGGACCCAGAGACCGCAGCAGCATCAGCAGCAGCACCAGCAGCAGAGATCGCAGCAGAGGCAGCAGAGATCTCAGCAGCAGTCCTCGAGACAGCAGCAGCAGCCGAGACAGCCCCGATCTTCTGACCAATGTATTTTCTGTGGAGGTCAGCATGCCGCCGTCACTTGTGACCAGAGGTGGGGTCGATGCTTTCGTTGTGGACAGCTAGGGCATGTGCAAGCTACCTGCCCCCTTACTACTTCCTCGGCACCTTCTTCGGCATCGGCTCCATATTCCCCTTAGCAGCAGCGGCTACCAGCTCAGCGGCCTTATGCTCCAGCGAGCATGCCGTCCACCTCTCATCCTACAGATTCTCGACCTCCAGCACCGAGCGGGCGGGTGTATGCCGCCCAGTTAGCAGATTCTTCAGCGACAGACCAGGTGGTGGCAGGTATTACTCTACTCTTTGGTATTCGGACTCGCTCATTATTCGACACTGGAGCATCTCATTCTTTCATTAGTCGAGCATTTGCATCCCTGCATGGTTTAGAGATAGAGTCCTTGTCACGTGCATTAGAGGTGCGGATTCCCGATCATATTTTGCATGTCGAGGAGCGTTGTGTGGTTTGTCCAGTGCAGTTGGGGCCTTGGATTTTGCCTGCAGACTTGCTTGTTTTGCAGCAGCTCCAGGATTTTGACTTGGTGCTAGGGATGGATTGGCTGTCACGGTATTCCGCCACTATCGACTACAGAGAGAGGACGGTGACTCTTTGCGAGCCAGGACAGGAGGAGTTCATCTTCAGAGGCTGCCAGAGCTCGTTGTTCGCAGCGACCATTTCCTCGGCCAGAGCTAGGAGGATGATGAGCAGAGGTTGCACTGCCTTTTTGGCCACTGTGGTGGAGGTGCCTACGGCGGCACTGGGACTCGAGGATATCCCTATTGTCCGAGAGTTCCCAGATGTGTTTCCCCCTGAGTTGACGACGATGCCGCCGGAGAGGGAGATTGAGTTTGTGATTGATGTAGTCCCTGGGACTGCACCAATCTCAAAGGCACCCTATAGGATGGCGCCAGCTGAGTTGAGGGAGTTGAAAGCCCAGCTTCAGGATCTTTTAGACAGGGGCTTCATCAGACCCAGTGTTTCTCCGTGGGGAGCGCCTGTGTTGTTTGTGAAGAAGAAGGATGGGTCACTTCGGTTGTGTGTGGATTATAGGGAGTTGAACAA
The DNA here is from genome assembly GCA_029168755.2 of Tillandsia fasciculata. Lineage (NCBI taxonomy): Eukaryota > Viridiplantae > Streptophyta > Magnoliopsida > Poales > Bromeliaceae > Tillandsia > Tillandsia fasciculata. The sequence goes on from CM054941.1 coordinate 12,435,197, forward strand.
AGTGACCATCCGGAATAAGTATCCCCTCCCCCGGATAGATGATTTGTTTGATCAGCTGCAGGGAGCGTCGGTGTTCTCGAAGATTGATCTGCAGTCCGGTTACCACCAGCTGAGGGTGAGGGCCGAGGACATCTCCAAGACGGCTTTCAGATCGCGGTACGGGCATTATGAGTTCACGGTGATGCCTTTTGGGTTGACAAATGCCCCTGCCGCATTCATGGATTTGATGAACAGGATATTTCAGCCGTTTTTGGATCGGTTTGTGGTGGTGTTCATTGATGATATTCTGATCTACTCCCGGAGTGATCTGGAGCACGAGGAGCACTTGAGGACTGTGCTACAGCTTCTGCGAGAGAAGAAGCTGTATGCTAAGTTCAAAAAGTGCGAGTTTTGGCTCCGGGAGGTCGCCTTTCTGGGTCATGTTATTTCAGCTGCTGGAGTGGCGGTGGATCCGGCCAAGGTGGATGCTATTCGTGATTGGCCGAGGCCGACGACTATCACCGAGGTGCGGAGCTTTCTTGGTTTGGCGGGCTACTATCGGCGTTTTGTGGAAGGCTTTGCGAAGCTTTCCTCTCCCCTCACTCGTCTGACCAGGAAAGGAGTTAAGTTTGTTTGGAGCGAGACTTGCCAGAGCTGTTTTGAGGAGCTGAAGCAGAGATTGATGACCGCTCCAATCCTTGCCCTCCCAGTTATGGGGGAAGGATTTGTGATTTACAGTGATGCCTCACATAGTGGTCTGGGGTGTGTGTTGATGCAGCATGGTAGGGTAATTGCCTATGCATCACGGCAATTGAAGGACTATGAGAAAAATTACCCTACTCATGATCTGGAATTGGCAGCGGTGGTGTTTGCTCTGAAGCTGTGGCGGCATTATTTATATGGAGAGCATTGCGAGATATATACTGATCACAGAAGCTTGAAGTATCTGTTCACCCAAAAGGAGCTGAATTTGAGGCAACGCCGGTGGTTGGAGCTGCTAAAGGATTATGATCTGAGTATCCTCTATCATCCCGGCAAGGCCAATGTCGTGGCAGATGCTTTGAGTAGGCGGACGAGTTTGAGCTTATTGATCTCGCAGCAGGCACCGTTGGTCGAGCAGATGAGGCGATTACAGCTGGAGGTTGTATCCCCTGGGGTCTCTGCTAGACTCATGTCTATGGTCTTGCAGCCCACTCTGTTGGAGAGGATCAGGGACACTCAGAGTGAGGACCCCCACTTGACGAGGATCAGGATGCAGCTTCAGGCGGATCAGACAGGGGATTTTTCTGTGGATAGCTCGGGAGTACTGCGGTACAGGGACCGAGTGTGTGTGCCTATGGATCAGGAGATTAGAGATCAGATTTTGAGGGAGGCCCATTATACACCTTATACCGTCCATCCTGGAGGTACTAAGATGTATAAGGACCTCAAGGCACATTTTTGGTGGCCCGGAATGAAGCGGGACATTGGGAGATTCGTAGCTCACTGTTTAACTTGCCAGCAAGTGAAGGCAGAGCATCGCGTTCCTGCTGGTAAGTTGCAGAGTCTTCCAATTCCCGAGTGGAAATGGGACCACGTCACTATGGATTTCGTCACTGGATTGCCGAGGGCGCAGAGCGGGGCAGATGCGATCTGGGTTATTGTGGACAGACTCACCAAGTCGGCGCACTTCTTACCGGTTCAGATGACTTGGTCACTGGAGCGTTTGGCACAGTTATATCTGGATGAGATAGTGAGGCTTCACGGCATACCTGCTTCGATTGTGTCAGATCGAGACCCGAGATTCGTATCACGCTTTTGGGGGAGTTTGCATTCTGCATTGGGGACTCAGCTCAGGTTTAGCACCGCTTTCCACCCACAGACCGATGGACAGTCAGAACGCACCATACAGACCCTCGAGGATATGCTGAGAGCGTGCGTTATGGATTTTGGAGGAGGGTGGTACCGGCACTTGTCTTTGGTTGAGTTCGCGTACAACAACAGCTATCAGGCGAGCATCCAGATGGCTCCGTTTGAAGCGTTGTATGGACGCAAGTGTCGGTCTCCCTTATATTGGAGTGACGTGGGTGAGAGGAGGACTTTGGGACCGGAGTTACTTTTGGAGGCAGAGGAAAAAGTCAGGATTATTCGCCAGCATCTTGAGACAGCCCAGAGTCGTCAGAGGAGCTACGCAGATACTCGACGGCGAGACCTGGAGTTTCAGGTTGGTGATCATGTCTTCTTGAAGGTCTCGCCCTCGAAAGGGGTCCGGAGATTTGGAGTACGGGGAAAGCTCAGTCCCCGCTTTATTGGACCCTTTGAGGTACTTGACAGAGTTGGTCCTGTGGCATACAGAGTTGCCTTACCCCCACGCCTGGCCGGAGTTCATGATGTCTTCCACGTCTCAGCTCTGAGGAGATATGTTTTTGACCCGTCGCACGTGATTGACTTCACTTCGTTGGAGATCGGCGAGGACTTGGTCTACGAGGAGCGCCCGTTGCGGATTCTTGCTCGTGAGGTGAGGGAATTGCGCAATCGGGCCATTCCATATGTGAAGATCTTGTGGAGCAATCATGAGGAGCGAGAGGCTACTTGGGAGCTGGAGACAGAGATGAGAGATGCCTACCCTTTTCTGTTCGAGACTTCTGGTTGAGGTACGCCTGTCCTGCATTATTTTTGTTTCGAGGACGAAACTTTTTTTTAGTGGGGGAGGATGTAGGGCCCCTGAACTCCTTACAGCTTTTTCCCGCATTTTCGCTGTGCAAACACCTGTTGATGGTGTATTCGGCCCATAGCGCATCAAATGGATGCCACAGATGGACCCTGTGAAGCTTTGGCTTGTTGTGTTTGGCCGTCGGCTGTTTTTGCCGAATGTTAGAGAGGTTTTTGGCCAAAGCGGAGGTTGGGAATTGGTTTTCTGTCGTTTTGGAGCTTGTCTGCCTATCTGGGAGCCCATTCGGGGTGTTTGAGTGGTTTGCGCGCTTATTGGAATCAAGATTGCGACCCGGCGCGAAAATTGGATTAAATTTACCTTTCCGGGAGCCTCCGGCAAATTTTAGGAGTGGATTTTGGCGAAACGGACATCGTTTTTGGAATCAGCACGCGAAAACGGTCAAGATGGGCTATTTACTTGCTGTTTTTGAGCTGGCGGTTACTGTTCATGCCGGAACAGTGTCTCCGGCGATCGCCGGCGGCGGCCGGCGGCGGCGGGCAGCGCCGGCAAGCGGCGGCGCAGCCTCGGGCAGGCGGCAGGCGGCGGCACGCGGCGCGGGCAGGGCGCGGGCAGGCGCCCGGGGTGCGCGGGCAGGCGCGCGGTCCACGGCGGCGGGCGTGCACCAGGGCGGTGCCACGTGGCGGCTTTTGGTTGGTTGGTCCTGCAGTCGCGGTCCACGGAAGTTCGTCGGGTGCACGGTGGACCGATGGGTGACACGTGGCAAGGTTTTACTGGTGCGGTGTTGTGCACCCGGTCCACGCAAGCGGTGGAGTTGGTGACCGGGGCAGGTGCCGTACGCGGGCAGGTGACCGTACGCACGCGGGGGGCAGGCGCGACGTGCGCGGTGCATGGCGCGGTGCACTGTGGTTGGGGCCACGTGGCGCGCCGCCATTGGCGGGCGCACGTGCACCTGGCGCAGCGAAAACGTGAGGGGACATGGAGGGCATTTTTCCAAAAGATTTTTCAGCCTATAAATTTCCAACCCGAGCCCTCTTAATTGTTTTTTTTCTCTCAACCCTCTCACCCTTTGCCCAAACTTTCTTAAGACAAATTCTTCCTCTCCGAGTCCTCTATCATCCTGCAGAGTTTCGGAATTTCTGGGTGCACGCATCCCGAGGTTTTGGATTTTACGGTGCGGCGCGACGTTGTGGTTCCTGTGTTCTTCTTCGGGGCAGCAGCGGTGTTTTAGCTCTCTTGGGCTACCCCGAGACCCTTTTCTGTGATTTTTGCGCCGACAGACTCCTAAGAGGTAGGGCTTCATCTTTTATTTTGATCACTCATTCTCGTTTCGACTTTTGGCACGGATCCCGAGGTAACAATGACCCCTTTTTCTGTGAGGGATTTTGAGACAGCAGCTGATTGGGGAGCCCATATCTTCGCGCACGAGCGTCAGACGGAAACGAGCTTATACAACTTTTTCATCTACAGATCGTAAGGAACGCGCTCGTATTTTTCTTGGAATTTCTTGAGTTTTATTTCGAGGTGAAAATCACTGTTTTCTCAGTGTACAGTGTGCTGTCTTTTTCCGCAGTTTGTTGTTTGGATTACCACCTTGCCGAATTTATAACTTGACTTACCGAACTCAGATTTGGGCGTGCAAGGTACCGTTACGAAGCTATCGACGCGAGGATCGCCGTGATATTTTTGTTGGAATTTCCTGGGCACTTTCTGCAGGTGATAATTTAACAGTTTTGTGACAGATGTTGTATGTGGTTATAAGAGCAATAATTGGGAGCCTAAGTGTATTTAGTGGACTTTGTGTTGTACCAGGAGTATTACGGGTGTGCTGAATTTGTGGGAGCAAGGATTTGGAATTTTGGTATTTTCATCTGTACGGATCCGGACAGTTCGCACTTCAGGTGGGTGGTTGTTGTACTTCTCTCCTTTGATATGCCCACTAGGAACATCAGAGCGCCCCCACATGGTTGATGCTGAATTGTCGATTGATAGTCTTGCATGCTCTAGGGGAATTACTCAATCGTTACTTGATCCATGTGAAATTGTTGGACTGCATGTTTAGGGGTAGAATAATAATTGAGGACTGCAAATTGATGATTGTTCATATGTGACTGTCACCTTAGCCTTTATCCTCTAAACTGATTATTCTTGGAAAATAGACAAAATATTGAGACAATGCATGATTAAACGGGTCACTTAATTATGTCATCTTTTACTGCTATACTATCTTTTGGGACTTGACTTAGGAGAAATCATGCATTTATTCTTTCTTCTCCTATTATTGATAGACTTGAGGCATAGTTGCTCGGGTTCGAGCGGGTGTTGGACAGTGTAGTCAGGTATTGGGGATTTGGGACAGATTGGGTTTTTGACAGGGTGTTGCGGCGACCACGGATCTTGGGTGGTTGACCGGGTTGTTACTATTGCATCAGATTGGGTGTTTTGGGGATCGAGCTTTCTTTAGTGGACGGAGTTTCCCACTTTGATCATAGTCATGATCCAGTCCTGCTATTATGAGACAGTGGTTATAGAGATGCTTGTTACAGTGATACTTTACTCGTGTGGGTCGCTGCCCTCGAGTGCCACTCCGGAGTAGGCATTCCACGGTGCAGAGCGCCGGGCACCATGCTGGTTTCTTGAGTTCGACAGCAGAGCAGGCAGTGCCAGTGTTCACTGGCGGTCAGATTTGGGTCATTTTGACAGGCTTCTTGATTCTGATGCATCACATTCTCCATCCTTATTGGTTGGTCATGTAGAGGCATATTAGGGGTAGCACTTCATCAGTTGTCATTCATAGCTTCACCCCCTTTCTCTTCTTCCCCTTTTGCCTCTGATTACCTGGTGGGCATATTTGAGCTGAGGCTTTACCCACTAGGGGAGGCTACTATTTATAGTAGTATTTACCCCCATTGTCTTTTCTTGTCTCTTTTCCCCCTGTTTTGCAGAGTCCTCTGTGGGAGTTGCTGGGCCGTCAGCAGCTGAGCGAGGTAAGAGGATTGCGGACTAGATAGAGAGCCACCCGAGGGTTGTAGCTGGAGATTTTGGGTAGCTGGTCTTCTCAGACAGCTTTTGTTTATTTCTTTTTTTGGGTCTGACTTCTGCCAGCTGTTTGTACTTTTAGTGGTGAGCTGGGAGAGACATCTGTATTTTATTTTACTGTTGTACTTTTTACTTCCAGCTTCTGTCTGAGATACAGTAGTTTTAGTTTAGCTCTGATTATTATGCTCTTTTATTATTATTTCTTATATCTGAGCAGGTTACCGACGCTTCGTGTATGTGGGAAATACCGCATGCACGGCGGATCTGTAGACGGGCTCGGGTTCTGGTTTACACCCGGGGCGTGACACTGCGCGCGGCCCACGAGGGGCCCGCGGCGCTGCGCGCCCTGCGCGCGGCCTGCGGCACCGCGCGCATCCCGCGCGCGGTCTGTAGGGCTGCGCGCGCGCGGCCCGGAAGGGGCCTGCGGCGCTGCGCGCGCGTCGCGCGCGGCCCGCAGGGCAGCGCGCGACCCGCGCAGGGTGTCCAATGCCGCGCGCCACGCGCGCGGTCCGCCCAGACCACGCGCGGCTGCCCCCAGGGCGCGACGCCCTGGTGCGCCCGCACAAGTTGCGCGGCGCCCAGGGCGCGCCCTCCGCAGGCTGCGCAGCCCTTTGCTGCGCGCCTGCGGCAGTGGGGCTGGCTGCGCGCGGCGCTAATGCGCGCCCGCGCAGCGATGCGCCGCAGCCGCGCCCGCTCAAGCGCGAGCGCGGCGCACACCTCGCCGCAGCCGAGATAAAACTAAAAAAATAAATAATACAAAAGAACAAATCAAATAAATCAAGAAAGCTTGAAATAAATTCATTTAAAGCCTCAAACACCGAAAAACCCGAAAATCTGAATTTCGCTTACCTTGACGTCGCACGCCGCACGCCCACGAGCTCCTCTCGGCCACCAACGGAGAGTCAAGACCAAGATCACCTTCAAGTCCTCTCTTTTCCCTCCTCTTCACCTTCTTCCTCTTCCTTCTTCTTCTTCCTTTTCCTCTCTTTCTTCTTTCTCTGCTACACCCCAACAACAGAGGGTGGTAGGTGGAGGGGATAAGGCTATAAAGCTATTAGTGCTTTTAATTTTTTTAAAAAAGAGAACTTTAATTAAAAGCTTAATTAGAGTCATAAAGCTTAATTAAAACCAACCAAATCCACTCACCTCACTCCACACTCTCAGCCTTCAAGCAGGGAAGACCCTTAATTAGCAAGGCTAATTAATTAAATCAATAAAATATTCTAAAAAGCCCAACTCCAACTCACTTTTTGCCTTCGGGCTCTCCGCCGCTGTCCGGAACCACCCGAACTCCGCTGTAAATCGAAAGTACACGCGCTCACAGCTTTTTCTCTTCAAAAAGCTCATCCGTTGAGTCGGGGTACTCAATCCAAAAACCGGCTCCGAAATTGCCAGTTCCGACTCACTTTTTGCCTCCGGGTCCTCCGCGTCAGTCCGGAACCTCCCGAACTCCGTTGTAATCTGCTAATATACCTGTTCCAAGTGTTCCCGAATTTTCTGTACTCCACTGTGAGATCGGTAATTCCCAAATCCAGTCGTCAATCGGCGCACTATGCTGGAAAAACCCCGAATCGAGCTGGGACTTCTGCGTTGATCCGAATCAACCCGACATCAACAGTAAACACAAACGCAACATGCCCGAGGCAAACCCTCTGCTTCACGACATCCTGCGCGGTCGGCGCGCCATCCGAAGACCCGGTACTCTACACTCTCCCCTCCTTCAAAAGGTTTCGTCCCCGAAACCAAAACACGCCACCTACCACAAAGAAGCCCTACATCAAGAACATCATCAACCCCAACTCTCTATTAGGAAAGTAGCCGAAATAGCGAAAAAGTCCGAAAATTCCAAAAGATCGATGCCTTCACCCCAATCAAACAAGAACAGGTTCCAGCATCGTCTCCATTTCTGGAGTAGCCCCTTTGAAATTTTTGCCCCGTTCGCCAGTTTCGGCGTCAAGACGAGAAAACAAGGAGAGAGGTGTTGAAGCTGTCCCTGCTGTGGCTGCACCCCAAAAACTACAATCTACAAACTCGAACCATGCAGGGTGCAAAACTCTGATCTCAACGACTAGGAAAGGAAGTCATACCAGGTACCACACGATCCTCCATCCTGGCGCCCTCCAATCGGGCAGCCCAAACTCATCCTCTCGATGCGGGTGGTCGTCGCCCTGGCTGCCTCGACGTCGTGGCCTCATCTGGCTGGCGGTAAGTCGGAGGAGCTCCTTCTTCTGGAAAAGGTAGCGGGGGTGCCGTCGCAAGTGGCATTACCGTAAGTACTGCTCGAGGGCATGCTGCCTGAAAAAGTCCTGACTGTCCACACGAAAAGCATCGCCCCTGTCTATGATCACACTGCTGCACTGCATGCGGCCCACCGCAAATGACACACACATCCCGATACTGCTGCTGGTGCCTCGGCTGTGGGGGACCTCCTGATCTCCGTCTCCTCTGAAATCCACGACCCTCAGACTGGGGTGGTGGCGGCCCCGGGGGTCTCGATCTTCTCGACTGTCCAAAATCAGGCGGTACCGGATGCCTCACCCCGGAGCTGGACCCTGGCGCTGCGTCCCTCTCTGACATAACCGCTGTGCCTCGGGAAACCCACCGAGCACGCTCAATGGCCGCATCCAAAGTCAGTGACCGGTGCGAGTGAACAAGATAATAAATATCCTGGTGCAGTCCTCTCTCAAACAAATCCACCCTCTAAGCCTCATCTGGGGCGACATGTGGCACACTGTTCAACAACTTCTGGAACTCCCAAATGTACTCCTGAAGTGGTCGATCACCCTGCAGCAATCGTCGAAGATCCCCTTCTAGTTTCTGCTTTGCACTATCGGGAAAATAGGCCCCGCGTAGCAAAGCCCGAAACTCAGGCCACGTCATCAACTGAACTCCTGGCGGTCCAACTGGGCGGACTCGACGCCACCAAGTCTCGGCGTCCCCTTCCAAAAAGTGCGCCCCCAAATGTACCTGATGTTCTTCCTTGATGAAGAGGTTCTCAAACAATTTCTCCATGGCCGCGATCCAGTTCTCAACCTCCCACGGCTCCGAACTCTGACCTGAGAACCGCGGGGGATGAAACTGACTAATAAAGGATAGTCGATCCATGAGCTCCCTCTGCTCCGTCTCTGTCAACGGAGGAATCTGTGATGAGGTTGAGGATGTCGTAACTGGTGGTACTGCTGGTGGTGCCACAGGAGGTGCCCTCTGCTCAAGCATGCGCATCATGCGCTCCATATTTCCCTCCTGGCGCCTGACCGCCACCTCCTGGCGCCGCAACGCCTCTGACATCTGGGCCACCTGAGCCCGCAGCTCCTGCACCCCACTCTGCCTGGCCTGCTCGGCCTCTCGCTGCTCGGGCTCCTCATCCAAGGTCAAACGCCCTCTCGTCGCTGCACGACGTTTCGGCGGCATCGCAGGTAACTGAAACAAAAGCGAACGTCAGGACATAATAACCATACGACCCAATCCAGCGAAAGTCTAAGACTTGTCATTCTTCCTAAAGTATTATGTTGTCTGCAGCCAACATAATCACCTTCGAGAGAATAACAAGTAAAATCACTCATCCCAACTCTTGGAAGAGGCATAAAACTCAATCAGGACTCTCGCTAAATGTCACGACTCTCACGTAGTCATCCTAATGTCCATCTACAAGCCTAGGGTTTTTAAGTCCTCAATGACCTACATCCTAGGCTCTGATACCACTCTAATCTGTCACGCCCCGGGGTCGAAACTGCGACCCGGGCTCGCTAACAGATCCGCCATCTGTACGGAAACTGCCGTACAGACGAAGCGTCTAACCTGCAAAAGACAGAACTACAGCTACACAGATATCAGAGCGGATAAGAATGCTGTAATATAAAATCTCACTACTAAAAAGCTGAAAAGTAATACAAGCTCCATCTCCCAAATACAAGGTGATACAAAAGAAATCCACCTATACAACATCTACAAATCCAAAAGGGAGATAGCTAAACTAGAAATATAGCAATACATGATCAGCTCCCACAATCCGGGATGGTACATCTACCTCACTCTAAAGAAATAATGCTGGTAGAGAACTATCTCGTGACTCCCTGTCCTCGGTCCGTCAAGCCAGCTCGGGCAGGAACGGAAGAAGAAGCCTCAGCAACCTGTCACCGACAGCGGGTGTGAGAACTACATCCTACAGTAGTTCTCAGTGGGTACCGTCTCCAAGAACCACGGTCTGCCCACTAAGTCTACTAGAGGCATAATATAACAGAAAAAGACTGTGATAATGAAAAATAAGCTGGAAAAGTATTTACAGCTATCATGCCTCTATCTACTATGCTCAATAGGAAAAAGAATACAGATGATGGTATGCAGCCACTCACCGCTGACCATAAGTCACAAGTACTCTGACATCACTCTCTCAATGTCACCCAATCTCTATGACTGCCTCATAGGGTCCAGTCAAGTAAAGCCTGCGCTCATCTACTGCCACTACGCCCAAACAGGACTTGGTCTTACGTAGGGTGTCCCACACGGACTATCTCAATCTCAAGCGAACTCTAGTGTATCAACTAGTCGCATCATCGCAGCCTCGTCAGGCTCGGTATCATCCTCGCACCCGGGGCGAAGCTCGAGGGGAGCGACCCCACCGAACTCAAGTATCACAAGTATCTCATAACTGGCATGATATGCCAGGCTCAGCAGGCTATGATCCACGATCAAACAGATCGGTAACACGAGCTCAAAAGCACAACTCAGTCGGAAACAAACCTCGACTCAAATAAGAATAACTCAACCACTCACACAGCTATGTCGGAGAACTCTCTACGACTCAAGCTCACAACAACACCCCACTCATAGGCGAGAAGAACCGACTGACGCGGCAAAGATCCGAAAATCCCGATAGACCGGTGCCTAGAACCCCAATCAAACAAGAACAGACTCTAGGCTCAGCCTATCGAAGTTTTCGATCCTTTACCGTTCAGGGATTCGGTCCCTTTCGTTTAAAGTGGGAAACTATCTCAACACACAAACTCACAGGCTGGAGATGCTCCACAGCCAGATCCGCGAAGGGTCCGAAAACCCCAGGAGACTAAAACCTATGTCCCCAAGAAAGAAGAAACAACCCTTAGAACCCAGATCACTCGAATCATCTCGGGTGGATAAGTTTATAAGAAACAGTGACGTTTATTACAGAAAACCATTTGATCTGAGGAAAATCCATCTTTTTAATGATTTTTAGTCTTTTTGGAAAACAAGTTTCATGTCCAGACCTCGAAGAGCTACTGCCCTCGTCCTATCAAACAAGAACAGACTCAGGCAACCCTGCGAGGCTTAGAAGAAAACATTAATTGACTAAAATCATGTTTTCGTCCAAAAAGATTCTGGGTTCAAGGTCCTGCTAACACGTGTACACCACAATCACAACATGGTGGTGACGAGAAGGACAACGAAACCAGAAACTCGGGACCACCGTTTATCTGAAACGGTTCCCAAAACACCAACACTGGCCAAACCCAGCCATCAGACCCCACTCGGCCCCCGGCCCGAGTGCAAAACCCGTCCCACAACACCCTGACCACTCGGCCCACTACCCGGGCGAGGAACTAAATGTCCAGAAGGATATGCAATGTGTGGGATGTCTAAAGCATAAAAGAACCTAGCCCAGATTAAGGTTCTCTATTGGTCTGGTTAAACACATGCACATATGACGGGGGTGCTAGTCAAGTTCCAAGGAAACACTTACTAGCATGCAAATCCTATCATAAAAGAATTAGAAGGAAGTCCGTAGACTTGGAGAGAAAACCAACCCACCTCGGCTCGCCACCAATTGCTTGTCGACACTTGCAATTGGGCTCAGTGGGAAATACCTTGCCTCCACGGGGTCCGCACGCAAAACAAAGCTCGGTGCCGGAATTCGCACGCGAAACGGAGCACGCTGTCGAAATCCGCGCGCAAAACGGAGTACACTGACGAAATCCGCACGCAAAACGGAGTCCGCATGTACCGCAGCTGCAGCACCAAACCAAGAAAAGAACATAGCCAAAATATCAAGAAACGGCTAAAATCCAAGCATTTAGCGGCGAAGAAAAACAGCCTCAATCGCCAAAACCACTTGCGGAAAAAGCACAAAAATGCTGGCGAAAACCGCGCAAAACTGCTCGCGAAACTGCGCGAAAACTGCACGAAAACCGCGCGAAAACCTGCGCGAAAACTGCGTGAAAACTGCTAGCAAAACTGCTCAAAAATCTGCGAAAAACTGCTTGCGAAACTGCGAAAACAGCATGCGAAACTGCTCGCGAAAATCGCTCGCGAAAAAGCTCAAAAACTGCTTGCGAAACCAGCTCGCGAAAATCCTGCGAAAACTGCTCGCGAAAACCATGCGAAAACTGCTCGCGAAAATCCTGCGAAAACTGCTCGCAAAAAACCTGCGAAAACTGCTCGCGAAAATCGCTCATAAACCGCTCGCGAAAACAGCAGAAAAACTGCTTGCGAAAACAGCCGGCGAAACTCGCGAAAACGGCTCACGCACGCCGCTGCCAGCGAAGCGACCGCGCGGCACAGCCAGCCGCGTAGCTCCGACGAGCCTGCCGCGCGGCAACGGGCCTGCCGCGCGGCGCTGGGCCCATGCCGCGCGGCGCTGGGCCCAGCCGCGCGGCGCCCTGTAGCGCCCCGCGCGCGAGCCACGCACAGGGCCCGCGCAGCGTGTGCGGCCCGCAAGGGGCCCGTGGCGCTGCGCGCCCTGCGCGCCGCCAGCGGCCCCGCGCGCATCATTCGCGCGGTCCGCAGGGCTGCGCGCGGCCCGCGCAGCGCCCCTGGCGCTGCGCGCGGCTCACGCAGGGCCCGCGCAGCGCGCGCGGCCCCCAAGGGGCCCGCGGCACTGCGCGCCCTGCGCGCAGCCTGCGGCACCGCGCGCATCTCGCGGGCGGTCCGTAGGGCTGCGCGCGGCCCGCGCAGCGCGCGCGGCCCACGAGGGACCGGCGGCGCTGCGCGCGGCCTGCTGCACCGCGCGCATCCCGCGCGCGGTCCGCAGGGCTGCGCGCGGCCCGCGCAGGGCCCGCGCAGCGCGCGCGGCCCGCAAGGGGCCCGCGGCGCTGCGCGCCCTGCGCACGGCCTGCGGCACCGCGCGCGCCTCGCGCGCGGCCCGCGCAACGCCCGTGGGCGCTGCGCGCGACCCGCGCAGGGTGTCCAATGCCGCGCGCCACGCGCGCGGTCCGCCCAGACCGCGCGCGGCTGCCCCCAGGGCGCGACGCCCTGGTGCGCCCGCACAAGTTGCGCGGCGCCCAGGGCGCGCCCTCCGCAGGCTGCGCAGCCCTTTGCTGCGCGCCTGCGTCAGTTGGGCTGGCTGCGCGCGGCGCTAATGCGCGCCCGCGCAGCGATGCGCCGCAGCCGCGCCCGCTCAAGCGCGAGCGCGGCGCACACCTCGCCGCAGCCGAGATAAAATTAAAAAAATAAATAATACAAAAGAACAAATCAAATAAATCAAGAAAGCTTGAAATAAATTCATTTAAAGCCTCAAACACCGAAAGACCCGAAAATCTGAATTTCGCTTACCTTGACGTCGCACGCCGCACGCCCACGAGCTCCTCTCGCCCACCAACGGAGAGTCAAGACCAAGATCACCTTCAAGTCCTCTCTTTTCCCTCCTCTTCACCTTCTTCCTCTTCCTTCTTCTTCTTCCTTTTCCTCTCTTTCTTCTTTCTCTGCTACACCCCAACAACAGAGGGTGGTAGGTGGAGGGGATAAGGCTATAAAGCTATTAGTGCTTTTAATTTTAAAAAAAAAGAGAACTTTAATTAAAAGCTTAATTAGAGTCATAAAGCTTAATTAAAACCAACCAAATCCACTCACCTCACTCCACACTGTCAGCCTTCAAGCAGAGAAGACCCTTAATTAGCAAGGCTAATTAATTAAATCAATAAAATATTCCAAAAAGCCCAACTCCAACTCACTTTTTGTCTTCGGGCTCTCCGCCGCTGTCCGGAACCACCCGAACTCCGCTGTAAATCGAAAGTACATGCGCTCACAGCTTTTTCTCTTCAAAAAGCTCATCCGTTGAGTCGGGGTACTCAATCCAAAAACCGACTCCGAAATTGCCAGTTCCGACTCACTTTTTGCCTCCGGGTCCTCCGCGTCAGTCCGGAACCTCTCGAACTCCGCTGTAATCTGCTAATATACCTGTTCCAAGTGTTCCCGAATTTTCTGTACTCCACTGTGAGATCGGTAATTCCCAAATCCAGTCCTCAATCGGCGCACTATGCCGGAAAAACCCCGAATCGAGCTGGGACTTCTGCGTTGATCCGAATCAACCCGACATCAACAGTAAACACAAACGCAACATGCCCGAGGCAAACCCTCTGCTCCACGACATCCTGCGCGGTCGGCGCGCCATCCGAAGACCCGGTACTCTACACCGGGGGAGTTTGACCTCAAAAAAAAAAGTATACGCAAAATTCAAACCATTTTCAGTGGTCGTCTTCCGCTTAATGAAACCCCCGGGGCGTGACATAAGGTGACTCATGAGGGGAAAGTGGATGCTCTGGTTATCGGTTTGTCTATATTTCAGTATTTATTGCATCATACCTGTATACATCTACTCTTTTTGTCACTGACTTTCCACACTGTGACAGGTGCGTTCATGGGTGGGATCCGGGATAACGGTGAGGCTACGACATAGAGTACTTTAGCCCTATGAGGCTGGTGACATGTTTTTACTTTCTTTTGGTTATCTTGGTTGTTTAGGTTGTGCGTTTTGTGGTTGCTTTATGTGTGGATTGTTGTGGATGTTGGATTAAACTTTTGACTTAGTGTTGGATCATCCTCTATTATGTTTCTACTAGACTTGCATGCGGCATGTTTCTAAATGAAAAAGTGTTTGCGAAAACGTTTTCAAAACTGGGTGTCGTGTGGGCATCGTTCTACAAACCCGTGGATTTATCCTTTCAAAGTTATGTAGCCGCTGAGAATGAGATTGTGAACATGTTTTAAAAACCGAGTGTCGTGTGGACACCGTTTTGGTAAACTTTGTGATGGTATTAGTAGTTGTGATAGATTGTAATCCTTCCCCCTTGCTTTTCATCTTGACTGTGTGGTTAAAGCTTGTATCGTGATGGTGACGCCGTGCATATACAAAGGAGACTCTGTCCGTGGGGTGAATTTGTATACGTGGCGGGTCTGGCACGTACCGGAGAGTTAAGTTGTTTCAAAAGAAAAAAAAAAGAAGAGATATACGTTTTTCGCTTATTTAAAACCTCCGGGGCGTGACAATCATATAAGCCTCAATCCACATGAACTATATCATTCTTATGCTCACAATTTAAAGCTATAGGTTGTACAATAAATTATGCATACTCTCAATCTCATAGGGGAACACTACACCTATGTAAACTCTTAGGTACTAAAACATGGATACCAATATCATGCAAGTTCTCATTTAATATAACATGAATATCTTATCTTGCAAGTTTCCATTAGGCATATCATGAATATCATATCTCGCAGTTCCTCAAACAAAATATCCTTACCAAGCTTACATCTCAACCATATATCGGTACACTAACATGCATGCATTCTAACACATAGAATTAGAGAACCGCCCACCGGTTCTGGAGATGAAGCAACCCACCTGAATCGCTTTCCGCAGGCGAAGCTGAAGTCGGAGAAGTGCGTAGTCACTCACAATCCAAAATCTACCGAAACTACACCCTCGGTACTCGGTCGCACAAGCCTCTGCTCAAACCAACAACACAGCCCACAATTAGATAACACCACAACAGACTCTTGCTGTTTTTCCAAAATAGCACAAAGAAAGGCCTTTTTCACCTACCTTCTATACTCAGAAAAAATCTGAAAAAATTACGGCTGCGATCCTCGTGATGAGTAGATACAAATCGAGTATTTACACTCCTCGTTCCGACACCTGTAGGCCAAGATATAAATGAAATACTGCGGCAAGTCAAACTATCCACTATCAAAATTCTGCAGAAAACCAGTCCGAAAGAAGCTTAAATATCACCTTCGAAGAATCCTCCAAAAATTCCGACAAAAATATAGGTACATTCCTCTCGAAGCGTAGACATCAATTGAGTCCTTAAACGCCTCATTCCGATGCTCGTAAATCGAGAAAATCCAACAATACTCCACCGCTGTCCCAAAACTCACAACAGTACAAGGGGTCAAAGTTTGCCTCGGGAACCGTGCCAAAATCTCAAAATGATATGAAGTGATCAATACAGAAATCGAAGGCGTACCTCTCATGAACGCGCTTCCACAAAAATCGGCTGGAAATTCCATCGGGGTGATCCAGGGGGCCTCGCGGACTGAAATGCGACAGTAGAAGTCAAAATCGAAGAAGCGTCGAAGGGTGCCGCGTCGCAGAAAATGCCGATGCCGCGGCCTCCAAAAAATCTGTAAATCCCTCACAAGATGGAGCACAAGAAGAGGAACAATAATGCTTAAGGGCTCTATCGCAGGGGAGCTCGAGAAAGGGTCCGAAAATGCAGCCAAAAGAGGGGTTTTATAGCCTAAATTGAACAATTCACTTAATTCCATCCATGTCCCTAGTTTCGGGCGCCCGAAATATTTCGGGTTGCTACAGTAACCCAAAACGTACCCCAAACCATCAACGCCTGAATCGTCCACAACGCGCCACGTAGCCTCGCACAGTGGACAGCGGCGCCTGCCACCCCGGCCGCTCCGCGTGGCACCCTCCCGCTCCTGGCCCGCGCACGTCGCCCGGCTGCCCCGCGCGTACGGCCACCTGCCCGCGCGTATGGCCACCTGCCCACCGTGCCGCGTGGACCGCGCACTAGTGCGCCCACCACTCCGGGGCCGCCAAGTGTCCCCGCGCCGGCCCATGCACCCAGCCACTCGCCTCCGTGGACCGCGCCTGCTGTGCCGGCCAACCGGGAGCCGCCACACGTCCAACCTCCGGTGCACGCCTCGCCCGTGGACCAGCCGGCCTGCGTCTCTGCCCAGCCACTGCCCGCGGCCGCTCAGCTGCGCTCCGCCGCCTGCCTGCTGCCGCCGACCGCCGGAACAGTACCCTGATGCCTCAAAATCCGTGCTAGGGCATCCGGGCTCCGAAAAATACAAGTAAATAGTTCATTTTCATCGTTTTCGCGCGCTGAATCCAAATCCGATGTTCGTTTTGCCCAATTCCACTTCTAAAATTTGTCGAAGGCCTCCAAATAAGTGTTCTTAACCTAAATTTCGCGCCGAGTCCATTTCTTGAGTCCGATACGCACACAAACACCTCCAACACATGCAAAGAGCCTCTAGAAGTTGCTGATCACACTGCAAGTGCTCTGCGGAGATCCGGGTCATCACAGAGCCGATTGTAACGTTAAAACACAAAAATCACCAATAAAGACACGGCTGATTGGTCGGTTTACACTCTAAAGGAAAAAATAAGATAAAGACACGGTTGAGTCGGTTTACACTTTATATTGATAAAAGAAGGGTATACAAGTGGGAAAAAGGGATAGAAGGATTACAATTAAGCCTAATATTAGGAAAGCTATAAAAAATAGGAAAAAAAAAGTTAAGTTACTCTACTCCTAGTTATGAAGAAAAGTTGGGGTGGTATCGGGCTTACGAGGGTACCAGACCCTGATTCCTTCGATGGTTCGCTTATTTATGCAGTTTCCGAACCAAGGTTATTGGGCGCCGATTTTGATTTTGAATTATCGGCGTAATTCGGGGAGAATCATTGCGAAATCCTCAACAACTTCCTTTCGAGTCGTCTATCCTTAGCAGGATAGTAACCGTTTCACGTCTAGGTTCATCCCCTGATTGTTGCGCCGGAGTGTGATCTTCGGCGCTTTCCTGTGCCGGGCGCTGCTTGCCATTTTACGTTAGTTGCGGGATTCGCGCCTAGATCTCGCACACATTCTTTCCGAAGTCCTCCCTTTTTCAGCTCGAGCACCTGAAAGCTACCTCCGATTCTCGCCTTTTTCGTCGATTGACTGGAGAGGTCAGGTGGCCGCCTTCAACCGAATTTGGTCTTAGATGAGGTGTGATTCCTCTTGCCAGTTGCTTCTCCTGTCAGCTGATGCCCTCAGCCGATGGCGCGTCTTGAACTTTATACGGCTGAGCTCGGTCGCGGGCATTTCTTCGGTTGTTTCTTGTATCGGCTGATGCTTTTAGCCGATGGTATACGTCGCGTGCTGTTTTCTTTCGCGACTAAAACCGGTCTCGGTCGTGACACAAATTTTCCTCTTCCAACTCATTCACCTGTTGGCTAGTGTCTGTCAGCCGATGATATTCGCCACGTGTCGCTCCCTTAAGTAGCGAAAATTTCAATCTTAACAATAGGTTACAAATTTAGAAAATTGAAAAGATACGACTCCTTTCTTCATCTTACACGTAGATCACAAATTTAGTAAATCGGAAGGATGCGGGATATTATAATTTTCTTTAAAAGTATATAAAATTCTTGAAGTCTCGAGGAGAGAAATCGAATAATTGTTTTCCTCCTAAGCTCTTATTAGGGATTAAATTTTTTTTTTTTTTTTTTTTCGAAACACTTTTCGAAAAGCCGATCATTGTCAGGTCGTCGATTAGATACTGCTCTATTCCTTCTCTTTTTTTTTTTTTTTTTTTTGATCTTATTTGATTCTGAATCGTCCATTTTATTTTTTTTTATAAATTTAATTTTATATTATATGCAAAAATATTACACTTTTTTATTTTATTAATAAAAAATTTCTACCGCCGCATCGCGCGGGTTACTACCCTAATAATTATAGATGGACAAAAAGTGAAAAAATGGAAAAAATGCTATCTATACAAAGCACAACTCTCTCTCTCTC
>CM054941.1:12453746-12496017 GCA_029168755.2 Tillandsia fasciculata
CTGGTACGGCCATATTTGTACAACACACAACAATAGTCAGCCCTAGACTTCACTTACAAAACAACGAACCACCTAGCAGAGAAAAGGACTCCGATCTTCCCCCCCCTCGATCACATCGCGTTCTACCTTCCTATGCCCTACCCATTTCATTCACCTGTAGGCAAGTGGGTATCCCCACATGTCGGCATTAACTGTGTTTGAAAGAAACCGCTCTTCCATCTTAACTGTCACGCCCCGGGGGTTCGTTTTAGCGGAAACGGTTCACAGAAGTCGAACATTTGACGTATAAGAAACTTTTTTTTTTTTTTTTTTTGGATAAAAGAAAACCTTTATTCCCCGGCGCATGCCCAGACCCGCCGCATATACAGAATCTCTCTGCAAACGGACAGAGTCTCCTCTGTATATGCACGGCGTAGCGTTTAGTACAAGTTCCAACACAACCACAACCATTCAATCACAACAGTCACTAACACACAACTAGGTACCATAATTTATTAAAATGCACGGCCGATCAGTTTGAAAGGATAAATCCACAGTCGTTGAAAAAGCGCCTACCCGGCACTCAGATTTGAAAACGCATTTCGAAAACAGCATAAATCCACAGGGTTTTGAAAACAGTGCCCACACGACACTCGGGTTTTGAAATTCATTGTCGCAATCCATAAAATCCACAGGTTTTGAAATCGGTGCCCACACGACACTTAAATTTTAAAAACGGTTTTCGCAGTCTTTTCTTTGGTTTTGTTTTTCTTTTTTTTTTTCAAACGGCCAACAGGAACAAAGGAAAAATAAATGCATAAGAAGAGAACCAAAGTAAACCATGCCGACATCCACACCGACCCACGAGGGTATCGAGAACCTCACAAATAACTACAAACGTAAATGAAATGTAAGAAATGAAAGAGGAAATACAGTCCAGGGTCCCCAGCGACCCAGAAGCTCCTGCCCCGTCCTCACCGTCGCCTACCGCTCCCCCCGTCTGGACCCTGTCACGATATGGGAAGTCAGTGACGAATAATAACAATAGAGCAGGAAAAGTAGTAAATCAAACCGTAAAGCAAACCGGAGTAACCACCCTCCCAAGCGTGGAGAGATAACCTGTGCCCCTGTATCCTGCAATACCCGGCCCCGTCGGACAACTAAACCGGCGGGCCGTACCGTACCTGTAATACCTGGCCCCGTCGGACAACTAAACCGACGGGCCGTACCGTACCTGTAATACTGGCCCCGTCGGACAACTAAACCGACGGGCCGTGCCGTACCTGTAACAAAACCCGACCACGTCGAACAACTAAACCGACGGGTCGCACCGTACCTGCAAAAACCCGACCACGTCGGACAACTAAACCGACGGGTCGCACCGCTCGCACCTCGGCGCCTCAAACCCCACAACTAATAAGGGGCCCCACTACGTCACCTCGTGGGTATACACGGGTCATAGACCACTTTTCCGGAAAAGCGCACCCTTAGCGGTGGCCAAACCGCGGGTGCGCGTGCTGCAGCCTCGAGCAAAGTAACCATAACCACAATCATGTTAGCATCATAATATATAATCAAGAGCAAACTATAACCGCTATCCCGGTAGCAACATGATTAGTAAATAAGAGTAAACTGGTGACATGTGAAATCTAAAGTGCCCCTCTAACATGTATAATCAGGAGTAGAACAGTAACATGTAATATCAAGAGTGAAACAATAACATGTAATATCAAAGGTAAAAACGATAACATGTAATATCAAGAGTAAAAGACTGCCGGAGGCGCTAGACACCATAATAAAACCCACATACATATACATAATATAGGGCACCGCGACACTTGGTTGCTAAAACGTCGATAAGAGTATGTGATAAATAATAACGGGAGTTAACAATATTAAAATGATGCCACTACTTACTCTTACACCTTTCCCACAATACCGTAAATCAACCACCGGAAAAATTCCCCACCACGGGATGTATCCTCGTGCACCGTGACCCTCAGTCACCACAAATATGAGGACAATGAAACATAATAGTAACAAGAATATGTACAAAGGGGTTCTGAGGGGTACCCACCTGAAACGCGAAGAAGAAGATGTGCGAAAACTCCAGTTAAAACACTCCCTTGTGCCGAAGAAGATCTACAGTAAAACTTATCGTTAAAAACATCGTCGCGGTTAAAAACACTCAAAAACGGGGCGAAACGGGCCAAAAACAGAGCTTCTGGACCCTCAAACAGAAGACTGGTGCACGGGTCCCTGCGTGGACCGGGTTCACGACGCAGGACCGCCGGGGCGCAGACCGGGAGCATGCCGCAGCGGTGGACCGCTGCGGCATGGGCCGGGCCGCGCACGGGCGGGAGCGCGAGCCGGGTCCACGCGATCGGGCTGTGCGGGCGTGCACCGAGTGCACGCCGAAACGGTGGCCGCGCGACCTGGCGCACGCTTTCGTGCGCCGGGTCCGCGCCCCTGGGCCCGGTAGCGGTGAACCGGGTGCACGCCAGGTCTGGTGGACCGCGTTGCCTGGCGCACGCAACCGTGCACCGGGTTCGCGTCGCTGGGTCCGGAATCCGTGCACCGGGTGCACGCCGAGTCTGGTGGACCGCGTGACCTGTTTCTTCGAATGAACAGTACTTCGACCCCTTTTTCGGCTCCGGTTGCGACGCCGCGACCCCGGCGACGGCGGCGACGACCCCGCGGACACGACAACAGCGGCGGCGGCCTCCCGTTTGACAACGGCGGCGGCGGCCTCCTGTTCAACAACCCACGACACCGGCAAAAAGGAAACCCTAGACCGAAATTAAACGAAAAGGCCCGAACCGCTTACCTCGCTTTTGCCGGAGGAGGAGGAGAAGGAGGATCGTCTGCCCCTCCACGCCCGATCAATCTCGCAGAGGATGGGCGTTTCCCCTTTCTCGGTTTTGGCTCCCTCCGTCGGTTTCTTGAGCAGAGGGAAAAGGGATTGGGTTTCCCCCCGCACGCACCCAAATAAATTTAACGCCCAAATGAAAAAAAACAGGCTAAACCTAAATTCCCAAAACACAACTTAAATCGATCGGGGTGCAACGAGGGGTCCAAATTACCCCGAAAAACGTGCCGATCGCCTGCACGACTTTCGATGCGCCCAAACTGATGGTTAAAACTTCAAAAATTATTTCTGGGAGATCCCGGGGTCGGAATTCAAATCCGATCGCGCCGCCGTTCACCGTTTTGCGAGCTCTACCACCTAAAAATACCCGCAGACCCCGACGATCAGCCCAAAAATTCCCGAATTTCAACTCCCCTCCTAACAACTGAAGAAAAAACACATAGGACCCAAAACAGAAAACTGAAAGGTCGGGATGCTACCAAATAAATCAAATAACCCACTGACATAAAAAGATGAAAAGTCGGATCACAGCAGGATCCCATCCGAACACCGCGAAAAGCGTGCCGGCCACTTAGCACGGGTTCCAATGCACCACTCAAAGCAAATGCTTTGACCCCCATTCCGGGAGTTCCGTAGATCGGAATCCGAATCCGTTCGCTTTGCCGCCCTCCGTTCTTCGAGCCCAAACGCAGAAAAAAATACTAGCGGCCCCGGTCAGTCCAATGCAGAAAAGCGGTGGAAGGTTTTCCTACCAGTCCCGTCGAAATAAAAAGGGGTATACAAGGGCAAGGGAACGCCAGGACTCTACAACTTGCCCTCTCTTGACACCGCAGGCTCCCATCTTCCGCATCGGTTCCTTCGGTGCCCCAGCAGCGGCCTTATGCTCCAGCGAGTAGGGCTCCTTCCTCCCACCCTACAGACTACCGACCACCAGCTCAGAGCGGGCGAGTCTACGTCGCCCAGGTGGGGGACTCCGCGGCAGCCGACCACGTGGTGGCAGGTATCATTTTACTTTTCGGTATTAGAGCTCGCACTTTATTTGATACCGGTGCATCACATTCTTTTATCAGTAGAGCATTTGCATCATCTCATGGACTAGAGTTAGGTCGGTTGCCACATGCATTAGAGGTACGGATTCCGAGCATACATTGCATGTAGAGGAGAGTTGTTGGTCTTGCCCGGTACAGATTGAGTCTTGGATTTTGCCAGCGGACCTGATGGTCCTTAGTGAGCTGCGAGATTTCGACGTTATACTGGGGATGGATTGGCTGGCTCGCTATTTCGCGACGATTGACTGTGCTGCGAGGACTGTTACTTTTAGCGAGCCAGGCCAGGAGGTGTTTGTTTACAGAGGGTGCCAGAGTGCTTTCTTCGCCTCGGTAGTTTCGACTTCCCGTGCGAGGCAGATGATGCGCAGCGGATGCGTGGCCTTTTTGGCATCTGTGGTTAAGGAGCCTACGGCGACCCGGGACTCGCGGATATCCCTATTGTCCACGAGTTCCCGGATGTGTTTCCTCCAGAGCTGTTTAGTATGCCGCCGGATAGGGAGGTTGAGTTTTTGATTGACGTAGTCCCAGGAACTGCGCCAATCTCTAAGGCTCCTTACCGAATGGCACCGGCTGAGCTGCGAGAGTTAAAGGCGCAACTCCAGGATTTAATGGACAAAGGTTTTGTCAGACCAAGTGTATCGCCTTGGGGAGCGCCGGTGCTATTTGTGAAGAAGAAGGATGGATCACTTCGACTATGTGTTGATTATCGGGAGTTGAATAAAGTGACCATCAAGAACAAGTACCCTTTGCCGCGCATTGATGACTTGTTTGATCAGCTGCAAGGGTCTTGTGTCTTCTCCAAGATTGACTTACAGTCTGGTTACCACCAATTGAAGGTGAAGGCCGAGGACATCCCTAAGACGGCATTCAGGTCGCGGTACGGGCATTATGAGTTCACCGTCATGCCTTTTGGATTGACAAATGCCCCTGCTGCTTTTATGGATTTAATGAACAGGATTTTCCGACCATACCTGGATCTGTTCATCGTTGTTTTTATTGATGATATCCTGGTTTACTCCCGGAGCGATGTGGAGCACGAGGAGCACTTGAGGATCGTGCTGCAACTTCTGAGAGAAAGGAAGTTGTATGCCAAGTTATCTAAGTGTGAATTCTGGCTTCGGGAGGTTGCCTTTTTGGGCCACGTGATTTCAGCCGCTGGAGTGGCAGTAGACCCGGCGAAGATCGAGGCAGTCCGGGATTGGCCCCGACCGACGACGGTATCAGAGGTCCGCAGTTTCATGGGCTTAGCGGGATATTACCGTCGGTTTGTAGAAGGTTTTGCGAAACTTTCTACACCCCTCACTCGTTTGACGCGAAAAGGGATTAAGTTTACTTGGAGTGAGGATTGTCAGAGGAGCTTTGAGGAATTAAAGAATAGATTGATGTCGGCTCCTATCCTTTCCCTTCCCGTTATGGGGAAAGGATACGTGATATTCAGTGATGCATCGCACAGTGGACTTGGTTGCGTGCTGATGCAGGAGGGAAGGGTAATCGCTTATGCCTCTCGGCAACTGAAGGATTATGAAAAGAATTACCCTACCCATGATTTGGAGCTAGCTGCAGTAATTTTTGCACTAAAGTTGTGGCGCCACTACCTGTATGGGGAGCACTGCGAGATTTACACCGACCACAAGAGCTTGAAATACCTGTTCACACAGAAGGAGCTCAACTTGAGGCAGCGCAGATGGTTGGAATTGTTGAAAGACTATGATGTAGATATATTATACCATCCTGGCAAGGCCAACGTGGTTGCTGATGCCCTGAGCAGGAGAGCAGTACAGAGTCTATCTTTGATGATCACCGATCAGGCGCCTTTACTTGAGCAGATGAGGCGGTTAGAGCTCGAGGTTGTGTCCCCTGGGGTCTCTGCTAGACTTATGTCTCTAGTCGTGCAGCCCACTCTGTTGGACAGGATTCGGGAGAGGCAGAGGGAGGACCCCCACTTGACGAGGATTCGAGAGCAGATGCAGACTGGTTTGATAGGGGACTTTTCAGTTGATGCTCGGGAGTACTGCGGTACAAGGACCGAGCTTGTGTGCCTATGGATGCAGAGATCCGAGAGCAGATCTTGAGGGAGGCCCACTATACACCTTATACCATCCATCCTGGTGGGACTAAGATGTATAGGGACCTTAAGGCACAGTTTTGGTGGAATGGGATGAAAAGAGACATTGGGAGATTTGTTGCACACTGTCTAACTTGTCAGCAAGTAAAGGCTGAGCATCAAGTACCTGCTGGCAAGTTGCAGAGTCTCCCAATCCCCGAATGGAAATGGGAACATGTTACGATGGATTTTGTCACTAGTTTGCCGAGAGCACAGACGGGAGCGGATGCTATCTGGGTAGTCGTGGACAGGCTTACCAAGTCCGCTCACTTTTTACCGGTTCAGATGACTTGGCCGATGGATCGTCTAGCGCAGGTGTACTTGGCTGAGGTGGTTAGATTGCACGGGGTACCCGTTTCCATCGTATCAGATAGAGACCCGAGGTTTGTTTCGCATTTTTGGAGGAGTTTACAGACAGCCTTGGGGACGCAGCTCCGATTTAGTACAGCATTCCACCCACAGACCGATGGGCAGTCAGAGCGCACTATTCAGACCCTTGAGGATATGTTGAGAGCATGCGTTCTGGACTTTGGAGGAGGGTGGTACCGGCACTTGGGATTAGTTGAGTTTGCGTACAACAACAGCTATCAAGCGAGCATTCAGATGGCTCCGTTTGAAGCGTTGTATGGACGCAAGTGTCGGTCACCCCTATATTGGAGTGACGTGGGTGAGAAGAAGACTTTGGGTCCTGATCTACTATTAGAGGCAGAGGAAAAGGTCAGATTGGTACGACGACATCTCGAGACCGCCCAGAGTCGACAGAGGAGTTATGCTGATACTCGACGGCGAGACTTGGAGTTCCAGGTGGGTGACCATGTTTTTCTGAAAGTCTCGCCTTCGAAGGGGATTCGGAGATTTGGTATTCGTGGGAAACTGAGCCCTCGTTATATTGGACCTTTTGAGGTGTTGGAGCGCTTAGGGCCAGTTGCCTACAGGCTTGCGCTTCCTCCCAGGCTTTCAGGTGTTCACAATGTTTTTCATGTGTCGACTCTGAGGAGGTATGTTCATGACCCATCCCACATCATCGATTTCACCCCATTGGAGGTTGCTGAGAACCTGAGCTATGTTGAGCGGCCGTTGAGGATCTTGGACCGTGAGGTTAGGGAGTTGCGCAGTCGGGCCATCCCTTATGTGAAGATCCTCTGGAGCAGTCATGATGAGCGCGAGGCTACCTGGGAGCTGGAGTCAGCGATGATGGATGCTTACCCCCACTTGTTCGGGGCCCCTGCTTGAGGTATGATTTTTCGTTTCGAGGACGAAACTTTTTCTTGTGGGGGAGGATGTAGTGTTCTGGTTTTTCCCATGCAACTTTCCGATGAATCCTCGGTACAGGACACCTGGTATTGGTGTGCCTGGCCCTTGGTGCACCAAAGGGGTGCCACAGATGGACCTTGTGAGACTTTGATAGCTGATTTGGCCTTCGACTGCATTTGCCGAATTTTAGAAAAGGTTTGGGACCAATCTGAGGTTGGATTTGGATTCAGCGCGGAAAAACGCTTGGAAACGGCTATTTGCTTGTTAGATTTGGAGTCCGGATGACCAAAAAGGGGCTTCCGGAAGTTTTCGGGAATTTTCGGTGCATGGGGGAGGCTCGTGGACCGGCCTGAGCCACGTGGCGGCCTATTATTGGCCGGCTCACACAGCTCGGTCCACGGGGAGGCGCGGCGGTGCATGGACCGCGGGCGGGGGACGCGTGGCGTGCCCGGAATGGCCGGCGCACGCGGCACGGCTCAGCGTCTTTGCGGGGTTGCGGTGGACCGGGCGCATGACACGTGGCGGCTTCGGATTCGTTGGCTCACGTGGGTGCGGTCCACGGTGTGCGCAGTGGGGCGCCTCGGGACAGCGCGCGCACAGTGGCGCCAGGCGGGCGGTCGGCCGCACTCGAGTGCGCCACGTGTCGCCTCGTGGTTGGGCGGCCGTACCTACCCCCGCTGACCGCGAGGGGACACGCGGCGCACAGCGGGCCGCCTGGATTTGCTGTCCCCTGTTTGGGGTGACGTGGCCGCCCCTGGGAGTTTCGGGCGCGTCGGACGGGAGGCGTACAACCGGGTTTCCGGGCGCAGTGCGCCCGAAACTTGCGCCCGAAAACCCGGCCCGTTAGTGTAGTGGGCTGGGACTATAAAGAGGACTTTGGGCCTGTTAGCTCTTTTTCTGAGCGGGTTTTCACAGGGATTTCTCTTGGGCGATTTTTCCTTTACTTGTTCCTCATTCAACTGAGCATCCCTGGGATTTTTAGGGCACGCATCCCGAGGTTAGCGATTTTTCGGCGGCGCGGCGCGACGCTTGTTCTTCGGCGACCCGTTTCGCCCCTTCTCAGTATTTGGGCTCCCCCGACTCACCCCGACATCCGATTTCGCCGATTTTTGCGCCGTTGGACTCACGACAGGTAGGACTTCAACTCCCTGTTCTGAGGTTCCTCGTTTTCCGTGCTGCCTTGGAGTTTTCCGAGCGACCCATTTGACCCATTTCTTCGCGGATATTTTGGACAGCACCACGGTGTTCTTGTCGTATCTTTTCGCTCAGACACGTCGATCAAGGCGATTCAAAAGGCAATTTTCATCTACACTTCGCAAGGAGTCTCCTGGATTTTTCTCAGATTTTTGTGGGTTTTGCTCGAGGGTGAGAATCTCCTTTTTCTGTGAATCTTTGTTGCAGAAATTTGGCACAGTTTGGATTGGGGTGTTCCCCTTGCCGGATTTTTATCTCAGCGTAGGAAACTCCGATTTGGGCGTGCAGGTACTCGTTTCGACGGGTTCGTCGCGAGGATCGCGAGAGTATTTTTCTTGGATTTTTCTGGGCATTTTTCGCAGGTAAAAATTGGAGAATTCTGGACTGTGGTATTAAGGGACAGATTTTGGAAATTGATGAATGAATAGCTTATGTATTTTCCTTTGGGGTATTTTGTACAGATTGGTGGTGAGTGTTTGGGCTGAGCTTGGGTTTCGCTTGTGGGAACTTGGATTAGCGCTCGAGGTGGGTGATGTTGTAACCTCCTATTTGTGATTATCACTAGGCTTATTAGAAGGCTCTTGATCATGTGTGTTAGTAGAACTGTGAGATGGACCTAGCATGCTTGTATGAGATCCTGGTTTCTTCGTTAATAATTGCATTGTTAGAAAACTACATGTTAGTCGATGGTGTTTCCATGCTTTAGATATGTAGTATAATTACTTGGAAATCATGCTAAATCCATGTCTTGTTGAATGTTAAATGAAAGGTTGGGATATGTGGTTAGAGTACTTAAAAGGGTTCATTAAGAAAAGGACATATGCATGCTTGAATGGTCACCTAGATAGGCCACCTTTTTCTGCTACACTATCATGTTGGAATTGACTTAGGAGAAACCATGTTTCATTCTTTCTTCAGTCACTTAGACATAGGGGATAGTATGCTCGGGTTAGAGCAGGGGCTGGGATAGTGTAGTCGGATACTAGGGATTCGGAACGGGTAGGCTGTGATGGCAGGGTAATGCGGCAACCGCGGATTTTGGGCGGTTGACCGGACAGTTGTTATTGCATCAGATCGGGGAGAGGGTTTGGGCTTCCTTTGGCGGATGGTGCTTTTCCTTATAGATCAGAGTGCACGATTTGGCAGACGTTGAGACCCCTATCCCATATCGATGTTATGCGTAGGCTGGCATACCCGATTTGGCAGACATTGAGACTCCTATCCTATATCGGTGTTATGCGTAGGCTGGCATACCCGATTTGGCAGACATTGAGACTCCTATCCCATCGGTGTTATGCGTAGGCTGGCATACCCGATTTGGCAGACATTGAGACCCCTATCCCAGATCGGTGTTATGCGTAGGCTGGCATACCCGATTTGGCAGACATTGAGACTCCTATCCTATATCGGTGTTATGCGTAGGCTGGCATACCCGATTTGGCAGACATTGAGACCCCTATCCCAGATCGGTGTTATGCGTAGGCTGGCATACCCGACTTGGCAGACCTTGAGACTCCTGTCCCATATCAGTGTTATGCGTAGGCTGGCATACCCGATTTGGCAGACATTGAGACTCCTATCCTATATCGGTGTTATGCGTAGGCTGGCATACCCGATGTGACAGGCTTCGATATTCTGATGCATTCATTTAGCTATCTTTTAGCTGGGCAGGTAGAGGCATATTAGTGGTAGCTTTTATCAGTAGTCATACTTATAGTTTACCACATTTATTCTTTTAGCCTCTGGTAGTCCTAGTGGGCAGGTCGGAGTTGAGGTTTACCCACTAGGGGAGGCTACTATCTTTATCGTAGTTCTGACTCCCACTGTTTTCCCTTTTCTTGTCCCCTTTGTTTTGCAGAGTCATCTGTTGGAGTTGCGGGACCCTCTTCCCAGGATCGAGGTAAGAGGATCGCTGACTAGATAGCTGCTACCCCGGGCTCGAGTTTAGTAGTTTTGTTGTATCCCCTGTACACTCAGACGGTTGTATTTTCTTTTATTTTTGGGTCTGGCTGCGGCCAGCTGGCTGTATTCCTTTCGTGAGCTGGGAGAGACACATGTATATTCATGAGAGATTATTGTACTTTTATTTCCAGCATTTGTCTGAGATGTACTAGTTTCAGTTTAGCTCTGTTTTAGGCTCTTGTATTATTACTTTTATATCTGAGCAGGTTACCAGCGCTTCGTGTACACGGGAAATACCGTGTGCACGGCGAATCTGTGGACGAGCCGGGTTCTGGTTCACACCCGGGGCGTGACACATGGTGCTAGACCGGTTAGGTCTAGGGGTGACTTGGTTTCTTTGTATACAGCGAATAATGGCCCGAAATGGGTTATCCGTGGAGAACGCAGGGGCAAAAAGTACGGTGCGAACAGCGGCGGAGTATCAGCTTCTCCGACAACGACCACAAGAGATGGCCGGGCAGTTAGCAACCCTTATGGAACAGATGCGATAGTGGGTGCAATAGTCGACTACACCAATGGAGGTCGCCCAGGCTTCTCTGCCCGGACCAGCCGCACCAGCAACTTTGGGACCTACGCTGGGAGCCGTTATTGGAGACCCCTTGAGGGAGAGACGACCGACCCTTGGGTCGTAGGAAGATGGGTAGATACCATGGAAAGGCTCTTTGAAGCTTTGCTAATGGAGGAGGGTGAATGGGTCCCTTTGGCAGTCCTTTTTCTTGAGGGAGACGCACGCAAGTGGTGGAAGACGGTGCGCCCGGACCCTTCGGAGGGCACCGCCCTTCCATCTTGGACCACGTTCCGAGGAAAACTGTTTGGGGCATTTCTCTCCGACAGCATCAAATGGCAGATGGAAGGTGACCTGAAGCTCATCAAGCAAGGAAGTTGGATGGCTATGGGATATCAACGGGCATTTGTGAGGTGGATCAAATGTGTTCCCTTTGTTATAAGAGATGAATCTCACAAGGCCCGTCCTTTTGTGAATGGCTTTTGGAGCGACATCTTCAAGGTAGTGCAAATGGCGGGTTTGCACGCCTTCCAGGAGGTGGTCGATAGAGCCACCGCGGTGGAGCGCGGATTTACGATTTCTCGAGCCCGACGGGAGAGCTCAGGACACAGCAGGGATAAGAAACGAACCCAGCCAAACTTCGGAAGAGAGCATACCAAGAGGAGCCGGTCTCCTAAATACTCGAGATTGCAACAAGGAACCAAGAATGCGCCGACGGGAGGACAATGGCCGATGGACAAGTCTTGCATCGTTGCGATGGAATACACCAAGTGACCGAATGTCCCCAGAAGCAAGACCATTGTTTTCAAAGCAGCAAACCGGGGCACTATCGTTGCAACTGCCCCTCGAAAACGGGGATATCATCCGTAGCAGCGTCTCCACCTTCGTCTCAGCAATCGGGAGGAGGGAGAGTCTACACGATGACCCACCAGGGGACGGACCCATAGAGCACGATGTAACAGGTAATACTCGAGTTTCAGACCATCGTGCTAGAATTTTTGTGTCAACACCTAAGCATCCCACCCTTCCATCTCGCTTCATGTTTTCGCCCTACCTTAGTTATTAGAAGAAATCCCCATCGTAGGAATAAGTTCGGTTGGACCCTCTGGCTACCCCTCGGGGCAGGCGGCTGTACCCCTTCCTGCCTAGTGAGGGTGAGGCGGGTTCTTAGTCTCTAAGAACTAATGAGGTTCTGTTAAAGGTTGTCGGTGTAGCGCTTGGGGCCGACAGTCGCGGCAATCTTTAAGCTGTAGTTGACTGCTTGAAGTTCCAAGCGAGTCTCCGGGAACCGGACTTATCGGAACTTGTAAACTTAGCTTGTAGGAACGCCTTCTGCTCGCTTTTCTTTGTTGCGGGCAAGGAGCTTGGTAGAAGGCAGTCGAATGGCGTTCACGAGTACCGTATGGATCTCGACACGAGAAGGACAAGTACTCCTCTATCTCGGATAGACGACCTATGTGATCAACTACAAGGAGAAACGGTATTCCCAAAGGTTGATCTGCGGTCCGGCTATCGCCAGCCTAGAGACCGGAGTAAAGACACACTGAAAACAGACCTGCGAGCTCGGAATGGTCAAGATGAGTTTACGGTTATACCGTTTAGACTCGTTAACGCACCAGTGGTGCTCTTGGGCATGAGGAAAAGGATACTCAAGCCCTTCTTAGACCAGTCGGTGATGGTCATTTAGTGGACGTTTCGACCTACTCTCGCACAGACAAGGGGTATGGGGAACACTTGCGAGTAATCCCCCAGACCCTCCGGGCTCAGAAACCATATGCCAAAACTTATAAAGTGTGAGTCATGGTCCGCGAGGGGGACTTTTGGGGCATATCGTTTCGGTGTCTAGAATTACAGTGGATCCAAGGAGGATTGAATCGGGGATCAACTGGGCTCGACCAACAGCGATAATGGAAATTCGAAGCTTCCTGGGTCTGGCAGGATATTACAGACATTTTGAGGGAGGCTTCTCCAAGATAGTAATGCCCCTGACTTGCCTGACCCGAAAATGGGAGAAGTTTATCTGGACAGACTAATGCCAGAAGAGTTTTGAGGAACTCAAAGTCAGGTTGACGTAGGCCCCGGTGCTCGCCCTACCGGAGCCTGGTTGTCACGCCCCGGGGTTTTTAGGTCAAGATAAGCAGAAAAGTGCGTGTATAAATTTTTTTTTTCTTAATAAATAAGCATCAGCCTCGCCCCCGGTGCGCGTCAGACCGCCACATACAAAAATTCACTCTGCCAACGGACAGAGTCTCCTTTGTATATGCACGGCGTCCCACTTACATTGCCAACCATCAACCATGCAGTAGTCATCCATCATAAAGCAGGGAAAAAATATATTTAACTACGGTTTTAAAAACGGTGTCCACCCGACACCCTATTTTTCAAACAATTAAATATTCAATCATTGAAGCGGCAACACCATTTGGAAAGGATAAAACCAGAGGTTATAAAATCTGTGCCCACACGGCACCCCGCTTTGAAAAGACGTTTTCGCAATCGTTTGGTTTTTATCAAAACATGCCGCTCATCAAAACACCACAATGTAGCTAAACCATAAAAGAACATCCAATCCACAGTGCCGACTATTTAATTGTCTACAGTTAACATGAACCACACAAGCAAATTAAACTAACAGTAACATAAAGGAAATGAGATAAACCCAAGAGATCACGAGTAGCAAGTCTCCTACGACTACGATCCTCGCGACGCATGTTACGGAATTTGAGTTGGCGTATTTCGTGAATGTATTAAGTCTTGAAGATTGAAGATGAAGAAACTTTGGATCGTATACCTCAATCTCAAGAAAGAAGAATTCAAAAGGATCAGGTACGTTTAACTAAAGAATTTTGATGATCCGAATACTTCTTATAGTGTAGAAACACCTGGAAGAGGTTTTAATTGCTTAAACATCAAAAACTGGACATGGGACATGTTCAGGATCCGGATCGAGCTCGGCAATCCGGATCCCGAAGGGTGTTGGTTCATACACTGGTTCAATCCGGATCGCAGCCTCCTCTGATCCGGATCCCGAACATTAGTTTTACCTGCTTGCTTCCTCGATCCGGATCAGGAACTGCAATCCGGATCCCGAACATGATGTTTTGGTAAAACTGTATGAACGATCCGGATCGGGGACTACGATCCGGATCCCGAACAAGCAATTTTCTGGAAACCGTCTTTTGTGCTTCTGCAATCCGGATCGCCAAATCCAATCCGGATCGCCGTCGGTAATTCTTTCCAGAAAAGGCTGTTTTTGATCCGTATATTCTTCCAAGGGTTTCTAACCTATAAATAGGCCCTATATTCATTTTTAGGGCATCCGCTATTACAGAAGAAAATAGCCGAAAAGAAAAAATCCACATATATAGAGAAGAAAGGAAATCAATAGATTTATTCTATGTTTCTTCATCTATATTGATTGATTTGATTCTAGGTTTTCCATACTCACATTTTGAGTAGAATCAAATCAATGAATACTTAGATGGTATTTCCGATCTATCTTTAATCTAAGTATTCGGCGGATCATCACCACCCAAACAAACAACGATTTACCCCAAAATCGGCGCGTGGACTCGCGTGGCCTTGTGGATTCAAGGTGCAACCGCTCTCGTGGATTCGGAGCGAGGTACGTTCGTGGATTCGAAGCGTGCCACTGGGTGAAGACCGTGGATTCGGTCGGACGTCGTGGACTCGACGTTGGACGCTGTGGATTCAGCGTTGGGCGCGGATCGTGGATTCGAGAAGCGTCGTGGAGCGAGCGGGAAGATCTACTAGGAGCGTATGAAAAAGGTTGAGTCGTCTGTGAGTACGGTATATCACCTTGTACGTGTGTCAATTCTAGTGGATTTCGCCGTGTTATCGGTCCCGTGGTTTTTTACTCCGGTTTGGAGTTTTTCCACGTAAAAATCTTGCGTGTTCTTTATTTTTCCGCATTGGGTTTATTTGCGCAAAGATTTTTGAGTGTTTATTGTTTACACCTATTCACCCCCCCTCTAGGTGTTTTTTCCCCTATTTAGATCCTTATTACTTATAACCCAACAAGTGGTATCAGAGCGGGAATAGGGTTGTAAACAATGGTTGAAGGTGGAAACATCAATCGACCCCCTTTCTTTGATGGAACAAATTATGCGTACTGGAAAGTGCGGATGAAAGCCTTCTTAATTTCCATCGACGAAAGGGTGTGGCAATCAATTGAATTAGGATGGTCTAATCCAACTGAAATTTTAGATGATGTTCGCACCTTAAAACCTAGGTCGAAATGGACCAAGGAAGAGATAGATTCTTCTTCTTACAATGGCAAGGGAATTAATGCTCTATTTAATGCTTTGTCACAAACTGAGTTCTCTCGCGTCTCGGCATGTGAGACTGCGAAAGAAATCTGGGATGTTCTTCAAGTTACGCATGAGGGAACTAACCTAGTGAAGATTCAGAAACTGCAAATGCTCACGAGCAAGTTTGACTCTATCTCTATGGCAGAGAATGAATCTTTCACTGACTATTACACACGATTGCAAGACATCGTAAACTCATGTGCTAACTTGGGAGAGAAGATTCCAGAATTTAAAGTTGTAAGAAAAATTCTAAGAACTCTTCCTGAACGATTTCGCCCGAAGGTCGCAGCCATTGAAACAATTAAACACCCGGACGAAATGCGTGTAGAAGAATTAGTAGGTGCTTTACAAACTTATGAAATGACATTTCCTACTAACTATTCTTCTGGAAAAGCATCCTCTTCTAAGTCTTCAGGTTACGCATTGAAATCAACTAAAGAAGAAGACGCGGATTCATCCTCCTCGGACGACGACGAGAACCTTTCTATGGAGGACTTTGAGAAGCAGCTCGCTCTCTTGACAAGGAAGTTTCGCCGGAACTTTCGAAGGGGTAATCCAAGCAAAACTCATCCTTCGGAAAGTCGAAGAAAGGCAAGGGTTCTTCAACTTACAAGTCAAGGAAGCAAGAGAACTTCTCAAAGGATAAGACAAGTTCAGAGGGACAAGTTCAGTGCTTCAAATGTCGAGGCTACGGCCACATTGCAACAGAATGTCCCAACAAGAATCCGGCTAAGAAGAAAGCGATGCAAGTTGTTACTTGGGATGACAACTCCACGTCAAATGAGTCATCCTCAAGTGATGAAGAAGACAACGCGACAGCTTTCCACGCGTCCACTACATCTTCACCCTTCATGTGCTTAATGGCAAGTACATCCGATTCCTTGTCCAACTCCTCTGTTGAAAAGATTGCAACGGACGATGAATCAGATGATTCTGAAGGTGAAGATTTTGCTCTAGCCTACCACAGACTGTTGAGGGATTCAAAGAAACTGGCTAAGCAAAACAAGGGGTTGAAAGGGAGATTGCAGGATCTCGAAGAAGAAGTAAAAAGGGTAACCTCTCTCTCAACCGATCTTGAAGTGGAAAGGGATAATTTGATTAAAACAAATGTTTCCCTTCAAGAGTCCAATGAGCAACTCGAGAAGAATTATATGGATATGGTGAACAAAGCGAATTACTTCTTGAAGCTCAACGGCGAGGCTCGACAGGAAAAATTGGAAATGACGGAGACCATACGCCAACTGAAGGATGACTTAAAGAGATTTTCTTCTGGAAGGAGTAAGTTGGACAGACTTCTTGGTCTTGGTCAAAGAAATAAGTTCGGCCTCGGATACACTCAAACTGGAGACATTCCAAGTTCGAGTGGGACAGTATTTGTGCCTCAGTCGGTATCTCCTCCTCCGACACCGGTATTCACAACAAGCAACGACAACAAACCTACTACATCCTCCTCGGAATCGACAAGAATCAAGGTATGTTTTCGTTGTGGCATTTCAGGGCACATAAGGAGAAATTGCAAGACGGAAGCCAAACGCACACCTCAAGCACCTCTTGCAATGACTACCAAAAAGGCTATTCCTCAGAAATCAAATGCAAATCATTTGAAGGAAAAGAGTCTTGGTAGTACACCGCTCAAGACGACATCATCAAGGAGCAGCAATTCTTCAAGCAAGACGCTCTCACCTAGGAGATCAACTTCACGATCATTACCGACGCACTCCAAAAGGGTTTGGGTGCGCAAAGGTGAAATTTTCCCTTGTCTTGCTACCAATGTTTCCTTGCATGCATATGATAGTTCGTCTTGGTACCTGGATAGCGGGTGTTCCCGTCATATGACCGGCGACAAAAACTGTTTTCAAACATTTGAGAAAAACTCCGGAGGACTTGTTGTTTTCGGAGATGGTCGGTCTTCCAAAATTGTTGGAAAGGGAACGGTAGCTATTCCAGATGGCCCGGTTCTAGATAATGTGTTATTTGTTCATGGCCTTAAGACTAACCTCATAAGCATAAGTCAACTTTGTGATAGTGGTTATTCAGTTAATTTTTCATCTGATAAATGCACTGTAACTGACATGAACCATGCTTTCTTTTTAAAGGGGGTTAGATCAGAAAACAATTGTTATGTAGTTCCTACTAAGATTTCTGAAAAATGTAACCTAGCATCTTTGAAAAATGAAACACTTTGGCATGAAAGGCTAGGTCACATAAACTTTAAGGAACTTGCTAGAATTTCGAACAAAGATGTGGTCAAGGGGGTTCCGAAACTTTCTTTTGAACAAAACCTTGTGTGTGGCGGTTGCCAAAAAGGAAAACAGTCTAGGACTGCACACAAGAACTTGAACCACATAGGTACAAAACGGCCTTTGGAACTTTTGCATATGGACTTAATGGGGCCAACTCGTCAACCATCTCTGGGAGGTAAATGGTATATTTTCTTATTGGTTGATGATTATTCTAGATATACTTGGGTAGCATTCTTAAAAGAAAAAGCTGATACCTTTGATTCTTTTCTCGAAATCTGCAATCGTATTATGACTGAAAAGAATGATAGGATTACTCGAGTTAGGAGTGATAGAGGTGGGGAATTCATAAATTCCAAATTCATTGATTTTTGCACTTCTAATGGCATTAAACATGAATTCTCTGCACCTTACACACCTCAACAAAATGGTGTAGTCGAGCGCAAAAACAGGGTCGTACAGGAAATGGCACGTGTTATGCTTCACAGCCGGAACTTACCTTTTTATTTTTGGGCTGAAGCGGTAAACACTGCTGTTTATGTTATTAATCGCGTGTATTTGCGCCCGGGGACATTGAATACACCATATGAACTTTGGTTTTGTAGAAAACCTAACATCAAATATTTTCGTATCTTTGGGAGTCGGTGTTTTATTTTACGTGATCGTGAGAATCTTGGAAAATTTGACTCTCGAAGTGACGAAGGGATTTTCTTAGGTTATTCTACAAACAGCAGAGCATATCGAGTTTTTAACTTAGAATCTAAGACGATCGTAGAATCGATAAATGTTAAGGTAGATGAAGCTTTTCACTTTGAATCTGAAAAATCTACCCTCGATATCTCTCTTGATGATGATACACCTGCTAATGCATCTTCTTCTAACAATTCTTTCGATAATAATGTTGATGCATCTAACGGTTCTTCAAGTTTATCTGATGTGCAGGAATCATCTCGTGTACCTCCGTCTACTCCTCTACCTCAAACGTTACGCATCTCCAAGGATCACCCTGAATCGAACATCATTGGAGATCCACAAGAAGGAGTTAGAACACGGAGACAATTGGTTTGCGGATTTGCATGCTATGTATCTCAAATCGAACCAAGGAATGTTGATGAAGCTCTCCAAGATGACTACTGGATTAAAGCAATGCAAGAAGAGCTCCATCAATTCGAGCGAAACAAAGTCTGGGAATTAACGAAGCCTCCGACGCAACACAATGTGATAGGTACCAAATGGATCTTCAAGAACAAGAAAAATGAAGAAGGTACTATCATCAGGAACAAAGCAAGGTTAGTTGCTCAAGGCTACTCTCAAGTAGAAGGTATAGACTTTGATGAAACTTTCGCCCCTGTAGCTAGACTCGAGTCCATTCGTATATTGTTTGCGATAGCTTGTCATTTTAAAATCAGATTATTTCAAATGGACGTTAAGAGCGCCTTTTTAAATGGGTTTTTAAATGAGGAAGTTTATGTGGCTCAACCGAAAGGTTTTGTGGATCATAAACTACCTAACCATGTTTTTCGTCTGAAAAAGGCTCTTTACGGTCTGAAACAAGCACCGCGAGCATGGTACGAAAGGTTGACAAAGCACCTTTTGGAAAAGGGCTACACTCGAGGGGGAGCTGATAGGACTCTCTTTGTGAAGCATTATCAAAACAATTTCATAGTTGCTCAAATCTATGTCGATGACATCGTTTTTGGCGCAACAAGAGATAATGATGCTTCCAAATTCGCGGAGACCATGGAAAGCGAATTTGAGATGTCCATGATGGGCGAATTGAATTATTTTCTTGGATTACAAGTTAAACAAAACGATGAAGGAATTCACTTGTGTCAATCCAAGTATGCACTGGAGTTGGTCAAAAAGTTTGATCTTGAAAATTCTAAGGATTTTCCGACTCCAATGGGAACTAGCCATAAGGGACTTGGAAGTGAATCACAAAGTGAGAATGTAGACGAGAAACTGTATCGCAGTATGATTGGAAGTCTACTATATCTCACGGCTAGTCGCCCGGATATATCCTTCAGTGTTGGGATTTGTGCGAGATATCAATCAGCACCGAAGGAGGTTCACCTGAAAGCGGTGAAACGGATCATCCGATATATCAAAGGTACAATCAATTTCGGAATTTGGTATCCTATGGGAACGACTTTGGATATTGTTGGATACTCAGATGCCGATTGGGCTGGATCAGTGGATGACCGGAAAAGCACGAGTGGTGCATGCTTCTATCTTGGCCATTGCCTTGTTGCATGGCACAGTAAAAAGCAGAATTGCATAGCACTCTCGACTGCCGAAGCGGAGTACATTTCTGCAGGAAGTTGTTCAACCCAATTGATTTGGATGAAAAGCGTGTTGAGCGATTTCCGGATTTCAACATCTTCGGTAACCATTTTATGTGACAACACTAGTGCTATTAACATTTCTAAAAACCCTGTGTTGCACTCTAGAACAAAACATATTGAACTTAGATATCATTTTCTTAGAGAGCTAGTTGAATCAAACATTCTTCAACTGTCATATATTTCAACTGAGGATCAATTAGCCGATATCTTAACAAAACCTTTGGATCAAAAACGTTTTATTCACTTGCGTAAAGCAATTGGCATGCTTTCCTTGAAATAAACTCTTTTGAAACCTTTGCTTAGGTTAGGTTTTGTTTTTGTTTTTGTTTTGTTCTTTATCTATGTTTTGTACATAGGACATTAATTGAGCATAAATCATAATTGACTTTAATTGCATCCTTTTATGCATTTAGAAATTTATTATGCTTTTGATGTCATAATATTTCAATGTTGCAATGATCATTTACGTTAATTAAACCATCTTTTAAGTGATCAAAGTCAATTTCTCTCTCAATGATCTCTTGGTATAGTCATTATCATATTTGATTGCTTAGTCGAGTATGAATTCGAGATCAATGGTTTGGTTGAATACTTTATATATTAAATAATTGATAGCCAATTGAGGGGGAGTCAATGAAATGTAAAATGCTCAAAAGATGTGGAAAGAGTTACATCCCAATGAGGAGTGTGAAAACTACCACCACATGGAGAAAATGAAAGAAAGAAAAAGATACTCCATGAATGCAAAGCAAATTTTTGTTTTGAAAATGTTGATGAAATTCATATTGAAATACTTGACTCAGTCATATTTCATGGTTGGTATAAGGTGGGATTTTTAGTAAAAGATGCTCAAAGAGCCACTCCTTCAACAGATTGTCTAGATATATTATCTAACTTATCTGGGATTTCAAACATCTATTGATCTTGGTACTTCATTTTCTTTACTAAAATTGATGATTTGATAAAGGCATTACACATAAGATCAGGATAGATGTAATTGAAGTTGTTCAACTTTAAGTGTTTTAACTTTCGTAAATTTTCGTTTCATTTTTGGGTATTTTTGATAGATTTTGCATAATCTATTTCTTGTTGTATGAAACGATGTCTTTTGTTTAAAGTTGACATGGTAAAGTGCTTACATACTTTTTCTGGATTTTATGGAATTTTTCTGAATTTTTCTGGAGAAAAAGTTGAAGCCGATCCGGATCGGGGTAAGTGATCCGGATCCCGAACGCAGGATTCTTCCTGCGGGTAGCCGATCCGGATCACATTCTCGATCCGATCCGGATCACGGCTAGGGTTTTTATAAGAACAAAGAGGATTTGATTTCTTTTACCCTAATCTTTTGTTCTAAAATCTCTAGAGCTTCTCTCTCTAGATTTCTTGCATTTTGGAGCTTCCAAACTCAAAGTTCTTCGGATTCAAGTAAGTTTTATTGATCAAAACTCGGTTTTTTACAGGTTTTCATCAAACGTGAGTTGAAATCTTGGAACTTTTTCGTTTGTGAATGGTTTTTGATCAAATTTCTTTTGAAATAAGGACTCTGGGTCAATTAGTTTTGCTTTTATGCTGGGTTTTCTCAAGATAAACGAGTTTTTAGGCTTCGATTTCTAAAAATTCTGGTTTAGGGCATAAAAGAGGAATTTTTGAAAATCATGGAATTGATCTATTTTTAAAATTCTTTTTGGAAAACTAATTTGATTCTTGGCTTCTCTACATGATTATGATTGTCTAGGTACAATTTTTCAAATTTTTCAAAATTGACGATTTTTCATATGTTCTTGAGTTGGTTTTCACAGGACACTTCTCAAAACTCAGAGCACTCACACCAATGGCATTCTCCTGGTTAATCTTGGTACTGGTCACGATGGTGCACACGAGCACATCCGTTAAAGAGGAACCGGATGTCTCAACTCGAGACAAAACGAACGAAGCCAAGGAGGACAGCTCGGATTACAATGAGGAAGAATGGGACGAATTCTTCAAGGATGTTCAACGAAAAATTGATGAGGAGGACAGGAAATTCACCAAAGGAAAAAGACTAATGAAATCTGCCTCAACAACCAAACAGTATACGAGAAGGAAAAATGTCCAAAGGAGTGCGAGTCAGCATAGTGGGCCTCTCACCAGAGCACGCTCACTTTCTGGAATTCTGCAAACTGAATCTCCATGGGTTGCGGGACCGGATGCACCATCTGCATCTACACAGCGTCCATCGCACTCAAAGAAACGGACAACTGACACAGAGGCTTTGGAATCGATTCGTCAGGAACAACAAAGACTCTCTGCTGCACAAGAGAGAATATCGATAGAAATTCAGCAGATTTCCTCTGAACACAAGAAGATCAAGAAAAAGTACTCAAATATTAAGAATTTGCTTAAAGGGATTTTGAGCAAGCTGAGTTGTACTAGTTCAGATTCTTCAGACTGAGCAGCACCTTCTGATCACTTTTTCTATGATCTTACTCTCTTGCAGTTCGCAGTTCTTGGTTCTTAGTTTTCAGGACTTAGTTTTTATTCTTACTTTTAGTTTAGTTCTCAATTTGTGCATATTAATAGACTTTTTTTTACTCTCCTTACATATTGTAGCACTTGCTACGTTTTGGCTTTGTTTTGTGACAAAAAGGGGGAGAGAGTTAGAGAGAACTTTGAACAATGAATGATGATTGTGAATATCAAGGTAAGTATGTATCAAGGTAAGTATGACTTCCACTCAACTTTAGTTTTTCTTATGTGATTTGTGACATGCCTCTATACTAACTATTCGACTAACTATTTGGGCATGTAATATGACTAACAAGTTGATGTTGGACTAACATTCTTTGACATTTGGTTTTCGATTGCTTAGAAGATATGTTGGTTTTAACTATGATTCTCTTACATATCTGAATTTTTCAAATGTCATGATGAGAATAAACTCTATCTCTGTAGTTGGTTTTGAATGTTTCAATTCTTGAGGTATCTAACGATTTTGTTTGTCAAGAATGCCTTCTGTGTGCAGAGATTACAGATGTCTAAGTCTAGAGTCTGTTCTAGGAGTTTATCTCATGTTTTTAATTTCTGGATCTCTTTTGTAAATTTTTGTTGTATGGTGATAGCAACAAAAATATCTTTTTGAATTTTCTTTTGTGGATTTGTGTTTTGTCACGAAACCGCCAAAGGGGGAGATTGTTACGGAATTTGAGTTGGCGTATTTCGTGAATGTATTAAGTCTTGAAGATTGAAGATGAAGAAACTTTGGATCGTATACCTCAATCTCAAGAAAGAAGAATTCAAAAGGATCAGGTACGTTTAACTAAAGAATTTTGATGATCCGAATACTTCTTATAGTGTAGAAACACCTGGAAGAGGTTTTAATTGCTTAAACATCAAAAACTGGACATGGGACATGTTCAGGATCCGGATCGAGCTCGGCAATCCGGATCCCGAAGGGTGTTGGTTCATACACTGGTTCAATCCGGATCGCAGCCTCCTCTGATCCGGATCCCGAACATTAGTTTTACCTGCTTGCTTCCTCGATCCGGATCAGGAACTGCAATCCGGATCCCGAACATGATGTTTTGGTAAAACTGTATGAACGATCCGGATCGGGGACTACGATCCGGATCCCGAACAAGCAATTTTCTGGAAACCGTCTTTTGTGCTTCTGCAATCCGGATCGCCAAATCCAATCCGGATCGCCGTCGGTAATTCTTTCCAGAAAAGGCTGTTTTTGATCCGTATATTCTTCCAAGGGTTTCTAACCTATAAATAGGCCCTGTATTCATTTCTAGGGCATCCGCTATTACAGAAGAAAATAGCCGAAAAGAAAAAATCCACATATATAGAGAAGAAAGGAAATCAATAGATTTATTCTATGTTTCTTCATCTATATTGATTGATTTGATTCTAGGTTTTCCATACTCACATTTTGAGTAGAATCAAATCAATGAATACTTAGATGGTATTTCCGATCTATCTTTAATCTAAGTATTCGGCGGATCATCACCACCCAAACAAACAACGATTTACCCCAAAATCGGCGCGTGGACTCGCGTGGCCTTGTGGATTCAAGGTGCAACCGCTCTCGTGGATTCGGAGCGAGGTACGTTCGTGGATTCGAAGCGTGCCACTGGGTGAAGACCGTGGATTCGGTCGGACGTCGTGGACTCGACGTTGGACGCTGTGGATTCAGCGTTGGGCGCGGATCGTGGATTCGAGAAGCGTCGTGGAGCGAGCGGGAAGATCTACTAGGAGCGTATGAAAAAGGTTGAGTCGTCTGTGAGTACGGTATATCACCTTGTACGTGTGTTAATTCTAGTGGATTTCGCCGTGTTATCGGTCCCGTGGTTTTTTACTCCGGTTTGGAGTTTTTCCACGTAAAAATCTTGCGTGTTCGTTTATTTTTCCGCATTGGGTTTATTTGCGCAATGATTTTTGAGTGTTTATTGTTTACACCTATTCACCCCCCTCTAGGTGTTTTTTCCCCTATTTAGATCCTTTTACTTATAACCCAACAACGCAGTCTCACCGCCATCCCGGCTAACGCACCTAGTCGAACCTGTCACGGAGTGGGTAAAGCCAGTGACAAACAAAGTAGATGTCTTAATGTTAATATGAATTAAAGAACAAACCAATTCCACTGGAACCTTTCGCTGAAACCCTGTGCAAAAATAAGCTGGGCACCAACCCCAGAGTACCTGTCGGAGAGACGGGAGTCCCCCCTCGTGCACAACCCCCTTGATGCTTTTAACCCCTTCACGGAGCTAGTGCGGCCACCTTAGCTGTCGTGAAGAGGTCCTCACGGCTCCCACTCCTTTGTGAGGCACACGGGTCAAAAGACCACTTCTCCGGAAAAGTACACCCATGCGGTGGCCCTATCCGCCTGTGTACGTGCAGCATCCCACCCCAAAATTTGCCGGTGTCGGCGTGTATTGAGCCCCGCGACCGCAGTCGCCATAATTATCATGTTAGAATAACCAGAAACATTTATGCGAAAGATTTAACAGTCCATCTACTTTGTTAGACAATTTAACGAGTCTTTTAAGATGATAGATGCACTTACTGCACTTGTTGCACTTATAGCAAGGGTACCCTTCTAGTCGAGGAGAAATCGGAACACTTGAATCTTTTGCACACTCTTGCCGCGCACCTGGACCTAAGAAGAGTCCACATGGGTAAACTATAGTCAAAACCATGTACTAACAACGCAAAACGAAAGTCCAATATTGCCTACTTTGACGGAAAAATCCCAAAACCATCCGAGTTACCAAAAACCGGGTCCCCGCGCTGCCGTCGCCGCCCGCCGGAGCCCCGCGCGGCCTGGAACCGCGCGGCGCGTCTCCGCGGGTGGCGCCCGCGTGGGTTTGGGCCCACGCGGCGCGGCACCCCGCGGGTGCAGACCCGCGCGGTGCCCGCGCGGGTGCTGCCCGCGCGGCGGCCGCGCTGCGCCCGCGCGGGTGCAGACCCGCGACGTGCCCGCGCGGCGCCCGCGCGGGTGCTGCCCGCGCGGCGGCCGCGCGGTGCCCGCGCCGTGCCCGCGCGGCGCCCGCGCCGTGCCCGCGCGGCTTCCGCCGTAGCCGCCCGCGGCGGCGTCCGTCCGTCCGCGGCGTCCTCCCGCGCGATGCCCTAGCGGCATCGCGCGTCTCCGTCATCCGCTCCGTGCCTTAGCTCGCCCGACGACGGTGGCGGCGATGGAGACGACGGAGGAGTCCGAAAACCCAACGAGAAAAAAAAAGGAAAATCCCGAAAAATCACAACGAGGATTTACTAACCGGATTGATCGACGGGGAAGTCGCCCGATCGCGTTCTTGCCTCCGGTTCGTTGTTCGGGATGATCGGACTCCTTCTCTCTTTTTTCTTCCTTTCTTCCGGCTCGGGTTCCGTCTTTTTCCTCCTTTCTCTCTCGCGTTTCTTTTCTCCTCACCGATTAGGGTTTTTATTTTCCTTCCGATAACCGGAATTATATATATAATCCCTTATTAATTATTTATTTTCTATTTTATCTATTTATTTTCCTTTTAATACGTACGTAAAGGAAAAAAACCCTTTTTCCGTCACCGGATAATTAATTAATTAATTAATTATCCCCTACGAGATAAATCCAGGAACATGCCGAATATTTTACACGGATTTCGATGCACGCCCTAAGTCACCGCGATCTTCAAAGTCCCCTTCCGGGAGATCCGTACATCGGATTCCCGATCCAATCGCACCGTCGGTCTTCATTCTTCGAGCCCTTTGCCAGAAAAATACCCGCACCACGCACCGACCGACTTTCAAACATTAAATAATTTTATTTCACCTAAGGGCTTAATTAATTAACATGTGAGTCACAATTACACATAAGAGCCGAATCACTACACCACTCAC
The DNA here is from genome assembly GCA_029168755.2 of Tillandsia fasciculata. NCBI lineage: Eukaryota > Viridiplantae > Streptophyta > Magnoliopsida > Poales > Bromeliaceae > Tillandsia > Tillandsia fasciculata. The sequence continues at coordinate 12,479,930 of CM054941.1, forward strand.
ACTTTATAAAAAGTTTCGTCCCCGAAACTTAAGTACAAACCTCACTAAACAATTCGGGAAAGCATTCCCTCATTTTCGATTCCAGTTCCCATGTTGCCTCACGCTCTTCGTGGTTGCTCCATTGGACCTTCACATAGGGAATAGTTCGATTACGCAACTTCTTGTCCTCTCTCGCCAAAATTCGCACCGGCGTCTCCTCGATGCTCAAATCCTCACGCAACTCGATGGTGGAAGCATCCAAGGCATGAGAGGGGTCAGCGAGGTACTTCCGGAGCATTGAGACATGGAACACGTTGTGGACCGTTCGAGATTTGGCGGTAAGGCTAACCGGTACGCCACCGGACCTACGCGTTCTAGGATCTCGAACGGTCCCACGTACCTCGGACTTAACTTTCCTTTCAAGCCGAAACGTCGGTTCCCCTTGGAGGGCGAAACTCGGAGTAACACATGCTCGCCTACCATGAACTCTAGGTCTCGTCGTCTATTGTCCGCGTAGCTTTTCTGTCTGCTCTGGGCGGTCAGTAGTCTTTGTCTAATCAACCGGACCTTTGCCTCGGTCTCCTCTACCAAATCTGGGCCCAGAAACTTGCACTCACCTAAGTCGTCCCAGCATATTGGAGACCGACAGCGGCGCCCGTACAGGGCCTCGTATGGTGCCATCTGAATGCTGGCCTGATAGCTATTATTGTAGGCAAATTCCACTAGGGGTAAACACCGTGACCACCCTTCGCCCAAGTCCAATACGCACGCTCGAAGCATGTCCTCCACAATTTGTATCACCCGCTCTGATTGTCCGTCGGTCTGCGGGTGAAAAGCCGTACTGAAATGCAACTTGGTCCCCATTGCCCGTTGCAGGCTCTGCCAAAAGTTCGACACAAACCGCGTGTCTCTGTCCGATGTGATGGACGCCGGTACCCCATGCAACCTTACTATCTCGTTGATGTATGTTTGCGCCAACCGTTCCCGAGTCCACGTCGTGTGTATAGGCAAAAAGTGGGCCGATTTCGTCAAACGATCCACAATGACCCATATCGCATCGTGTCCCTGTGGCGATCTCGGGAAGCCGGTCACGAAATCCATGGTAATCATTTCCCACTTCCACTCGGGCACCGGTAACGGTTGCAATTTCCCTGCCGGGCGTTGATGTTCGGCCTTCACTTGTTGGCATACCAGGCAGTGTGCCACGAATCGAGTCACATCTTCCTTCATCTTGGGCCACCAGAAGGTCTGTTTGACGTCCTTGTACATCTTCGTTCCCCCGGGGTGCGCCGCATAAGGAGCAGTATGCGCCTCCCTCAGGATTTCCTCTTTGAGTTCCGGTAGATCCGGCACGCAGATTCGTCCCCGAAATCGTATCGCGCCATCGGAGCTTACTGTGAAATCACCCTCTTGGTCGGCGGCTATCCTACCTCGCACAAGCTGGAGTTGGTCATCGGTCGATTGCCCTTCAAGAATCCTGTCCAGCAGGGTGGGTCTGACCACCAGGGTCAGAAGTTGTGCGACCGTACCCGCCGGTACCACTTCCAGTCTTAACCTTGCAAATTCCGCAATCAGACGATCCTGTTGGGTGATAGCACCTACACCTGCCTCCTCTGCCTGCCCTTTGCGACTCAAGGCATCGGCCACCACATTTGCTTTTCCCGGATGATAGTGGATTGTCAAATCATAATCCTTTAGTAGCTCGAGCCACCGCCTTTGTCGCAAGTTTAGCTCCTTTTGGGTGAAAAGGTACTTGAGACTCTTATGGTCTGAATACACGTTGCAGTGTGCCCCATACAAGTAGTGTCTCCATAGCTTGAGGACGAACACAACTGCTGCGAGTTCCAAATCGTGCACGGGGTAGTTCCGCTCGTACTCCTTGAGTTGCCTTGACGCATAGGCTATAACCCTTCCCCGCTGCATCAGCACACCTCCGAGGCCATTCCGCGACGCATCGCAATAGACCTCATAATCCTCCCCAGGTTCCGGTAAGGCGAGAACCGGGGCCCGCGTCAATCTGTCTTTGAGTTCCTCGAAACTCCTTTGACACTGATCTGTCCAAATAAACTTCTCCCCCTTTCGGGTTAGACGATTTAAGGGGGTAGCGATTTTAGAGAAACCTTCCACAAAGCGCCGGTAATACCCTGCTAATCCGAGGAAGCTTCGAACCTCCGTCACCGTTGTCGGTCGGGGCCAGTCCGTCACCGAATCTATCTTCCTCGGGTCCACCGCGACTCCAGACGCCGAGATTACGTGCCCCAAGAAATCCACCTCACGGAGCCAAAACTCACACTTTTTGAGTTTGGCGTAGAGTTTCTGTTCCCGTAGGGTCTGGAGGACTGTGCGCAGATGTTCTTCATGTTCCTCATCTGTACGAGAGTAGATGAGGATATCGTCGATGAAGACCACCACGAATAAATCCAGGAAGGGTTTGAATACCCTATTCATCATATCCATGAACACAGCCGGAGCATTAGTGAGCCCGAATGGCATTACCGTAAATTCGTAATGGCCATAGCGAGTCCGGAAGGCCGTTTTGGGGATGTCCTCCCCCTTAACCCGGAGTTGATGATAGCCCGACTGCAGGTCAATCTTTGAAAATACCGTCGCCCCCAGTAGTTGGTCGAAAAGGTCGTCGATCCTTGGCAGGGGGTACTTGTTCTTAACGGTGACCTTATTTATTGTTACGGCTTTTTGGTGTTGGCATATTTCGTGAGTCAAGTCAGTGAGTTGAGTCGGAGTCTTAAAGGGATCAAATTGTCAATCAGCAATCAAAGACTTAGAGAAGATTCAACAAGAGCTCAAGTTGACACTCAATGTCTTGAGTCTTGAAGATTGAAGATGAAGAATTGTGGATCAGTTACATCAATCTCAAGAAGAAAGTATTCAAAAGGATCAGGTATGTTTAACTAAATAATTTTGGTGATCCGAATACTTTCTTATAGTGTAGAAACACTTGGATGAATTTTTAATTGCATAAAAATCAAAAACTGGACATGGGACATGTTCAGGATCCGGATCAGATCTTGCAATCCGGATCCCGAAGGGTACTTGTTCATTGGCAATTTCAATCCGGATCCTAGGCCATTCCGATCCGGATCCCGAACATTGGATGTTGCTGAAATTCATGAACGATCCGGATCGGGCCTTGCGATCCGGATCCCGAACCCTTGGATTTCTGGAATCGTCAATCTTGTTACGACGATCCGGATCGCAGTAATCCCGATCCGGATCGCCGTCCTGAAAATTTCCAGATAAGGTATGTTTTTGATTCTTATCTCTTTCCAAAGGTTTCTAAACTATAAATAGACATTTAGGGTTTCTCAAAAACGTGGGAGCTATACCTATGATTTTATAAAACACTTGAGAGCAACCCTAGAGGCTAGGTTTTTATCGTTCTTCTTTATAGCCTCTTTTAGGTCAATTCGATGGTTCTTTCAAGAACATATCTTTTGTCGAATTGATCTAATCTTTGCTTAGAGATTCCATCCATGGTTCTTCATTGATAATCTAAGCAAAGGATCACCATCGAAGCCTATATTCTTTATCGGCTGAGTTTGCGTCGTGGATTCGACGTGGCATCGTGGATTCGGTGTGCTAAAGGCGTTTCGTGGATTCGAAACGTGTGCTCGTGGATTCGAGTGGCGTTCGTGGATTCGAACGTGTGCAGTGGACGTGCAATCGGTGGAGCGCAAGGTCCGAAGAAGTTGAAGGAGGGGTTGAATCCGTGGAGACGGTAATCACCTTGTTATTCTTCTATTCTTAGTGGATTGTTATTGCGTGGACATCCAATCGGTGAGCGCAAGGTCCGAAGAAGTTGAAGGAGGGGTTCGAGTCCGTGGAGTCGGTAATCACCTTGTTATTCTTCAATTCTTAGTGGATTGTTATTGCGTGTTGGTCCCGTGGTTTTTCTCCTGGATTGGAGTTTCCACGTAAATCTCGGTGTGTTGATTTTTATTTTCCGCATTATTTTTTATTTTTGCACTGAGATTGGTTTTTATAATATTACACCTATTCACCCCCCTCTAGGTGTTTGATAGTACCTATTTAGATCCTTGTGGATCCTAAATAACTCTACAATTGGTATCAGAGAGGGTTTTAGGTTTATCTATCATGTTGGGTGAAAGTGGTAATATTTATAGACCTCCTCTTTTTGATGGGACTAATTATGCTTATTGGAAAGTGCGGATGAGAGCTTTTCTCATCGCAATTGATGAGCGTGTATGGCAAACCGTGGAATACGATTGGGTGCATCCTGTTGAGGAAGTAGGAAATTCTACTACCCCAAAACCTCGCTCTAGATGGTCCAAAGAGGAATTCGAAAGATCTTCTTACAACGGGAAAGGTATGAACGCTTTATTTAATTCTCTTTCCTCGACTGAGTTCACACGAATTTCTGCGTGTGAAACCGCGAAGGAAATTTGGGATATTCTCAAAATTACACATGAGGGTACTAATCTTGTAAAAATTCAAAAGCTCCAGATGCTTACAAGTCAATTTGACTCTATTCATATGGAAGAGCATGAATTGTTTACAGATTATTACACTAGACTTCAAGATGTAATCAATACATGTGCTAATTTAGGAGAAAAGATCCCGGAGTCGAAAATTGTAAGAAAGATACTTCGGACTCTTCCGGAACGGTTTAGGGCAAAGGTTACCGCCATTGAAACCGTTAGTCATCCGGATGAGATGAGTGTAGAGGAATTAGTAGGTGCTTTGCAAACTTATGAAATGACTTTTCCTACTAATCAAGTTTCTTCCAAGTCTTCTTCTAAGCTTACAGGTATTGCATTCAAATCAACAAAGGAAGAAGATAGCGAATCAAGTTCCGACGATGAAATCTCTTTAGCCGATTTTGAAGAACAACTGGCGCGGATCACAAAGAAATTTCGTCGGAAATTTTGGAAGAATCGAACCGATGGATCTTCATCCACGAAATCATCTAAAGGATCATCGGGTTCTAAATCCTCTAAACTCAAAAGCTTGCAAAACCTTCTAAAGAAAAAGAAAAAGATGATTTCGAAGGGGAAATCCGATGCTATCGATGCAAAGGCTACGGCCATATTTCAACGGATTGTCCTTCTAAGAAATCATATAAAAAGAAGGCTTTGCAAGCGAAAACTTGGGACGATTCTAGTTCGATGAATCGACCTCAAGTAAAGAGGAAAAAGTTGTTGCCTTTCATGCCTCTCAAATTCCCTCTTCTAATATTTGTTTATCATCTTTAGTCACTGACTCTATTCCTTTGATTTTGCATGAAACATCAACATCCGAGGAGAGTCATCAAGTGAGGGGGAGTCGGACGAAGAAGAACTCGTTGAGGCATACCAACAACTTCTTGCGGAATCAAAGAAGATGGCCAAGCATATCAAGAAGTTGAGGAAGCAACGACTTGAGGTTCAAGACGAGAATCATGCTTTAAAGATCAAACTTCATGATCTCGAGGAGGAACGAGAGCTTTTATTGGATAATAATAAAATCCTCCAAGAAAAGATAAATCAATCGGAAACGATCGTTAATTCCCATATTAACAAGATTGATTTTCTTGAAAAACAGTTTGAAGAAATTCATGTCACCAACCAAGTTTTGACCAAGCAAGTTCATGAACTCAAATCCGACATACAAAGGCTTTCAACCGGTTCCAAGAAACTAGAAAGTATGTCCGGATTGGGTCAAACAAGCAAGGTTGGTTTGGGATATAAAAAGAACCAAACTGTGAAGGCTTCAAGTTCCACAATCAAATTGAAAGGAAGAACTTGTCACCTATGTGGACTTGAAGGACATTTGGTGAAGAATTGCCCGAAAAAGAGAAAGAAGAATTCTTCGGCAACTTCATCTACGGAGCGAACTCAACGGAATCAAAAGACATATCAAGTCAAAGGAGTTCACTCAACCCACCAAAGGTCCGAGCCGCAACATCAATCATACAAGTGGATCATTGCGAGGCAAAGACCTAAGGTGGATCAACAGTCAAAGCGGACAACCCCCGGCCACAACGAATCAAGACAACCCAAAATCCAGCGATTTTGGATTCGGAAAGGTGATATCTTTCCTTGTCTTAAGTTCTAATTAGCTTATGACTGTATGTAATGCTTTGATTGGTTTTCCTTCATATTTTTTTAATCTTTGCATTACATGTTTTTCAATGCTCTTTGTTTTTATGTTTTGTTTTTGAACAAAAGGGTTTTAACGAACAAGTGCATTGAATAAAAAGGGCTTCACGTTCATTCACTCCAATTTAATTTTATATGGATTATCAACTTTACTCCATAATCATAATCTTGAAGATACTTCATTATAGGAGTTTTTGATAGTTATAAGCATCAAATTTTAGAAATCATGTGTGATCTTTAGATGCTTAATCTATCTAGGTTGTGTGAAGTCTTTGTGACAACACAAGTGCTATAAACATTCCTAAAAATTCTGTGTTGCACTCAAGAACAAAACACATTGTTGAGCATTGGTCATATTGACTTTAAATTGCATCTTTTCACGCATTTAGAAATCTATTATGCTTTTGACATCATAATATTTCGATGTTGCAATGATCATTTATGTTAATTAATTCATCTTTTAAGTGATCAAAGTCAATTTCTCTCTCAATGATCTCTTGGTATAGTCATTATCTTATTTGACTATTTAGTCGAGTATGAATGCGGGATCAATTTTTGGTTGAATACCTTATATATTAAATAATTGATAGCCAATTGAGGGGGAGTCAAAGAAAAGTAAAATGCTCAAAAGATGTGGAAAGAGTTACATCCCAATGAGGAGTGTGAAAACTACCACCACATGGAGGAAAGAGCTACCACCTCGGTCGTCCGAGTACTGTGTGCAGCTACCACATGTATACCAAGCATGGTTTTTCAATTTTGATTAAATAAAATGCATGTTGAAATACTTGACTCTGTCAAATTTCAAGGTTGGTATAAGGTGGATTTTTAACGAAAGATGCTCAAAGAGCCACTCTCTTCAACAGATTGTCTAGATATATTATCTAACTTATCTGGGATTTCAAACATCTATTGATCTTGGTATTTCATTTTCTTTACCAAATTGATGATTTGATAAAGGCATTACGCATAAGATCATGTTAGATGTGATTGAAGTTGTTCAACTTTAAGGGTTTTAATTTTCATAAATTTTCGTTTCATTTTTGAGTATTTTTGATAGATTTGGTATAATCTATTTCTTGTTGCATGAAACGATGACTTTTGTTTAAAGTTGATGCGCTAAAGTGCTTACATACTTTTTCTGGTTATTATGGAATTTTTCTAAATTATTCTGATGAAAGGGTAGAATTCAAGATTGATGTCATTTGGAAATCTCCGTAAGTCATCTTTGTAAATTCGTTACATCTTGATAGAGTTTGGATCTCAAGATTATTTTTGATGACTTGTGTTTGATGAATATAACATGAAAAACTGTTTATAATGTTTTATCTTTGTTTTTCATGATTTAGGAGTAAATCTTTTTAATTTTGTGAAATTAATTGGATTGAATGACATCTTGTTAATTCATTGGTTAAAGCACTTAAATTGATTTCTTGATGGAATACAAATCGGTATTTGAAAAGATTCTAAAATCTGGATTTGTTTCAAGGAATTATTTGATTTTTGCTTTCTGGTACCGGTACGCAATCTGCATTTTTGTTATATACCGGAACTGAGCTTTTATCTCTCTTTCTCTATGAACTAATGTTGTTAGTGATTTCCTTTTGTCTAGTATGTTCACTGTTTGACAATTTGTGACAAAAAGGGGGAGAAGAGAAATGACGGAGATGAGATCATCAAGAGAGGACAAACGAAAATAGAAAAATGGGGGAGAACGGAAAATGATGATCGTATCACAAAGGGGGAGAACATAGATGCTCAAGAACATGGAGAACATGGAGAACATGTTAGAGATGCTCAAGATAGGGGGAGACAAAGAAAAAATTGAAAGAGCCGAAAAACAAAAGAACCAAAAGGAAGACGGATCAAATGTAGGATTTTAATTTCTAACGACTAACGTTTGATTTTGTTTGGAGTTTTGTTTTGCAGGAATTACATCACTTTAAGACTCCAAGTCCTAAGTCATAGAGTATGTTCTAGGACTGTTTGGTTCAAATGTAATTTTGTATTTATTGGATCTTTCACGCAAAGAAAATCAATGTTTTGGTGATGACATTGAATTTCGATTTTTTGGTTTAAGATGAGTGACTTGAGCGTTTTTATGTATTTTTGGGTTTTGTCACGAAATTGCCAAAGGGGGAGATTGTTACGGCTTTTTGGTGTTGGCATATTTCGTGAGTCAAGTCAGTGAGTTGAGTCGGAGTCTTAAAGGGATCAAATTGTCAATCAGCAATCAAAGACTTAGAGAAGATTCAACAAGAGCTCAAGTTGACACTCAATGTCTTGAGTCTTGAAGATTGAAGATGAAGAATTGTGGATCAGTTACATCAATCTCAAGAAGAAAGTATTCAAAAGGATCAGGTATGTTTAACTAAATAATTTTGGTGATCCGAATACTTTCTTATAGTGTAGAAACACTTGGATGAATTTTTAATTGCATAAAAATCAAAAACTGGACATGGGACATGTTCAGGATCCGGATCAGATCTTGCAATCCGGATCCCGAAGGGTACTTGTTCATTGGCAATTTCAATCCGGATCCTAGGCCATTCCGATCCGGATCCCGAACATTGGATGTTGCTGAAATTCATGAACGATCCGGATCGGGCCTTGCGATCCGGATCCCGAACCCTTGGATTTCTGGAATCGTCAATCTTGTTACGACGATCCGGATCGCAGTAATCCCGATCCGGATCGCCGTCCTGAAAATTTCCAGATAAGGTATGTTTTTGATTCTTATCTCTTTCCAAAGGTTTCTAAACTATAAAAAGACATTTAGGGTTTCTCAAAAACGTGGGAGCTATACCTATGATTTTATAAAACACTTGAGAGCAACCCTAGAGGCTAGGTTTTTATCGTTCTTCTTTATAGCCTCTTTTAGGTCAATTCGATGGTTCTTTCAAGAACATATCTTTTGTCGAATTGATCTAATCTTTGCTTAGAGATTCCATCCATGGTTCTTCATTGATAATCTAAGCAAAGGATCACCATCGAAGCCTATATTCTTTATCGGCTATTTGCGTCGTGGATTCGACGTGGCATCGTGGATTCGGTGTGCTAAAGGCGTTTCGTGGATTCGAAACGTGTGCTCGTGGATTCGAGTGGCGTTCGTGGATTCGAACGTGTGCAGTGGACGTGCAATCGGTGGTGTCACGCCCCGGGTGTAAACCAGAACCCGGGCCCGTCTACAGATCCGCCGTGCATGCGGTATTTCCCACATACACGAAGCGTCGGTAACCTGCTCAGATATAAGAAGAGATAATAAAAGAGCATAATAGTCAGAGCTGAAATAAAACTACTGTATCTCAGACAGATGCTGGAAGTAAAAAGTACAACAGTAAAATAAATACAGATGCTCTCCCAGCTCACAACAAAATACAACCAGCTGGCAGAAGCCAGACCCAAAAGGAAATAAAATAAAACTGTCTGAGAAGACCGGGTGACCAAAATCTCCAGCTACATCCCTCGGTGGCTCTCTATCTAGTCCGCGATCCGCTTACCTCGATCAGCTGCTGACGGTCCCGCAACTCCCACAGAGGACTCTGCAAAACAAAGGGGAAAAGAGACAAGAAAGACAATGGGGGTAAGTACTACTATAAACAGTAGCCTCCCCTAGTGGGTAAAGCCTCAGCTCAGATATGCCCACCAGGTGATCAGAGGCGAAAAGGGAAAGGAGAAGAAAGGGGATGCAGATAACCAAAGCAACTGATAAAGTGCTATCCCTAATATGCCTCTATATGACCAACCAATAAGGATGGGAAAAGTGATGCATCAGAATCAAGAAGCCTGTCATAATGACCCAATCTGACGCCAGTGAACACTGGCACTGCCTGCTCTGCTGCAACGGGTATGCCAGCCTATGCATAACACCGAAGTAAAAGGAGTCCCTAGGACTCAAAGCCTGCCTGCCGCGCACTCCGGAGTGGCACTCGTGGGGAGCGACCCACACGAGGAAAGTAAGTAACCACTGTATCAAGTATCACTGTAACCACTGTCTCATAATAGCAGGACTGGATCGAGACTCAAGGAAGTGGGAAAAACCCTCCACTAAAGAAAGCCCGATCCCCGAAACACCCAATCTGATGCAATAGTAACAATCCGGTCAACCACCCAAGATCCGTGGTCGCCGCAACACCCTGACAAACTCAACCTGTCCCCAAATCCCCAATACCTGCCTACACTGTCCAACATACGCTCGAACCTGAGCGATTAAGCCGCTAGTGCCAACAATGAAAGAAGAAAGAGAAAAGCATGGTTTCTCCTAAGTCAAGTCCCAAAATAGTGTAGCAGTAAAAGATGACAATAATTATGTGACCAATTTAATCATGCATGGTTCCAACATTTTGTCCAATTCCCAAGTATAAACAGTTTAGAATAAATAAGCTAGGGTGACCGTCTCACATGAACAACATCAGTTTTGCAGTCCTCTATTTCTATTTGTCTCCAAGCATACAGTCCAGATTAATTAAGCGATTAAAAATAGGTGACCATTCTAACAACAGTTGATCAGGGATCTGATTACTAATAATTAATTCCCTAAAGCATGCAAGTCTACCAATCCACATATTATGCATCTTCAATTCAAGGGCACTCTGATATTCCTAGTGGGCATACCAAAGAGAGGAGTACAACAACCACCCACCTGAAGCGCAACTGTCCAAACTCGTACAGTCAGAAAATACCAAAATTCCAAATTCTCGCTCCCACAATTTTAGCACACCCGCAATACTCCTGGTACATCAAGAATCCACTAATTACACTAGAGTCCCAATTATAGCACTAATTACCACATACAAACACGAGTACCAAACTGTCAAATTATCACCTGCAGAAAATGTCCAGAAAATTCCAATAAAAATATCACGGCGATCCCTGCGTCGATAGCTTCGCAACGGTACCTTGCACGCCCAAATCCGAGTTCTGTACACCAAGATAAAAATTCGGCAAGAGGGCACTCTCATACACTAATCTGGATTAAGGGCTGATTACTGTTCACAGAGAAATCCTTAATTATCACCTCGAAAGAAAATTCACAAAAATCCACTAAAAATACGAGCGCGTTCCTTGCGATCCGTAGATGAAAAAGTTGTATAGGCTCGTTTCCGTCGGACGCTCGTGCGCAAAGATATAGCCGAAACACTCCGCTGCTGTCAAGGAATTCCATACAGAAAAGGGGTCACTTGTTGCCTCGAAATCCGTGCCAAAACCTCGAAACGGGAAAGCGCGACCAAAACGAAAGATGAAGTCCTACCTCTTAGGAGTCCACTGGTCCAAGAATCGCAGGAAAATGATGTCGGGGTAGCCCAGGGGAGCAAAAATACGATCGCTGCGCCGAAGGAGAACACTAGGAAGCAACGTCGCGCCGCACCGTAAAATGGGGAACCTCGGGATTCGTGCCTCCTAAAATCTTGAAACTTGGCAGGGAGATCAAGGACTTAAAGATGAAGATTTTTGCTAGAAATAAGCTTGGGCTGAAGGGGCTCGGTTTGGGAGAAAACAGAGGAAGAAGGAGGCTCGGATTGGCACTATTTATATAGGCTGAAAACAATTCAATTAATTCCCACCATGTCCCTGGTTTCGGGCGCACCCCAAAATTCGGGCGGCTACAGTAACGGGCCGGCCCAGGGTTTCCGGGCGCGCACAGTGCGGCCCGGCCACGACACAGCCCAGTCCACTAAGCCCCCGAGCCCCGCTGATCCCGGTGCACCTGAGCCAGCCACTGGTGGCGTGCCACGTGTCCCGGCAGCCCGTGCACCGCGCACGTCGCGGCCGTGGACCGCGCACGTCGCGGCTGACCCGGGCGTACGGTCACCTGCCCCGGTCAATCAGTCCACTGCTGCGTGGACCGGGCGCACAACACCGGACCAACCAACCTCGCCACGTGTCCCCCGGTCTACCGTGCACCCGGACCCAATTTCGGTGGACCGCGCCCGCTGCGCCGGCCAACCAGGAAACGCCGCGTGGCCCGCCCCCGGTGCACGACCCTCGCGGTGGACCGCCGCGCGTCCTCCGGCCGCGCCGCCGCCCCCGCCGCCGCCCGCCCGCCGCGCCGCCGGCGCCGGTGATCGCCGGCGACACTGTTCCGGCATGAACAGTACCCGCGAGCTCAAAATCGACAAGTAAATAGCCCCTCTTGACCGTTTTCGCGCGCTGATTCCAAAAACGAGGTCCGTTTTGCCAAATTCCGCCTCCAAAATTTGCCGGAGGCTCCCGCAAGCGCCGAAAACTGCCAAACTTCCGGGAGTCCGCTTTTGGACATCCGGACTCAGAATTAAGCAAACCAAAAGCCAATCTCAAGCGTTTTTCCGCGCTGAATCCAAATCCACCTCTGTTTGGCCAAATCCTTTTCTAAAATTCGGCAAAAGCAGCCGAAGGCCAAAACAGTCAACCAAAGCTCACAGGGTCCATCTGTGGCATCCCTTTGATGCACTATGGGCCAGATACACCATCAACAGGTGTTTAAACAGTGGATTCACGGGAAAAAGCTGCAGAGGGTTCAGGGGTCCTACATCCTCCCCCACTAAAAAAAGTTTCGTCCCCGAAACAAAGAAAACAAACAGACGTACCTCAATCAGAAGCCTCGAACAAGAAGGGGTAGGCATCTCTCATCTCTGTCTCCAGCTCCCAAGTAGCCTCTCGCTCCTCATGATTGCTCCACAGGATCTTCACATATGGAATGGCCCGATTGCGCAATTCCCTCACCTCACGAGCAAGAATCCGCAACGGGCGCTCCTCGTAGACCAAGTCCTCGCCGATCTCCAACGAAGTGAAGTCAATCACGTGCGACGGGTCAAAAACATATCTCCTCAGAGCTGAGACGTGGAAGACATCATGAACTCCGGCCAGGCGCGGGGGTAAGGCAACTCTGTATGCCACAGGACCAACTCTGTCAAGTACCTCAAAGGGTCCAATAAAGCGGGGACTGAGCTTTCCCCGTACTCCAAATCTCCGGACCCCTTTCGAGGGCGAGACCTTCAAGAAGACATGATCACCAACCTGAAACTCCAGGTCTCGCCGTCGAGTATCTGCGTAGCTCTTCTGACGACTCTGGGCTGTCTCAAGATGCCGGCGAATAATCCTGACTTTTTCCTCTGCCTCCAAAAGTAACTCCGGTCCCAAAGTCCTCCTCTCACCCACGTCACTCCAATATAAGGGAGACCGACACTTGCGTCCATACAACGCTTCAAACGGAGCCATCTGGATGCTCGCCTGATAGCTGTTGTTGTACGCGAACTCAACCAAGGATAAGTGCCGGTACCACCCTCCTCCAAAATCCATAACGCACGCTCTAAGCATATCCTCGAGGGTCTGTATGGTGCGCTCTGACTGCCCATCGGTCTGTGGGTGGAAAGCGGTGCTAAACCTGAGCTGAGTCCCCAATGCAGAATGCAAACTACCCCAAAAGCGTGAGACGAATCTCGGGTCTCGATCTGACACAATCGAAGCAGGTATGCCGTGAAGCCTCACTATCTCATCCATATATAACTGTGCCAAATGCTCCAGTGACCAAGTCATCTGAACTGGTAAGAAGTGCGCCGACTTGGTGAGTCTGTCAACAATAACCCAGATCGCATCTGCCCCGCTCTGCGCCCTCGGCAATCCAGTGACGAAATCCATAGTGACGTGGTCCCATTTCCACTCGGGAATTGGAAGACTCTGCAACTTGCCAGCAGGGACGCGATGCTCTGCTTTCACTTGCTGACAAGTTAAACAGTGAGCTACGAATCTCCCAATGTCCCGCTTCATTCCGGGCCACCAAAACTGTGCCTTGAGGTCCTTATACATCTTAGTACCTCCAGGGTGGACGGTATAAGGTGTATGGTGGCCCTCCCTCAAAATCTGATCTCTAATCTCCTGATCCATAGGCACACACACTCGGTCCCTGTACCGCAGTACTCCCGAGCTATCCACAGAAAAATCCCCTGTCTGATCCGCCTGAAGCTGCGTCCTGATCCTCGTCAAGTGGGGGTCCTCACTCTGAGTGTCCCTGATCCTCTCCAACAGAGTGGGCTGCAAGACCATAGACATAAGTCTCGCAGAGACCCCAGGGGATACTACCTCCAGCTGTAATCGCCTCATCTGCTCGACCAACGGCGCCTGCTGCGAGATCAATAAGCTCAGACTCGTCCTCCTGCTCAAAGCATCCGCCACAACATTGGCCTTGCCGGGGTGATAAAGGATACTCAGATCATAATCCTTTAGCAGCTCCAACCACCGGCGTTGCCTCAAATTCTGCTCCTTTTGAGTGAACAGATACTTCAAGCTCTTGTGATCAGTATAAATCTCGCAATGCTCACCATACAAGTAATGCCGCCACAGCTTCAGAGCAAACACCACCGCTGCCAACTCCAGATCATGAGTAGGGTAATTTTTCTCATAGTCCTTCAATTGCCGCGAAGCATAGGCAATCACCCTACCCTGCTGCATCAACACACCCCAGACCACTATGTGAGGCATCACGGTAAACTCATAATGCCCGTACCGCGTGAAAGCCGTCTTGGAGATGTCCTCGGCCCTCACCCTCAGCTGGTGGTAAAGGACTGCAGATCAATCTTCGAGAAACACCGAAGCTCCTGTAACTGATCAAACAAATCATCCATCCGGGGAAGGGGATACTTGTTCCGGATGGTCATTTGTTCAACTCCCTATAATCCACACACAACCGCCGCAGTGACCCATCCTTCTTCTTCACAAACAACACAGGCGCTCCCCACGGAGAAACACTGGGTCTGATGAAGCCCCTATCCAAAAGATCCTGAAGCTGGGCTTTCAACTCCCTCAACTCAGCTGGCGCCATCCTATAGGGTGCCTTTGAGATTGGTGCAGTTCCAGGAACTACTACATCAATCACAACTCAATCTCCCTCTCCGGCGGCATCGTCGTCAACTCAGGGGGAAATACATCTGGGAACTCGCGGACAATAGGAATATCCTCGAGTCCCAAGTGCCGCCGTAGGCACCTCCACCACAGTGGCCAAAAAGGCAGTGCAAACCTCTGCTCATCCTCCTAGCTCTCGCCGAGGAAATGGTCGCTGCAAACAGCGAGCTCTGGCAGCCTCTGAAGATGAACTCCTCCTGTCCTGGCTCGCGAAGCGTCACCGTCCTCTCTCTGCAGTCGATAGTGGCGGAATACCGTGATAGCCAATCCATCCCTAGCACCAAATCAAAATCCTGGAGCTGCTGCAAAACAAGCAAGTCTGCAGGCAAAATCCAAGGCCCCAACTGCACTGGGCAAGCCACACAACGCTCCTCGACATGCAAAACGTGATCAGGAACCCGCACCTTAATGCACAAGACAAGGACTCTACCTCTAGACCATGCAATGATGCACATTTACCAAAGAGGAAGGAAAGAAAAGCTCCGATAACAATAAGATATGAATCCTACCACCGGAAGGAAAACATACCCTGCCGCAACCTGGTCAGCGATAGCAGATCCTCTATCTGTGCTAGGCAATCATGGCCGCTCAGCTCGACAAGGGCTGTCTCTCACCAGATAAGCGGGGTGGGGAAGATCGGTCTACCAGAAGATCTGTCGGTGAAGTCCCGCCGTCGGGCTGGGAAAAAGTAGAAAAGAAACAGTTGCCGAAGTGGGTGCGGCAGCTGTCCTTGCGCGGGCACGTGATCGAATGTGCCCAGGTGTCCCACTTGAAAGCAACGACCCCACCTCGAGTCACATTTACTGAGGGTGTGCCCCCTGCAGAAAACACACCTACCTGACGATCGCGGCCCGCCTCGGCTGCGACACCTGCTGTGCTGAGCGCTGCTGTCGTGGCCCGATCTACGCTGGGAGGTGGTAGGGGCCTCGCCGAAGAACTCAAGGGTACTACAACGTGGAAGGGGGCATCTGTAGCTCGATGTGACCAGGCTGTCCACAACTAAAACAACGACCATTGCCTCAGGTCACAAGTACCGGCGGAATGCTGGCCCCCCAAAAAGTGCACCTTCCAGCCTGCAGGGGCTGCCTCAACTGTCGACGACCGTCTCTGAGAACC
>CM054941.1:12496117-12520543 GCA_029168755.2 Tillandsia fasciculata
ATGCATCATATTGTCAGTAGTGAGTAGATGCATCATACTGTCAGTAGTGAGTAGAGGCATCACATCATCTCTGTTCCACTGCTTGAGCATCTAGATAGAGGCATAGTAGCTGTAGAGATATCTTTTTCCCAGATCCTTTCTTTCTATGTACCTTGTTACCTTGTGCCTCTAGTGGACTTAGTGGGCAGACCGTTGGGCTTGTAGACGGCACCCACTGAGGACTACTGTGGGAAGTAGTTCTCACACCCGTCGTGGTGTCTTTTCCCCAGGGGCTTCTACTCCTGGTTGCGTGCTTCAGTTGCTGTTCCTTCTGACCGAGGCGAGGGAGTCGCGAGCTAGTTCCTTACCCGTTGTCAGAGTGTAGAGGTACCCATTTTCAGGTGAGAGCTTCAGTAGTTGGGTTGCTACTTTTTCTTCTGTTGAGAGAACCTTGTAGTGAGGTATTGAGTTGTACCTTTTGTTCATTTGTTTGAGAGACTGTTGTAGTGAGGATAATTATTGTATCGAGAGTTTGTACACTGATGTATTTATTGGAGATATCTCCCTTTTGGGTTTTGTATCAGAGGACTTTTTATATGATCGTATTGGGAGATGGATATTGTTTTATTTTCAGTTGTACAGTGTTAGTTTTCAGTCTTTGCAGTAGTTTACTTTTAGCTCTGATATCTGTTTAGCTGTAGATGTTTCTTTTTGCAGGTTTGACGCTTCGTCTGTACGGCAGTTTCCGTACAGATGGCGGATCTGTTAGCGAGCCCGGGTCGCAGTTTCGACCCCGGGGCGTGACAGATTAGAGTGGTATCAGAGCCTAGGTTTTAGGTCGAGGTAGACTTAGAAACCCTAGGCTTGTGGTTGGACATTAGGATGACTACGTGAGAGTCGCGACTTTTAGCGAGAGTCCTGATTGAGTTTTATACCTCTCCCAAGAGACGGGATGAGTGATTGGCATGTTTATTCTCCTAAGCGATTATGTTGGCTGCAGACAACATAATGCCATGGAATGGGTGGCATGCCTTAGACTTTCGCTGGATTGGGTCGTTTGGTTGATGTGTCCTGATGTTTGTTATTTTGCAGCGGATTACGATACCCCGGTGACGTCGTGTTGTGAAGAGGGCACACCCCGCATCTGAAGAGTACCCGAGCAGCGGGAAGCAGAGCTGTCAGAGCAGAGCGAGACCCAAGAGTTATGGAACCCGATGTCACCGATGTCGGAGGCTGTCCGATGCCAGGAGGAAGCCATGGAATGTTTGATGCGCCTGTTGGAGCAGAGAGCACAGCGGGTTGCGGTACTGCTAGAGAGTTTCCCAGTACTTTCTTCCTATGCGGTGGCATATTCAGTTGTACCAGTGGCACCGGTGGAGCGAGCAGCCCCCTCCGTGCCGACGAGTCGTGCCGAGGCACCGAGGTAGGGTGGATGGCGGATAGTCGATGAACCTTGGGACATCATCGATTGATTGAGCCAGTTCCGGCAGTTTGATCCATCCCGATTGACGGGATTGAGCTTGGAGCCGTGGGAGGCTGAAATCTGGACAGCAGCAATGGAGAAGCATCAGGTGCTTTTGGCTACGCACTTTTGGAAGAAGACGCCGAGAGTTGGTGGCGTCGAGTTCGTCCGGTTGGACCACCTGGAGCGCAGTTGTTGATTTGGAGCGAGTTTCGTGCTTTGCTGTTCAGGGCCTCCTTTCCTGACAGTGTAAGCAGAAACTGGAAAGGGATTTGAGACGCCTGCAGCAGGGGAGTCGACCTCCTCAGGAGTATGTACGTGAGTTTGGTGATTGTTGAGCGGTGTACCCTTTATCGCCTGGATAAGGCCCAGAAGGTTGAGTTAGTTGAGAGAGGACTGAATCGGAATATCTATCACTTAGAGCATTTTCGGCGAGTGCCGACGTTAGATGCAGCGATTGAGCAGGCTCAATGGGTTGACCGAGGATCAGTGATCATGTCAGAGAGAGACGGAGCGCCCGGGGATCAGCTCCGGGGAGAGGCAACCAGAGGCGCCTGAGTTGGGACAGTTGAGTAGATCGACACCCCGGGGCCGCCACGATCCCAGTTTGAGGGTCGTGAGCCTCAGAGGAGACAGAGACCAAGAGGTTCTCCACAGCCGTTGTATCAGCAGCAGCAGCAAGATGATTGCGCCATGGGTGGTGGGCCGTTTTCTGCGCCGCAGTGTTACCATAGGCAGAGGTGATGTTTTCGGGTGGATAGTCGGGACATTTTTTTCAGGCAGCATGCCTTGAGCAGTGACTACGACGATACCGCTTGCGACGGCACCCGCTACCTCTTCGGGATGAAAGAGTTCCTCCGATTACCACCAAGCAGATAGGGACACGACGTCGGGGTGGACTGAGTGACGACCATTTACCTCGAGCGGATGAGTCTGTACCGCCCGGTGGGAGGGCGCTACGGCAGTGGACCAGGTTGTCGCGGGCATGATTTCTTTACAGCAGTTGAGTTGAGTGTTTTCGGCTTCCCTGCCTGGACTGGAGGTAGAATTGTTACCACGTGCACTAGAGGTACAGATTTCTGTTGGTATTGTGCAAGTGGGGGAGCCTTGTGGATTGTGTCCAGTACAGTTGAGACTCGGAATTATATGGCAGGTGTTATGGTTCAGTGGCAGCTCCACGACTCAGAATGAGCATACAGGATGGACCAGTTGGTGCGGTATAGTGCAACTGCTGTTTGGGGAAATGAGATCAGTTACCTTCCGTGAGTTGGACTAGAGGAGTTCTTTTTCTCAGATCACCGGGGTATCTTTCCTGCAGCTGTGGCTTCAGCGGTTTGCGGCTTGGTGCTACCTTTGGATCGTTGGTGACGATTAGGACTAGAGGTTGTGTCCTTAGGGGTTACGGTTAGATCGTAGCTTCCGCTTTGTGGCCACGGCAGGAACGACTTCAACCCTTCTCTCCCTTTTTCTTGTCTGGGTGCTGAGATTTTCGAACGGGACGAAAACTTCGAAAGACTGCTCCAGAAATGGAGACGGTGCCCGAACCTGTTCTTGTTTGATTGGGGCAAGGGCACTGGTCCATTCGGGATTTTCGGACCTTTCGTTAATTTCAGCCGTTTTCTAAACTGAGAGTTGTGGTTGACGTCCCTCCTGCTGATGGGGCCTTTACCTTTCTTGATGGTTGTGTTGGCGTTTTTCGCGTAGTTTGGAAATAGAGTTGGTCGTTTCTCCCTGTCCCTTGGAATTGTAAGGTTTTTCCAGCTTTTGGACTCCTCGCCGTGTGGACTCGCTTCGCGGAGTGTGCGTGTCGACTGGGGAGTTGGGGGCAGTGTTGATGGATACTTACCTGTGGCTTGGAAAACTCCCCTTGTGAGCTGTGTTAGTTTCGAGGACGAAACTTTTTTTAGTGGGGGAGAGTGTGAGGTCCCGGAATCCCCCGCGTAGGGTTTACTGGTTGTTCGGCAGCTTTCGGTGGCCGTTGGGGGTGTTTGTGTGCGTGTTGGGGCCCAGAATTGGTTTGTGGTGCAATTTGGGACTTAGTTTGCATCACTGGAGGTCTGCGTGGAGCGTCGGTGGTGTTCGTGCGCAATTTGGACACAAGTGTTGGACCGCGGGCTTAAAAGGAGATCCGTGGGAATTTGGAGGACCCGTCGGGTGTTTGGAAGTGATTTCGCGCGATTCAGATGTCAAAATTGGACTCCGGGCGAAGTTTGGATAAAAGTTTACCTCTCCGGTTGCCTTCGGAAATTTTTTAGAGTTGAAATGGGGCAAATCGGACTTCAGATGTGGACCCGGCGTGAAAATCGGATCGAGTGGGCATTCGGCAAATTTTCGGGCGAGAATTTGGAGAAACGGACATCGTTTTTGGATTCAGCGCGCGAAATCGCTAAGAATGGACTATTTATTTGTTGGTTTTGGAGCCCGGGATTTGCGCGTTTTTCGAGGCGACGCGGCACGCTTTTCGAGGCTTTGGCGCGGCTCGGGGAGCGAGGTGACAGCGGCACGCGCGTACCGAGGGCGCGTCAGGGCGCACCTCGGCGCGGATTGCGCGGGGCCCGCCACGTGGCGGGCCCCCGTTGGCGGCTGCGCGGGCGCGGGCGCACGCGCGCCCGTGTGGCGCGCGCGTGTCCCGCGCCTGAGCAACGCGGCGCGTGTAACGCGCCCGTGTAACGGGCGCGTTGTCGCGCGCCGCGTGGCACCCGGGCGCGTGCGTGGACCCGGTGCACGCGCCCCGGCCTTGTGGACCGGCCGGTGGAGCCCTCCTATTGGGCCGCGCCGTGGACCGGTTCCGTGGACCGGAACCGTGGACCGCCAGCCCCTTTTCTTCTTCTTCTTCTCCCGCAGGCCTTTTCTTCTCCTTTTTCTTTCTTCTTCTTCACCGAGAGCGAGAGGGAGTGTGAGGGAGAGGTTTTGGTGGTGCGGTAGCGCGTCGCGAACCTCGTTTTGCGTGCAAGGTGTTCCGTTGGAGCGGTTGGAGCGGATGTGGCGCGACACTCGTCCGTTTTTTTCTTCTTCGTCGCGTTTCGGTGCACGAGCTCCCCCGGCTTACTCCGACCTCCGATTCAGGCGATTCTTGTACCGTTGGATTCGTAACAGGCAGAGCTACGATATTGGTATTTTCTACTTCCCCAGTTTTGCTCGTTTCGAGGAGTTTCTCCATACTTACTGGGACCCCTTTTTCTGATGGAGTTTTGGACAGTGTCACCTTGCCGGATTTTTATCTCCGCAACCGGGCATCGGATTGAGACGCTCTTATAGACTTTTTTCATCTACTCGACGCAAGGATCGTCCCCATATTTTTTCTTGGATTTTTGGAGGCTTCCCCGAAGGTGTACACTTCCCTTTTATCTGTACAGGAGTTTACAGTTATTTGGTTTTGGATTTCTGCGCGCCGATATTGTGGAATTTGTAACTTGGCCTACGGGACTCCGTTTTGTGCGTGCAGGTACTCGTTTCGAAGCTATCGACGTGAGGAACGCTGTGGTATTATTCTTGGATTTTTCGGAACTCCTCCAGCAGGTGAAATAATTACATCTTTGGGGTTGAATTTCAGACTGAGTGCATTAGGCGTGTGTTGGAATAAGTGTAACCTTGGATTGTATGATGTACCAGGAGGAGCTGTTCGGGGATTAGTGACTGTGTTTTTACCGCACCGTTTTGCGTGCGGGTATCGGCAGCTTGTTCCGTTTTGCGTGCGGACTTCGGCAGCGGGCACCGTTTCGCGTGGAGGCCAATTGCAAGTGTCTACGAGCAATTGGTGGCGAATCGAGGTGGGTGGCCCTATCTCCAAGCTTTATGGACTGTTCAGTATTTCTACTGCTGTAGGACTTTGCATGCTAGTTTATTTTCTTGTATGGCATGCTAGATTGTAGGAATTCTTTTCCTGTTATTATCTGAGGTTCATGTGACCTCCTTGCTCCCTATTATCTGATAAATGAAGTAATCTTGGAACTTGACCTAGCACCCCCGTCATATGTTGCATGTGTTTGACCAGACCTTAGAAAACCTAAATCTGGGCTAGGTTCTTTTTGCTTAGACATCCCACACTTTGCATTTCCTTCAGACATAGAGTTCCTCGCCCGGGTAGTGGGCCGAGAGGTCAGGGTATTGTGGGATGAGTTGCACTCGGGCCTGGGGGCCGAGTGGAGTCTGGTAGCCGTGTTAGGCCAGTGTTGGTATTTTGGGGAACCGTTTTGAGTAAACGGGGTCCCGGGTTTCTGGTTATTCTCAGTTTTGCTCGTCACCACCGTGTTGTGATCGTGGTGCACGTGGGTTGTCAGGACCTTGAACCCAGAATGATTTGGACACTCATGATTTTAGTAAAACCAGTATTTTTCTTCCGAAATTCTAGGGGCGTCGAAGCCTGTTCTTGTTTGATTGGGCGACGGCATCTACCCTTGGGAGTTCGGAAAAGTAAACTCGTTTTTAACTGATGTTTTCAAGAATTAAAATCTATAAAAATTGGTTTTCTCATTTCAAGTCGGTTTTCAAGAAAAAGAGTATTTTATCCTCATCCCAAGGGGGTTGAGTGGAAACGATGTTTTATAATAAATGTCATCTCTTTTCTAAACTTCCTTACCCGACCGGGGTGAGTGATCTGGGTTCTAAGGGCTGATTTCATTCTCGGGTCGAAAACAACGGGAGGCTACGCCTATAGCCTGTTCTTGTTTGATTGGGGACGTAGGTATTAGTTTCCCGGGGTTTTCGAACTCCTTGCGATTCTGGCTGTGGAGCATCTCCAGCCCGTGAGTTCAGTGTATTGATGTTAGTTTCCCACTTTAACCGAGAGGGGCCGAATCCCTGAACGGTATAGGATCGAGAACTTCGATAGGCTGAGCCTAGAGTCTGTTCTTGTTTGATTAGGGTTCTAGGCACCGGTCTAACGGATTCTCGGACCTATGCCGCGTCAGTCGGTTCTTCTCGTCTATGAGCGGGGTGTCGATGTGGGAGCCGTTGGGAGTGACGGTGGTCCCAGCTGTGTAGTTCCTTCTCTAGCGAGTTAGTGTTTGAGTTGCGTCGTTGAGGGTTCTCCGACATAGCCGTGAGAGTGGTTGGGCTTTTCATGTTTGAGTCGAGGTTCCTTTCCGACTGAGTCGTGGTTCGAGCTTGAGTTACCGATCGATTTGATCGCGGATTATAGCCTGCTGAGCCCGGCTTTTTGCCGGTTATGAGATACTTGTGTTACTTGAGTTCGTTGGGGTCGCTCCCCTCGAGCTACGCCCCGGGTGCGATGATGATACCGAGCCTGACGAGGCTGCGATGGTGCGACTAGTTGATACACTAGAGTTCGCTTGAGATAGTCGACAGGACGCCCCACGTAAATCCCGTCCTCATGTGGATGTGTGGTGGTGGGTAGGTGCGATCCTAGTCGACAGGCGCAGGCTTGACTGGACCCTATGTGGCAGTCATAGAGATTGGGTGACATTGAGAGAGTGTTGGTATAGTATGTGTCATAGTGGAGCTTTCCTTGAGCATAGTACTTGTGGCATATTGTCAGTAGTGAGTAGATGCATCATATTGTCAGTAGTGAGTAGATGCATCATACTGTCAGTAGTGAGTAGAGGCATCACATCATCTTCTGTTCCACTGCTTGAGCATCTAGATAGAGGCATAGTAGCTGTAGAGATATCTTTTTCCCAGATCCTTTCTTTCCATGTACCTTGTTACCTTGTGCCTCTAGTGGACTTAGTGGGCAGACCGTTGGGCTTGTAGACGGCACCCACTGAGGACTACTGTGGGAAGTAGTTCTCACACCCGTCGTGGTGTCTTTTCCCCAGGGGCTTCTACTCCTGGTTGCGTGCTTCAGTTGCTGTTCCTTCTGACCGAGGCGAGGGAGTCGCGAGCTAGTTCCTTACCCGTTGTCAGAGTGTAGAGGTACCCATTTTCAGGTGAGAGCTTCAGTAGTTGGGTTGCTACTTTTTCTTCTGTTGAGAGAACCTTGTAGTGAGGTATTGAGTTGTACCTTTTGTTCATTTGTTTGAGAGACTGTTGTAGTGAGGATAATTATTGTATCGAGAGTTTGTACACTGATGTATTTATTGGAGATATCTCCCTTTTGGGTTTTGTATCAGAGGACTTTTTATATGATCGTATTTGGGAGATGGATATTGTTTTATTTTCAGTTGTACAGTGTTAGTTTTCAGTCTTTGCAGTAGTTTACTTTTAGCTCTGATATCTGTTTAGCTGTAGATGTTTCTTTTTGCAGGTTTGACGCTTCGTCTGTACGGCAGTTTCCGTACAGATGGCGGATCTGTTAGCGAGCCCGGGTCGCAGTTTCGACCCCGGGGCGTGACATCTCACGCCCGTCGGGGGTTTTTCCCCTTTTTGTCCTTTCTCTCCTTTGTTTTGCAGAGTCTTGGCGGGTGTTGCCGTTCTGTGGTTGCTGTTCGTGGTGAGGGAGTAGCGAGCTAAATCCAGACCCATCTTTGGAGAGTAGCGGTACCCCCCTTTTGAGGAGATCTTCAGTTTAGTCGGTAGATTGGTTTTTATTTTCCTTTTGAGAGACTGATGTATGGGATATGTGTATTGAGAGCTTGTACACTGATATTGTATTGAGATATCTCCCTGTTGAGTTATCAGTTTTGTACTCGAGGTTATTGTATGATTATCTTTGGGAGATGGACCTTGTTGTTTTATCTTCAGTTGTACAGTGGTTGATTTATTTCTATAGCAGTTTTATCTTTTAGTTCTGATATCTGTTTAGCTGTAGCTCTTTTTGCAGGTAGGACGCTTCGCCTATGCGGGTTTGGCATAGGTGGCGGATCTGTTGGTGAACCCGGGTCGCAGTATCGACCTAAGAAGGGAAATCATTAGATCTATTCAATGGTTCTTCATCTATATTGATTGATTTGATTCTAGGTTTTCCATACTCACATTTTGAGTAGAATCAAATCAATGAATACTTAGATGATATTTCCGATCTATCTTTAATCTAAGTATTCGGCGGATCATCACCACCCAAACAAACAACGATTTACCCCAAAATCGGCGCGTGGACTCGCGTGGCCTTGTGGATTCAAGGTGCAACCGCTCTCGTGGATTCGGAGCGAGGTACGTTCGTGGATTCGAAGCGTGCCATTGGGTGAAGACCGTGGATTCGGTTGGACGTCGTGGACTCGACGTTGGACGCTGTGGATTCAGCGTTGGGCGCGGATCGTGGATTCGAGAAGCGTCGTGGAGCGAGCGGAGAAGATCTACTAGGAGCGTATGGTAAAGGTTGAGTCGTCAGTGAGTACGCTATATCACCTTGTACGTGTGTTAATTCTAGTGGATTTCGCCGTGTTATCGGTCCCGTGGTTTTTTACTCCGGTTTGGAGTTTTTCCACGTAAAAATCTTGCGTGTTCTTTTATTTTTCCGCATTGGGTTTATTTGCGCAATGATTTTTTGAGTGTTTATTGTTTACACCTATTCACCCCCCTCTAGGTGTTTTTCCCCTATTTAGATCCTTATTAACCTAAACCCAACAAAGGGATCGTCCCGTTCTTGCGCGCTTGATAACGAAGGGCGTGCCGGCGATCTTCCCTCTCCTCGATCGCTCCGCCTTGGTTCTCCACGCGATCGGATGGGGAAGAGGAAGGTTGGGGAAGTCGGTTCCTCGTTACGCTCGGTGTTGTACGCCTAGGGCAAGGAAGAAGAAAAATAATACGAAGGGGGGTTTTCCCAAACCCAAAAACCCCAACCAAATTAAATAGCCAATTTGGCGCAATCGGACTAACCCCAATTTATTTAGAAGGGTCGATCAGGGTGCGAACCTGGGTCCAGTCCGCCCCGATATTTTGGGTTAGTCACCTGGGTCGTACAAAACTTCCGGAATTTATTCTGGGAGATTCCGAAGTCGGAATCCAAAACCGATTGCGCCGCCGGTCTCCGTTTCGCGAGCTTTATTTTCCAAAATTATCCGCGAGCCCCGACGGCCTACCCAGAAAACACGAAAATTATCAGTCACCCCCGGACCCCTTAGTCGGTAAGCGGTTTAATAAAAATTCAAGAGAAGGTCCAGAAAGGCAACCGAACCCACGGTTACTACACCACTCACCTCTAAAAAACGAGTTTCGTCCCCGAAACTCAACCCTGGTCCGCAGTGAAAAGAAAGGGGTAGGCCTCCCGCAACTTCGACTCTAGCTCCCACGTCGCTTCCCGCTCCTCGTGGTTGTTCCAAAGCACCTTCACGTAGGGAATGACTCGGTTTCGCAGTGTCTTGCTCTCTCTTGCCAGGATTCGCACCGGGGTTTCCTCGAAGCTTAGGTCCTCTTTCAGTTCGAGTGTCGAGACGTCCAGAACATGGGATGGGTCGGGGAGGTATTTCTTGAGCATCGAAACATGGAACACATCGTGGACTTGGTTGAGGTTCGGTGGTAGGGCGAGTCGGTAAGCCACTGGGCCAATGCGCTCCAGGATCTCGAACGGCCCCACAAACCGCGGGCTCAGCTTGCCCTTTAACCCGAACCGCCTGATTCCCTTGGACGGCGAGACCCGCAGGAACACGTGCTCTCCTACCTGGAACTCTAGGTCGCGGCGTCTCCGATCTGCGTAGCTCTTTTGTCGACTCTGGGCGGTCAGTAAGCGCTGTCTAATGAGGCGCACCTTCTCCTCTGTCTCTTCCACTAAGTCGGGTCCCAAGAACTTCCGTTCTCCCAAGTCGTCCCAGCAGATCGGGGATCGGCAGCGTCTCCCGTATAGGGCTTCGTATGGCGCCATCTGGATGCTGGCCTGGTGACTGTTGTTGTAAGCGAATTCTACGAGTGGCAGGTATCGCTCCCAACCGACCCCCCAGTCGAGTACACAGGCCCGAAGCAGATCCTCCAGCGTCTGTATCACTCGCTCCGACTGCCCGTCTGTCTGAGGGTGGAAAGCCGTGCTGAACTGCAATTTGGTTCCCAAGGCTCGTTGCAGACTCTGCCAAAACTTCGAGATGAAGCGCGTGTCTCTATCCGATGTGATCGATGCCGGTACTCCATGCAGTCTCACAATCTCGCTGAGGTAGACCTGGGCCAACCGCTCTCGGGTCCAGGTTGTGTGGATGGGCAGGAAGTGCGCTGACTTGGTCAGCCGGTCCACCACGACCCATATTGCATCATGTCCTTGCTGTGAACGTGGGAACCCGGTGACGAAGTCCATGGTGATATGATCCCACTTCCATTCTGGCACTGGCAAGGGTTGTAATTTCCCCGTCGGCCGCTGATGTTCCGCCTTAATCTGTTGGCACACCAGGCAGTGAGCCACATGTTGCGTCACATCCCTCTTCAACTTGGGCCACCAGAAGGTCTGCTTGAGGTCTCTGTACATATTGGTGCCTCCTGGGTGCGCCGCATAAGGGGCGCTGTGTGCCTCTGTTAGAATTTCCTCCTTCAATTCTTTCGAATCCGGCACGCAAAACCGCCCGCGAAACCGTATAATGCCGTCGCTTCCCATTGCAAAGTCATTCCCCTGGTCTGGGGAGATTTTGTCTCGCACGAGCTGCAAGTGCGAGTCCGCCTGTTGTCCTTCCCGGATTTTCTCGAATAATGTCGGCTTGACCACCAAAGTTAGCAGTTGCGCAACCGTGCCTGCTGGCACCACTTCCAACCTTAGTCGTGCGAAGTCCGCAATCAAGTTGCCCTGCTCCGTTATCGCGACTGCCGAACCCCTTCCAAACCCCCTTTTCTGCTTAGGGCGTCCGCCACCACGTTTGCTTTTCCGGGGTGGTATTGGATTGTTAAGTCGTAATCCTTCAGTAATTCCAACCACCGCCTCTGCCGCAGGTTGAGCTCCTTTTGAGTGAACAGGTATTTAAGGCTCTGGTGGTCCGAGAAAATGTTACAGTGGACACCAAAGAGGTAGTGTCTCCATAACTTTAGAACGAACACCACTGCGGCCAGCTCCAGATCGTGTATCAGGTAGTTCTTTTCGTAGTCCTTGAGTTGCCTAGAAGCGTAGGCAATTACCTTCCCCTGCTGCATCAAAACACCCCCAAGGCCGGTTCTCGAGGCGTCGCAGTACACCTCATAGTCTTCCCCGGGGGTCGGCAGCACCAGTATTGGTGCCCTGGTTAGCCTTTTCTTTAGCTCCTCGAAGCTTTCCTGGCATTGGGCCGTCCACACAAACTTTTCTCCTTTTCTGGTCAACCGGTTTAGAGGGGCCGCAATTTTTGAGAAACCCTCGACGAAACGTCTGTAGTACCCCGCCAATCCCAAGAAGCTGCGGATCTCCGTCACCGTCGTCGGTGGCTGCCAGTCGATCACCGACTCCACCTTCTTGGGATCCACGGTGATTCCTCTTGCCGAGATCACGTGCCCCAGGAATCCCACCTCGCGTAGCCAGAATTCGCACTTTTTGAGCTTAGCGAACAGCTTCTGCTCTCTGAGGGT
Source organism: Tillandsia fasciculata (assembly GCA_029168755.2). NCBI lineage: Eukaryota > Viridiplantae > Streptophyta > Magnoliopsida > Poales > Bromeliaceae > Tillandsia > Tillandsia fasciculata. The sequence goes on from CM054941.1 coordinate 12,507,906, forward strand.
TTGGAGTATCGTCCGTAAATGGTCCTCATGCTCCTCGTCGGTGGGTGAATAGATCAATATGTCATCGATGAAGACCACTACGAACCGGTCTAGGAAGGGTCTAAAAATTCGATTCATCATGTCCATAAAAACAGCGGGGGCGTTTGTAAGCCCGAATGGCATGACCGTAAACTCGTAATGACCATACCGGGTCCGGAAGGCAGTCTTCGGGATGTCCTCGTTCCGAACCCGGAGTTGATGGTAGCCCGATTGCAAATCAATCTTGGAGAAAATCGTTGCCCCCTGCAACTGGTCAAAGAGGTCATCAATTCTGGGCAGGGGGTACTTATTCTTCACCGTAACCTTATTTATTCCCCTGTAGTCAATGCAGAGGCGCAGGCTTCCATCCTTTTTCCGTACGAAGAGTACAGGTGCACCCCAGGGCGACACACTCGGCCTGATAAATCCTTTGTCTAAGAGGTCCTCCAGTTGCTTCTTGGTGCTACTTGTGAAGAAAGCTCCAAACAGTTCCTGCTTGAACGTCGTCCATGGCAGAAGAACGGTGCTCTTGGTGGGATCAGGACGCACCGTCTTCCACCATAAACGAGCGTTTCCCTCCAGGAAGTGAACCGCCAGGGGGACGCGCTCGGGGTCCTCGATGAGTAAGTCCTCGAACAACTTTTCCATCGATCCTACCCACTTTTCGACGACCCAAGGATCAGTCGTCTCCCCCTCAAACGTGGGTGGTTCGAACTTCATGAAATCCGCCAGGTTGGCCCGCACTCGTTCTCGCTCCGTCAGTGTAACTGTCCCTTCCCCAGCGGCGGCGGCGGCGGAGGTACTCCCGCCGAGGGCCCCTGGCACTGGCCCCGCTGGCGCTGATGCAGGTGCTGCCGTCGGCGCCGTGGTCGGGCGGGTGCTAGCCCGGCCGTTGCTACCGGTGGAGGGGCTGTCCCTACCCCAGTCCCCGTCGCTTGCGGTGCTGCGGCCGGTGCAGTTGGCCCTTGTGGAGGGGCGGGAGCGACCGGTTGCGCCTGCTGCGTCAGTTGACGCACATGTTCCGTGAGGGTCGCTAACTGCCCCGCCATCTCCCTCAATTGTTGCCGCAGGAGCTGGTTCTCTGCGGCCGTCGATGTCGTCGCATCTGCCCCTACCTCCTCGGCCGACGCTCTGGTTCGGACCATTGTCTGCACGACATATTATCATAAGCTTAGCTCTAGTCTACGCTAGAAAGGACCACCCTAATTATCGAGAGGAAAAAGACAACATTATCTACATATCCCCTCCCCGATCTCTCACGTCCTACACCTATAAGCCCTGCGCATTTCATTCATTAGTGGCTAAGTGTGGTACTCCCGTGGATGTTGGACCGTCACCGTTGTGATTAAAGCAACCTCTCTGATACCATCTTAATCTGTCACGCCCCGGGGGTTTTATTTAGCGGAAACGGTACACAAAAGTAAGCGTTTGGCGCCGTACAAATTTTTTTGTTAAAACCTCTTTCCCCGGCGCGTGCCCAGACCCGCCGCATATACAGATTTACTCGAAAATCGGGCAGAGTCTCCTCTGTATATGCACGGCGTCGCGGCTATTACAACAGTTTAGCACAAGCAATCACTTTCCAATTAATCACAACAGCTCAGAGTCTAACTTTGCATAAAGACTAATACAATGCCCGTGGCCAGTCAAGTTGAAAGGATAAACTCACAGATTTGAAGCAGGTCCACACGACCTCAGGTTTTGAAACCAGTTTGGAAAACACCATAAATCCACAGAGTTTGTAAAACGGGCCCACACGACCCTAGATTTTTGAAAGACGTTTTCATGAAGTTCTTTTCTTTTGTTTTCTTGTTGGTTTGCTTTGGAAAACGGCCCAACGGGGATAATAAAAGAACAGTAACGCATAACCGGAGTAAAAGTAATCAACATCCACACCGACCCCACAAGGGTATCGAGAACCACACAGTAACCTACAATACCAAATGAAATGCAGGAAAAGTAAAGAAGACGGCAGACTGGGGCTCCCACAGCCCGACTGCTCCCACCTCGGCCTCACCGTCGCCTACCGCACACCCCTGGAAGTACCTGTCACAGAGTGGGTAGTCAGCGACACTATCATGATAAAATAATAAAGCAGTAAAGCAATACCAAGCTACAAAAGCATGTCTAGCTGGAGCAACCACTCTGCTCATGGAAGTAACTCGCAACACCTGTACCACCTTTGACACCTGTAACCCCTGTAACACCTGTAACACCTGACCTCGTCGGGCACCAATCCCGACGGGTCGCACCACTCACACCTTGGTGCCTCAAACCCCACGCCTACGGGGGTCCCCACTACGTCACCTCGTGGGTAAACACGGGTCAGAGACCGCCTTTCCGGAAAAGAGCACCCTTTGCGGTGGCCAGACCGCGGTGCGCGTGTCGCAACTCGAGCATAGTAACCAAGACATAGGGTGATAAAATAAATCATAGAAAACGCCCGCGTTAGCACCGATTAACATATACTCAATATCCGACTAACATGTAATTAATACCCTTTTCGGAACACTAGCACCACACCAAGCCTCAAAAGAAAACCCACCTTTTCGCTGTCGCGCTCCTGGTCGATGCTAGGCTCCTCCGCGTCTCGGTGAGTCCGCCCGGGCCAACACGAACCTGTGATGCGGAAGTTAGTAACTCAAAAATCCGCAAGGCTAACAAAACCGGAACACCCAACTCCTACCCCTCGTGTACTGCCCGCACGAACGCACCCGGCCCTTGCGCGGCTGGCCGGCGTGTCGCCGTGTGCGCGGCCGCCCGCATGCGGCGTTGCCCGCATGCGGTGCCGCCCGTATACGGGCGCGCGCGCGCGGCGCCGACCGCATGCGGCGCTGCCCGCATGCGGGCCCCGCATGCGGCGCCGCCCGCATGCGGCGCCGCCCGCATGCGGGCGTGCGAGCGCCGCCCGCGTGCGGCGCCGCCCGCATGCGGTGCCGCCGCATGCGGTGCTGCCCGCATGCGGGCCCCGCATGCGGCGCCGCCCGCATGCGGCGCTGCCCGCATGCGGCCCCGCATGCGGCGCCGCCCGCATGCGGTGCCGCCCGCATGCGGGCGCGCGAGCGCCGCCCGCATGCGGGGCGCGCGCTCGCGGCCCCGCACCGGCCGCGGGGTCGGGTCGCCCGCACGCGGAGCCCCACGCGCGCCGGCTCCGGTGACGGCGCCGTCTTCCTCCTCCCGATGCGTAAAAGGACCAAGAAATTTAACGAAACCCTAATTTACGCTCACCTCGGATTCGCGGCTAGGGTTGATCAATGGGAAAAAGGGATCGTCCCGTTCTTGCGCGCTTGATACCGAAGGGCGTGCCGGCGATCTTCCCTCTCCTCGATCGCTCCGCCTTGGTTCTCCACGCGATCGGATGGGGAAGAGGAAGGTTGGGGAAGTCGGTTCCTCGTTACGCTCGGTGTTGTACGCCTAGGGCAAGGAAGAAGAAAAATAATACGAAGGGGGGTTTTCCCAAACCCAAAAACCCCAACCAAATTAAATAGCCAATTTGGCGCAATCGGACTAACCCCAATTTATTTAGAAGGGTCGATCAGGGTGCGAACCTGGGTCCAGTCCGCCCCGATATTTTGGGTTAGTCACCTGGGTCGTACAAAACTTTCGGAATTTATTCTGGGAGATTCCGGAGTCGGAATCCAAAACCGATTGCGCCGCCGGTCTCCGTTTCGCGAGCTTTATTTTCGAAAATTATCCGCGAGCCCCGACGGCCTACCCAGAAAACACGAAAATTATCAGTCACCCCCGGACCCCTTAGTCGGTAAGCGGTTTAATAAAAATTCAAGAGAAGGTCCAGAAAGGCAACCGAACCCACGGTTACTACAAGTTAGCACATGAGTTTACGATATCTTGCAATCGTGTGTAATAATCAGTGAAAGATTCATTTTCTGCCATGAAAATAGAATCAAACTTGCTTGTAAGCATTTGCAGTTTCTGAATCTTCACAAGGTTAGTTCCCTCATGCGTAACTTGAAGAACATCCCAGATTTCTTTCGCAGTCTCACATGCCGAGACGCGAGAGAACTCTGTTTGTGACAAAGCATTAAATAGAGCATTAATTCCTTTGCCATTGTAAGAAGAAGATTCTATCTCTTCCTTGGTCTATTTCGACCTAGGTTTTAAGGTGCGAACATCAGAAATAATTTCAGTTGGATTAGACCATCCTAATTCAATTGATTGCCACACCCGTTCGTCGATGGAAATTAAAAAGGCTTTCATCCGTACTTTCCAGTACGCATAATTTGTTCCATCAAAGAATGGGGGTCTATTGATGTTTCCACCTTCAACCATTGTTTACAACCCTATTCCCGCTCCGATACCACTTGTTGGGTTATACTAATATTGTAGTGAACCGGAAATTCGAATATAAATAAATATAAATAAAATGGTATGAAATACTATTTTATTGAGTTAGAAAAAGTGTAGGAATGATCTGGAAACGAATTGGGCCTAAATTGGGATTAAAATAAGATGTCTCAAATCTTACGTGAGAAAGTGGGCCCGGATGGAAGGTGGAGAATTCACAGCCTCGGAAGACTCCGAGAAAATTACGGGAGCTCCGTGAATGTGCTTTAGGGCCACAGTAAGAGTTTCGCGTTGATCGGATGCCCGGATTGTGAGAGCGGGCTCCGCTATTTATGCAATATAACATATCACTACACTACACTATCTGTGTCTAATCACCAACCATCACTACTCTTGTCTAGCCACGCTAGGCTGCTAAGCACCAACTCGGCCACTATGCCGCTATATACAGGGTCAAACTAACCCGGCCACCTTGGCCACTCTATCTTTCTTTATTCTTTAGATTCTGGTGCTTTAGTTCAAGTTAACCCTCAGAAATTCTTATCCAACGGGCCCGAGCCCGGTAGTCCTGCTACCATAAGATAAGATTTCCAAGGTTGCCGATAACACCCGCAAGTGTTACCCCGTCCTGCCGGGGGGACTTGTCATACGGGACACTGCCCGACAGGGTCACTGCCCAACTCTGACAAGAGTACTCTATCTACCAGTCATACGGGTCGCTGCCCGGGAGAGGGACCCTGTCCAACTCCTGACCGTTGTACGTTCGCCCCCGGAGGTACGCCCGTTTTATCTTTAATTTTTCTTTCTTTTCTTCTCTTTTTCTTTCTCTTTTATTTTAGTTCTTAGCCTCTTTGCTTTTGAACACTTGCTTTCCTTTCTTATTCGAAGGATTCAATGAGGAATCAGGAAAAATGGGATAAGATCCCAGGGTTAAAAAGTTTAACAGATATAACCCTAGAAAGTCATAGGGTGTATGGGCAAATGGACAATAACTTTAACTTCAATTTGAGTTAAAGAAATAAAAGAGAAATGTTTAAGAGTCCAGGAGACTCTCTAGTTATCCTTATGGCGAGACCTAGGATAAGAGGTAAATTGTTGTAAAAAGGCAAAGTTTAAAAGCAAGCTAAAAGTGGCTAAAAAGTATAAAGAGAATGTAAATGGCGCCTTCGAATTTGAGACTCGTCAAGTGGAGCAGGACTCCCTGGGCAGTGACCCGTCGGACGAGGTACTTTCGAAGGGCTAAAAGTGAAAGCAAGGAGCTAAATGCTCGAAGAAAAGAGAAAGTGAATTGCCAGTGGCAAAATGGGAGCTATAAGCTCGAATAAGAAAGGAAAGCAAGTGTTCAAAAGCAAAGAGGCTAAGAACTAAAGTAAAAGAGAAAGAAAAAGAGAAAAAAGAAAGAAAAATTAAAGATAAAACGGGCGTACCTCCGGGGGCGAACGTACAACGGTCAGGAGTTGGACAGGGTCCCTCTCCCGGGCAGCGACCCGTATGACTGGTAGATAGAGTATACCACCTTGGAAATCTTATCTTATGGTAGCAGGACTACCGGGCTCGGGCCCGTTGGATAAGAATTTCTGAGGGTTAACTTGAACTAAAGCACCAGAATCTAAAGAATAAAGAAAAATAGAGTGGCCAAGGTGGCCGGGTTAGTTTGACCCTGTATACAGCGGCATAGTGGCCGAGTTGGTGCTTAGCAGCCTAGTGTGGCTAGACAGAGTAGTGCTGGTTGATGATTAGACACAGATAGTGTAGTGTAGTGATATGTTATATTGCATAGCTGCATTTTGATATTGAGGATTTTAGTTTCCTAGCACTATTATTATTGCTTCCATTGGACCAAGTGGTGTAGGACACTTTTTCTCGGTGGTTGAACCCACTGGGAACTCTGTCGGAGTTCTCACACCCCTTGGGTGACCCCCCCCCCACAGGTTCGGGAATGGATGCAGCGGTCGAGACAGATCAGATGCAGACGACAGCGAGGCATACGACAGGGGCAAGGGCCCAGCAGCATAGTGACCTAGAGGGTCTAGCAGAGGTATCCCTTTTATATATTTCTTGAGTGAACCTTGTATGGTGAGGAATTATGTAAAGGAAATGTAATAATTTATTTGCAAGTTCAGAAATGTAAAGTGTAATAAGTTTAATTTATGGTTCACTCCTGTATGCTTTCATTTCCGCATTAGTTATTGAATGAAAGTTTTAAATTTATAGTGATTTTTAGTACTCTGATATTGAGCTTCCGCATACACTTGTTGTGTTATTATGGATGTTACCGTTCCTTTCGGGTAGAAAAAGGTTTTACCCGATTGGCGGGTCTGTTGGCGTGCCCGAACCGTACAAATTGGCGGACTCGGGGCGTGACAAATATGGATCTAAATAGGGGAAAAAACACCTAGAGGGGGGTGAATAGGTGTAAACAATAAACACTCAAAAAATCATTGCGCAATAAAACCCAATGCGGAAAAATAAATGAACACGCAAGATTTTTACGTGGAAAAACTCCAAACCGGAGTAAAAAACCACGGGACCGATAACACGGCGAAATCCACTAGAATTAACACACGTACAAGGTGATATAACGTACTCACAGACGACTCAACCTTTTACCATACGCTCCTAGTAGATCTTCTCCGCTCGCTCCACGACGCTTCTCGAATCCACGATCTGCGCCCAACGCTGAATCCACAGCGTCCAACGTCGAGTCCACGACGTCCGACCGAATCCACGGTCTTCACCCAGTAGCACGCTTCGAATCCACGAACGTACCTCGCTCCGAATCCACGAGAGCGGTTGCACCTTGAATCCACAAGGCCACGCGAGTCCACGCGCCGATTTGGGGTAAATCGTTGTTTTTGGGTGGTGATGATCCGCCGAATACTTAGATTAGAAATAGATCGGAAATACCATCTAAGTATTCATTGATTTGATTCTACTCAAAATGTGAGTATGGAAAACCTAGAATCAAATCAATCAATATAGATGAAGAAACATAGAATAAATCTATTGATTTCCTTTCTTCTCTATATGTGGATTTTTCCTTTCGGCTATATTTTTCTATTAAGTCCCGATACCCTAAAATGAATATAGGGTCTATTTATAGGTTAGAAACCATTGGAAGAAGATAAGGATCAAAAACAGCCTTTTCTGGAAATTTTACCGACGGCGATCCGGATTGGAATTGGCGATCCGGATTGCAGTAGCAAGAAAGACGATTTCCAGAAAAACACTGTTCGGGATCCGGATCGAAGTCCCCGATCCGGATCGTTCATACAGTTTCACCAAACATCAACGTTCGGGATCCGGATTGCAAATCCTGATCCGGATCGTGCAAGCAAAAAGGTAAAACTAGTGTTCGGGATCCGGATCATGAGATGCTGCGATCCGGATTGAACCAGTGTATGAACGAACACCCTTCGGGATCCGGATTGCAAGGCCCGATCCGGATCCTGAACATGTCCCATGTCCAGTTTTTGATTTTTATGCAATTAAACATTCTTCCAGGTGTTTCTACACTACAAGAAGTATTCGGATCACCATAAATCTTTAGTTAAACATACCTGATCCTTTTGAATTCTTCTTTCTTGAGATTGAGGTATATGATCCAAAGTTCTTCATCTTCAATCTTCAAGACTTAACACTTTCACGAAATACGCCAACTCAAATTCCGTAACAATCTGATTTCCGCCGCCGGTGTAGCACAGACCCGGCGAAGATTGAGGCAGTTCGAGATTGGCCCCAACCGACGACGGTATCAGAGGTGCGCAGCTTCATGGGATTAGCTGGTTATTATCGTCGGTTTGTAGAAGGCTTTGCGAAGCTTTCCACACCCCTCACTCGGTTGACGCGTAAAGGGGTTAAGTTTATCTGGAGCGAGGACTGCCAGAAGAGCTTCGAGGAGCTAAAGGACAGACTGATGACTGCTCCTATCCTTTCCCTCCCTGTTATGGGGAAAGGATATGTGATCTACAGTGACGCATCACACAGTGGACTCGGTTGCGTGTTGATGCAGGATGGGAGGGTAATTGCTTATGCATCGAGACAGCTCAAGGATTACGAGAAGAATTACCCTACCCATGACTTAGAGCTTGCTGCCGTGGTGTTTGCACTGAAGCTCTGGCGCCATTACCTGTACGGAGAGCATTGTGAGATCTACACTGACCACAAGAGCTTAAAATACCTATTCACTCAGAAGGAGCTGAACTTGAGGCAGCGCAGGTGGTTAGAACTACTAAAGGATTATGATGTAGACATCCTTTACCACCCAGGCAAGGCTAATGTAGTCGCCGATGCATTGAGCAGGAGAGCAGTACAGAGTTTGTCTATGTTGATCACAGACCAGGCGCCACTATTAGAGGAGATGAGACGGCTCGAGATAGAGGTTGTGTCCCCTGGGGTCTCTGCTAGACTGACGTCATTAGTCGTGCAGCCCACTCTGCTGGACAGGATCAGGGAGAAACAGAGTGAGGACCCCTACTTGACCAGGATTCGAGATCAGATTCCGAGTGATCCGTCAGGGGACTTTTCAGTTGATGCTGCGGGAGTACTGAGGTACAGGGATCGAGCATGTGTGCCAGTGGATGCTGAGATCAGAGAGCAGATATTGAGAGAGGCCCATTATACACCTTATACCCTTCACCCTGGGGGGACTAAGATGTATAAGGACCTCAAGGCACACTTTTGGTGGAATGGCATGAAGAGGGATATCGGGAGATTTGTGGCCCAGTGTTTGACTTGTCAGCAAGTAAAAGCTGAGCATCGAGTGCCAGCTGGCAAGTTACAAAGTCTCCCAATCCCTGAGTGGAAATGGGACCACATTACGATGGACTTTGTGGTCGGATTGCCGAGGGCACAGGGCGGAGCAGATGCTATCTGGGTAGTTGTGGATCGACTTACCAAGTCAGCGCACTTCTTGCCTATGCAGACTACTTGGCCACTCGAGCGACTAGCCCAGTTATACCTTGATGAGATTGTGAGATTGCATGGAGTACCCGCCTCCATTGTGTCAGATAGAGATCCGAGGTTTGCCTCGCGTTTTTGGGGGAGTTTGCAGACTGCGATGGGGACTCAGCTCAGATTCAGTACAGCTTTTCACCCACAGACTGATGGGCAGTCAGAGCGGACTATACAGATCTTGGAGGACATGCTGAGGGCTTGCGTCTTGGATTTCGGCGGAGGTTGGATTCGGCACTTATCCTTGGTTGAGTTTGCGTACAACAACAGCTTTCAAGCGAGCATACAGATGGCTCCGTTTGAAGCGTTGTATGGACGCAAGTGCCGATCACCACTTTATTGGAGTGACGTAGGCGAGAGACGGACCTTGGGGCCAGATATACTGCTGGAGGCAGAGGAGAAGGTCCGGTGATTCGACAGCATCTTCAGACCGCTCAGAGCCGACAGAGGAGCTATGCTGATGTTCGCGAGCGAGACTTAGAGTTTCAGGTTGGAGATCATGTATTTTTGAAAGTCTCGCCGTCCAAGGGGATCAGGAGGTTCGGCATTCGCGGGAAACTCAGCCCCCGATACATTGGACCATTTGAGGTGTTGGAGCGTATCGGGACCTGTTGCTTATCGACTTGCACTTCCCCCGAGACTTGCTGGTGTCCACGATGTTTTCCATGTTTCCACACTGAGGAGGTACGTCTTCGACCCGTCGCACGTCATCGACTTTTGCCCCTCGAGATCAGCGAGGATTTGAGATATGAGGAGCGCCCAGTACGGATTCTTGATCGGGAGGTGAAAGAATTGCGCAATCGGACCATCCCCTATGTGAAGATCCTTTGGAGCAATCATGATGAGCGCGAGGCGACGTGGGAGCTCGAGTCAGAGATGATGGACGCCTACCCCTACTTGTTCGAGGCTCTGGATTGAGGTATGATTTTAGTTTCGAGGACGAAACTTTTGTTAGTGGGGGAGGATGTAGTGTCCCAGGTTTCCCCTGTTTTTTCCCCCTGTTTCGGGGTGTGGAACACCTATTGTTGTGGTGTGTTGGGCCCCAACATGTCAAAGGGATGTGTTGTTTGGACTCAGAGAGGTTTTAGGAGCAAGCCTGACCTTCGGCTGCCTTTGCCGAATTTTAGGAGTGGAATCAGGCTAAACGGAGGCCGTATTTGGATTCAGCGCGGAAAAACGCTTGAAAACGGCTATTTATTTTTATTTTTCGGAGTCCGGATGCCCAAAAACGCCCCCGGAAGTTTTCTGCGCAAAATGGTGCATGGGGGGCCTGTGGACCGGCCGGGGACACGTGGCGCCTTCTTATTGGGCCGGCGCGCACGGCTCTCGGTCCACGGAGCGGGCCGCCGTTGCACGGTGCACCGGCGGGCCACGTGGCAGGCGCCGGTTGGCCGGTGCAGGGCGCGCGGCGCACAGGCTGGAGCGCGGGCAGCGCGGGCAGGCCGGAGCAGCTGGGGCAGCGGCGCGCGCACGTGCACCGGGCGCGCCACGTGGCGGCCCCGGGTTGGCGGGCATATGTGCGCGCGGCGCACCCGCAGGCGCGCGCCTGCGGCCGTACGCGCACACGCCTGCAGGCGTGCAGGGGCGCGGCGGCGGCGCCGGGCGGCCCGTGTCGGGCGGAAAAGCGGGGGGCACGTGGCGCCCCGCCATTGGCGGGCGCCACCCACCCCGCCGCCCCCGCAGGGGGCACGTGGCCGCGTCCGGTTCGCCGGGCGCGCTGCTCCCCTGTGCGGGGGACACGTGTCGGCGTCCAAGCGGGTCGGACCAAAATTTGGTCCGACCGGGATCCCGTGCGGGATGGGCCGTTGCATTGGGCCGAGTTACTGTGCGGCCCGAAATCGTGCCCAAAAGTTCCCGGGCGCCCGAAAGTGGGGACACAGTGGGATATTTTCCCATTTGTTTTTGGGCCTATAAATAGGCCCTTCCCTCTCCCTCTTTTGCTGCTTTTTCCGAGAGTTAGAGAGAGAAAGTGAGGAAGGTGCACTGTTTAAAAGTTGTTTCCTCTCACATTTTTCTACCTCGTGGTGCGTTCCCAGATTTTCTGGGAAGATCGACAGCGGCGATCCGGATTTTACAGTGTGCCTCGGTTTCCCCCCATTTCGGCCCGTTATCGTCGCATTTCAGTCCGAGGAGTCCCCTGCGCAGTACAGGAGTCCTATTTCGACGATTTCTTCGCCAGTGTGTTCCTAAGAGGTAGGGCTTCGTTTTTGTGTTGATGATTTTTCTGATTCCGATTTTGGCATGATTCCCGAGGTGATTTGACCCCCTATTTTGCTGTTTGGGCTTTTGGACAGCGGCGACTTCGACGAATTGTTTCTCGGCGTAGGAATATCGGATCGAGGCGATTCAAGAGTCGATTTTGGGCTACTTTTCGCGAAGGAACGCAACCGTGATTTTTCTGGGATTTTAGGAGCTCGGGACAGAGGTGAAAATTCCTCGTTTTGCGTGCTGATTTTTAAACAGCAAAATGTGTTTGGGACTTGTTTTTTTACACCGTGTACACTTGATGATGTTGTAGGAATTGTTACAGCTGACGGTGTGTTTAGAGGACAGCGGTATTTTCTGAGTGTGTGGCACGCGCTTTCGAGGTGGGTGGTTGCGTTTCCCTCTTTGTTGATTTGCCACTAGGAGTAAAAGAGTTTCCCATGTTAAAAATGTGACAGTTATACACGTGGATATTGGATAAACCTATTGTCATTGGCCCCCTAAATTAATTTAGTAGCTTCTATGTGATAAATCTGGGACAATAAATTTGGACAATTGCTATATCGTGAAGCCGCATGCAAATTAGTAACCCAACAATAATTTTTAAATATTCTAAAATTATTCTTCACATGAAACCTAGTTCCTTTTTAAATGTTTTTAAAAAGAACACTTGCATGCTCATTTGACAACTAGTTAGGCCACTATTTATTGCAGCACTATATTATGGGATTTGACTTAGGAGAAAACATCTGTTATATGTTATTCTTCTCTATCGATGCATGATGCTCGAGTCTGATCGGGATTTTGGAGATAGTGGTTGTCTGGGACAGTTTGAGTTGGGTGTCTTGGGGGATGTGGGGCATAGTGGCAACCGCGGATGTTAGGCGGTTGACCAGATGTTTTTACCTTATCAGATTGGGGTCTATGGGTTCAGCGGTAACCGCGGATTTTGGGCGGTTGACCGGATGTTATTATCACACCAGATTGGGGATCGGGGTTGCATTAGTGGATGGAGTATTCCCACTTTGATCATGGTCATGATCCAGTCCTGCTATTGTGAGACATTGGTTACAGTGAGGTGATTGATACAGAGATGCTTTACTCGTGTGGTGTCGGGCCTCCCCTCGAGTGCCACTCCGAGTAGGCTTTAGACCGTG
>CM054941.1:12520643-12783868 GCA_029168755.2 Tillandsia fasciculata
CCAGGATGTTTGACCGCTGAGTTAAGGACTGCGATTTCTGCAAGGCAGATATGGAAGGCATTTTGTTTGTTGAGACTGTTAAAGCACACAGGTTACAGCGACAGGGTGAGAGGTGCCTACGGCAGCAGCTGACTTAAGGATATCCCTATTGCTCGTGAGATCCCGGGTGTGAGACAACCTGAGCCGATGATTATACCGGCAGAGAGGGAGATTAAGATTGTGATTGACGTGGTTTTTGGAGACCGCGCCAACCTCAATAGCACGCTTGGATGTTATCTGTAAGAGCTGGGACAGTTGATCACAACCGTACAGGGATCTGTTGGATCGAGGGTCTGTTTGACCTAGTGCCACGTTGTTGATACACGGCGGTGAGAGCCTTTGGGATTGGAGCCCAGGCAGGTCCAGGCATTATTTTGAATCTTTTGATGGAGCTATATTCCGGCAGTTATTGTATGATGCCTGCACCAATATGGAATTTCAACTGAGGGCTTTGTCTAGATGGTGTTCAGGACACGGTAGGGGCATTACGAGTACAGTGAAGCCAAAGGATTGACTACGGCCCTGTTGCCTCTAGATTGAGGAATTCTGTGTTCCAGTTGGCCTTGAACGGTTTGATAGCGGCATCCTCCAGGGATATTTTTGTTTTACCCCCCTCCCTGAGTGATTTAAAGCTTGTGCAGCATTTGTAGATGGTGTGTCAAGATCTGTGAGGAAGGAGCCTTATGCCAAGTCGTGGTGATACAGGTTCTAGCTTCGAGAGCATATCTTCCTGGATTACTTATTCAAGCCGTAGGGGCGGCGGTGGAAATCTGGCCAAAATGGATGCTGTTTATGACTGGTCGAGATCGACGGTTATTGTTGGGGTGAGGAGCTCGTGGACTGGATAGTGCCAGCAGAGCTTGATGAGCGGGTGATGAGTTGGGTACCAGTGCCGATTTTAACCTGGTCAGTGGGGGGAGATGGATTGCGAGTTATAGTGATACCTCCCATAGTGGCTGTAGGGCTACCATTGGATTTTGTTGAGCATCCAGTATCACCCCGGCAGGGCCACTGTGGTGGCGGATACCTGGAGCAGAAGAGCTATTTGGGAGTTGAGTTTGACGGTTCCATAGCTGGCGCTGTGTGGGGCCAGTCTGGTGTACAGGGTTTGAGTTTGTGTCCCAGGGGATCCCTTTTGTTGAGAGGCTGCGGCTGAGCAATCCACTTGGGTGGTTGAGTTTTGTGGGCGACTGAGTGTGAACCCTGCTTGTTTGGGCCCCTTTTCTGTGCAGGTGTTTGTGTGGATGTGTTTCGGGTCGCTTTGGTTGAATTGGCTCTTGGGAGTGATTTTGAGCGCGTTGCTCGGGCTGTTCGTCCCTTTTCCCCAGTCTTTTGTTGGAGTTTTTGAGGTTTCTCTGCGTCTCAGCTCTGGAGTGTTATGTTTTGGACCCTCGCCCGTGATTGACTCGTTCCTTTTGAGGTCTATGAAAGTTTGGAGTACGAGAGACGCCCATTGCGAATTCCGGCTCATGAGGTGAGGGAAGTGCGCAATCGGGCTATGCCGTTCTGGTTGTTGCTGATGTTGTTGCTGTGGAGTAATCACGGGAGTGATAGGTGACTTGGAAGCTGGAGACGGCGGTGTTGAGTTTTGACCCCAGGTTTCTGAGACTCCTTGGGAGTTGCTTTAGTTTCGAGGACGAAACTTTCTTTTAGTGGGGGAGGATGTGGTGACCCGGATCTTTGCATGGCTTCTACAGTGTCACCAGCAGCTTCTGGAGCCCTATGGGGCATCTCGGCGGTGTTCGTGCGCCAATTTGGACACAAGTGCTGAACTCGGGGCTTCAAATGGATCACGTGGGTAACCGGGAGACCCCGTCGGATGTTTAGTGGTGTTTCCGCGCATTTTGGATATCAATTTGGACTCGGCGCGAAATTCGGATCAAAGATACCTTTCCGGGAGCCTCCGGCGATTTATCGGATTGGAATTTGGCGAAACGGACACCGTTTTGGAATCAGCGCGCGAAAACGGTCGAGATGGGCTATTTACTTGCTGTTTTTGGAGGTTGCTACAGTACTTTTACTGTTCCGGCGATCGCCGGCGGCGGGGCCGGCGGCGGCGGGCAGCGCTGGCGGGCGGCGGCGCAGCCTCGGGCAGGCGGCAGGCGGCGACACGCGGCGCGGGCAGGCCGCGGGCAGGCGCGCAGGTGCGCGGGCGGGGCGCGGTCCACCGCGGAGGTCGTGCACCGGGGGCGGGCCACGTGGCGCTTTCCGGTTGCCGGTGCAGCGGACGCGGTCCACGGAGTTTGGGCCCGGGTGCACGGTAGACCGGGTGGACACGTGGTGTGAGGTGGTTGGTCCGGTTCTGTGCTCCCGGTCCACGCAATCGGTGGAGGTGATTGACCGGGGCAGGTGGCCGTACGGCGGGGCAGGTGGCCGTACGGCCCGGGTCAGCCGCGACGTGCGCGGTCCACGGCGCGACGTGCGCGGTGCACGGGTTGCCGGGACACGTGTCACGCCGCCATTGGTTGGCGCAGGTGCTCCGGGTGCAGCGGGGCCGGGGGAGTAGTGGACTGGGCCGCAGGGTGGACCGGGCCGCACTGTGCGCGCCGGAAATCCTGGGCCGGGCCGCACTGTGTGCGCCCGAAAAATTTCGGGCGCCCGGAAAAAAAGGATACGTTGGGTATTTTGGCAAATGTTTTCTCCAGCCTATAAATACCCAACCCGAGCCCATTTCAAAGGGTTTTTTCTCCCAACCTGTGCAAGATCTCCCCGAGCTTCCTTAAGCAAAGTTTTTCATCTCTAAGTGCTTGATCTCCCTGCCAAGTTTCAAGAGTTTTGGAGGCACGAATCCCGAGGTTCCCCATTTTACGGTGCGGCGCGACGTTGCTTTCTAGTGTTCTTCTTCGGCGCAGCGATAGTATTTTTGCTCCCCTGGGCTACCCCGACATCATTTTGCTGTGATTCTTGCACCGGCAGACTCCTAAGAGGTAGGACTTCATCTTTCGTTTTGGTCGCGCTTTCCCGTTTCGAGGTTTTGGCACGGATCCCGAGGCAAACAGTGACCCCATCTTCTGTGTGGATTTACTTGACAGCAACGGAGTATTTCGGCCATATCTTTGCGCACGAGCGTCTGACGGAAACGAGCTTATACAACTTTTTCATCTACGGATCGCAAGGAACGCGCTCGTATTTTTATTGGATTTTTGTGAATTTTATTTCGAGGTGAAAATTACTGTTTTCTCAGTGAACAGTAATCTGTCCTTAATACAGATTTTTGTATGAGTGTGCCCCCTTGCCGAATTTTTATCTTGATGTACAGAACTCGGATTTGGGCGTGCAAGGTACCGTTGCGAAGCTATCGACGCGAGGATCGCCGTGATATTTTTATTGGAATTTTCTGGGCAATTTCTGCAGGTGATAATTTAACAGTTCAGAATTCGAGGTTGTATGTGATTATTAGTGCTATAATTGGGAGCCTAAGTGTAATTAGTGAGCTTTGTACTGTACCAGGAATATTTCGGGTGTGCTGAAATTGTGGAAGCAAGGATTTGGAGTTTTGGTATTTTCAGCTGTACGATTTGGGACAGTCAGCACTTCAGGTGGGTGCCTTATTCTCGGAACCGGTGGACGGTTCTCTAATTGTTATATATTAACATTGCATGCAAGTGTATGGTACAATGGCGGGGATTGATCGGTAAGTTTAACAATGAGGGTTTTATGAAAATTGCAAGTGAATCGTTCATAGTATGACAATGGTATTAATCAAATATTCATGTTGATGATTAGTGGAAGCTTACCTAAGGCAAGGATACCATAGATGATTAATTATCATGGCATATTAGCACATAACCTTTTATGAGGCTGGTTTATGCATTGGGATAGGATTATGTAGTTATGTGCAGGTTCTACTCTGAGGAGCCATTATGGATTGAGGATTATGTACAGGTATGGTCATTGATAATTTTGGCATGAGGTTTATTTTTCTTTATTTTGCTTTGAGGATAAAAGCATGCTTGCATGGACATATAGCTAGGCCACCTTTTACTGCTACACTTTCATGTTGGGATATGACTTAGGAGAAACCATGTTTTGTTTCTCTTTTTCTTTCTAGATACTAGATTCTCGTTGCTCGGGTTCGAGCAGGGATTTGTGACAGTGTAGCTGGGGTCTCAGTGTCGGGGACAGGTTGTGCCGGATTGTGATAGGTTGTGGTTCATGGGATATTGCGGCAGCCGCGGACATTGGGCGGTTGACCGGAGATTGTTTATGCATCAGATTGGGTATCAGGCTTCTCTAGTGGTTGGAGTTTTCCACTTATTGTTTCCAGCTATTTCAGTTGGGGATCAGGTTTCCCTTTTTGTGGAGGGTTTTTCCCACTTGATCTTGGTCTTGATCCAGTCCTGCTATACAGTGATACTTGATACAGTGATATTTGATGCAGTGATGCGTGATACAGTGATACTTTACTCGTGTGGGTCGCTCCCCTCGAGTGCCACTCCGGAGTAGGCTTTCCACGGTGCAGAGCGCCGGGCACCATGCTGGGTTCTTGAGTTCCACGGTGCAGAGCGCCGGGCACCATGCTGGGTTCTTGAGTTCCACGGTGCAGAGCGCCGGGCACCATGCTGGGTTCTTGAGTTCGACAGCAGAGCAGGCAGTACCAGTGTTACTGGTGACATCAGATTGGGTTTATTACAGATATTTACTTTATTGTTGCACTCGTGTCAGGGGGACTGAGTGGAGTCTAGCGGCTATGCATAGACCAGTGCTAGTGTTGTCGGGAACCGTTTGGGGATTGACGGTGGTCCCGTGGTCGATGTGAGTTCGTTGACCATTGCGCGAGAGGTTGTTCATCTGGAGTCTATCCGTTCTGAGAGAGAGGGCATGGATTTTGACTATGGCCTGCATGAGCCACTACTCGTGTAGAATACCGGGATTTCGGGAAGCGCACTGACCTAGCAAGATGGCGTGATGCGGAGAAATCTCCTTGCACGTGTTCCATATCTGTTTGCAGTTGCTTTCGGGTTGGTTCGGATCGACGCGGAAGCCCCAGCCTGAGTCGGAGTTTTTTCGGGCTTTGTGCGCTGTTAGACGACTGGTTTGATAGAGCCGCGACTCCACTGTGGTTTGCAAAAATTGGGAAAGGTTTGGAACACGTGTATTTTCATTTTACAGTGAAGTTCGGGAGGTTTCTGACTGGTGCGGAGACCCCGAAGGCGAAAAGTGAGTTGGAGTCGGCAGATATGGGAGCCGGTTTTTGGATTGGGCACCTTGATTCTAAGATTGAGCTTTTTGAGTGGAGAAAATTTTGGACATGTGTATTTTCAGATTACAGCGGAGTTCGGGATGTTCCGGACTGGTGCGGTGGCCCCGAAGGCAAAAAGTGACTTGAAGTTGGCATTTGATGGATTAATTAATTAATTTAATTGATTTATTTAATTAGCTCATTAGTGGTCTGTGAGGGAAATTAATGAATGGAAGTGTAAAGAAAGAAAAGGGGAATTAAATTGGGTGTATAGTTTGGAATTAGTGTTGGTGTTGGAGGGGGGATTTGGTATTCTTGTTCACTTTACACCATGCACCATGCACCAACACTAATTAATTAAGGATGCCACGTCATCTTCTTCTTCCCAAAATGCAAACAGAGGAAATTAAAGAGAACAGAGGAAAAAGAAAAAGAAGAAGAAGGAGAAGAAGAAGAAGAATTGAAGGGAAGTAAAAGAGGGTTTTGATCGTCTTGACGGCGCGAATCCATTGTTAGTAGCCGTGCGGTGCCGAGCGGACCGCGCGCGGAGAACTTGAGTGAGGAGTATCGGTTCTTTTTTTGAAGCTTGAGTTTTAGGATTTTTTCTTGATGAATTTGGAGTTGATTTAAGCATGGTTTTTGTGTAGTGCAGTTTTTTTAGAGAGAGAAAGCTTGGTTTTTGTGTATTGCAGATTTTTTTGAGAGAGATTGTTTGGTTTTATGTAGTGCAGATTTTAGAGAGAGAAAGCTTGGTTTGGCTATTGTCTGAGGTTGGTGTTGATGTTGGTTGTGTGCATTTTGGATTTGTTGTCCATGGATGATGGGTCTGCAGCAAGTGGAGCGCGTGCGCAGCTAGAGCCCAATCTTGCGGACTTTTTTTTGGCTTGGCGTTCCGGAACCAAAGAAGGGATTCCGGAACGGGCCTTTGTGTACCGGTACCACATGGAGTGTACCGGTACCACATTAGTGCAGAATGTTTTTTTTGTGGATTTTAAGCGTGGGCACTTTGGTAATTTCACTTTCCATCACATGTTGACCGGATTGACCCCTCTCCTCTCTATATATTTGGACTCCTCTCTTCTCCCCTGGTTATAGAGAAAGGAAAAGAAAGAAAGAAATGAGAGAAAGAGAGTGAAGGAAAAGAGAGAATGTAAGGAAAAGGAAGAAAATAGAGGGTGCTACTTGTGTGGTCTGTTGCTTGGAGCTGGACGGAGCCGCGCGCACGTTGGCCGTATTTGAGGTATGATGGCAGATTTTGTAGTTGGATTTAAGATTTTTCTTAGATGGATTCTTATGGATTTTTGAGCTTGGATTTTGGTTGTATTTCTTCTCATTTCTGCTTGTTGAGCTGAGGTGCGGCTGTGAGCTTGGGTTTTTGCACTGTGCGGAGCCGAGGGTGCACGCGCGCATGCGTGCATACTGTGAGCGGACGGCGAGGGAGCCGGAGCGCGCCGGATTTTTTTTAGAGGACACGTGGGATCTGTTTGAGTTTTCGGGGATTTTTCCGTAGATCGCGAGCGCGCGTGCGGCACAGTATTTGTTTTTCCGGCAGATCTTTTTGGTCAGTTAGCGCCCGACACTTCACCGACTTCAGCGTTTGCCTGCGGAATACTTTTGAGGTGGGTTGGAATTTCTCCAAAATTTATGGAATGCCCTTTAATGCTATTGAATGCAAGTTGATCATGTTTATTATGCAATTTTCACTGTTGATAAATCTGATAGTTGCCTAGAAAATTGTAGAAAGACTTTTATGAGCCCCAGACATTTTTAGTATGATCTAGAGGTTATTTGACACTAGACTGTGCATTCTTTTGAGATTCAGGTTGCATCTGGACCTTCAGAATATTTTAGTACCCCGTTTTAAGTAAAACTCCGCTTTAAAAGGATTTTTAAAAATTGAGAACATTATGAATGGTCCAGATTGTTCGAGTTGCATGAGTACTCGTGCCAGAGGGCCGAGTAGATTTTTAGAGCATTGTGAGATGACTTTCTAGTGTCATGAGAGAGTTTTAGCATTTTTCCAGTTCGGGGGCGGAAGCTATGGGCGGCTACGCCTGCAGCCTGTTCTTGTTTGATAGGGTTGTAGGTGGCAGTCGTTCAGAATTTCCAGGCCTTCCGTGTGAGAGATTGAGAATTTATTCCCGGTTTGGTTTACTCTAGATCATGGGTCGTGTTCTGATTTAGTGGTGGAGATGGTTCTCCCACTTAGCTATGAGAGTTTTGGGGGTTCTGGCAGATCGAGTCGTGGAGGTTTCCCGACTCAGCCACGGGTCGTGCATTATCAGATTGAGTCGTTGAGGGTTCTCCGACATAGCTGTGAGAGTGTTTGGGCTTTTCCTGTTTGAGTCGTGGATCTTTTCCGACTGAGTTGTGCTTTCGAGCTTTGAGATACCGATCTGTTTGATCGTGGATTATAGCCTGCATGTGCCGCATATTGAGACAGTGAGACAGTTGTGCTACTTGAGTTCGGTGGGGTCGCTCCCCTCGAGCTACGCCCCGGGTGCGATGATGATACCGAGCCTGACGAGGCTGCGATGTATGCGACTAGTTGATACACTAGAGTTCGCTTGAGATAGTCCGTGTGGGACGCCCTACGTAAGTCCCGTCCCAGTGTGGATGAGGTGGCAGTAGGTTTGGCGCAGGCTTGACTGGACCCTATGAGGCAGTCATTGAGATTGGGTGACATTGAGAGAGTGATGGCATAGCATGTTCATTGATGAGTTTCCCTTTGAGCATAGTACTTGAGGCATATTATTAGCAGTGTTAGTGTATGCATAGCAGGGTCAGAGTAGTATTCCTTCAGCATGATGTTGTTACTTATTAGCTGTAGTTCATTTCCTGCTTTCCTTTTATCTATCTATCTGCATACCTATCTGTTTTGCCTCCAGTAGACTTAGTGGGCATACCGTGGATATTGGGACGGTACCCACTGAGATCTGCCTTCTGCAGTAGATCTCACACCCGCTGCGGTGACAGGTTTGAGGCAGCTGTTCCGGCTTGGTTCGCACGGAGACAGCAGATCGAGGTGAGGACGCGGCCGATTAGTTCCTTACCAGCATTGAGAGTCTGAGGTAGATGTACCCGGGGTATTTTATGATTCCACTTTTGTACTGGACATTCTGAGAAGCTTGTGAGGATTGTTTTTATTTCTTATGGCTAGACAGACTTTGTATTGAGGACTTTTATTTTATCCAGATGTTCAGTTGATCTATGTAGCTTCTAGTTTTATTTCAGCTCTGATATATGTTTTTAGCTCTAGATCTGACTTGCAGGGTAGACGCTTCGTCTGTGCGGCAGTTTCCGTACAGATGGCGGATCTGTTGGCGAGCCCGGGTCGCAGTTTCGATCCCGGGGCGTGACAGATTTAGGTGGTATCAGAGCCTAGGAATATAGGTCATTGAGGACTTACAGACCCTAGGTTATTGGTTGGACAGTAGGATGACTGTCGTGAGAGACGTGACTTTAGCGAGAGTCCTGATTGAGTTTGTACCTCCCCCAGAGGGTTGGGGTGAGTGATCTTACATGTTATTTCTCTAAAGATGATTATGTTGGCTGCAGACAACATAATACTTTAGAAAGGTTAACATGTTTAGACTTTCGCTTGATTGGGTCGAGAGAGTTTTGGTCCTAATGTTTGTTATGTTGCAGTGGCTTCGGTGCTTCCGAGACGCCGTACGACGGCGAGGGCGTGTTAGCCTTGGATGAGGAGCTCGATCAGCGGGAGGCTGAATGGATAGAGCAGAGTGAGGTCCGGGAGTTACGGGCCCGGTAGCCCAGAGGTTTGAGATGATGCAGCGCCAGGAAGGGAACTTGAAGCGCGTGGTGCGCATGTTTAGCTGAGAGCATCGATTGAGGTATCGCCAGGAGTACTTCCTGCCGCGACATCGTCGATTTCGACCTAGTTGGCACTGTGAGTAGTGCGGGAGCAGCGAGAGATTGCTGATTGTTAGTGGTGCATCTGTCAGTTTCATCCCCTACAGATTTCGGGGCAGAGTTTGGAGCCTAGGCAGGCCAAGAATTGGATTGTTGCTTTGGAAGTGTTTGAGGACTCGTTCATCCGGGTGAAGCATCAGGTGCTCTTGGTTGCGCACCTTTGGATAGGGACGCCGAGTGTTGGTGGCATCGAGTTCGTTTGTTGGACCACTAGGAGAGTGGTTGAGAATTTGGAGCGAGTTTCTATGATTGTTGAGCAGAGTACCCCACGTCGCCCAGGATGAGGCTCAGGAGACTGATCATGTTTGAGAGGGACTGCTTTGAGATATCTATCACCTTGTGCATGCTCGATGGGTTGGCTGAGGAACTGTGATCATGTCCGAGAGGACGAAGAGCGAAGGATCAGCTCCTGAGAGAGGCGTCCAGCATCGTCGGATTTGGGATAGTCGAGTGGATCGGGGTTGACATGATTCCAGTCCCAGGAGTATGAGCCTCAGAGAAGACGGAGACTAGGAGGTTCTCGATAGTCGAGGCACCAGTGGCGGTCTCAGGATGACTGTGTCTTTTGCGGTGGGCCGCATTCATCGCTCTAGAGTGACGTCAGGGAAAGGGCGATGCTTTCCTTATGTATAGTCAAGACATCTTCAGGCAGAGTGTCCCAGAGTGGTACTCTTGGATTTGCCGCTTACGACGGCACCCCTCTACCCTTCAGGATATAGAGGTTTGTCCGACTTACCGGTAGGCCGATGGAGCCGTGACGCTGAGACAGAGGGAGTGATGGCCACCAGCATCTTGTGGATGAGATTTTGCAGCTAGTTAAGGGACGCCAGGATAGTGGATCGCGTCTTACCAGGTGTGGTTCTGCTGACGGTTGTCAGAGTTGGAGCATGTTTGATGCCGACACTGCTTGCATGTGTTTTAGTAGAGCAGGGGTAACCTCGCATGGGCCGGAGATAGGATGTTGGCTGGTGCACGTGATGATCAGGTTCTAGATCACGTATAGCACATGGATTAGTGTTGCCAGTCCTGCCCAGTTCAGTAGGACCTTGCATTTGATCCTAGAGTTGTTAGTCCTACATCAGTTCCGGGATGGTGATATGAGGTTGGATAGGGATTGGATATCCCAATGTTATGCTATTGTGGATTGTCGAGAGAGGACAATGACCCTCCGTGGCCCTGACCAGGAGGAGTGTGTTTAGAGAGGATGCTTGAGCACGACAGAGGTTGAGTCGTGGTCGTATCGCTTGTTAGCGACTCTTGAGGAGGTGCCTACGGCGGCACCGGGATGAAGGAATATCTTTTATTGCCGAGTGATATTGAGTGAGAGTTCACCAGATTTGATTTCGAAGCCGCTGTTGGGAAGATTGAGATCGAGATAGTGATAGACGTGGTTTGGAAACCGCGCCGACTTCGGCAGCATCTTTGGGAGTATCACCCGTGAGTCCTAGAAAGAGAGAGCTGTTAGCGCAGTTGCGGATTTGATGGATCGAGAGGTCTGTGCGACCCAGTGATGCCCCATTGTGAGTGCACAATGGTGAGGGTTTATGATGGTTTGGGCACAGATAGTTTTGGATCGTGTTTTGGTCGACGCCTTTGTGGGTGATTGGAGGCATTATGGAACCCTACAGCTGAGAGCTGTGCCGATAGAGTTCTGAACCCGATAGGGATATTTTGAGCTTACAGCAAGGTCGAGCGAATTGACTAAGGCCCCGTGGCCTTTCGGATTTGAGGACTTGTGTGTTCCGGCGGTACTTGGACCGGGCCGTAGTACCGGCGTGAGTTTGAGCTCTACAGTGAGTTGTCGTGCCAGTGGTTGACTTAGATTTTTACAGGGCCGGTTGATTTGATTATACTGGAATTGGTTTCCGAAATAAGACAGTGCATGAGGAGCGCTTGAGGTTAGTGCTGCAACTCCTGAGAAAGAGAGAAGTTGTTTGCCAAATTGAGAGAGTTTGCGCTTGACTTTGGAAGGTTCTGTGATTTAGTTATGTAATTCCAGCTATAAAAGTGATAGTGGACCCAACAGAGAGTGATACCGTTTGGGTTGGGCCTAAGCCTATGTTGTGACAGGGGACAGAAGCTTTTGGACTTTGCAAGGCCAGTGTAGCTTGGAAGGGGCAAAGCTGAGGAGGATACCAGCATTGATACAGATATTGCCTGTGATAGAGAGGTCATGGAATTATCCCGAGATCCTTGAGCCTGAAGTACATGGTTACTCAGGAGGTCTATGATTGAGCCAACGCCGGTGGACAGAGCTATTGGAGCGGTAGGATTGATACCCTATAGTTTTATCCTGGCATGACTTTATATTCAGTAAGCCTTGGTGAGGCAAGCAGCACAATCTTGGAAGGAGGTGTCGATCAGTAGTCGCCACTTTTGGAATTGGGAATTTAGAGCTGAGGCTTGAGCGTGGTTTCCAATGTTGAACTCCTTGCCCTGCGGAGGGATGTGAGTGATGTACTTAGGGTACTTGAGCATTTTAGTTGCTAAAGAGAATGGAGGTTCTATGCCAATGATAGGCATAGAGTTTTGGATTTGGGGAGTTTAGTTTTCTGGAAGCCACTAACCGCTTGGATGCGTGGATTTGAATTTACGCGGGGAGCTTGACCGCGGATTTTTATTGGGCTGGTTGATGTATTGGTGATCACTTGTTTGATTTAGTTTTCTTTGCCTTGGACTTGGTCGAAGTTTGAATTATCAGGAGCTACCGAAGCAAATTCTTGCTGGTGAGACAAAAGAAATATGCAGTCGGGACTCTACCTTGGGTAAGAATTCAGAGGTTCTTGAGCAGGATTTGTGAGATCGACCATTAGAGAGTCTGAGGATGAGTTGAGTACTTCCTGTTCCCATCGGATTGAGACATCCTCCTGAGATTAGACCTATTCAGGTTTCGAGGATGAAACCTTTTTAAAGGAGGGGAGAGTGTAGAATACCGGGATTTCGGGAAGCGCACTGACCTAGCAAGATGGCGTGATGCGGAGAAATCTCCTTGCACGTGTTCCATATCTGTTTGCAATTGCTTTCGGGTTGGTTCGGATCGACGCGGAAGCCCCAGCCTGAGTCGGAGTTTTTTCGGGCTTTGTGCGCTGTTAGACGACTGGTTTGATAGAGCCGCGACTCCACTGTGGTTTGCAAAAATTGGGAAAGGTTTGGAACACGTGTATTTTCATTTTACAGTGAAGTTCGGGAGGTTTCAGACTGGTGCGGAGACCCCGAAGGCGAAAAGTGAGTTGGAGTCGGCAGATATGGGAGCCGGTTTTTGGATTGGGCACCTTGATTCTAAGATTGAGCTTTTTGAGTGGAGAAAATTTTGGACATGTGTATTTTCAGATTACAGCGGAGTTCGGGATGTTCCGGACTGGTGCGGTGGCCCCGAAGGCAAAAAGTGACTTGAAGTTGGCATTTGATGGATTAATTAATTAATTTAATTGATTTATTTAATTAGCTCATTAGTGGTCTGTGAGGGAAATTAATGAATGGAAGTGTAAAGAAAGAAAAGGGGAATTAAATTGGGTGTATAGTTTGGAATTAGTGTTGGTGTTGGAGGGGGGATTTGGTATTCTTGTTCACTTTACACCATGCACCATGCACCAACACTAATTAATTAAGGATGCCACGTCATCTTCTTCTTCCCAAAATGCAAACAGAGGAAATTAAAGAGAACAGAGGAAAAAGAAAAAGAAGAAGAAGGAGAAGAAGAAGAAGAATTGAAGGGAAGTAAAAGAGGGTTTTGATCGTCTTGACGGCGCGAATCCATTGTTAGTAGCCGTGCGGTGCCGAGCGGACCGCGCGCGGAGAACTTGAGTGAGGAGTATCGGTTCTTTTTTTGAAGCTTGAGTTTTAGGATTTTTTCTTGATGAATTTGGAGTTGATTTAAGCATGGTTTTTGTGTAGTGCAGTTTTTTAGAGAGAGAAAGCTTGGTTTTTGTGTATTGCAGATTTTTTTGAGAGAGATTGTTTGGTTTTATGTAGTGCAGATTTTAGAGAGAGAAAGCTTGGTTTGGCTATTGTCTGAGGTTGGTGTTGATGTTGGTTGTGTGCATTTTGGATTTGTTGTCCATGGATGATGGGTCTGCAGCAAGTGGAGCGCGTGCGCAGCTAGAGCCCAATCTTGCGGACTTTTTTTTGGCTTGGCGTTCCGGAACCAAAGAAGGGATTCCGGAACGGGCCTTTGTGTACCGGTACCACATGGAGTGTACCGGTACCACATTAGTGCAGAATGTTTTTTTTGTGGATTTTAAGCGTGGGCACTTTGGTAATTTCACTTTCCATCACATGTTGACCGGATTGACCCCTCTCCTCTCTATATATTTGGACTCCTCTCTTCTCCCCTGGTTATAGAGAAAGGAAAAGAAAGAAAGAAATGAGAGAAAGAGAGTGAAGGAAAAGAGAGAATGTAAGGAAAAGGAAGAAAATAGAGGGTGCTACTTGTGTGGTCTGTTGCTTGGAGCTGGACGGAGCCGCGCGCACGTTGGCCGTATTTGAGGTATGATGGCAGATTTTGTAGTTGGATTTAAGATTTTTCTTAGATGGATTCTTATGGATTTTTGAGCTTGGATTTTGGTTGTATTTCTTCTCATTTCTGCTTGTTGAGCTGAGGTGCGGCTGTGAGCTTGGGTTTTTGCACTGTGCGGAGCCGAGGGTGCACGCGCGCATGCGTGCATACTGTGAGCGGACGGCGAGGGAGCCGGAGCGCGCCGGATTTTTTTTAGAGGACACGTGGGATCTGTTTGAGTTTTCGGGGATTTTTCCGTAGATCGCGAGCGCGCGTGCGGCACAGTATTTGTTTTTCCGGCAGATCTTTTTGGTCAGTTAGCGCCCGACACTTCACCGACTTCAGCGTTTGCCTGCGGAATACTTTTGAGGTGGGTTGGAATTTCTCCAAAATTTATGGAATGCCCTTTAATGCTATTGAATGCAAGTTGATCATGTTTATTATGCAATTTTCACTGTTGATAAATCTGATAGTTGCCTAGAAAATTGTAGAAAGACTTTTATGAGCCCCAGACATTTTTAGTATGATCTAGAGGTTATTTGACACTAGACTGTGCATTCTTTTGAGATTCAGGTTGCATCTGGACCTTCAGAATATTTTAGTACCCCGTTTTAAGTAAAACTCCGCTTTAAAAGGATTTTTAAAATTGAGAACATTATGAATGGTCCAGATTGTTCGAGTTGCATGAGTACTCGTGCCAGAGGGCCGAGTAGATTTTTAGAGCATTGTGAGATGACTTTCTAGTGTCATGAGAGAGTTTTAGCATTTTTTCAGTTCGGGGGCGGAAGCTATGGGCGGCTACGCCTGCAGCCTGTTCTTGTTTGATAGGGTTGTAGGTGGCAGTCGTTCAGAATTTCCAGGCCTTCCGTGTGAGAGATTGAGAATTTATTCCCGGTTTGGTTTACTCTAGATCATGGGTCGTGTTCTGATTTAGTGGTGGAGATGGTTCTCCCACTTAGCTATGAGAGTTTTGGGGGTTCTGGCAGATCGAGTCGTGGAGGTTTCTCGACTCAGCCACGGGTCGTGCATTATCAGATTGAGTCGTTGAGGGTTCTCCGACATAGCTGTGAGAGTGTTTGGGCTTTTCCTGTTTGAGTCGTGGATCTTTTCCGACTGAGTTGTGCTTTCGAGCTTTGAGATACCGATCTGTTTGATCGTGGATTATAGCCTGCATGTGCCGCATATTGAGACAGTGAGACAGTTGTGCTACTTGAGTTCGGTGGGGTCGCTCCCCTCGAGCTACGCCCCGGGTGCGATGATGATACCGAGCCTGACGAGGCTGCGATGTATGCGACTAGTTGATACACTAGAGTTCGCTTGAGATAGTCCGTGTGGGACGCCCTACGTAAGTCCCGTCCCAGTGTGGATGAGGTGGCAGTAGGTTTGGCGCAGGCTTGACTGGACCCTATGAGGCAGTCATTGAGATTGGGTGACATTGAGAGAGTGATGGCATAGCATGTTCATTGATGAGTTTCCCTTTGAGCATAGTACTTGAGGCATATTATTAGCAGTGTTAGTGTATGCATAGCAGGGTCAGAGTAGTATTCCTTCAGCATGATGTTGTTACTTATTAGCTGTAGTTCTTTCCTGCTTTCCTTTTATCTATCTATCTGCATACCTATCTGTTTTGCCTCCAGTAGACTTAGTGGGCATACCATGGATATTGGGACGGTACCCACTGAGATCTGCCTTCTGCAGTAGATCTCACGCCCGCTGCGGTGACAGGTTTGAGGCAGCTGTTCCGGCTTGGTTCGCACGGAGACAGCAGATCGAGGTGAGGACGCGGCCGATTAGTTCCTTACCAGCATTGAGAGTCTGAGGTAGATGTACCCGGGGTATTTTATGATTCCACTTTTGTACTGGACATTCTGAGAAGCTTGTGAGGATTGTTTTTATTTCTTATGGCTAGACAGACTTTGTATTGAGGACTTTTATTTTATCTAGATGTTCAGTTGATCTATGTAGCTTCTAGTTTTATTTCAGCTCTGATATATGTTTTTAGCTCTAGATCTGACTTGCAGGGTAGACGCTTCATCTGTGCGGCAGTTTTCGTACAGATGGCGGATCTGTTGGCGAGCCCGGGTCGCAGTTTTGATCCCGGGGCGTGACAACTCGATAGCGAGTTAGTCCGTTTGGACGCCCTACGTAATTCCTGCCCGTCAGCGGGAGGTGTGTAGGTGGGCGCAGGTTTGACTGGACCCCATGTGGCAGTCAGCTCGATTGGGTCGATTGAGTACCTCGTGTGCGAGTGTTGCATATCTTTATCAGTGTTTTCCCCATTTGAGCATTGTTGTTAGAGGCATGGTAGCTGTAGAGTGTTTCCCGCTTCTCCTTTCAGTTTTACTGCTTTAGTTATCTTTTGCCTCTAGTAGTCTTGGTGGGCAGATCGTCGGGCCTAGTGGCGATACCCACTGAGAACTCCCTTTTTGCGTAGTTCTCACGCCCGTCGGGGGTTTTTCCCCTTTTTGTCCTTTCTCTCCTTTGTTTTGCAGAGTCTTGGCGGGTGTTGCCGTTCTGTGGTTGCTGTTCGTGGTGAGGGAGTAGCGAGCTAAATCCAGACCCATCTTTGGAGAGTAGCGGTACCCCCCTTTTGAGGAGATCTTCAGTTTAGTCGGTAGATTGGTTTTTATTTTCCCTTTTGAGAGACTGATGTAGTGAGGATATGTTGTATTGAGAGCTTGTACACTGATATTGTATTGAGATATCTCCCTGTTGAGTTATCAGTTTTGTACTCGAGGTTATTGTATGATTATCTTTTGGGAGATGGACCTTGTTGTTTTATCTTCAGTTGTACAGTGGTTGATTTTATTTCTATAGCAGTTTTATCTTTTAGTTCTGATATCTGTTTAGCTGTAGCTCTTTTTGCAGGTAGGACGCTTCGCCTATGCGGGTTTGGCATAGGTGGCGGATCTGTTGGTGAACCCGGGTCGCAGTTTCGACCCCGGGGCGTGACATTAGATCTATTCAATGGTTCTTCATCTATATTGATTGATTTGATTCTAGGTTTTCCATACTCACATTTTGAGTAGAATCAAATCAATGAATACTTAGATGGTATTTCCGATCTATCTTTAATCTAAGTATTCGGCGGATCATCACCACCCAAATCAATCAACGATTTACCCCAAAATCGGCGCGTGGACTCGCGTGGCCTTGTGGATTCAAGGTGCAACCGCTCTCGTGGATTCGGAGCGAGGTACGTTCGTGGATTCGAAGCGTGGCATTGGGTGAAGACCGTGGATTCGGTTGGACGTCGTGGACTCGACGTTGGACGCTGTGGATTCAGCGTTGGGCGCGGATCGTGGATTCGAGAAGCGTCGTGGAGCGAGCGGAGAAGATCTACTAGGAGCGTATGGTAAGAGGTTGAGTCGTCAGTGAGTACGCTATATCACCTTGTACGTGTGTTAATTCTAGTGGATTTCGCCGTGTTATCGGTCCCGTGGTTTTTTACTCCGGTTTGGAGTTTTTCCACGTAAAAATCTTGCGTGTTCTTTTATTTTTCCGCATTGGGTTTATTTGCGCAATGATTTTTTGAGTGTTTATTGTTTACACCTATTCACCCCCCTCTAGGTGTTTTTTCCCCTATTTAGATCCTTATTAACCTAAACCCAACAAAGGGATCGTCCCGTTCTTGCGCGCTTGATACCGAAGGGCGTGCCGGCGATCTTCCCTCTCCTCGATCGCTCCGCCTTGGTTCTCCACGCGATCGGATGGGGAAGAGGAAGGTTGGGGAAGTCGGTTCCTCGTTACGCTCGGTGTTGTACGCCTAGGGCAAGGAAGAAGAAAAATAATACGAAGGGGGGTTTTCCCAAACCCAAAAACCCCAACCAAATTAAATAGCCAATTTGGCGCAATCGGACTAACCCCAATTTATTTAGAAGGGTCGATCAGGGTGCGAACCTGGGTCCAGTCCGCCCCGATATTTTGGGTTAGTCACCTGGGTCGTACAAAACTTCCGGAATTTATTCTGGGAGATTCCGAAGTCAGAATCCAAAACCGATTGCGCCGCCGGTCTCCGTTTCGCGAGCTTTATTTTCCAAAATTATCCGCGAGCCCCGACGGCCTACCCAGAAAACACGAAAATTATCAGTCACCCCCGGACCCCTTAGTCGGTAAGCGGTTTAATAAAAATTCAAGAGAAGGTCCAGAAAGGCAACCGAACCCACGGTTACTACACCACTCACCTCTAAAAAATGAGTTTCGTCCCCGAAACTCAACCCTGGTCCGCAGTGAAAAGAAAGGGGTAGGCCTCCCGCAACTTCGACTCTAGCTCCCACGTCGCTTCCCACTCCTCGTGGTTGTTCCAAAGCACCTTCACGTAGGGAATGACTCGGTTTCGCAGTGTCTTGCTCTCTCTTGCCAGGATTCGCACCGGGGTTTCCTCGAAGCTTAGGTCCTCTTTCAGTTCGAGTGTCGAGACGTCCAGAACATGGGATGGGTCGGGGAGGTATTTCTTGAGCATCGAAACATGGAACACATCGTGGACTTGGTTGAGGTTCGGTGGTAGGGCGAGTCGGTAAGCCACTGGGCCAATGCGCTCCAGGATCTCGAACGGCCCCACAAACCGCGGGCTCAGCTTGCCCTTTAACCCGAACCGCCTGATTCCCTTGGACGGCGAGACCCGCAGGAACACGTGCTCTCCTACCTGGAACTCTAGGTCGCGGCGTCTCCGATCTGCGTAGCTCTTTTGTCGACTCTGGGCGGTCAGTAAGCGCTGTCTAATGAGGCGCACCTTCTCCTCTGTCTCTTCCACTAAGTCGGGTCCCAAGAACTTCCGTTCTCCCAAGTCGTCCCAGCAGATCGGGGATCGGCAGCGTCTCCCGTATAGGGCTTCGTATGGCGCCATCTGGATGCTGGCCTGGTGACTGTTGTTGTAAGCGAATTCTACGAGTGGCAGGTATCGCTCCCAACCGACCCCCCAGTCGAGTACACAGGCCCGAAGCAGATCCTCCAGCGTCTGTATCACTCGCTCCGACTGCCCGTCTGTCTGAGGGTGGAAAGCCGTGCTGAACTGCAATTTGGTTCCCAAGGCTCGTTGCAGACTCTGCCAAAACTTCGAGACGAAGCGCGTGTCTCTATCCGATGTGATCGATGCCGGTACTCCATGCAGTCTCACAATCTCGCTGAGGTAGACCTGGGCCAACCGCTCTCGGGTCCAGGTTGTGTGGATGGGCAGGAAGTGCGCTGACTTGGTCAGCCGGTCCACCACGACCCATATTGCATCATGTCCTTGCTGTGAACGTGGGAACCCGGTGACGAAGTCCATGGTGATATGATCCCACTTCCATTCTGGCACTGGCAAGGGTTGTAATTTCCCCGTCGGCCGCTGATGTTCCGCCTTAATCTGTTGGCACACCAGGCAGTGAGCCACATGTTGCGTCACATCCCTCTTCAACTTGGGCCACCAGAAGGTCTGCTTGAGGTCCCTGTACATCTTGGTGCCTCCTGGGTGCGCCGCATAAGGGGCGTTGTGTGCCTCTGTTAGAATTTCCTCCTTCAATTCTTTCGAATCCGGCACGCAAAACCGCCCGCGAAACCGTATAATGCCGTCGCTTCCCATTGCAAAGTCATTCCCCTGGTCTGGGGAGATTTTGTCTCGCACGAGCTGCAAGTGCGAGTCCGCCTGTTGTCCTTCCCGGATTTTCTCGAATAATGTCGGCTTGACCACCAAAGTTAGCAGTTGCGCAACCGTGCCTGCTGGCACCACTTCCAACCTTAGTCGTGCGAAGTCTGCAATCAAGTTGCCCTGCTCCGTTATCGCGACTGCCGAACCCCCTTCCAAACCCCCTTTTCTGCTTAGGGCGTCCGCCACCACGTTTGCTTTTCCGGGGTGGTATTGGATTGTTAAGTCGTAATCCTTCAGTAATTCCAACCACCGCCTCTGCCGCAGGTTGAGCTCCTTTTGAGTGAACAGGTATTTAAGGCTCTGGTGGTCCGAGAAAATGTTACAGTGGACACCAAAGAGGTAGTGTCTCCATAACTTTAGAACGAACACCACTGCGGCCAGCTCCAGATCGTGTATCAGGTAGTTCTTTTCGTAGTCCTTGAGTTGCCTAGAAGCGTAGGCAATTACCTTCCCCTGCTGCATCAAAACACCCCCAAGGCCGGTTCTCGAGGCGTCGCAGTACACCTCATAGTCTTCCCCGGGGGTCGGCAGCACCAGTATTGGTGCCCTGGTTAGCCTTTTCTTTAGCTCCTCGAAGCTTTCCTGGCATTGGGCCGTCCACACAAACTTTTCTCCTTTTCTGGTCAACCGGTTTAGAGGGGCCGCAATTTTCGAGAAACCCTCGACGAAACGTCTGTAGTACCCCGCCAATCCCAAGAAGCTGCGGATCTCCGTCACCGTCGTCGGTGGCTGCCAGTCGATCACCGACTCCACCTTCTTGGGATCCACGGTGATTCCTCTTGCCGAGATCACGTGCCCCAGGAATCCCACCTCGCGTAGCCAGAATTCGCACTTTTTGAGCTTAGCGAACAGCTTCTGCTCTCTGAGGGTTTGGAGTATCGTCCGTAAATGGTCCTCATGCTCCTCGTCGGTGGGTGAATAGATCAATATGTCATCGATGAAGACCACTACGAACCGGTCTAGGAAGGGTCTAAAAATTCGATTCATCATGTCCATAAAAACAGCGGGGGCGTTTGTAAGCCCGAATGGCATGACCGTAAACTCGTAATGACCATACCGGGTCCGGAAGGCAGTCTTCGGGATGTCCTCGTTCCGAACCCGGAGTTGATGGTAGCCCGATTGCAAATCAATCTTGGAGAAAATCGTTGCCCCCTGCAACTGGTCAAAGAGGTCATCAATTCTGGGCAGGGGGTACTTATTCTTCACCGTAACCTTATTTATTCCCTGTAGTCAATGCAGAGGCGCAGGCTTCCATCCTTTTTCCGTACGAAGAGTACAGGTGCACCCCAGGGCGACACACTCGGCCTGATAAATCCTTTGTCTAAGAGGTCCTCCAGTTGCTTCTTGGTGCTACTTGTGAAGAAAGCTCCAAACAGTTCCTGCTTGAACGTCGTCCATGGCAGAAGAACGGTGCTCTTGGTGGGATCAGGACGCACCGTCTTCCACCATAAACGAGCGTTTCCCTCCAGGAAGTGAACCGCCAGGGGGACGCGCTCGGGGTCCTCGATGAGTAAGTCCTCGAACAACTTTTCCATCGATCCTACCCACTTTTCGACGACCCAAGGATCAGTCGTCTCCCCCTCAAACGTGGGTGGTTCGAACTTCATGAAATCCGCCAGGTTGGCCCGCACTCGTTCTCGCTCCGTCAGTGTAACTGTCCCTTCCCCAGCGGCGGCGGCGGCGGAGGTACTCCCGCCGAGGGCCCCTGGCACTGGCCCCGCTGGCGCTGATGCAGGTGCTGCCGTCGGCGCCGTGGTCGGGCGGGTGCTAGCCCGGCCGTTGCTACCGGTGGAGGGGCTGTCCCTACCCCAGTCCCCGTCGCTTGCGGTGCTGCGGCCGGTGCAGTTGGCCCTTGTGGAGGGGCGGGAGCGACCGGTTGCGCCTGCTGCGTCAGTTGACGCACATGTTCCGTGAGGGTCGCTAACTGCCCCGCCATCTCCCTCAATTGTTGCCGCAGGAGCTGGTTCTCTGCGGCCGTCGATGTCGTCGCATCTGCCCCTACCTCCTCGGCCGACGCTCTGGTTCGGACCATTGTCTGCACGACATATTATCATAAGCTTAGCTCTAGTCTACGCTAGAAAGGACCACCCTAATTATCGAGAGGGAAAAAGACAACATTATCTACATATCCCCTCCCCGATCTCTCACGTCCTACACCTATAAGCCCTGCGCATTTCATTCATTAGTGGCTAAGTGTGGTACTCCCGTGGATGTTGGACCGTCACCGTTGTGATTAAAGCAACCTCTCTGATACCATCTTAATCTGTCACGCCCCGGGGGTTTTATTTAGCGGAAACGGTACACAAAAGTAAGCGTTTGGCGCCGTACAAATTTTTTTGTTAAAACCTCTTTCCCCGGCGCGTGCCCAGACCCGCCGCATATACAGATTTACTCGAAAATCGGGCAGAGTCTCCTCTGTATATGCACGGCGTCGCGGCTATTACAACAGTTTAGCACAAGCAATCACTTTCCAATTAATCACAACAGCTCAGAGTCTAACTTTGCATAAAGACTAATACAATGCCCGTGGCCAGTCAAGTTGAAAGGATAAACTCACAGATTTGAAGCAGGTCCACACGACCTCAGGTTTTGAAACCAGTTTGGAAAACACCATAAATCCATAGAGTTTGTAAAACGGGCCCACACGACCCTAGATTTTTGAAAGACGTTTTCATGAAGTTCTTTTCTTTTGTTTTCTTGTTGGTTTGCTTTGGAAAACGGCCCAACGGGGATAATAAAAGAACAGTAACGCATAACCGGAGTAAAAGAAATCAACATCCACACCGACCCCACAAGGGTATCGAGAACCACACAGTAACCTACAATACCAAATGAAATGCAGGAAAAGTAAAGAAGACGGCAGACTGGGGCTCCCACAGCCCGACTGCTCCCACCTCGGCCTCACCGTCGCCTACCGCACACCCCTGGAAGTACCTGTCACAGAGTGGGTAGTCAGCGACACTATCATGATAAAATAATAAAGCAGTAAAGCAATACCAAGCTACAAAAGCATGTCTAGCTGGAGCAACCACTCTGCTCATGGAAGTAACTCGCAACACCTGTACCACCTTTGACACCTGTAACCCCTGTAACACCTGTAACACCTGACCTCGTCGGGCACCAATCCCGACGGGTCGCACCACTCACACCTTGGTGCCTCAAACCCCACGCCTACGGGGGTCCCCACTACGTCACCTCGTGGGTAAACACGGGTCAGAGACCCACCGATTAACATATACTCAATATCCGACTAACATGTAATTAATACCCTTTTCGGAACACTAGCACCACACCAAGCCTCAAAAGAAAACCCACCTTTTCGCTGTCGCGCTCCTGGTCGATGCTAGGCTCCTCCGCGTCTCGGTGAGTCCGCCCGGGCCAACACGAACCTGTGATGCGGAAGTTAGTAACTCAAAAATCCGCAAGGCTAACAAAACCGGAACACCCAACTCCTACCCCTCGTGTACTGCCCGCACGAACGCACCCGGCCCTTGCGCGGCTGGCCGGCGTGTCGCCCGTGTGCGCGGCCGCCCGCATGCGGCGTTGCCCGCATGCGGTGCCGCCCGTATACGGGCGCGCGCGCGCGGCGCCGACCGCATGCGGCGCTGCCGCATGCGGGCCCCGCATGCGGCGCCGCCCGCATGCGGCGCCGCCCGCATGCGGGCGTGCGAGCGCCGCCCGCGTGCGGCGCCGCCCGCATGCGGTGCCGCCGCATGCGGTGCTGCCCGCATGCGGGCCCCGCATGCGGCGCCGCCCGCATGCGGCGCTGCCCGCATGCGGGCCCCGCATGCGGCGCCGCCCGCATGCGGTGCCGCCCGCATGCGGGCGCGCGAGCGCCGCCCGCATGCGGGGCGCGCGCGCGGCCCCGCACCGGCCGCGGGGTCGGGTCGCCCGCACGCGGAGCCCCACGCGCGCCGGCTCCGGTGACGGCGCCGTCTTCCTCCTCCCGATGCGTAAAAGGACCAAGAAATTTAACGAAACCCTAATTTACGCTCACCTCGGATTCGCGGCTAGGGTTGATCAATGGGAAAAAGGGATCGTCCCGTTCTTGCGCGCTTGATACCGAAGGGCGTGCCGGCGATCTTCCCTCTCCTCGATCGCTCCGCCTTGGTTCTCCACGCGATCGGATGGGGAAGAGGAAGGTTGGGGAAGTCGGTTCCTCGTTACGCTCGGTGTTGTACGCCTAGGGCAAGGAAGAAGAAAAATAATACGAAGGGGGGTTTTCCCAAACCCAAAAACCCCAACCAAATTAAATAGCCAATTTGGCGCAATCGGACTAACCCCAATTTATTTAGAAGGGTCGATCAGGGTGCGAACCTGGGTCCAGTCCGCCCCGATATTTTGGGTTAGTCACCTGGGTCGTACAAAACTTTCGGAATTTATTCTGGGAAATTCCGGAGTCGGAATCCAAAACCGATTGCGCCGCCGGTCTCCGTTTCGCGAGCTTTATTTTCGAAAATTATCCGCGAGCCCCGACGGCCTACCCAGAAAACACGAAAATTATCAGTCACCCCCGGACCCCTTAGTCGGTAAGCGGTTTAATAAAAATTCAAGAGAAGGTCCAGAAAGGCAACCGAACCCACGGTTACTACAAGTTAGCACATGAGTTTACGATATCTTGCAATCGTGTGTAATAGTCAGTGAAAGATTCATTTTCTGCCATAGAGATAGAGTCAAACTTGCTCGTAAGCATTTGCAGTTTCTGAATCTTCACAAGGTTAGTTCCCTCATGCGTAACTTGAAGAACATCCCAGATTTCTTTCGCAGTCTCACATGCCGAGACGCGAGAGAACTCTGTTTGTGACAAAGCATTAAATAGAGCATTAATTCCTTTGCCATTGTAAGAAGATGAATCTATCTCTTCCTTGGTCCATTTCGACCTAGGTTTTAAGGTGCGAACATCAGAAATAATTTCAGTTGGATTAGACCATCCTAATTCAATTGATTGCCACACCCTTTCGTCGATGGAAATTAAAAAGGCTTTCATCCGTACTTTCCAGTACGCATAATTTGTTCCATCAAAGAAAGGGGGTCGATTGATGTTTCCACCTTCAACCATTGTTTACAACCCTATTCCCGCTCTGATACCACTTGTTGGGTTATACTAATATGGATCTAAATAGGGGAAAAAACACCTAGAGGGGGGTGAATAGGTGTAAACAATAAACACTCAAAAAATCATTGCGCAATAAAACCCAATGCGGAAAAATAAATGAACACGCAAGATTTTTACGTGGAAAAACTCCAAACCGGAGTAAAAAACCACGGGACCGATAACACGGCGAAATCCACTAGAATTAACACACGTACAAGGTGATATAACGTACTCACAGACGACTCAACCTTTTACCATACGCTCCTAGTAGATCTTCTCCGCTCGCTCCACGACGCTTCTCGAATCCACGATCTGCGCCCAACGCTGAATCCACAGCGTCCAACGTCGAGTCCACGACGTCCGACCGAATCCACGGTCTTCACCCAGTAGCACGCTTCGAATCCACGAACGTACCTCGCTCCGAATCCACGAGAGCGGTTGCACCTTGAATCCACAAGGCCACGCGAGTCCACGCGCCGATTTGGGGTAAATCGTTGTTTTTGGGTGGTGATGATCCGCCGAATACTTAGATTAAAATAGATCGGAAATACCATCTAAGTATTCATTGATTTGATTCTACTCAAAATCTGAGTATGGAAAACCTAGAATCAAATCAATCAATATAGATGAAGAAACATAGAATAAATCTATTGATTTCCTTTCTTCTCTATATGTGGATTTTTTTTTTTCGGCTATATTTTTCTATTAAGTCCCGTACCCTAAAAATGAATCATAGGGTCTATTTATAGGTTAGAAACCATTGGAAGAAGATAAGGATCAAAAACAGCCTTTTCTGGAAATATTACGGACGGCGATCCGGATTGGAATTGGGCGATCCGGATTGCAGTAGCAAGAAAGACGGTTTCCAGAAAAACACTAGTTCGGGATCCGGATCGAAGTCCCCGATCCGGATCGTTCATACAGTTTCACCAAACATCAACGTTCGGGATCCGGATTGCAAATCCTGATCCGGATCGTACAAGTAAAAAGGTAAAACTAGTGTTCGGGATCCGGATCATGAGATGCTGCGATCCGGATTGAACCAGTGTATGAACGAACACCCTTCGGGATCCGGATTGCAAGGCCCGATCCGGATCCTGAACATGTCCCATGTCCAGTTTTTGATTTTTATGCAATTAAACATTCTTCCAGGTGTTTCTACACTACAAGAAGTATTCGGATCACCATAAATCTTTAGTTAAACATACCTGATCCTTTTGAATTCTTCTTTCTTGAGATTGAGGTATATGATCAAAAGTTCTTTCATCTTCAATCTTCAAGACTTAACACTTTCCACGAAATACGCCAACTCAAATTCCGTAACACATGTGATTTCCGCCGCCGGTGTAGCAGTAGACCCGGCGAAGATTGAGGCAGTTCGAGATTGGCCCCGACCGACGACGGTATCAGAGGTGCGCAGCTTCATGGGATTAGCTGGTTATTATCGTCGGTTTGTGGAAGGCTTTGCGAAGCTTTCCACACCCCTCACTCGGTTGACGCGTAAAGGGGTTAAGTTTATCTGGAGCGAGGACTGCCAGAAGAGCTTCGAGGAGCTAAAGGACAGACTGATGACTGCTCCTATCCTTTCCCTCCCTGTTATGGGGAAAGGATATGTGATCTACAGTGACGCATCACACAGTGGACTCGGTTGCGTGTTGATGCAGGATGGGAGGGTAATTGCTTATGCATCGAGACAGCTCAAGGATTACGAGAAGAATTACCCTACCCATGACTTAGAGCTTGCTGCCGTGGTGTTTGCACTGAAGCTTTGGCGCCATTACCTGTACGGAGAGCATTGTGAGATCTACACCGACCACAAGAGCTTAAAGTACCTGTTCACTCAGAAGGAGCTGAACTTGAGGCAGCGCAGGTGGTTAGAGCTACTAAAGGATTATGATGTGGACATCCTTTACCACCCAGGCAAGGCTAATGTGGTCGCTGATGCATTGAGCAGGAGAGCAGTACAGAGTTTGTCTATGTTGATCACAGACCAGGCGCCACTATTAGAGGAGATGAGACGGCTCGAGATAGAGGTTGTGTCCCCTGGGGTCTCTGCTAGACTGACGTCATTAGTCGTGCAGCCCACTCTGCTGGACAGGATCAGGGAGAAACAGAGTGAGGACCCCTACTTGACCAGGATTCGAGATCAGATTCCGAGTGATCCGTCAGGGGACTTTTCAGTGGATGCTGCGGGAGTACTGAGGTACAGGGACCGAGCATGTGTGCCAGTGGATGCTGAGATCAGAGAGCAGATATTGAGAGAGGCCCATTATACACCTTATACCCTTCACCCTGGGGGGACTAAGATGTATAAGGACCTCAAGGCACACTTTTGGTGGAATGGCATGAAGAGGGATATCGGGAGATTTGTGGCCCAGTGTTTGACTTGTCAGCAAGTAAAAGCTGAGCATCGAGTGCCAGCTGGCAAGTTACAAAGTCTCCCAATCCCTGAGTGGAAATGGGACCACATTACGATGGACTTTGTGGTCGGATTGCCGAGGGCACAGGGCGGAGCAGATGCTATCTGGGTAGTTGTGGATCGACTTACCAAGTCAGCGCACTTCTTGCCTATGCAGACTACTTGGCCACTCGAGCGACTAGCCCAGTTATACCTTGATGAGATTGTGAGATTGCATGGAGTACCCGCCTCCATTGTGTCAGATAGAGATCCGAGGTTTGCCTCGCGTTTTTGGGGGAGTTTGCAGACTGCGATGGGGACCCAGCTCAGATTCAGTACAGCTTTTCACCCACAGACTGATGGGCAGTCAGAGCGGACTATACAGATCTTGGAGGACATGCTGAGGGCTTGCGTCTTGGATTTCGGCGGAGGTTGGATTCGCACTTATCCTTGGTTGAGTTTGCGTACAACAACAGCTTTCAAGCGAGCATACAGATGGCTCCGTTTGAAGCGTTGTATGGACGCAAGTGCCGATCACCACTTTATTGGAGTGACGTAGGCGAGAGACGGACCTTGGGGCCAGATATACTGCTAGAGGCAGAGGAGAAGGTCCGGGTGATTCGACAGCATCTTCAGACCGCTCAGAGTCGACAGAGGAGCTATGCTGATGTTCGGCGACGAGACTTAGAGTTTCAGGTTGGAGATCATGTATTTCTGAAAGTCTCGCCGTCCAAGGGGATTAGGAGGTTCGGCATTCGCGGGAAACTCAGCCCCCGATACATTGGACCCTTTGAGGTGTTGGAGCGTATCGGGCCAGTTGCTTATCGACTTGCACTTCCCCCGAGACTTGCTGGTGTCCATGATGTTTTTCATGTTTCCACTCTGAGGAGGTACGTCTTCGACCCGTCGCACGTCATCGACTTTGCACCACTCGAGATCAGCGAGGATTTGAGATATGAGGAGCGCCCACTGCGGATTCTTGATCGGGAGGTGAAAGAATTGCGCAATCGGACCATCCCCTATGTGAAGATCCTCTGGAGCCATCATGATGAGCGCGAGGCGACGTGGGAGCTCGAGTCAGAGATGATGGACGCCTACCCCTACCTGTTCGAGGCTCAGGATTGAGGTATGATTTTCGTTTCGAGGACGAAACTTTTGTTAGTGGGGGAGGATGTAGTGTCCCAGGTTTCCCGATGGTTTTTCCCCTGTTTCGGGGTGTGGAACACCTATTGTTGGTGTATTGGGCCCCAACATGTCAAAGGGATGTGTTGATTGGGACTCAGTGAGGTTTTAGGAGCAAGCCTGACCTTCGGCTGCCTTTGCCGAATTTTAGGAGTGGAATCAGGCTGAACGGAGGCCGTATTTGGATTCAGCGCGGAAAAACGCTTGAAAACGGCTATTTATTTGTATTTTTCGGAGTCCGGATGCCCAAAAACGGACCCCCGGAAGTTTTCTGCGCAAATTGGTGCATGGGGGGACCTGTGGACCGGCCGGGGACACGTGGCGCCTTCTTATTGGGCCGGCGCACGGCTCTCGTTCCACGGAGCGGGCCGCCGGTGCACGGTGCACCGGCGGGCCACGTGGCAGGCGCTGGTTGGGCCGGTGCATTGCGCGCGGCGCACGGATGGGAGCGCGGGCAGCGCGGGCAGGCCGGGCAAGCTGGGGCAGCGGCGCGGCGCACGATGCACCGGGGCGCGCCACGTGGCGGCCCCGGGTTGGCGGGCATATGTGCGCGCGGCGCACCCGCAGGCGCGCGCCTGCGGCCGTACGCGCACGCGCTGCAGGCGTGCAGGCGGCGCGCAGGCCGCCGGCGGCCGTGTCGGGCGGAAAAGCGGGGGGCACGTGGCGCCCCGCCATTGGCGGGCGCCACCCACCCCGCCGCCCCCGCAGGGGGCACGTGGCCGCGCCCGGTTCGCCGGGCGCGCTGTCCCCTGTGCGGGGGGACACGTGTCGGGCGTCCAAGCGGGTCGGACCAAAATTTGGTCCGACCGGGATCCCGTGCGGGATGGGCCGTTCATGGGCCGAGTTACTGTGCGGGCCCGAAATCGGGCCCAAAAGTTCCGGGCGCCCGAATCTTGGGACACAATGGGTATTTTCCCATTTGTTTCAATGGGCCTATAAATAGCCCTTCCCTCCCCTCTTTTGCTGCTTTTTCCGAGAGCTAGAGTGAGAAAGAGAGGAAGTGCACTGTTGCAAAGTTGTTCCTCACTGTATTTTCTACCTCGTGGTGCGTTCCCAGATTTTCTGGAAGATCGACAGCGGCGATCCGGATTTTACAGTGTGCCTCGGTTTTCCCCCATTTCGGCCCGTTATCGTCGCATTTCAGTCCGAGGAGTCCCCTGCGCAGTACAGGAGTCCTATTTCGACGATTTCTTCGCCAGTGTGTTCCTAAGAGGTAAGGCTTCGTTTTTTGTGTTGATGATTTTTCTGGATTCCGCAAGTTTGGCACGATTCCCGAGGTGATTTGACCCCCTATTTTGCTGTTTGGGCTTTTGGACAGCGGCGACTTCGGCGAATTGTTTCTCGGCGTAGGAATATCAGATCGAGGCGATTCAAGAGTCGATTTTGGACTACTTTTCGCGAGGAACGCAACCGTGATTTTTCTGGGATTTTAGGAGCTCGGGACAGAGGTGAAAATTCCTCGTTTTGCGTGCTGATTTTTTAAAACAGCAAAATCTTTTTGGGACTTGTAGTTTTTACACCGTGTACACTTGTGTGATGTTGTAGGATACAGTTTCAGCTGACGGTGTGCTTAGAGGACAGCGGGTATTTTCTTGGAGTGTGTGCACGCTTTTCGAGGTGGGTGGTTGCGTTTCCCTCTTTGTTGACTTGCGCACTAGGAGTAGTAGAGTTTCCCAATTTAAATGTGACAGTTAACTTGTGATATTGGAACCTATTGCATTGGCCCCCTAAATTAATTTAGTAGCTTCTATGTGATAAATCTGGGACAAGAAAATTGGACAATTGCTATATCGTGAACCGCATGCAAATTAGTAACCCAACAATATTTTTAAAATAATTCTAAAATTATTCTTCACATGAAACCTAGTTCCTTTTTAAATGTTTTTAAAAGAGAACACTTGCATGCTCATTGGACAACTAGTTAGGCCACTATTTTATTGCAGCACGATATTATGGGATTTGACTTAGGAGAAAACATCTGTTATTGTTATTCTTCTCTATCGATGCATGATGCTCGAGTCTGATCGGGATTTTGGAGATAGTATTGCCTGGGACAGTTTGGACGTGTCTTAGGGGATTGTGGGGCATAGTGGCAACCGCGGATGTTAGGCGGTTGACCAGATGTTTTTACCTTATCAGATTGGGGTCTATGGGTTCAGCGGTAACCGCGGATTTTGGGCGGTTGACCGGGTGTTATTATCACACCAGATTGGGGATCGGGGTTGCATTAGTGGATGGAGTATTCCCACTTTGATCATGGTCATGATCCAGTCCTGCTATTGTGAGACATTGGTTACAGAGATGATTGATACAGAGATACTTTACTCGTGTGGGTCGCTCCCCTCGAGTGCCACTCCGGAGTAGGCTTTAGACCGTGATGGGTGCCGGTCATTTGGATGCTGAGTTGTGAGTGATGACAGAGCAGGCAGTGCCAGTTTTTCCTGGTGTCTGATTGGGTTTCTTTGGGCAGTTAGCTTTATAGTTGCATGCATACAGTTATCTTTGGCACTGCATTTAGAGGCATAGTAGTGGTAGTTTCCTTTTCAGCAGCCTTTATAGCTTACTACTGTTCCTTTTTGCCTCTTTATTCCTAGTGGGTGCGTCAGCATTTGAGGTTTTACCCACTAGGGGAGGCTACTGGTTTATCTAGTAGTTCTCACCCCCATTGTTGTTTCTTGTCCTTTTTCCCCCTTTGTTTTGCAGAGTCGACTGTGGGAGCTGCTGGGCCTTCAGCGGCAGATCGAGGTAAGAGGATCGCCGACTAGCTAGATCGTCTACCCCGAGCGAGATTAGCTAGACTTTTACTGTACTCCCTTTTTGTATCTCAGACTACAGTAGTTTACTTTTGGGTCTGGCTTTGGCCAGCTGGTTGTATATTTATGGTGAGCTGGGAGTTTATTGTACTTTTATTTCAGCTTTTACTTTATTCCAGTCTGAGATTACTTGTAGTTCTTTCAGTTCAGCTCTGTTGTGCTCTTCTATTGTATATTATATATATCTGAGCAGGTTACCAGCGCTTCGTGTACATGGAAAGTTCTGTGTGCACGGCGGATCTGTTGGCGAGCCCGGGTTCTGGTTTACACCCGGGGCGTGACATGAGTGATGACAAAGCAGGCAGTGCCAGTGCTTTCTGGCTTTTCTGATTGGGTTTTCTTTGGGCGGTTAGCCTTATAGTTGTATACATACAGACATCTTTTTTTTGGCACTGCATTTAGAGGCATTGTAGTAGCAGTTTCTTTTTCAGCAGCCTTCATCACTTACTACTATTTCCCTCCTTTTTGCCTCTTTATTCCTAGTGGGTGCGTCAGCATTTGAGGTTTTTACCCACTAGGGGAGGCTACTGGTTTACCTAGTAGTTCTCACCCCCATTGTTGTTTCTTGTCCTTT
Source organism: Tillandsia fasciculata (assembly GCA_029168755.2). Taxonomy (NCBI): domain Eukaryota; kingdom Viridiplantae; phylum Streptophyta; class Magnoliopsida; order Poales; family Bromeliaceae; genus Tillandsia; species Tillandsia fasciculata. The sequence continues at coordinate 12,551,981 of CM054941.1, forward strand.
TCCCCTCTGTTTTGCAGAGTCGTCTGTGGGAGCTGCTGGGCCTTCAGCGGCAGATCGAGGTAAGAGGATCGCCGACTAGCTAGATCATCTACCCCGAGCGAGAGATTAGCTAGGCTTTTATTGTACCCCCTTTTGTATCTCAGACTACAGTAGTTTACTTTTGGGTCTGGCTTTGGCCAGCTGGTTGTATATTTATGGTGAGCTGGGAGTTTATTGTACTTTTATTTCAGCTTGTAGTTTATTTCAGTCTGAGATTACTTTTAGTTCTTTTAGTTCAGCTCTGTTTATGCTCTTTTATTGTATATTATATATCTGAGCAGGTTACCAGCGCTTCGTGTACATGGAAAATTCTGTGTGCACGGCGGATCTGTTGGCGGGCCCGGGTTCTGGTGTACACCCGGGGCGTGACATCTACCGTATCCATTCTTGATTACTCGTATTCTGGAAGATCACGGTGTTGACGTTTCTTGTACCAAATTTGACTACGGCTTAGGCTCAATCGATGGAATCACGTTAGCCAAGTCAGTTAGCACTTTGAAAACGTTTGGGCACACAAAGGGCTATGCAAGTGAAGCAACTACGAGCGCACCGCCTCGCCAAGAATCTCCGGAACCAGATGAAGTGGTTACTCTTCAGAGCTTGCATCGGGATGTTCGATCTTTGAAGAAAAGGATGGAGCAAGGCTTCAAGAAACTCGAGGATGGGTTGAAGAAGATATTCGATATCCTTGGGTGCAAACACGATGATGTGGTCACTGGAGCAACTGCACCAAGTACATCTCATGGACCTACATCACATGAGGACGATGATGATTCAGATCAGGATGAGTGATTTCTTTTTCTTCTTGTTTTTGGTTTTCAGCTTCTTTTCACTTTGTGATGAACAAGAACTCTAATGGACATGTAGCTAAGAACTTATCTTTCTAGTATATTTCTTTTTGTCTATTTTGACTGTTTGACAATTTGTGACAAAAAGGAGGAGAACAGAAAATATTGATTGAATCACAAAGGGGGAGAACTTAGATGCTCAACACAGGGGGAGAACATGGAGAACATGGAGAACATGTTGGAGATGCTCAAGATAGGGGGAGATAAAGAAAAGATTGAAAGAGCCGGAAAAACAAAAGAACCAAATGGAAGACGAATCAAATATAGGATTTTAATTTCTAACGACTAACGTTTGATTTTGTTTGGAGTTTTGTGTTGCAGGAATTACATCACTTTAAGACTCCAAGTCCTAAGTCATAGAGTATGTTCTAGGACTGTTTGGTTCAAATGTAATTTTGTATTTATTGGATCTTTCATGCAAAGAAAATCAATGTTTTGGTGATAACATTGAATTTTGAATTTTTGGTTTAAGATGAGTGACTTGAGCGTTTTTATGTATTTTTGGGTTTTGTCACGAAATTGCCAAAGGGGGAGATTGTTACGGCTTTTTGGTGTTGGCATATTTCGTGAGTCAAGTCAGTAAGTTGAGTCGGAGTCTTAAAGGGATCAAATTGTTAAATCAGCCTTCCAAGACTCATTGAAGATTCAACATGAGCCCATGTCAACTCTCAGGTATGATTAAATATTGTTCATGGTGATTAAAGTTCGTTTATAATTATTGAAAACAGGAAATTAATGAAAACCGGTTTAGACTTGGTTTTAGGAACTTGATTTTAACTTACAACTTATTTTAAGTTTGGATTCCGGTACTTGGTCTGTTTTGGATAAAGTTTATCTTGGAAAAATCAGTTTTTACATTGAGTACCGGAACCACACTTGGAGTTCCTCAAACCCGACACAGAATTTTCTGAAATCTGTATTGCGTACCGGAACACAATAGAAAAATCTGTATTTTGCGCCATTGAGTACCGGAACACAATATTTGGTACCGGTACACAATGTTGCCTCGGGAAAAGTTTCCTAAACCAACTCTAATTCGTTTCCAAGGGTTATAAATAGATACTTAGAGTTTCTCGACTATGACGAGGAATACCGAAAACACTCGAGAGCAACCCTAGAGGCTGGTTTTTATCTTTCTTCTCTTTAGCCTCTTTTAGGTCAATTCGACGGTTCTTCCAAGATCTATCTTTTGTCGAATTGATCTAGACTTTGCTTAGAAAATTCTTTCTACGGTTCTTCAATGATAATCTAAGCAAAGGATCACCATCGAAGCCTATATTTTGTATTGGCTGAGTTTGCGTCGTGGATTCGACGTAGCACCGTGGATTCGGTGTGTTGAAGGCGTTTCGTGGATTCGAAACGTGTGCTCGTGGATTCGAGTGGCGTTCGTGGATTCGAACGTGTGCAGTGGACGTGCAATCGGTGGAGCGCAAGATCCGAAGAAGTTGAAGGAGGGGTTTGAGTCCGTGGAGTCGGTAATCACCTTGTTATTCTTCTTTTTCTTAGTGGATTGTTATTGCGTGTTGTAGTGATTCGGCTCTTATGTGTAATTGTGACTCACATGTTAATTAATTAAGCCCTTAGGTGAAATAAAATTATTTAATGTTTGAAAGTCGATCGGTGCGTGGTGCGGGTATTTTTCTGGCAAAGGGCTCGAAGAATGAAGACCGACGGTGCGATCGGATCGGGAATCCGATGTACGGATCTCCCGGAAGGGGACTTTGAAGATCGCAGTGACTTAGGGCGTGCATCGAAATCCGTGTAAAATATCCGGCATGTTCCTGGATTTATCTCGTAGGGGATAATTAATTAATTGATTAATTATCCGGTGACGGAAAAAGGGTTTTTCCTTTACGTACGTATTAAAAGGAAAATAAATAGATAAAATAGAAAATAAATAATTAATAAGGGATTATATATATAATCCCGGTTATCGGAAGGAAAATAAAAACCCTAATCGGTGAGGAGAAAAGAAACGCGAGAGAGAAAGGAGGAAAAAGATGGAACCCTAGCCAGAAGAAAGGAAGAAAAAAGAGAGAATGAGTCCGATCATCCCGAACAACGAACCGGAGGCAAGAACGCGATCGGGCGACTTCCACGTCGATCAATCCGGTTAGTAAATCCTCGTTGTGATTTTTCGGGATTTTCCTTTATTTTTCTCGTTGGGTTTTCGGACTCCTCCGTCGTCTCCATCGCCGCCACCGTCCTCGGGCGAGCTAGGGCACGGAGCGGACGACGGAGACGCGCGATGCCGCTAGGGCATCGCGCGGGAGGACGCCAAGGACGGACGGACGCCGCCGCGGGCGGCTACGGCGGAAGCCGCGCGGGCGCCGCGCGGGCAACACCCGCGCGGGTGCCGCGCGGGCAGCACCCGCGTGTGCGCCGCACGAGCACCGCGCGGGTCTGCACCCGCCGGGCGCGCGCGGGCGCCTCGCGGTCGCCGCGCGGGGCACCGCGCGGGCCTGCACCCGCGCGGGTGCCGCGCGGGGCACCGCGCCGCGTGGGCCCAAACCCACGCGGGCGCCGCCCGCGGAGACGCGCCGCGCGGTTCCAGGCCGCGCGGGGCTCCGGCGGGCGGCGACGGCAGCGCGGGGACCCGGTTTTTGGTAACTCGGACGGTTTTGGAATTTTTCCGTCAAAGTAGGTAATATTGGACTTTCGTTTTGCGTTGTTAGTACATGGTTTTGACTATAGTTTACCCATGAGGACTCTTCTTAGGTCTAGGTGCGCGGCAAGAGAGTGCAAAAGATTCAAGTGTTCCGATTTCTCCTCGACTAGGTGGGTACCCATACTATAAGTGCAACAAGTGCAGTAAGTGCATCTATCATCTTAAAAGACTCGTTAAATTGTCTAACAAAGTAGATGGACTGTTAAATCTTTCGCATAAATGTTTCTGGTTATTCTAACATGATAATTATGGCGACTGCGGTCGCGGGGCTCAATACACGCCGACACCGGCAAATTTTGGGGTGGGATGCTGCACGTACACAGGCGGATAGGGCCACCGCATGGGTGTACTTTTTCGGAGAAGTGGTCTTTTGACCCGTGTGCCTCACAAAGAAGTGGGAGCCGTGAGGACCTCTTCACGACAGCTAAGGTGGTCGCACTAGCTCCGTGAAGGGGTTAAAAGCATCAAGGGGGTTGTGCACGAGGGGGGACTCCCGTCTCTCCGACAGGTACTCTGGGGTTGGTGCCCAGCTTATTTTTGCACAGGGTTTCAGCGAAAGGTTCCGGTGGAATTGGTTTGTTCTTTAATTCATATTAATATTAAGACATCTACTTTGTTTGTCACTGACTTTACCCACTCCGTGACAGGTTTGACTAGGTGCGTTAGCCGGGATGGCGGTGAGACTGCGTCGCGAGGATCGTAGTCGTAGGAGACTTGCTACTCGTGATCTCTTGGGTTTATCTCATTTCCTTTATGTTACTGTTAGTTTAATTTGCTTGTGTGGTTCATGTTAACTGTAGACAATTAAATAGTCGGCACTGTGGATTGGATGTTCTTTTATGGTTTAGCTACATTGTGGTGTTTTGATGAGCGGCATGTTTTGATAAAAACCAAACGATTGCGAAAACGTCTTTTCAAAGCGGAGTGCCGTGTGGGCACAGATTTTATAACCTCTGGTTTTATCCTTTCCAAATGGTGTTGCCGCTTCAATGATTGAATGTTTAATTGTTTGAAAAATAGGGTGTCGGGTGGACACCGTTTTTAAAACCGTAGTTAAATATATTTTTCCCTGCTTTATGATGGATGACTACTGCATGGTTGATGGTTGGCAATGTAAGTGGGACGCCGTGCATATACAAAGGAGACTCTGTCCGTTGGCAGAGTGAATTTGTGTATGTGGCGGTCTGACGCGCACCGGGGGCGAGGCTGATGCTTATTTATTAAGAAAAAAATTTATACACGCACTTTTCCGCTTATCTTGACCTAAAAACCCCCGGGGCGTGACAGATTATATGGTATCAGAGAAAACAACCATAACCACAGTAGTCGGTGACCCACATCCACAGTGTGTGATGCCACAAGCAAATTGGACATGAGATAACCAAGGTGTAGGTGCGGTAGTACGTGAGAGTACGGGAAAAAAGGGGATTTAATATAGGTGTAATTGTAAGTCAGGGTGCTAGGGTGATAACCTTAGGGTTAATGTGGTTTCTTTGTTTACAGTGGACGATGGCCGGATAAAGCCAGTAAGAATAGCATTGGCGCGTTCTTTTGTGTGAACAGATAACGACCGGGATACGGTCAACGAGCACTAAATCCTCCTTTTGAAGTGGACAGGAAGGACCCCGCAGCCGCGGCAAATCGCCTACTCCGCAACCAGCTACGCGACGTAGCAGGGCAACTGTTAACTCTCACCGAGCGCCTATGCCTACTGACTCAAGACTTCGAGGGTGTCGACCGCACCCAACAAGACGCCAGGGACGACGCCTATCGGGGGATGCCACCTGCAGGTTATCCCACTTTCAATGAGGCGGTCAATCTGGCCTTGTGGGCGGAGCGAGAACTAGCCGAGGCTCGAGCTCGGCAGAGATACCACTACCCCGGTCCGACAAGGGACTCCTTCAGGGACAATCGGGCGCCCAAACGCACGAGGACGGAACAGAAGCTCGGGCAGACGATGAAAGAGGGACCCGAACCGCTAAGGAAGCCATGCCCCATATGCAACGGGGCGCATCGGGTGACAGATTGCCCATGGAGACTCGACCAATGCTATCGATGCGGTAGGCCAGGCCACACACGTTATGAGTGCCCTCGAAAACCGGCCACCACCAGACCTCCGGCACCGCGACCCGATGAAACAGAGAGAACTGCCACTCCCGTCCCGCAAGGGGACCCCAATCTAGAGGGCCGAGGAAGACGGCGACCGGAGGGAGCGCGGAAGGATGAACCGACGCCAACGAGGAGCGCGGAATCGCAACAAGAATACTGCGTTATCTGTGAGGGCGCTCACCCAGTGACGGAATGCACTTGGAGGTACCACTACTGTAATCAATGCGGCTTGCCGGACAACACTCGTGCCTCCTGCCCTCAGGGGCTAACCCCTACCCCCGCTGCCGCACCACCACAACAGGAAGGACCAGAGAGTGCTGCAGCCCCAGTTCAGCCAAAGGGCTCACCCAGCGACCAGCGCTCCGCAGACTCATCAGACGCTAAGTCCCTTCCCCAGCACGCAGTACGACGCTGGCCCAAGGGCTGTGGACGGATCCCCCGGGTTACTACAGTGGAGGACGCGACGTCCCAGAACAAGTAACTTCAGGTAACTTCTGCTTCCTCCTAGAATAGGAGTACCGGTTACACCTTAGCCTGCTACCCCCGTCAGACTCTCTCTCTCTCTCTCCCTCTCTCCCTGTCCCTCTCTTCCCCTCCTGCCGTTTTCCTCCCCTAACCCCGGAAGCGCCTAGTGCGGTTTTGGGGGGGGGGGGGGGGTGTCCATAGGTACTAGGCGAAGCCTTCCCCGACCGATGTGCGTGGGCGGGCTTCGGAGCATAGGAGAACCTTGTGTACTCGGTGAGGCCCGTGGAGGGCCATGCAAGGAATAAATGGAGTCCACCCTATGCCTGGTAGTCGAGTACCCAGTAGGCCGTTAGGTAGTTCAGGGCCGCTTTCCGATGGGGTTCAGCGGCCCCGTTGTAAGGAAGCGCCCGGACAAAGTTCTGCGGAACTCCCCGGGATGCCGCCGGAACGAGAGGTCGACTTCCCTATTGAACTACTCCCCGGCACCAAGCCCATCACCAAGGCACCGTACAGGATGGCCTTCGCGGAGTTGAAGGAACTCAAGGCACAGTTGGAGGACCTTTTGGATAAAGGCTTTATCAGACCAAGCGCGTCACCCTGGGGCGCGCCCGTCCTGTTTGTGAGAAAGAAGGACGGAAGCCTCCGGTTGTGCATCGACTACCGGGAAATAAATAAGGTCACCGTTAAGAACAAGTACCCCCTGCCAAGGATCGACGACCTTTTCGACCAACTACAGGGGGCGACGGTATTTTCAAAGATTGACCTGCAGTCGGGCTATCATCAGCTCCGGGTTAAGGGGGAGGACATCCCCAAAACGGCCTTCCGGACTCGCTATGGCCATTACGAATTTACGGTAATGCCATTCGGGCTCACTAATGCCCCGGCTGTGTTCATGGACATGATGAATAGGGTATTCAAACCCTTCCTGGATTTATTCGTGGTGGTCTTCATCGACGATATCCTCATCTACTCTCGTACAGATGAGGAACATGAAGAACATCTGCGCACAGTCCTCCAGACCCTACGGGAACAGAAACTCTACGCCAAACTCAAAAAGTGTGAGTTTTGGCTCCGTGAGGTGGATTTCTTGGGGCACGTAATCTCGGCGTCTGGAGTCGCGGTGGACCCGAAGAAGATAGATTCGGTGACGGACTGGCCCCGACCGACAACGGTGACGGAGGTTCGAAGCTTCCTGGGATTAGCCGGGTATTACCGGCGCTTTGTGGAGGGTTTCTCTAAGATAGCCACCCCCTTAAATCGTTTGACTCGGAAGGGGGAGAAGTTTATCTGGACGGATCAGTGCCAGAGGAGCTTCGAGGAACTCAAGGACAGATTGACGCGGGCCCCGATTCTCGCCCTACCAGAACCAGGGGAGGACTATGAAGTGTATTGCGATGCGTCGCGAAATGGACTGGGAGGAGTACTCATGCAACGGGGAAGGGTTATAGCCTATGCGTCAAGGCAACTCAAGGAGTACGAGCGGAATTACCCCGTGCACGATTTGGAACTCGCAGCGGTTGTGTTCGTCCTCAAGCTATGGAGACACTACTTTTATGGGGCACGCTGCAACGTGTATTCAGATCATAAGAGTCTCAAGTACCTTTTCACCCAAAAGGAGCTAAACTTGCGACAAAGGCGGTGGCTCGAGCTACTGAAGGATTACGATTTGACGATCCACTATCACCCGGGAAAAGCAAATGTGGTGGCCGACGCCTTGAGTCGCAAGGGCAGGCCGAGGAGGCAGGTGTAAGTGCCATCACCCAGCAGGATAGTCTGATTGCGGAATTTTCGCGGTTAAGACTAGAAGTGGTACCGGTACAGTCGCACAACTTCTGACCCTGGTGGTCAGACCCACCCTGCTGGACAGGATTCTTGAAGGGCAATCGACCGATGACCAACTCCAGCTTGTGCGAGGCAGGATAACCGCCGACCAAGAGGGTGATTTCACAGTAAGCTCCGATGGCACGATACGATTTCGGGGACGAATCTGCGTGCCGGATCTACCGGGACTCAAAGAGGAAATCCTGAGGGAGGCGCATACTGCTCCTTATGCGGCGCACCCCGGGGGAACGAAGATGTACAAGGACGTCAAACAGACCTTCTGGTGGCCCAAGATGAAGGAAGATGTGACTCGATTTGTGGCACACTGCCTGGTATGCCAACAAGTGAAGGCCGAGCATCAACGCCCGGCAGGAAAATTGCAACCGTTATCGGTGCCCGAGTGGAAGTGGGAAATGATTACCATGGATTTTGTGACCGGTTTCCCGAGATCGCCACAGGGACACGATGCGATATGGGTCATTGTGGATCGTTTGACGAAATCGGCCCACTTTCTGCCCATACACACGACGTGGACTCGGGAACGACTGTCGCAAACATACATCAATGAGATAGTAAGGTTGCATGGGGTACCGGCGTCTATCACGTCGGACAGAGACACGCGATTTGTGTCGAACTTTTGGCAGAGCCTGCAACGGGCAATGGGGACCAAGTTGCATTTCAGTACGGCATTTCACCCGCAGACCGACGGACAATCAGAGCGGGTGATACAAATTGTGGAGGACATGCTTCGAGCGTGCGTATTGGACTTGGGCGAAGGGTGGTCACGGTGTTTACCCCTAGTGGAATTTGCCTACAATAATAGCTGTCAGGCCAGCATCCAGATGGCACCATACGAGGCCCTGTACGGGCGCCGCTGTCGGTCTCCAATATGCTGGGACGACTTGGGTGAGCGTAAGTTTCTGGGCCCAGATTTGGTGGAGGAGACCGAGGCAAAGGTACGATTGATTAGACAAAGACTACTGACCGCCCAGAGCAGACAGAAAAGCTACGCGGACAATAGACGACGAGACTTAGAGTTCATGGTAGGCGAGCATGTGTTACTCCGAGTTTCGCCCTCCAAGGGGAACCGACGTTTCGGCTTAAAGGAAAGTTAAGTCCGAGGTACGTGGGACCGTTCGAGATCCTAGAACGCGTAGGTCCGGTGGCGTACCGGTTAGCCTTACCGCCAAACCTCGAACGGGTCCACAACGTGTTCCATGTCTCAATGCTCCGGAAGTACCTCGCTGACCCCTCTCATGCCTTGGATGCTTCCACCATCGAGTTGCGTGAGGATTTGAGCATCGAGGAGACGCCGGTGCGGATTTTGGCAAGAGAGGACAAGAAGTTGCGTAATCGAACTATTCCCTATGTGAAGGTCCAATGGAGCAACCACGAAGAGCGTGAGGCGACATGGGAACTGGAATCGAAAATGAGGGAATGCTTTCCCGAATTGTTTAGCGAGGTTTGTACTTAAGTTTCGGGGACGAAACTTTTTATAAAGTGTGAGTGGTGTAGTGATTCGGCTCTTACGTGTAATTGTGACTCACATGTTAATTAATTAAGCCCTTAAGTGAAATAAAATTATTTAATGTTTGAAAGTCGGTCGGTGCGTGGTGCGGGTATTTTTCTGGCAAAGGGCTCGAAAAATGAAGACCGACGGTGCGATCGGATCGGGAATCCGATGTACGGATCTCCCGGAAGGGGACTTTGAAGATCGCGGTGACTTAGGGCGTGCATCGAAATCCGTGTAAAATATCCGGCATGTTCCTGGATTTATCTCGTAGGGGATAATTAATTAATTAATTAATTATCCGGTGACGGAAAAAGGGTTTTTCCTTTACGTACGTATTAAAAGAAAAATAAATAGATAAAATAGAAAATAAATAATTAATAAGGGATTATATATATAATCCCGGTTATCGGAAGGAAAATAAAAATCCTAATCGGTGAGGAGAAAAGAAACGCGAGAGAGAAAGGAGGAAAAAGACGGAACCCTAGCCGGAAGAAAGGAAGAAAAAAGAGAGAAGGAGTCCGATCATCCCGAACAACGAACCGGAGGCAAGAACGCGATCGGGCGACTTCCCCGTCGATCAATCCGGTTAGTAAATCCTCGTTGTGATTTTTCGGGATTTTCCTTTATTTTTCTCGTTGGGTTTTCGGACTCCTCCGTCGTCTCCGTCGCCGCCACCGTCGTCGGGCGAGCTAGGGCACGGAGCGGACGACGGAGACGCGCGATGCCGCTAGGGCATCGCGCGGGAGGACGCCGCGGACGGACGGACGCCGCCGCGGGCGGCTACGGCGGAAGCCGCGCGGGCACCGGGCGGGCGCCGCGCGGGCCGTACCCGCGCGGGCGCCGCGCGGCCGCCGCGCGGGCAGCACCCGCGCGGGCCCGCACCCACGCTGGCGCCACGCGGGGCACCGCGCGGGCGCCGCGCCGCGCGGGTCTGCACCCGCGCGGGCGCCGCGCGGCCTCCTCCCGGGCAGCACCCGCGCGGGCATCGCGCGGGTCTGCACCTGCGCGGGCGCCGCGCGGGCGCGCGCTGGCGCCGCGCGGTCGCCGCGCCGGGCGCCGCGCGGGCCTGCACCCGCGCGGGCGCCGCGTCGCGTGGGCCCAAACCCAAGCGGGCGCCGCCCGCGGAGACGCGCCGCGCGGTTCCAGGCCGCGCGGGGCTCCGGCGGGCGGCGACGGCAGCGCGGGGACCCGATTTTTGGTAACTCGGACGGTTTTGGAATTTTTCCGTCAAAGTAGGTAATATTGGACTTTCGTTTTGCGTTGTTAGTACATGGTTTTGACTATAGTTTACCCATGAGGACTCTTCTTAGGTCCAAGTGCACGGCAAGAGTGTGCAAAAGATTCAAGTGTTCCGATTTCTCCTCGACTAGGTGGGTACCCTTACTATAAGTGCAACAAGTGCAGTAAGTGCATCTATCATCTTAAAAGACTCGTTAAATTGTCTAACAAAGTAGATGGACTGTCAAATCTTTCGCATAAATGTTTCTGGTTATTCTAACATGATAATTATGGCGACTGCGGTCGCGGGGCTCAATACACGCCGACACCGGCAAATTTTGGGGTGGGATGCTGCACGTACACAGGCGGATAGGGCCACCGCATGGGTGTACTTTTTCGGAGAAGTGGTCTTTTGACCCGTGTGCCTCACAAAGAAGTGGGAGCCGTGAGGACCTCTTCACGACAGCTAAGGTGGTCGCACTAGCTCCGTGAAGGGGTTAAAAGCATCAAGGGGGTTGTGCACGAGGGGGGACTCCCGTCTCTCCGACAGGTACTCTGGGGTTGGTGCCCAGCTTATTTTTGCACAGGGTTTCAGCGAAAGGTTCCGGTGGAATTGGTTTGTTCTTTAATTCATATTAACATTAAGACATCTACTTTGTTTGTCACTGACTTTACCCACTCCGTGACAGGTTCGACTAGGTGCGTTAGCCGGGATGGCGGTGAGACTGCGTCGCGAGGATCGTAGTCGTAGGAGACTTGCTACTCGTGATCTCTTGGGTTTATCTCATTTCCTTTATGTTACTGTTAGATTAATTTGCTTGTGTGGTTCATGTTAACTGTAGACAATTAAATAGTCGGCACTGTAGATTGGATGTTCTTTTATGGTTTAGCTACATTGTGGTGTTTTGATGAGCGGCGGCATGTTTTGATAAAAACCAAACGATTGCGAAAACGTCTTTTCAAAGCGGAGTGCCGTGTGGGCACAGATTTTATAACCTCTGGTTTTATCCTTTCCAAATGGTGTTGCCGCTTCAATGATTGAATGTTTAATTGTTTGAAAAATAGGGTGTCGGGTGGACACCGTTTTTAAAACCGTAGTTAAATATATTTTTCCCTGCTTTATGATGGATGACTACTGCATGGTTGATGGTTGGCAATGTAAGTGGGACACCGTGCATATACAAAGGAGACTCTGTCCGTTGGCAGAGTGAATTTGTGTATGTGGCGGTCTGACGCGCACTGGGGGCGAGGCTGATGCTTATTTATTAAGAAAAAAATTTATACACGCACTTTTCCGCTTATCTTGACCTAAAAACCCCCGGGGCGTGACACGTGTTGGTCCCGTGGTTTTTCTCCTGTATTGGAGTTTTCACGTACATCTTGGTGTCACGCCCCGGGGGTAACCAGAACCCGGGCCCGCCAACAGATCCGCCGTGTACACAGAATTTTCCATGTACACGAAGCGCTGGTAACCTGCTCAGACAGATAATATACAGTAGAAGAGCATAATAGAGCTGAACTAATAAAACTAATAGTAATCTCAGACTGAAATAAACTGAAATAAAAGTACAATATACTCCCAGCTCACCATAAGTAATACAACCAGCTGGCCAGAGCCAGACCCAAAAGTAAACTACCATAGTCTGAGATACAAAAGGGGAGTACAGTAAAAGTCTAGCTAAACTCTCGCTCGGGGTAGACGATCTAGCTAGTCGGCGATCCTCTTACCTCGATCTGCCGCTGAAGGCCCAGCAGCTCCCACAGTCGACTCTGCAAAACAAAGGGGGAAAAAGAACAAGAAACAACCATGGGGGTGAGAACTACTAGATAAACCAGTAGCCTCCCCTAGTGGGTAAAACCTCTGATGCTGACGCACCCACTAGGAATAAAGAGGCAAAAAGGAAAGAACAGTGGTATGCAATAAAGACTGCTGAAAAGAAACTACCACTACTATGCCTCTAAATGCAGTGCCAAAAGATGACTGTATAGATGCAACTATAAAGCTGACTGCCCAAAGAAAACCCAATCAGAGGGCCAGGAAATACTGGCACTGCCTGCTCTGTCATCACTCACAACTCACCAACTGACCGGCACCCATCACGGTCTAAAAGCCTACTCCGGAGTGGCACTCGAGGGGAGCGACCCACACGAGTAAAGTATCTCTGTATCAATCATCTCTGTAACCGATGTCTCACAATAGCAGGACTGGATCATGACCATGATCAAAGTGGGAATACTCCATCCACTAATGCAACCCCGATCCCCAATCTGGTGTGATAATAACACCCGGTCAACCGCCCAAAATCTGCGGTTACCGATGAACCCATAGACCCCAATCTGATAAAGTAAAAACATCTGGTCAACCGCCTAACATCCGCGGTTGCCACTATGCCCCACAATCCCCTAAGACATGTCCAAACTGTCCCAAGCAATACTATCTCCAAAATCCCGATCAGACTCGAGCATCATGCATCGATAGAGAAGAATAACAATAACAGATGTTTTCTCCTAAGTCAAATCCCATAATATCGTGCTGTAATAAAATAGTGGCTTAACTAGTTGTCCAATGAGCATGCAAGTGTTCTCTTTTAAAAGCATTTAGAAAGGAACTAAGTTTCATGTGAAGAATACTTTTAGAACTATTTTAAAAATATTGTTGGGTTACTAAATTGTATGCGGTTCACGATATAGCAATTGTCCAATTTTCTTGTCCCAGATTTATCACATAGAAGCTACTAAATTAATTTAGGGGCCAAATGCAATAGGTTCATACACCACAAGTTATCTATCACATGTATAATTGGGAACTCTTTTATTCCTAGTGTGCAAATCAACAAAGAGGGATACGCAACCACCCACCTCGAAAAGCGTGTACAATGTACCCAGAAAATACCCGCTGTCCTCTAAACACACCGTCAGCTGCAACAATATCCTACAACATCACATAAGTGTACACGGTGTAAAAATTACAAGTTCCAAACACACATTTGCTGTTTTAAAAATCAGCACGCAAAACGAGGAATTATCACCTCTGTCCCGAGCTCCTAAAATCCCAGAAAAATCACGGTTGCGTTCCTCGCGAAAAATCACCCAAAATCGACTCTTGAATCGCCTCGATCCGATATTCCTACGCTGAGAAACAAATCGACGAAGTTGCCGCTGTCCAAAAATCCAAACAGCAAAATGGGGTATCAAATCACCTCGGGAATCGTGCCAAGAAATCGGAATCCGGAGAAACCATCAACACGGAAAACGAAGCCCTACCTCTTAGGAACACACTGGCGAAGAAATCGTCGGAATCGGACTTCTGTACTGCGCAGGGGACTCCTCGGACTGAAATGCGACGATAACGGGCCGAAATGGGGGAAAACCGAGGCACACTGTAAAATCCGGAACGCCGCTGTCGATCTTCCCAAAAATCTGGGAACGCACCACGAGGTAGAAAAATGTGAGATGAAAAACTTCTCTTCACACACCTCTCCCTGGTTCTCTCTCTTTCTCTCGGAAAAAGCCCAAGAAGAGAGGGAAGGGGGCCTATTTATAGGCCCAGCCAACAATTGGGGAAATGACCCCTGTGTCCCCACTTTCGGGCGCAGGGGTCACTTTCGGGCTGCTACAGTGCAGCCCGGCCCAGGGAGTTTCGGGCGGCTACAGTGCGGCCCAGCCCACGGCCCATCCCACACGGGATCCGGGTCGGACCGAATTTTGGTCCAACCCGCTCGGGCGTCCGACACGTGTCCCCCGCACAGGGGACAGCGCGCCCGGCGAACCGGGCGCGGCCACGTGCCCCCCTGCGGGGCGGCGGGGTGGGTGGCGCCACCCAATGGCGTGGCGCCACGTGGCGGGCGTTTCCCGCCCGTCACGCCCGCCGGCCGCCGCTGCCGCGCCGCCTGCGCGCCTGCGCCCGCGCGTGCGTACGGCCGCAGGCGCGCGCCTGCGGGTGCACCGCGCGCACCTGCGCCGTCCAACCCGGGGCCGCCACGTGGCGCGCCCCGGTGCACCGTGCACCGCGCCCCACCCCACGCCTGCCCGGCCTGCCCGCGCTGCCCGCGCACCCTCCCGTGCGCCGCGCGCCCTGGACCGGACCAACCGGTGCCCGCCACGTGGCCCGCCGGTGCACCGTGCACCGGCGGTCCATTCCGTGGACCGAGAGTGGCGCGCCGGCCCAATAATGAGGCGCCACGTGTCCCCGGCCGGTCCACAGGTCCCCCCATGCACCATTTTGCACAGAAAACTTCCGGGGGTCCGTTTTTGGGCATCCGGACTCCAAATTAAATAAGTAAATAGCCGTTTTCAAGCGTTTTTCCGCGCTGAATCCAAATACGGCCTCCGTTTTGCCTGATTCCATTCCTAAAATTTGGCAAAGGCAGCCGAAGGTCAGGCTTGACCCCAAATCCTCCCTGAGTCCAAACAACACATCCCTTTGACATGTTGGGGCCCAACACACCAACACTAGGTGTTCCACACCCCGAACAGGGGAAAAACACAGGGGAAAAACTGGGACACTACATCTTGGTGTGCTGTTTTTTATTTCCGCATTGGTTTTTATTTTGCACTGAGATTTATTTTTTAAATATTACACCTATTCACCCCCCTCTAGGTGTTTGATAGTACCTATTTAGATCCTTGGGGATCTTAAAAACCTACACTTCCTATAGTACTATGTTGTCTGCAGCCAACATAGTTGCCACCGAAGGAAGACATGTCAATCACTCATCCCAATCCGCTCGGGAGAGTTAGAAACCCAATCGGGACTCTCGCTAAAAATTGTGGCTCTCACGTGAGTCATCCTAGGGTCCAACCACAAGCCTAGGGTTTCTAAGTCCTCAATGACCTACATCCTAGGATCTGATACCACTCTAATCTGTCACGCCCCGGGGTCGAAACTGCGACCCGGGCTCACCAACAGATCCGCCGCCCATACGGGAAGCCCCGTATAGACGTAGCGACTAACCTGCAAAAGATCATCTATACTAATAGATATCAGAGGTGAAAAGTAAATGCTGAAGTAAAAGCTGAAATAAAGTAACTACAACTCCTGAATATACAATCCAAGTCCTCACAAAAAAAAATACAAGAGTCTCTCAGCAATAAAGAAAAATACAACTCTATACCTCACTACAAGGGTCACTCAAAACATAACTCTCAAACTATAAGTAAAGGGGGAACCACTACACTCTGGACGATGGCTCGTAGGGATCTATCTCGCGACTCCCTTACCTCGATCTGAAGAAGCAGCAGCTGGAGCAGCGGGAACAGGAGAAGAAGTCCCTGGGGAAAAGACGCCACGACGGGTGTGAGAACTACATCCCACAGTAGTTCTCAGTGGGTGCCGCCAACAAGCCCGACGGTCTGCCCACTAAGTCTACTAGAGGCATAAGGTAACAAATGCAGTGCTGGAAGGAAAAGCTAGAAAAATAAACTCTACAGCTATTATGCCTCTATCTAGATGCTCAAGGAGTGGAACAGAAAGAAACATGGTACAATTACTATCCCTCAACTCAGATCACCCAATCTACACTGACTGCCTCCTCGGGTCCAGTCAAACCTGCGCCTACCTACTGCTGTCACATCCTGGAGGACCGGACTTACGTAGGGCGTCCGTGACTGCCAAAACTGGCCCAGCCAGAGGGACAATGCATCGACAAGCCGCAATAGAAGTAACAGGCCCAACTCCGGAGTGGCACTCGAGGGGCGCGACCCCAACGAGTAAAGTATCCGCGCATCTCTGTCGAGCTCAAATGTGGCTCATGCAGGCTATAATCCAAATCCTTGATCAACAAGATCGGCTGTAACCAACAAAACACTGTCTCACTCACAGGCTGGAAAACTACACAGCCGAAACCCACTGTCACTCTGATGGCTCCCAAGAACCCTGATCTACATACTGCTATCAGACTCCACTCGGTCCCCAGACACGAGTGTAAATGCATCCCACAACAACCCGACCTCTTGGTCCACTACACGGGCAAGGAAAAAGCTAAGTCCAGAATGATATATAAAATAGTGATGTGGGAATGTCTAGAGCAATAAAAACCTAGCCCAAGTTGAAGTTTTCTACAGTCTGGCTGAACATGCTGCATATGGCGGGGGTGCTAGGTCAAGTTCCAAGATATCAATAAACAACAGCTTGTAGGGAAGAAATAAACACATGATCATCTAACAACATCAGGAACATAAATTCCTATGTTCTAGCATGCTATACATAATACATCTACAACATGCAAGTCCCTACACAGATAGAATTAATGCACAGTCCATAGGTCGTGAAGACAAGGCCACCCACCTGAAGAGCTGAACTGCCTGAAGTCCCATAGCTGATAATACCCAGAAATCACTATCTCCAAATCCAACAGGTCCAGCAATACCCGCAAACTCTCCTGGGTACAACAAAAAGTTCACAGTTACACTTAAATTCCCAAAATTTACCCAAACAACACAATCTGAAATCAGCCCCAAAGATGCAATTATTTCACCTGCTGAAAGTGCCCGGAAAATTCCAATAAAAATACCACAGCGATCCTCGCGTCGAGACCTTCGAAACGGGTACCTGCACGCCCAATTCTGAGCCCCGTAGGCCAAGTTACAAATTCCACAGTACAGGTGCGCAAAATCTCACAACCACACAACTGTAAACTCAAACACAGATAAAGGGAAGAAAGTACACCTCCGGGAAGGTCTCAAAAAAATCCAAGAAAAATACTGTTATAATCCTCGCGTCGAGTAGATGCAAAAAGTGTGCAGGCTCGTCTCGATCCGACGCTCGAGCGCGGAGATAATCCCGAAATAATTCGCTATCCTCAAAAATCCACACAGAAAATAAGGTCCCCAGTGAGCATGGAAAAACTCCTCGAAAAGCGTGAAACAAGGGAAAGCTAAAAATACCAAGATCGTAGCCTTACCTGTCGCGGATCCAACGACGAAGAAATTGCTCGAAAAGATAGTCGGAGTAGGCTGGGAGAGCTCGCGCACCGAAACGCGACGGAAGAAACACCGGCGAAAGAACGTCGCGACGCGCCAAGAAAAAGGGAATCTCGAAAAGTGTGCCACGAAAAATCTCCAAAATCTGCAGATGGATGCCGCACTGCACGAGGATCAACTTCTCTGAAGAAACCACAGTGAGAAAAGGCTCGGAAATGCCAAAAAGCCCAAGGTGAAGTGAGCTCGGGCTATTTCTAGGCCCACAAAAACAAATTGGAAAATGACCAATTTGTCCCCGGTTTCGGGCACTGGACCACGTTTCGGGCGCCCGAAATCGGAGGTACACTGCACCGCGAGGTTGCGCCCGAAACGCCCTGGAGTCGCCACGTCACCCGCACAGCAAATAGCTGTGCGGAACGTACCGGGAGTGGCCACGTGGCCCTCTCGGAGATCGACACGTGTCCCGCACAGCAAACAGCTGTGCGGGGCGCGTGTGGTGCCGCCGCGTGGCACCTCCCCCGGTCAAACGGGTAGGTGGCGCCCGCGAATGGCGGGGCGCTGTC
Source organism: Tillandsia fasciculata (assembly GCA_029168755.2). NCBI lineage: Eukaryota > Viridiplantae > Streptophyta > Magnoliopsida > Poales > Bromeliaceae > Tillandsia > Tillandsia fasciculata. The sequence continues at coordinate 12,570,146 of CM054941.1, forward strand.
ACGCCCCGGGGTCGAGACTGCGACCCGGGCCGCCAACAGATCCGCCATCTGTATGGAAACTGCCGTACAGACGAAGCGTCTACTCTGCAAAAGATCTATAGTTACACATGTATCAGAGCTGAAAAATAAATCTAGTAGCTAACAAAAATAAATCTCTGACAGCTGAAATAAATAAGGCTCCACTAATACAATATCCTCAATACAGGTCTCTCAAAAGAAAAGTAAAATGCAAGCCTCACCCTCTCAGCACAAAAGTGGAACCACAAAAAACTATATATCCCGGTACATCTACCTCTGACTCTCAATGCTGGTAAGGAACTAATCGGCCGCGTCCTCACCTCGAACTGCTGTCTCCGTGCGAACCAAGCCGGAACAGCTGCCTCAAACCTGTCACCGCAGCGGGTGTGAGAACTACATCCTACAGTAGTTCTCAGTGGGTACCGTCCCCAAGATCCACGGTCTGCCCACTAAGTCTACTAGAGGCATAAGATAACAGACAAAGACTGTGATAATGAAAAATAAGCTGGAAAAGCATCTACAGCTATCATGCCTCTATCTACTATGCTCAATAGGAAAAAGAACACAGATGATGGTATGCATCCACTCACTGCTGACAATATGTCATAAGTACTATACTCAAAGGAAAACTCAACTAAGACACATGATATGCATACTCTCTCACATAACACCCAATCTCTATGACTGCCTCATAGGGTCCAGTCAAAGTCAAGCCTGCGCTCCTCTACTGCCACTACGCCCAAACAGGACTTGGTCTTACGTAGGGTGTCCCACACGGACTATCTCAATCTCAAGCGAACTCTAGTGTATTAACTAGTCGCATCATCGCAGCCTCGTCAGGCTCGGTATCATCATCGCACCCGGGGCGTAGCTCGAGGGGAGCGACCCCAACGAACTCAAGTATCACAAGTATCTCATAACTGGCATGAAATGCCAGGCTCAGCAGGCTATAATCCACGATCAAATAGATCGGTAACACGAGCTCCAAAGCACAACTCAGTCGGAAAAGAATCTCGACTCAAATATAAATAGCCCAAACACTCTCACAGCTATGTCGGAGAACCCTCTACGACTCAAGCTCACAACACTAACTCACTAAAGGAAAGTACTGCCCAGCTGGGACCGCCGTCACTCCAAGCGGCTCCCACAACGACACCCCACTCATAGGCGAGAAGGACCGACTGACGCGGCAAAGGTCCGAGAATCCCGTTAGACCGGTGCCTAGAACCCCAATCAAACAAGAACAGACTCTAGGCTTAGCCTATCGAAGTTTCTCGATCCTTTACCGTTCAGGGATTCCGCCCCTCTCGGTTAAAGTGGGAAACTATCTCAACACACAAACTCACGGGCTGGAGATGCTCCACAGCCAGAACCGCAAAGGGTCCGAAACACCGGGAAACTAATACCTACGACCCCAATCAAACAAGAACAGGCTATAGGCGTAGCCTCCCGTTGTTTTCGGCCCAAGAATGAAATCAGCCCTTAAAACCCAGATCACTCACCCCGGTCGGGTGAGGAAATTTAGAAAAAGATGACCTTTACTATAAAACATCATTTCCACTCAACCCCCTTGGGGTGAGGATAAAATTGCCCCTTTTTGAAAACCGTTTTGAATTGAGAAAACCAACTTTTATAGATTTTAGTTCTTGAAAAATTAGTTAAAACAAGTTTATTTTCCGAACCCCCAAGGAGTGATGCCGACGCCCAATCAAACAAGAACAAGCTCCGACGCCCCTAGAAGTTCGAAAGGAAAAATACTGGTTTTTACTAAAATCATGAGTGTCCAAAAACATTCTGGGTTCAAGGTCCTGATAACCCACGCTCACCACGATGACAACGTGGTGGTGACGACCAAAACAGAGAAATACTCAAAGATCCGGGTCCACCGTTTACCCAAAACGGTTCCCAAAACACTAACACTGGCCTAACACAGCTACCAGACCCCACTCAGCCCCCAGGCCCGAGTGCAACACCCGTCCCACAAAACTCTGACCACTCGGCCCACTACCCGGGCGAGAAACTCTATGTCCAGAAGAAATGCAATGTGTGGGATGTCTAAAGCATAAAAGAACCTAGCCCAGATTAAGGGTCTCTATTGGTCTGGTTTAAACACATGCAACATATGACGGGGGTGCTAGTCAAAGTTCCAATGAAACACTTAAACTAGCATACAAAATCCTATCATAATAGAATTAGAAGGAAGTCCGTAGACTTGGAGAGAAAAACTAACCCACCTGGATCGCATTCCGCAGGCAACGCTAAAATCGGGAAGCGCCGAACCCTCAAACGGAGGAAAAACCGAAAACCGCGCCGCACGCGCACTGCCGCGAACCACGAAAGATCCCCCGGAAGCTCCAATAGCCCCGACGAGTTCACATAAAGACCTGCGCGCCACTGGATCAGTCCACGGCCAGAGTCACAAAACAATAAGGCCCAAGTACACTGAATGTAGAATACCGGAATTTCGTATAGCGCACCGACCTCGCTGGATGGCATGGTGCGGAGAGATCGCCTTGAGCGTGTTCCATATTGGGTTACAGTTGAGTTCGGGTTGAGTCAGATCGACGCGGAAGCCCCAGCTTGATTCGGAGTTTTCCGGGCATTGTGCGCCGATAGAGGACTAGTCTCGGGAAAGCATCGACTTCTCAGTGGAGTGCAGAAAATTGGGAAACACTTGGAACAGGTGTATTTTATGATTACAGCAGAGTTCGGGAGGTACCGGACTGACGCGGAGGACCCGAGGGCGAAAAGTGAGTTGGAACTGGCGATTTTGGGGCCGGTTTTTGGATTAAGCACACCGACTCCACGATTGAGCTTTTTGAGGAGAAAAAAAGCTTTGAGCATGTGTAATTTCAGATTACAGCGGAGTTCGGGAGGTTCCGGGGCAGTGCGAAGACCCCGAAGGCAAAAAGTGACTTGGAGTTGGATGGATTTGGCTTAAAGGTTGATTATTTAATTATTTAATTACATGGGTTATTTGGCCAGTGAAGAAAGGAAATTAGAAGAGAAATGATGAGTGCATGTGGTTTTTATATTCTTAGAAGTGAGCTTAGATATTTTGCTCCTGGGGGCATAAGGGTCTTTTTATTCCACCTCATTAATTAGCCACCCACCCTAATTAATATACTGCCTCGTCACCTTCTTCTCTCCCTGCAAGCATGCAAAGCAGAGGAAAATGAAAGGAGCAGAGGAATGTTTGGAAGAAGAAGAAAGAGAAGAAGAAGAAGGAAAGTGAAGAGAAAAAAATTGGAAAAGAGAGGATTTGTAAGGGAGATGTGATGGTGGACCTTCGGTCGGAAGCCGAGCGGAGAGCGCGACGAGCGGCGCGCGACGGATTTAAAGAGGTATGTTGCAGTTTTTGGTTTGGAGGTTGAGCTTGGTTTTTTATTGGATTTCTTGTTTGGTTTTGAGCTGGCTTGGTGTTTTGGAGGTGGTTGGGTGCGTTTGGTTGGTTGCGGCATGGTGTGGAGGGGCGCAGCCAGGGGCGCGCGGTTGGGCTGCGCTGGGTGCCCGGGCGCGCTCGTGCGCCCGCGCAGCAGGGCGCTGTGCAGAGGGCGCCAGGCCACAGCGCAACGCGCGGCTGGGCGCCCACGCAGCAGGGCGCTGCGCAGTGGGCGCCAGGCCACTGCGCAGCGTGCACCAGGGCGCCGCGCAGCGTGCCTGGCCGCCGCGCGGCGGGCCCTGACGCTGCGCGGCTGGCGCGGTTGCCGCGATAGCAGCAGCTCCGCGCGCAGCAATGCTTGCGCAGGAGCTCCTCGCGCGGCGCGGAGCTGTCACGCCCCGGGTGTAAACCAGAACCCAGGCCCGTCTACAGATCCGCCGTGCATGCGGTATTTCCCACATACACGAAGCGTCGGTAACCTGCTCAGATAAGAAATAATAATAATAGGGCATAATAATCAGAGCTGAAATAAAACTACTGTATCTCAGACAGATGCTGGAAGTAAAAAGCACAACAGTAAAATAAATACAGGTGTCTCTCCCAGCTCACTACTACAAAATACAAACAGCTGGCAGAAGCCAGTCCCCAAAAGAAATAAAAGAAAACTGTCTGAGAAGATCTGGTACCCAAAAGATAAGCAGCTACGACCCTCGGGAGGCTCTCTAACTAGTCCGCGATGCGCTTGCCCCGATCAGTTGCTGATGTCCCAGCAACTCCCACAGAGGACTCTGCAAAACAAGGGAAAAGAAGGGAACAAGAAAAACAATGGGGGTCAGTACTACTATAAACAGTAGCCTCCCCTAGTGGGTAAAGCCTCAGCTCAGACATGCCCACCAGGTGCACAGAGGCAAAAAGGGGAAGAAGAAAGGAAGGGATGCTAATAAATGAAGCAACTGATAAAAATGCTATCCCTAATATGCCTCTATATGACCAACCAATAAGGATGGGAAAAGTGATTCATCAGAATCAAGTATCCTGTCATAAAGACCCAATCTGACAGCCAGTGAACACTGGCCCTGCCTGCTCTGCTGTCGAACTCAAGAACCCAGCATGGTGCCCGGCGCTCACACCGTGGAACTCAAGAAACCAGCATGGTGCCCGGCGCTCACACCGTGGAAAGCCTACTCCGGAGTGGCACTCGAGGGGAGCGACCCACACGAGTAGTAATATCACTGTATCAACCTCTCTGTAACCACTGTCTCATAATAGCAGGACTGGATCGAGACTCAAAGAAGTGGGCACAACCCTCCACTAAAGTAAGCCCGATCCCCGAACACCCAATCTGATGCAATAAAAACAATCCGGTCAACCACCCAAGATCCGTGGTCGCCGCAACCCCCTGACAACTCAGCCTGTCCCCAAATCCCCAATACCTGCCTACACTGTCCAACATACGCTCGAACCTGAGCGATTAAGCCGCAAGTATCAACAATAGAAGAAAAGAACAAAAGCATGGTTTCTCCTAAGTCAAGTCCCAAAATAGTGTAGCAGTAAAAGATGACAATAATCATGTGACCAATTAAATCATGCAATGTTCCAATACTTGTCCAATTCCCAAGTATAACAGTTTAGAAGTGACTTAAGCTAGGGTGACCGTTTCACATGAACAACATCAGTTTTGCAGTCCTCTATTCCTATGTGTCTCAAGTATACAGTTTCGGAATCAATAAGCGGTTAACTCGAGTGATTAATCTAACAATCATATATTAGAGATCTGATAACAATTAATCAACTTCCTAGAGCATGCAAGTCTACCAATCAACACATTTGGCATTGTCATAACGAGGATACTCTGATATTCCTAGTGGGCATACAAAGAGAGGAGTACAACAACCACCCACCTGAAGCGCAACTGTCCAAACCCGTACAGTCAGGAAAATACCAAAATTCCAAATCCGCGCTCCCACAATTTTAGCACACCCGCAATACTCCTGGTACATCAAGGAATCCACTAATTACACTAGAGTCTCAATTACAGCACTAATTACCACATACAAACACAAGTACCAAACTGTCAAATTATCACCTGCAGAAAATGTCCAGAAAATTCCAATAAAAATATCACGGCGATCCTCGCGACGATAGCTTCGCAACGGTACCTTGCACGCCCAAATCCGAGTTCTGTACACCAAGATAAAAATTCAGCAAGAGGGCACTCTCATACACTAATCAGGATTAAGGGCTGATTACTGTTCACAGAGAAATCCTTAATTATCACCTCGAAGGAAAATTCACAAAAATCCACTAAAAATACGAGCGCGTTCCTTGCGATCCGTAGATGAAAAAGTTGTATAGGCTCGTTTCCGTCGGACGCTCGTGCGCAAAGATATAGCCGAAACACTCCGCTGCTGTCAAGAAAATCCATCAAGAAAGAGGGGTCACTGTTTGCCTCGGGAACCGTGCCAAAACCTCGAAACGGAAAAGCGCGACCATAACGAAAGATGAAGTCCTACCTCTTAGGAGTCCACTGGTGCAAGAATCACAGGAAAATGATGTCGGGGTAGCTCAGGGGAGCAAAAATACGAACACTGCGCCGAAGAAGAACACAAGAAAGCAACGTCGCGCCGCACCGTAAAATGGGGAACCTCGGGATTCGTGCCACCAAAATTCCTAAGATTTGGTAGGAAGATCCAGGACTAAAAGATGAAGAATTTTGCTAGAAATAGGCTCGGGCTGAAATGGCTCGGTTTGGGAGAAAACAGAGGAAGAAGGAGGCTCGGATTGGGGCTTAAATAGGCTGAGAAAAACAATTCAGAAAATACCCAACCTATCCCCACATTCGGGCGCATCCGGGAATTCGGGCGGCTACAGTAACGGGCCGGCCCAGGATTTCCGGGCGCGCACAGTGCGGCCCGGCCCACGGCACAGCCCAGTCCACTAAGCCGTTTGACCCCGCTGCACCCGGTGCACCTGAGCCAGCCACTGGTGGCGTGCCACGTGTCCCCGACAGGCCGTGCACCGCGCACGACGGGCCGTGCACCGCGCACGTCGCCGGCTGACCCGGGTGTACGGTCACCTGCCCCGGTCCTTGCGTGGACCGCGCGCACCAAGACCCACCAATCCCGAGCCGCCACGTGTCCACCCGGTCCACCGTGCACCCGGCCCAAAATCAGTGGACCGCGCCTGCTGCACCGGCCAACCGGAGAGCGCCACGTGGCCCGCCCTCGGTGCACGCCCCCCGCGGTGGACCGCGCGCCTGCCCGCGCCCTGCCCGCGCCCTGTGCCGCCGCCTGCCGCCTGCCCGCGGCGGCGCCGCCGCCCGCCGACGCTGCCCGCCGCCGCCGGACGCCGCCGGCGACACTGTTCCGGCGTGAACAGTACCCGCAGCCCAAAATTGACAAGCAAATAGCCCGTCTTGACCGTTTTCGCGCGCTGATTCCAAAAACGAGGTCCGTTTTGCCAAATTCCGCCTCCAAAATTTGCCGGAGGCTCCCGCAAGCGCCAAAAACTGTCAAAACTTCCGGGAGTCCGCTTTTGGACATCCGGACTCAGAATTGGGCAAACAAAAAGCCAATCTCAAGTGTTTTTCCGCGCTGAATCCAAATCCATCCTCCGTTTGGCCTAAATACTTTTCTAACATTCGGCAAAAGCAGCCGAAGGCCAAAACAGCTAACCAAAGCTCACAGGGTCCATCTGTGGCATCCCTTTGATGCACTATGGGCCAGATACACCATCAACAGGTGTCTAAACAGTGGATTCACGGGAAAAAGCTGCATGGGGGTTCGGGGTACTACACCCTCCCCCACTAAAAAAAGTTTCGTCCCCGAAACAAAGATAAACAAAGCAGACGTACCTCAAACTGCGACCTCGAACAAGAAGGGGTAGGCATCTCTCATCTCTGTCTCCAGCTCCCATGTAGCCTCTCGCTCCTCATGATTGCTCCACAGGATCTTCACATAAGGAATGGCCCGATTGCGCAATTCCCTCACCTCACGAGCAAGAATCCGCAACGGGCGCTCCTCGTAGACCAAGTCCTCGCCGATCTCCAACGAAGTGAAGTCAATCACGTGCGACGGGTCAAAAACATATCTCCTCAGAGCTGAGACGTGGAAGACATCATGAACTCCGGCCAGGCGCGGGGGTAAGGCAACTCTGTATGCCACAGGACCAACTCTATCCAGTACCTCAAAGGGTCCAATAAAACGGGGACTGAGCTTCCCCCGTACTCCAAATCTCCGGACCCCTTTCGAGGGCGAGACCTTCAAGAAGACATGATCACCAATCTGAAACTCCAGGTCTCGCCGTCGAGTATCCGCGTAGCTCCTCTGACGACTCTGGGCTGTCTCAAGATGCCGGCGAATAATCCTGACTTTTTCCTCTGCCTCCAAAAGTAACTCCGGTCCCAAAGTCCTCCTCTCACCCACGTCACTCCAATATAAGGGAGACCGACACTTGCGTCCATACAACGCTTCAAACGGAGCCATCCGGATGCTCGCCTGATAGCTGTTGTTGTACGCGAACTCAACCAAAGATAAGTGCCGGTACCACCCTCCTCCAAAATCCATAACGCACGCTCTTAGCATATCCTCGAGGGTCTGAATGGTGCGCTCTGACTGCCCATCGGTCTGTGGGTGGAAAGCGGTGCTAAACCTGAGCTGAGTCCCCAAAGCAGAATGCAAACTCCCCCAAAAGCGTGATACGAATCTCGGGTCCCGATCTGACACAATCGAAGCAGGGATACCGTGAAGCCTCACAATCTCATCCATATATAACTGTGCCAAATGCTCCAAGGACCAAGTCATCTGAACTGGCAAGAAGTGCGCCGACTTGGTGAGTCTGTCAACAATAACCCAGATCGCATCTGCCCCGCTCTGCGCCCTCGGCAATCCAGTGACGAAATCCATAGTGATGTGGTCCCATTTCCACTCGGGAATTGGAAGACTCTGCAACTTGCCAGCAGGAACGCGATGCTCTGCTTTCACTTGCTGACAAGTTAAACAGTGAGCAACGAATCTCCCAACATCCCGCTTCATTCCGGGCCACCAAAACTGTGCCTTGAGGTCCTTATACATCTTAGTACCTCCAGGGTGGACGGTATAAGGTGTATGATGGGCCTCCCTCAAAATCTGATCTCTAATCTCCTGATCCATAGGCACACACACTCGGTCCCTGTACCGCAGTACTCCCGAGCTATCCACAGAAAAATCCCCTGTCTGATCTGCCTGAAGCTGCGTCCTGATCCTCATCAAGTGGGGGTCCTCACTCTGAGTGTCCCTGATCCTCTCCAACAGAGTGGGCTGCAAGACCATAGACATAAGTCTAGCAGAGACCCCAGGGGATACTACCTCCAACTGTAATCGCCTCATCTGCTCGACCAACGGCGCCTGCTGCGAGATCAATAAGCTCAGACTCGTCCTCCTGCTCAAAGCATCCGCCACAACATTGGCCTTGCCGGGGTGATAAAGGATACTCAGATCATAATCCTTTAGCAGCTCCAACCACCGGCGTTGCCTCAAATTCAGCTCCTTTTGAGTGAACAGATACTTCAAGCTCTTGTGATCAGTATAAATCTCGCAATGCTCACCATACAAGTAATGCCGCCACAGCTTCAGAGCAAACACCACCGCTGCCAACTCCAGATCATGAGTAGGGTAATTTTTCTCATAGTCCTTCAATTGCCGCGAAGCATAGGCAATCACCCTACCCTGCTGCATCAACACACAGCCCAAACCACTAAGTGAGGCATCACTGTAAATCACAAATCCTTCCCCCATAACAGGGAGGGCAAGGATTGGAGCGGTCATCAATCTCTGCTTCAGCTCCTCAAAACAGCTCTGGCAAGTCTCGCTCCAGACAAACTTAACTCCTTTCCTGGTCAGACGAGTGAGGGGAGAGGAAAGCTTCGCAAAGCCTTCCACAAAGCGCCGATAGTAGCCCGCCAAACCAAGAAAGCTCCGCACCTCAGTGATAGTCGTCGGCCTCGGCCAATCTCGAATAGCATCCACCTTGGCCGGATCCACCATCACTCCAGCAGCTGAAACCACATGACCCAGAAAAGCAACCTCCCGAAGCCAAAACTCACACTTTTTGAACTTAGCATACAGCTTCTTCTCTCGCAGAAGCTGTAGCACGGTCCTCAAGTGCTCCTCGTGCTCCAAATCACTCCGGGAGTAGATCAGAATATCATCTATAAACACCACCACAAATCGATCCAAAAACGGCTGAAAAATCCTGTTCATCAAGTCCATGAATGCGGCAGGGGCATTTGTCAACCCAAAAGGCATCACAGTGAACTCATAATGCCCGTACCGCGATCTGAAAGCCGTCTTGGAGATGTCCTCGGCCCTCACCCTCAGCTGGTGGTAACCGGACTGCAGATCAATCTTCGAGAACACCGATGCTCCCTGCAACTGATCAAACAAATCATCAATCCGGGGGAGGGGATACTTGTTCCGGATGGTCACTTTGTTCAATTCCCTATAATCCACACACAACCGCAGTGATCCATCCTTCTTCTTCACAAACAACACGGGCGCTCCCCACGGAGAAACACTGGGTCGAATAAAGCCCCTATCCAAAAGATCCTGAAGCTGGGCCTTCAACTCTCTCAACTCAGCTGGCGCCATCCTATAAGGTGCCTTTGAGATTGGTGCAGTTCCAGGAACTACATCAATCACGAACTCAATCTCCCTCTCCGGCGGCATCGTCGTCAACTCAGGGGGAAATACATCTGGGAACTCGCGGACAATAGGGATATCCTCGAGTCCCAGTGCCGCCGTAGGCACCTCCACCACAGTGGCCAAAAAGGCAGTGCAACCCCTACTCATCATCCTCCTAGCTCTGGCCGAGGAAATGGTCGCTGCGAACAGCGTGCTCTGGCAGCCTCTGAAGATGAACTCCTCCTGTCCTGGCTCGCGAAGAGTCACCGTCCTCTCTCTGCAGTCGATAGTGGCGAAATACCGCGACAGCCAATCCATCCCTAGTACCAAATCAAAATCCTGGAGCTGCTGCAAAACAAGCAAGTCTGCAGGCAAAATCCAAGGCCCCAACTGCACTGGGCAAGCCACACAACGCTCCTCGACATGCAGAATATGATCAGGAATCCGCACCTCTAATGTACAAGATAAGGACTCTACCTCTAGACCATGCAGGGATGCAAATGCTCGACTAATGAAAGAATGAGATGCTCCAGTGTCGAATAAGGTACGAGCCCGAATACCAAAGAGTAGAATAATACCTGCCACCACCTGGTCTGCCGCTGAAGAATCCGCCAACTGGGCGGTATACACCCGCCCGCTCGGTGCTGGAGGTCGAGAATCTACAGGATAAGAAGTGGACGGCCTGCTCGCTGGAGCATAAGGCCGCTGAGCTGGTGGCCGCTGCTGCTGAGGGGGATATGGAACCGATGCCGAAGACGGTGCCGAGGAAGTAGAAAGGGGGCAAGTGGCTCGCACATGCCCAGGCTGCCCACAACGAAAGCATCGACCCCATCTCTGATCACAAGTAATGGCGGCATGCTGACCTCCACAGAAAATACATCGGTCAGAAGATCGGGGCTGTCTCGGCTGCTGCTGCTGCTGCTGTCTCGAGGACTGCTGCTGAGACCTCTGCTGCCTCTGCTGCGGTCTCTGCTGCTGGTGCTGCTGCTGAGGATGCTGCTGCGGTCTCTGGGGTCCCCCAGGCCCTCTCCTATCAGATCGACCACGGCCAAAAGACTGAGACTGCGGCGGCCGTGGCGGTCTCCAAGAGCTGGCCTGTCCCCCGTCCTCTGGGGCTGGTCGCTTCCTGTCGGAACTCTGCGCGACCGCAGCCCTCCGTCTGGCCACCTCCTGATCGCCTCTCTCCACCCACTGTGCATGCTCTGCGGCTGCCTCCAGAGTCTGAAATCTCTGAGCATGCACAAGTGTGTATATCTCTGGGCGAAGGCCTCCCTCAAACAGCTCAACCTGGTGCGGACCGTCACGGGCGACGTAGGGCACACAGTTCAGCAACTCCCTGAACTCCTGAAAGTAGGCATGGGTCGGTCGCTCGCCCTGCTGCAAGTTCTTCAAATCATCCTCCAACTTCTTCTTCACACTGGTAGAGAAGTAGGTGTCCAACACCATCCGTCTGAACTCCTCCCAAGGTAACTGCCTGGTGATCCGGAACTCCAGTGGCTCAACTCGCTGCCACCAAAAGTCAGCATCTCCGTCCAAACAGTGCACCGCCATGTGCACTCGGTACTTCGGGTCGATGAAGAAGTCCCGGAAAAGCTTCTCCATCGCAGAAAGCCAAATCCCAACAGCCCGGGGCTGAGCATCCCGCCCCGAGAATCTAGGTGGTCCCCGCTTGACAAACGCAGCGAGTCTATCAGCAAAATCCCGCTCCTCCTCCGTAGTCAAGGGCTGAAATGCCGCAGGAGCCCCGCTACTCGAAGATGGCGCTGACGGCACAAAAGGTGCAACAGGAGGCACAGGGGCCTCCGGAACAGCTGGGGGTGGTGCCTCCCTCTGAGCAAGCAGCTGCTCAATCCTCTGCTCCTGGCGGCGCTGACCCTCCGCCAACTGGGCCACCAAGGCCCTCAACTCAGCAAGCTCGGGTGGTGTAGGCTGCTCTGGCTCAGCAGGGGGCGAAGGAACACCCCGGGTGGGAATCCGACGTCGAGGAGGCATCCTGCCACAAGAAACCAAACATCAGCAACAAAACCCCACACGACCCAATCTGGCGAAAGTCAAAAGACATCCCCCTATTTCTGTAACCTTATGTTGTCTGCAGCCAACATAATGGTTCAACAGAAATAGACTATGTCGATCACTCTTCACTCACTGGAAGAGTTAACAATAAAAATCACCGACTTTCGCAACAAATCACGCCACTCACGCCCTATAATCCTAGGGTCTGTCCAAAAGCCTAGGGTTTCCTAAGTCCCAACTGACCTATCCCTAAGCTCTGATACCAACTTAATCTGTCACGCCCCGGGTGTAAACCAGAACCCGGGCCCGTCTACAGATCCGCCGTGCATGCGGTATTTCCCACATACACGAAGCGTCGGTAACCTGCTCAGATAAGAAATAATAATAAAAGAGCATAATAATCAGAGCTGAAATAAAACTACTGTATCTCAGACAGATGCTGGAAGTAAAAAGTACAACAGTAAAATAAATACAGATGTCTCTCCCAGCTCACTACTACAAAATACAAACAGCTGGCAGAAGCCAGTCCCCAAAAGAAATAAAAGAAAACTGTCTGAGAAGATCTGGTACCCAAAAATAAGCAGCTACGACCCTCGGGAGGCTCTCTAACTAGTCCGCGATGCGCTTGCCCCGATCAGTTGCTGATGTCCCAGCAACTCCCACAGAGGACTCTGCAAAACAAGGGAAAAGAAGGGAACAAGAAAAACAATGGGGGTCAGTACTACTATAAACAGTAGCCTCCCCTAGTGGGTAAAGCCTCAGCTCAGATATGCCCACCAGGTGCTCAGAGGCAAAAAGGGAAGAAGAAAGGAAGGGATGCTAATAAATGAAGCAACTGATAAAAATGCTATCCCTAATATGCCTCTATATGACCAACCAATAAGGATGGGAAAAGTGATGCATCAGAATCAAGTAGCCTGTCATAAAGACCCAATCTGACAGCCAGTGAACACTGGCACTGCCTGCTCTACTGTCGAACTCAAGAACCCAGCATGGTGCCCGGCGCTCACACCGTGGAACTCAAGAAACCAGCATGGTGCCCGGCGCTCACACCGTGGAAAGCCTACTCCGGAGTGGCACTCGAGGGGAGCGACCCACACGAGTAGTAATATCACTGTATCAACCTCTCTGTAGCCACTGTCTCATAATAGCAGGACTGGATCGAGACTCAAAGAAGTGGGCACAACCCTCCACTAAAGTAAGCCCGATCCCCGAACACCCAATCTGATGCAATAAAAACAATCCGGTCAACCACCCAAGATCCGTGGTCGCCGCAACCCCCTGACAACTCAGCCTGTCCCCAAATCCCCAATACCTGCCTACACTGTCCAACATACGCTCGACCTGAGCGATTAAGCCGCAAGTATCGACAATAGAAGAAAAGAACAAAAGCATGGTTTCTCCTAAGTCAAGTCCCAAAATAGTGTAGCAGTAAAGGATGGCAATAATCATATGACCAATTAAATCATGCAATGTTCCAATACTTGTCCAATTCCCAAGTATAACAGTTTAGAAGTGACTTAAACTAGGGTGATCGTTTCACATGAACAACATCAGATTTGCAGTCCTCTATTCCTATGTGTCTCAAGTATACAGTTTCGGAAATCAAATAAGCGGTTAACTCGAGTGATTAATCTAACAATCATATATTAGAGATCTGATAACAATTAATCAACTTCCTAGAGCATGCAAGTCTACCAATCAACACATTTGGCATTGTCATAACGAGGATACTCTGATATTCCTAGTGGGCATACAAGAGAGAGAGTACAACAACCACCCACCTGAAGCGCAACTGTCCAAACCCGCACAGTCGGGAAAATACCAAAATTCCAAATCCGCGCTCCCACAATTTTAGCACACCCGCAATACTCCTGGTACATCAAGGAATCCACTAATTACACTAGAGTCTCAATTACAGCACTAATTACCACATACAAACACAAGTACCAAACTGTCAAATTATCACCTGCAGAAAATGTCCAGAAAATTCCAATAAAAATATCACGGCGATCCTCGCGACGATAGCTTCGCAACGGTACCTTGCACGCCCAAATCCGAGTTCTGTACACCAAGATAAAAATTCAGCAAGAGGGCACTCTCATACACTAATCAGGATTAAGGGCTGATTACTGTTCACAGAGAAATCCTTAATTATCACCTCGAAGGAAAATTCACAAAAATCCACTAAAAATACGAGCGCGTTCCTTGCGATCCGTAGATGAAAAAGTTGTATAGGCTCGTTTCCGTCGGACGCTCGTGCGCAAAGATATAGCCGAAACACTCCGCTGCTGTCAAGAAAATCCATCAAGAAAGAGGGGTCACTGTTTGCCTCGGGAACCGTGCCAAAACCTCGAAACGGAAAAGCGCGACCATAACGAAAGATGAAGTCCTACCTCTTAGGAGTCCACTGGTGCAAGAATCACAGGAAAATGATGTCGGGGTAGCTCAGGGGAGCAAAAATACGAACACTGCGCCGAAGAAGAACACAAGAAAGCAACGTCGCGCCGCACCGTAAAATGGGGAACCTCGGGATTCGTGCCACCAAAATTCCTAAGATTTGGTAGGAAGATCCAGGACTAAAAGATGAAGAATTTTGCTAGAAATAGGCTCGGGCTGAAATGGCTCGGTTTGGGAGAAAACAGAGGAAGAAGGAGGCTCGGATTGGGGCTTAAATAGGCTGAGAAAAACAATTCAGAAAATACCCAACCTATCCCCACATTCGGGCGCATCCGGGAATTCGGGCGGCTACAGTAACGGGCCGGCCCAGGATTTCCGGGCGCGCACAGTGCGGCCCGGCCCACGGCACAGCCCAGTCCACTAAGCCGTTTGACCCCGCTGCACCCGGTGCACCTGAGCCAGCCACTGGTGGCGTGCCACGTGTCCCCGACAGGCCGTGCACCGCGCACGACGGGCCGTGCACCGCGCACGTCGCCGGCTGACCCGGGTGTACGGTCACCTGCCCCGGTCCTTGCGTGGACCGCGCGCACCAAGACCCACCAATCCCGAGCCGCCACGTGTCCACCCGGTCCACCGTGCACCCGGCCCAAAATCAGTGGACCGCGCCTGCTGCACAGGCCAACCGGAGAGCGCCACGTGGCCCGCCCTCGGTGCACGCCCCCCGCGGTGGACCGCGCGCCTGCCCGCGCCCTGCCCGCGCCCTGTGCCGCCGCCTGCCGCCTGCCCGCGGCGGCGCCGCCGCCCGCCGACGCTTCCCGCCGCCGCCGGACGCCGCCGGCGACACTGTTCCGGCGTGAACAGTACCCGCAGCCCAAAATTGACAAGCAAATAGCCTGTCTTGACCGTTTTCGCGCGCTGATTCCAAAAACGAGGTCCGTTTTGTCAAATTCCGCCTCCAAAATTTGCCGGAGGCCCCGCAAGCGCCAAAAACTGTCAAAACTTCCGGGAGTCCGCTTTTGGACATCCGGACTCAGAATTGGGCAAACAAAAAGCCAATCTCAAGTGTTTTTCCGCGCTGAATCCAAATCCATCCTCCGTTTGGCCCAAATACTTTTCTAACATTCGGCAAAAGCAGCCGAAGGCCAAAACAGCTAACCAAAACTCACAGGGTCCATCTGTGGCATCCCTTTGATGCACTATGGGCCAGATTCACCATCAACAGGTGTCTAAACAGTGGATTCACGGGAAAAAGCTGCATGGGGGTTCGGGGTACTACAGGAGCGTTCTCGTCGGCCGGGGGCTCGTTTTGACGTCGGCGACCGCGCATTTTGCCGTGTTCTCCACTAATTTGGGTTTTTCCCTTTCTTGCTCTCGCAGATCATCGTCAAGTTTGCGGCTTTCGGCGAGGTGCCGCGCGGAGCCAGATCGTTGCACGGCACACAGTTTTACCTAAATTGGTCAGCTTTGAGTGTCTGAGCTTTCGGAGGTGAGCTATGGACTATGTGTTTGGTGTTCTATGGGTGCAATTGGACTGGTAATGTGTTGAGTGATTTCTTTTGTAATGTGAGCATTATTGGAGTGTACTTGAGAGTTTGGTGAGTGTATAATTGTGGTTGGTTGAACATTTGTTGTTTGTGGGAAGTGAATGTGCTGTGGATTTTTTTGTAAGCGAAATAAGTATGTTTGAGTAAGGTGTGAGTGTGCTGTGGACTCATTGTGAGTGCAGAGGAGTTTTAGACCTATGCTTTTGGGTTGTGTAAGGTGGAATTATATCATTGTCCATTTGAGCTTGTATTTATTAAGTGAGCTGTTGGGTTTTTTTTTAAGTGTGTTGTAAGGTGTATGTATTTACCCTGTAATTGGAGCCTGTGCAGATTGCTTTTGATGGATTTAGATTTATGTAAAATTAGGCACATGTGAGCTTATACTTTGGACTATGTAAGCTTGTTTTATGGAAGGTGCTGAAGCTTGTATAAGTGTTGTGGATTTGGTATTTTTGGCAGTGTGTGTTTAGGTGAGCATCTGGAGCTTGTAAGTGTGCAGATTTTGTAGGGGATTTATGAGTGGGCTGTGTGGTTGTGTGTGTTGTGAACTTGGATTTAAAGGTGCTGTTGTAATGGAGGACTTAGTGTATGCTGTGAGCAATTTGGGCTATATGGAATTTATTTTGGGGCGCCCTTTGGAACTTGTAAAGGGGGTTGTGTAACTATTGTGCAATTGTTTATTTTGTTGAGAGAGCACCTAGTAATTAGTGTGCAGTTTTTAACTGGAGGGCCTTGAGACTGTGCTGTGGATTAGGTAAATTGGATATAAGCGAACTTGTATTATTCTAGGAGCAAAGGATTGGCTGTTTGGAATTTATTTTTGTACACTTGGATCATGTTGAGAGCTGTGTGGCAGATGGTTAATGCGGTATGGTGTTGGGGCTTGGGCTAGCTTAAACTGATGGTGGACTTATTGTTTTCTTTTTGAGAACACTTGCTTGGGGTGTTCTGAGCCTTTGCGCGCACTGTGAGTGAGCAGTGAGTGCGCCGAATGCGCGCCGGATTTGTGAGGATTTGAGAGCTTTATTTGCTATTTCCGGGGATTCTTTGGAGGTCGCGACAGAGTGCGCGCGCGCGGCGCGACTTTCGTTTTCCAGCAGATTCGCGGCAGCAAGCAATTCGGCGCTTCACCGACTTCAGCGATTGCCTGTGGAAAGCGTTCCAGGTGGGTTGGAATTTCTCCAAAATTTATGGAATGCCCTCTAATGCTTCTGTAAGCATATTGATCATGTTTAGCTTATTTATCATATATTGATCATGATTAGCTGACTTTTATATATTGATAATCTGATAGTTGCCTAGAAAATTATAGAATGACATTCTTGAGCCCCAGATATTTTTAGTATAATCTAGAGGTTATTTGACACTAGACTGCATGTTCATTTGAGATTCAGGCTGCATCTGGACCTTCATATATTTTTAGTGCCCCGTTTTAAGTAAAACTTCATTTTTTTTTAAAAGGATTTTTAACTATTAAGAACACTATGAATGGTCCAGATTGATTGAATTGATTATATACTCGTGCTGAGGGCCGAGTAGATTTTTAGAGCATTGTGAGATGACTTTCTAGTGTCATGAGAGAGTTTTAGCATTTTTTCCAGTTCGGGGGCGGAAGCTATGGGCGGCTACGCCTGTAGCCTGTTCTTGTTTGATAGGGTTGTAGGTGGCAGTCGTTCAGAATTTCCAGGCCTCCCGTGTGAGAGATTGAGAACTTATTTTCCCTATTTGGATTACTCTAGATCTTGGGTTGTGTTCATGATTTAGTGGTGGAGGTAGTTCTCCCACTTAGTTTTGAGGATATTTGGGGTTCTGGCAGATCGAGTCGCGGAGGTTTCTGACTCAGCCATGGTCGTGCATTATCAGATTGAGTCGTTGAGGGTTCTCCGTCATAGCTGTGAGAGCGTTTGGGCTATTCATGTTTGAGTCGAGGTTCTTTTTCCGACTGAGTTGTGCTTTGAGCTTTGAGATACCGATCTGTTTGATCGAGGATTATAGCCTGCTGAGCCTGGCATTTTATGCCAGTTATGAGATACTTGAGATACTTGAGTTCGCGGGGTCGCTCCCCGCGAGCTACGCTCCGGATGCGATGATGATACCGAGCCTGACGAGGCTGCGATGTGATTACTGAGATAGTCCTTGAGGGACACCCTACGTAAGACCAAGTCCTGTTTGGGCGTAGTGGCAGTAGATGAGCGCAGGCTTGACTTGACTGGTCCAAAGAGGGACAGTCATTGAGATTCGGGTGATTTGTGTGAGTGAGTTTCATTGCATGTTCATAGATGAGATTTCCTTTGAGCATAGTACTTGAGGCATTTTATTAGCAGTGTTAGTGTATGCATAGCAGGGTCAGAGTAGAGTTTCTTCAGCATGATGCCGTTACTTATTAGCTGTAGTTCTTTTCCTGCTTTCCTTTATCTATCTATCTATCTACCTGCATACCTATCTGTTTTGCCTCCAGTAGACTTAGTGGGCATACCGTGGATATTGGGACGGTACCCACTAAGATCTGCCTTCTGCAGTAGATCTCACACCCGCTGCGGTGACAGGTTTGAGGCAGCTGTTCCGGCTTGGTTCGTGCGGAGACAGCAGTTCGAGGTGAGGACGTGGCCGAGTAGTTCCTTACCAGCTTTTTAGTCAGAGGTAGATGTACCCCGTTGGTTTTATGTTTCCACTTTTGTACTGAGAGGGTGAGGATTTTTTTTATTATTATTTCATTTGAGGGACCTGTACTGTGGACTTGTGTATTAGTGGAGCTTAATTATTTCAGATGTTCTGTTTTATTCTTTAGCTTTTGGTTTTAGTTTTAACTCTGATACATATTTTTAGCTTTAGATCTGACTTGCAGGATAGACGCTTCGTCTGTGCGGCAGTTTCCGTACAGATGGCGGATCTGTTGGCGAGCCCGGGTCGCAGTTTCGACCCCGGGGCGTGACACTGAACACTCCGACTCACCTCCGGTACACGATGCTTAAAGTAGAAGAGAAAAAGGCCGCCAAGGAGCTCCACCAACAACACTGGAAGCTTACACAAAATCAAGCTCATATAAGCCCACTTCATAAATCTGAACCCATTAAAAGAATCTGCACATCAAGTCCATCACAAATATAAATCGCTTGCACTTAAACACTTGTTCCAATGCATACAATAATTAAAGTCCAAAGTCCAATTAGGTACAAGAGTTATTCCCAATATACATGCAGATTTTCAGCAACAATGTACTACAAAGAGGACTAAAGATGGTATACCAATTCTTATCCAAATTATAAGAGTAAGGTATCAAATTGTTCCTCTTGAAGTCTAGAAAATTACCCAACTTGAAACTCACCATTTCATAGAGAGGAGAAAAAGATATGCCAAGATTACCACATGCTGTCCAAAACTAGAAACTGAACCAAGGGCTCCAAAGATGATGAAATTCACCTGATTTGTAGCAAGATTTAGCCTTTCACTTCAATATAAAAAAATGTAGGTCTCTGAGTCCTGGTGAATTCCCCGCAAAAATTAGCTTAAAATTCCACTTCTTCAGTCCTAGGGAGCAAAAACACTGAACATTGCTCAAAACCACTTCCAGAATCTCAGCTGTGCACAAAAATCCCAAAGATGGCTTAATTTACCTATTTAGAGTCCAAATTTGAAGTTCCACAAAATACAAAAATTGGATCTCTGTAAGTCCTGGAAATTACCCAACAAAAATCAACTTAAAATTCCATTTGTACATCCCAGGGGAGTAAAAACAGTAACCTGTGGTCGAAATCTCAAACTGAAAACAAGTGTCTCAAAGATTGCTATATTTACCTAGTTTAGAGCCCCATTTAGGTCTCATCTTCAATACAAAAGTTGTAGATCTTGAAGTTGTGAAGAGAAACCCGCAAGAATCATCCCAAAATTCCACTTCTACAATCCTGGAGACCTCCTGGAAGAAAATACGACGAAGTGGAACCCAAAACCTGCAATGAGCAAGCTCCAACAATGGTGGTTTCCTTGATGAAGAAGAAAAAGATGAAGGCTGCATCTTGGACTCCTTAGCAGCTAAGAAGTATAAAATGCCCAAAAGAGAAGCCCCATGCCAATTAGCTAAGAAGTATAAAATGTCCAAAAGAGAAGCCCCATGCCAATTAGCACTCTTAAATAGCCTTAATCTATTCCAAATTTGGGGTTAAGGTGCACTACAACCCTTCACCAACTCCCCCTCTCATACCAAATCCCCCTTGCACCCGATCCGATGCAAGGGGGGTCGGACCAAACGGTCAGACCGACAGGTGGTCGCGCAGCCAGCACGGCCCAGCCCACGCGCGGGCGCGGGCGCGCGCCACGCGCGCGCATGCATGCGCGGCGCATGGCCGCCCGGTGCACCGCGCGTGCACCGGGCGCCCGCCCGGACACGTGGACCGGGTGCAGCGCGGCCATGAACCGCGCTGCACCGGCCGGTCTACCCCTCGTGCGCCAGCCCCCGTGAACCCGGTTCACTGCTACAGCAACACCAAAACACTAGTTTAAGCCCAAAATTATCCAGAAATAGGGTATTTCACACAGTTTTTCGCGCTGAGTCCGTTTTTCTCGTCCATTTGGCGAACCGAGGCTCCCGACATATCAAAAAGGTAAAATCAAAACTCTCCAAACCATAAATATAACAACCACCGCGCTTCCGTACATCCCCACTATGCGGTTTTTCGCACTGGATCCGATTTTCGCGTCCTCTTCGCGCGCCGCCAACTCTAACACACCCAAAATGTGCCGACGAGCTACCAATCCCATTCCACTAGTAATCCAACTCACCAGGGTATTGGTCTTCACAAGTTAAATAATTAATTTATCCATTTAGCCAACTCCAAGCCACTTTTTGCCTTCAGGGTCTCCGCACCGCCCCGAAACCCCCCCCCCCCCCCCCCGAACTCCGCTGTAATCACAAAGTTCACCTATTCCAAATATTTCCAAATTTTCTGCACACCACAGTGGAGTCAGTGCTTCCCAAACCAATCCTCTATTGGCGCACAATGCCCGGAAAACTCTGATTCAGGCCGGGGGCTTCCGCATCGCTCCAAATCAACCCGAACTCAACTGAAGGCACAAGTGAGACATGCTCGAGGCGATTTCTCCGCACCACGCCATCATGCGAGGTCAGTGCGCCACCCGAAATCCCGGTATTCTACACTCTCCCCTCCTTAAAAAGGTTTCATCCTCGAAACCCAAACTAAATCCATAACTCAGGAGGGTGACTCAATGAATAGGGATAGGAAACACTCAATTCCCTCAAACCAAAGGCCGTAGGGCCTCAGTCAATCCACTTGACCGCACGACAAGCTCAGAAGTCCCTACCGGGTCAAGAACACTATTAGGGCACCACCCTTGGCTACATGATTCCAGAATGCTAACTATCACTCACATCCCCACCGTTATGTCCACAACGTGACACAGGGTCACACGGTCTCTCGATCCATCAGATCCCGCAACTGCGCTATCGGCTCTTGTCTCACAGGGAATACTCCAAGGGGTACTACCAACGTCGGCGCAGCTTCTAAATCCACGTCGAACCCTATCTCGATCTCAATCCCACTAAACGGCGGCTTCAATAACAGATCAGGTGGACTCACACCGGATCACACAGCGATAAGGACATTCATTAATCTCGGTGCCGCCGTAGGCACCTCCTCTACAGTCGTAGACCATGCTCTACAACCACGACTCCACTTTCGTCAGGCTCTAGCTCTCCCTATAAGCATACTCCTCCTGACCAGGTCCACGGAGGGTCCTTGACCAAACTCGAGATCCCATGGTAGCCTAATATTGGGATAACCAATCTCAATTCATGCAAAATCAACCTCTCTGAACAGATATAGGACTAGCATCTCGATGATCAAATCCAAAGTCCCAACAGCACTGGGCCGGACTGGCAACACTCATCCATGTGCTAAACGTGATCTGGAACCTGATCCTCATGCGCATAAGCCAACAGTCTCCTCTCTGGCCCGCGCGAAGCTACCCCTGCTGTACTGAACATGCACACGCGGTGTCGGCATCAACAAGTTCTAACTTCGACGACCCAAGGGAACCACACCTGGTAAAATGTGATCCACTATCCTGACACTCTCCAGCCGGCTGCACAAACTCAACAAATAGATGCTGGAGGCCATCGCTCTAACTGCCTTGGCATGACGGCTCCATCAGTCTGTCGGTACGTCGAATGAACCTCTTTATCCAAAAAAAGGGGGGAAGAGTGCTGTCGCAAGCGGCAATTCCAAGAGCACCATTCAGGAACACTCTGCCTGAAAATGTCTCGACACTGCTGCTGGTGCTTCAATTGTCTAGAACCTCCTGGACTTTGTCTCCTCTGAGACCTATGATCCTGAGACTGGATTCATGGCAACCTCGACCCACTTAACTATCCTACCATCCGACGAGGTAGAACATCTCTCACTGGAGCTGGTCACTTGCTCTTCGTCTCTCTTAAACATGATCACTGATCCTCGTCGATCCATAGAACATACACTGGGTGATAGATATCCTGCTCTAGTCCCCTCTCAAGCAGATCAGCCTCTTGGGTCTCATCTTGGGCAACACGGGGCACACTGCTCAACAATCGCAGAACCTCGTTCCAGGTCATCGACTACGCCCCTGGTGGTCCAACGGGACAAGCTTGACGCCCCCAACTCTCGGCGTCCATAACCAAAAGTGCATGTCCAAGCGCCCTGATGCTTCCCCTCGAAGAATAAGTCTTCAATAACTTTCCTTAGCAAAATCTCAGTTCTCGACCTCCCAAGGTTCCAACTCTGTTCAGAAATCCACAGGAAATGATACTGGCGGATGTACAACAACTAATTAGTAGGCTCTAGCGGCTTCTGCACTATGCGCTGAGCAATCAGGATCGAAGTCAACGATCTCGCGGCCGGATGTACCACTAGCGATACCACGGAATGCTTTCTACTCTGACATACGCATCACGTGCTCCATACTCTCACTCTGGCGCCGCACTACCTCCAATATCTGGGCTATCTGGGCCCGCAACCCTCGGACCTCACTGTGCTCTATCCATTCAGCCTCCCGCTGTTCGGGCTCCTCCTTCCAGGTCGAACACATCCTCGCCGTTGCACGGCGTCTCAGAAGCACCGAAAATTACTGCAACAGAACAAACATTAGGACCAGAACTCTCTCGACCCAATCAAGCGAAAGTCTAAAACATGTTACCCGTTCTAAAGTATTATGTTGTCTGCAGCCAACATAACCACTTTAGAGAATAAACATGTAAGATCACTCACCCCAATCCCCTGGGGGAGGTACAAACTCAATCAGAACTCTCGCTAAAGTCACGTCTCTCACGACAGTCATCCTACTGTCCAACCAATAGCCTAGGGTCACTAAGTCCTCAACGACCTATATTCCTAGGCTCTGATACCACCTAAATCTGTCACGCCCCGGGGTCGAGACTGCGACCCGGGCTCGCCAACAGATCCGCCATCTGTACGGAAACTGTCGTACAGACGAAGCGTCTACCCTGCAAAAGATCTATAGTTACACATGTATCAGAGCTGAAAAATAAATCTAGTAGCTAACAAAAATAAATCTCTGACAGCTGAAATAAATAAGGCTCCACTAATACAATATCCTCAATACAGGTCTCTCAAAAGAAAAGTAAAATGCAAGCCTCACCCTCTCAGCACAAAAGTGGAACCATAAAAACTATATATCCCGGTACATCTACCTCTGACTCTCAATGCTGGTAAGGAATTAATCGGCCGCGTCCTCACCTCGAACTGCTGTCTCCGTGCGAACCAAGCCGGAACAGCTGCCTCAAACCTGTCACCGCAGTAGTTCTCAGTGGGTACCGTCCCCAAGATCCACGGTCTGCCCACTAAGTCTACTAGAGGCATAAGATAACAGACAAAGACTGTGATAATGAAAAATAAGCTGGAAAAGCATCTACAGCTATCATACCTCTATCTACTATGCTCAATAGGAAAAAGAACACAGATGATGGTATGCATCCACTCACTGCTGACAATATGTCATAAGTACTATGCTCAAAGGAAAACTCAACTAAGACACATGATATGCATACTCTCTCACATAACACCCAATCTCTATGACTGCCTCATAGGGTCCAGTCAAAGTCAAGCCTGCGCTCCTCTACTGCCACTACGCCCAAAAAGGACTTGGTCTTACGTAGGGTGTCCACACGGACTATCTCAATCTCAAGCGAACTCTAGTGTATTAACTAGTCGCATCATCACAGCCTCGTCAGGCTCGGTATCATCATCGCACCCGGGGCGTAGCTCGAGGGGAGCGACCCTAACGAACTCAAGTATCACAAGTATCTCATAACTGGCATGAAATGCCAGGCTCAGCAGGCTATAATCCATGATCAAACAGATCGGTAACACGAGCTCCAAAGCACAACTCAGTCGGAAAAGAACCTCGACTCAAATATAAATAGCCCAAACACTCTCACAGCTATGTCGGAGAACCCTCTACGACTCAAGCTCACAACACTAACTCACTAAAGGAAAGTACTACCCAGCTGGGACCGCCGTCACTCCAAGCGGCTCCCACAACGACACCCCACTCATAGGCGAGAAGGACCGACTGACGCGGCAAAGGTCCGAGAATCCCGTTAGACCGGTGCCTAGAACCCCAATCAAACAAGAACAGACTCTAGGCTTAGCCTATCGAAGTTTCTCGATCCTTTACCGTTCAGGGATTCCGCCCCTCTCGGTTAAAGTGGAAAACTATCTCAACACACAAACTCACGGGCTGGAGATGCTCCACAGCCAGAACCGCAAAGGATCCGAAACCCCGGGAAACTAATACCTACGACCCCAATCAAACAAGAACAGGCTATAGGCGTAGCCTCCCGTTGTTTTCGGCCCAAGAATGAAATCAGCCCTTAGAACCCAGATCACTCACCCCGGCCGGGTGAGGAAATTTAGAAAAAGATGACCTTTACTATAAAACATCATTTCCACTCAACCCCCTTGGGGTGAGGATAAAATTGCCCCTTTTTGAAAACCGTTTTGAATTGAGAAAACCAACTTTTATAGATTTTAGTTCTTGAAAAATCAGTTAAAACAAGTTTATTTTCCGAACCCCCAAGGATTGATGCCGACGCCCAATCAAACAAGAACAGGCTCCGATGCCCCTAGAAGTTCGGAAGGAAAAATACTGGTTTTTACTAAAATCATGAGTGTCCAAAAACATTCTGGGTTCAAGGTCCTGATAACCCACGCTCACCACGATGACAACGTGGTGGTGACGACCAAAACAGAGAAATACCCAAAGATCCGGGTCCACCGTTTACCCAAAACGGTTCCCAAAACACTAACACTGGCCTAACACAGCTACCAGACCCCACTCAGCCTCCAGGCCCGAGTGCAACACCCGTCCCACAAAACTCTGACCACTCGGCCCACTACCCGGGCGAGAAACTCTATGTCCAGAAAAAATGCAATGTGTGGGATGTCTAAAGCATAAAAGAACCTAGCCCAGATTAAGGGTCTCTATTGGTCTGGTTTAAACACATGCAACATATGACGGGGGTGCTAGTCAAAGTTCCAATGAAACACTTAAACTAGCATACAAAATCCTATCATAATAGAATTAGAAGGAAGTCCGTAGACTTGGAGAGAAAAACTAACCCACCTGGATCGCATTCCGCAGGCAACGCTAAAATCGGGAAGCGCCGAACCCTCAAACGGAGGAAAAACCGAAAACCGCGCAGCACGCGCACTGCCGCGAACCACGAAAGATCCCCCGGAAGCTCCAATAGCCCCGACGAGTTCACATAAAGACCTGCGCGCCACTGGATCAGTCCACGGCCAGAGTCACAAAACAATAAGGCCCAAGTACACTGAACACTCCGACTCACCTCCGGTACACGATGCTTAAAGTAGAAGAGAAAAAGGCCGCCAAGGAGCTCCACCAACAACACTAGCAGCTTACACAAAATCAAGCTCATATAAGCCCACTTCATAAATCTGAACCCATTAAAAGAATCTGCACATCAAGTCCATCACAAATATAAATCGCTTGCACTTAAACACTTGTTCCAATGCATACAATAATTAAAGTCCAAAGTCCAATTAGGTACAAGAGTTATTCCCAATATACATGCAGATTTTCAGCAACAATGTACTACAAAGAGGACTAAAGATGGTATACCAATTCTTATCCAAATTATAAGAGTAAGGTATCAAATTGTTCCTCTTGAAGTCTAGAAAATTACCCAACTTGAAACTCACCATTTCATAGAGAGGAGAAAAAGATATGCCAAGATTACCACATGCTGTCCAAAACTAGAAACTGAACCAAGGGCTCCAAAGATGATGAAATTCACCTAATTTGTAGCAAGATTTAGCCTTTCTCTTCAATATAAAAAAATGTAGGTCTCTGAGTCCTGGTGAATTCCCCGCAAAAATCAGCTTAAAATTCCACTTCTTCAGTCCTAGGGAGCAAAAACACTGAACATTACTCAAAACCACTTCCAGAATCTCAGCTGTGCACAAAAATCCCAAAGATGGCTTAATTTACCTGATTTAGAGTCCAATTTTGAAGTTCCACAAAATACAAAAATTGGATCTCTGTAAGTCTTGTAAATTTCCCAACAAAAATCAACTTAAAATTCCATTTGTACATCCCAGGGGAGTAAAAACACTAACCTATGGTCGAAATCTCAAACTGAAAACAAGTGTCACAAAGATTGCTATATTTACCTGGTTTAGAGCCCCAATTAGGTCTCATCTTCAATACAAAAGTTGTAGATCTTGAAGTTGTAAAGAGAACCCCGCAAGAATCATCCCAAAATTCCACTTCTACAATCCTGGAGACCTCCTGGAAGAAAATGAGACGAAGTGGAACCCAAAACCAGCTATGAGCAAGCTCCAACAATGGTGGTTTCCTTGATGAAGAAGAAGAAGATGAAGGCTGCATCTTGGACTCCTTAGCAGCTAAGAAGTATAAAATGTCCAAAAGAGAAGCCCCATGCCAATTAGCACTCTTAAATAGCCTTAATCTATTCCAAATTTGGGCTTAAGGTGCACTACAACCCTTCACCAACTCCCCCTCTCATACCAAATCCCCCTTGCACCCGATCCGGTGCAAGGGGGGTCGGACCAAACGGTCCGACCGACAGGTGGTCGCGCAGCCAGCACGGCCCAGCCCACGCGCGGGCGCGGGCGCGCGCCACGCGCGCGCATGCATGCGCGGCGCATGGCCGCCCGGTGCACCGCGCGTGCACCGGGCGCCCGCCCGGACACGTGGACCGGGTGCAGCCCGGCCATGAACCGCGCTGCACCGGCCGGTCTATCCCCCGTGCGCCAGCCCCCGTGAACCCGGTTCACTGCTACAGCAACACCAAAACACTAGTTTAAGCCCAAAATTATCCAGAAATAGGGTATTTCACACAGTTTTTCGCGCTGAGTCCGTTTTTCTCGTCCATTTGGCGAACCGAGGCTCCCGACATATCAAAAAGGTAAAATCAAAACTCTCCAAACCATAAATATAACAACCACCGCGCTTCCGTACATCCCCACTATGCGGTTTTTCGCACTGGATCCGATTTTCGCGTCCTCTTCGCGCGCCGCCAACTCTAACACACCCAAAATGTGCCGACGAGCTACCAATCCCATTCCACTAGTAATCCAACTCACCAGGGTATTGGTCTTCACAAGTTAAATAATTAATTTATCCATTTGGCCAACTCCAAGCCACTTTTTGCCTTCAGGGTCTCCGCACCGCCCCGAAACCCCCCCCCCCCCCCCCCCCGAACTCCGCTGTAATCACAAAGTTCACCTATTCCAAATATTTCTAAATTTTCTCCACACCACAGTGGAGTCAGTGCTTCCCAAACCAATCCTCTATTGGCGCACAATGCCCGGAAAACTCTGATTCAGGTCGGGGGCTTCCGCATCGCTCCAAATCAACCCGAACTCAACTGAAGGCACAAGTGAGACATGCTTGAGGCGATTTCTCCGCACCACGCCATCATGCGAGGTCGGTGCGCCACCCGAAATCCCGGTATTCTACAGGCGCCACCTGTCCCACACAACTGTCGCGGTCACACGTGCGGGTAGGCGCCGCTGCCACGCACGCGCCCCGAGGCGGGGTCCCGCGCTTTCGTGCGCCGCGCCTGATGAGCCAACCAACGACGCGTCGACACATGTCCCCTGCACCCAGTCCACGCACCCTACTTCGGGTTTCGTGGACCGCGCCGCGTGCACCGACCAACCAGGGACTGCCACGTGTCCCCCGCCCTGGTCCATGCACCGCCGCGCCCGTTCTGTAGACCGCACACCTTGAGCCCGCCAATCAGGCGGCGCCACGTGTCCCTGCGTCGGGCTCATGCACCCCGCCGCGACGCTCTGTGGACCGAGCGCCGCGGACCGGCCAATAACAGGGCGCCACGTGGCATGCCGGCGGTCCACGGCCCCTCCCATGCACCGAAATCCAATAAAAACTTCCGGGAGTCCCTTTTTGGCCATCCGGACTCAGAATCAAACATGCAAATAGCCGTTTTCAAGCGTTTTTCCGTGCTGAATCCAATTCCAACCTCTGTTTGGCCCAAACCTTTTCAAAATTTCGGCAAATGCAGCCAAAGGCGAAAATAGCTAAAGATATCACACAGGGTCCATCTGTGGCATCCCTTTGATGCACTATGAGCCAGATACACCAACACTAGGTGTTCTAAACAGTGGATTCACTGAAAAAAAGGGTGCATGGAAACCTGGGCCACCACACAGCTAACAATAACTCACAGGGTCCATCTGTGGCATCCCGTTGATGCACTATGGGCCAGACACACCATTAATAGGTGTTTAACACAGTGGATTCACGGGAAAAAGATACATGGAGTTCAGGGGCCCTACCAAATCAATCTGATCAAGTATATGCTATCAAAACTAGTGTCAAGGAGTAGGATCGGGCGATGGATGCTTGCTTTGTCTGAATTTTTGCTGTCGTACGTCCCAGCGAAGGTCGTCAAAGGGCAAGCGATAACATACTTCTTAGTCGATCACCCTTGTGTCGAGATCAACAAGTCGACGACCAATTTCGTCGGCTTACCCAGGTGGACCTTGTATTTTGACGACTCCAGAACAGCCGATTCTGCCGGGGTCGGAATAATGATCCGATCCCCGGAAGGAAGAGAGGTCCAGTTCGCCTTATAACTAGACTTCGACTGCTCAAACAATCAAGCCAAGTATGATGCCTTAATTATTGGCCTCGAAATCATGGAGGAATTGGGAGCGAAAAATTTAAAAGTCATCAGGGATTCGTAAGTTGTCATCAAACAGTTGACAAGCGAATATCGATGTACGAGCTCAAATCTCCAAGGCTATCTGCAGAAAGCGGCCGAGATGCTATGTAAATTCTGCGATGTAGAATTGAATCATCGGCCGAGGGGAGAGAACATGGTGGCGAATGACTTGGCTCATCTGGTGGTTGCAAAGAGCCTGGGGCATGAAGCGATGCAGGCGGCTAGGGCATCTAGCGACGCTCGGGCTAGGGCACCGAGCGGTGCGCGGGCTAGGGCATGAAGCGGGCGGCACGGGCGGCTAGGGCACGAAGCGGGCGGTGCATGCAGGGAAGCTGCGCGGGCGGCACGCGAATAAGGAGGCCGCACGGGGTGGCGCGCGACTGCAGCGGGGGCGCGCGACGCGGGTTGCTGCACGGCGCGCTGCAGCGGCGACTGCTGCAGGGCGCATGGCGGTGGCAGCGCTTGGCAGCACACGCGGCGGAGGCGCTTGGCAGCACACGCGGCGGCGGCCTTGTCCCACACCGGCCGACTCTGCCCACCAAAACCGCGACGATGAGGAAGACAACGACATCGATAGCCGGTGCACTAAACGAGGAAGAAGACGAAGGGACTCCGATCTTCGGCAACGGTGATGGTTTCGAATCCAATTTTCGGCACGCACAACGTGGAAGACAACGATGATCAAAACTTGGGAAAAAGGGAATTTAGGGTTTTTCTTTCGCACGTACGAAAATCCTGAATCCTATTATTTATTAGAAAAAACTCACTCGCTTTTCTCGAAATGCGTGCCAAACATCCTCAAAGTTTCAAAACCGTTTGTATGGATTCCGATGCACCGTTAAGCCTTAACAGGTACCGGAAGTTTCGACGCACACACTCTCAGACCCGATAACTTAAAAGTATCATTCCGGGAGATCCGCAAGTCGGATTCGCGATCCGATTACACCGCCGTTCTCCGTTCGACGACGCCGACAGAATGACGACCTTCTCATCTAAAGATCTCACCCCAAAAGTCAGTCTATTTTTGAGATCTCACCCCAAGTCAGTCCGAACAAAAACGGAGGATACCCGCAAACCCGTCAAATCCCTTTTTTCTCGTTTTCAATGCAACTCGCACCCTGGATTCAAGGATGAGTTTGACCAAACCCTTAAGCTACCTTTCACCAATAACCCGGTGAAAGCCACTCCGATAAATAAATCCTCAAAAAGCTAACAACAATACCCTCTTTAAATTTAGGAAGAAACCAATTTCATTCCAATTACCGAAAAATCCATGAATTTTCGAAATTCAAGAATGTTGTTATTACAAAATCTGAACTCAAACCATTCATCGTTTACCATTCATAATGACACTGATATGATAATATACAAATTATTCATGATGTAAATCATTCAAACCATTCGTCATTCATCATTCATCAACAAATTCATTTTCATGTAAATAATATACAAATCATATGAGAGAGAAGAAGCACTTGCGCTGTTAGCGTTGGCGGCGGCGATCTGACAAGTATAGAGAAAGAGAGTGAGCTCGGGAGTGAGAGAGGTAGAGAGAGAGTGATCTCGAATTGTGCAAGAGATAAAGAAATAGAGAGAGCTCGGGAGTGAGAGAGAGGTAGAGAGAGAGAGAGTGTGGTGCAAGGGTGAGAGATGTAGAGAGAGAGTGTGTGCGGTGTGGGGTTGAGAGAGGTAGAGAGAGAAAGTTATGTCTGGGAGTGAGAGAGGTAAAGAGAGATAGTAAGCTCGGGTGTGGACTATGGAGACCTAGAGAGAGAGCCTTAGAGGTAGGAGGAGATGAGCGAAAGAGAAAGGGCTTAGGCTGGGATGGATAAAAAGATGCACCGCTTTTCATAGCGATGTATCGTTTATCATTTTTAAAAATGGTAAATCATTCACCGTTTTAATAGATTTTATTCTTATTTACGAAATGGATAATTTTTTCTAAAAAAAATGGTGAATCATTTATCGTTTATAATTAATTTTATTTTATAAAAAAATATTTTTAAAATTATAATATTATATAAAATTATTTATAAAAAAAATTTAAAAGAAAGTGCCAACAAGACTTCAAGGAGGAGGAGGAGGAGGCGGTGAGGGAGAAGAGCCAGTTGCAACCTGAGACGGACAATAAATCAATAGGAAGCGTCGGTGACGAAAAGACAGATCAGCATTCAGCAGCAATCAGTACGCTGCGGCATCTTTTACCCTCCGACCACTCCGTTAGTTATTGATTAAGCACTAAAACCCTATGCTACCAATCCAATTCCTTTACCCTGCTTAGCCCATCCTTCTGCGGTCCCTTCCCAACTTTGCTTTACCATCATCCTACCTACTTTTCCTGAGATATGGCTACACCGCTCGCCTCCTCGACCCTCTCCTCTCTGTCTCTCCCCTTCTCCCTCACCACCGCCTCCTTCTCCTCCTCCTCCTCCTCCTCGTCCGGAAGAAGCTTCCTTGTCTACGGCTCCGGCGTCTCCACCCGCCGCCCCTCATCGGCAATGGCGGCGACGACCACTACCTTTGGCTTCGACAGCCTCAAGGACACCTTCTCGGTCGACGTCGGCCGCGCGGAGGGTCGGCCCCTGGACGTCCCGCTCGTCGCCCCCTTCACCATCGCCTCATCCTGCCTCGAAGCTGTCGCCAACGTGGCCGTCCGCGTGGAGCTCCGCAGCGGCGCCGTCGGTTGGGGGGAGGCGCCCGTGCTGCCCTTCGTCACTGCCGAGGACCCGCCCGTCGCCCTCGCCGCCGCCTCCAAGGCCTGCGCCTTTCTCGTTCGCAGCCCGCCCACCACACTTGGCGCCGCCCTCGCCGAGCTCGCCCGTCTCCTCCCCGGCCACCAATTCGCTTCGGTAAGTACGTATCTCGCTTAGCCTTTCAAACAAGTTCTTTGGAGCCACTGGAACTGAACGAAGAGAACGCAGTTAAGCCATTGGCTTTTGAAGGCTTATCCCATTTAAGTGGCCAGTTATTTTCATTTGCTCTTGCTTTCCAATTTGACTTACGTAGATAGGATCTGAGATTCTACTATTTACTGATAATATCGTTATTTTAGGAGTAAGATCTTTGTCAGAGAATTAGTGTTGCTTTAGACATTTGAGCGGTGAAGATTGTAACGAATTGAGAAAAATGTACAAAGACCCTTAATTGTAAATGGAACTCCGAACTTTTAATTTGGTAAGGACCCCATAAATTTTATCAACTAGTTTAATAGGCTCCTCTCCTCAAACGAAGTTACTAATTAACTTTTTTGATCTCATGTCTTCCATATGATTTTGTTTAACTTCAAAATACGAAGAAATCTATTTTTCTCTTCTAGTTATGATAATTAATTATCGGGACTGAAGAAAAAGTGAATCTATCTTTGATATATTATTTTTTTCCATACGGTTGAATACAAAAATATTGGTTTCTTTGTGTTTTAAACTTTTTCAGTATTATATTCAAGACAAGGGTCCAAAATAATTGTATAATTTGAACTATGATTGAGTAGAGGGGTCTATTAAACTACTGATAAAGTTTAGGCTTAATTTCACTATACTACTATATTTTAGTGTTTTTTTCATTTGGTACATCGTACTATTTTTTTTTTTTTTTTTTCAAAAAATGATACCGTTGTATTATTATAATTTATCAATCTCTATCTTGTAATATTTTCTTTTCTCACGGATATTACTAAACTATTATTTTTTCTTGCCAATCTCTATATTTTTGTTAACAAATCTAATATTTTAGATAAAACCTAACAACATTATTAAGAGGCACTAGTTAAATAATAGAAAAAATGTAAAATGAATCTCTATTATAGACTCATTGAAAGCTTCTATCAAGTTATTTTTAATTATTTTTTATTAGTTTTATATATTTTGTTATTTTTTATATCAAAATGAGCTTAACATATGCTCTGCCACTTTTAATTAGTATTTTTTTACAACTTTCATGCAAAATTATAGGTTTATAGCTTATAGTATAGGGATTAAAAAAGAAAAAAGATAGTTTAGTGATTCCTTTAAAAAAAAAATAGTACAATGTAGAAAGTGAAATTTTTTGTAAAGTACAGTGTAGTATAATGCAATTAAGCCTAAAGTTTATAGGGTCTAATTTACCAAAATTAAAAGTTTGGGGTGTGTTTATAAAACCTCTGAAGTTTAGCGGGTCTTTGTACATTTTTCCGTAATGGATTCCTTTGCATGAATTATGAATTGGTCTTGGACTGCTTCATCTTCATCATTTGAAATCAAAACTGACATTTTTGGATAACAGCTTAATTCATGTCACGATCGCTTCTTTAAAATTATTCTGCATAGTGTATTCTTATTAAAATCGGTTCTTTTCGCAAAATCTTTTAGAATTTGCAATGATATTCACCATTTTCCACAATATAGAATTCTTGAAATGTACATCACTTACATTTGTCTTCAAGTTAGCTCGATTGTATCACCATCATTTACCTGTGAGCTTTGTTCATGATAGGATTGCCTTTTGGTTCATAAGTTAGATGATGGGTCCCTGTTCCTAGCAATAGTTCATCTAGTCTTAATTACACTTTACTACACTATTTTAGGGGTCATTTTATTTGCTACATTGTACTAAGCTTTTTTATGTTTTTCAATGACACTACTAAACTATCATGTTCTTGTCAATCTGTACACTGCTGTCAATAAACTGATTAATAGGTGAAAGCTAGCTGCTCCATTAAAAAGCACTGGTTAGAAGTAGCAGATAGCGTATATTAAGCCCCATTTTCATTGGAAAAAACAGTGGAGCACCAATAAATAGTGGGGAAAATGATTGAGGAAAAATTGACATTAGTTCTCAATGAATCTATTTTGAAGGCCCGTTTTGCATTTCCCCTACCATTTATAGATGCTTTTATGCTCGTTGTTACCTCCAAATAGTGTGCTTCTTGATAGAGCTTGTCACGCCCGGGAGCCTTTTTGTAAGATATTTATAAAGAAAGGCCTTTTCTTTTTTTTCTGAAAACATAAGTTAAGCGGAAGCACCTTTTTTTTTTTTTACAACCTTGCCCATGGGACGTGTCCAGACCCGCTACACACACAAGTTCTTTTTGTCCAAACGGATAGAGTCGTCCTTGTACATGCACTGTGAAGAGCAACAATACATTCAGAATCCAACCACACAAACACAACAAAAGGTTCAACAGCACTCAACTATAGCAAACAATACTTTGAAAACTACGCCCACACGATGCATTCTTTTGAAAACTCAAAACACAATGAAAATTGAATTTTGCGAATCAGGTCCACATGATCCATGTTTTTATGAAATCACCGGATTAACAAAATCACGTCCACACGACGTATTATTTAAAATCCATAAAGACCAACAACACTAATTTACATCACAGTAATACCAGTCATTATTTGAACCACAAAACCACAATAAACTAAACTAACTACTATGGCATGGTACTAACTAACAAATGAAATAAATTTAGGCATGAAGAATAAAGCGAAAGGAAAAAGGGGGGTCGACGAATTGAACCCCTATCTATGCCGCATCCTCACGCACGTCTCGAACCTCACCACCACTAGGACATGTAAAAATAGTGGGGTGAGAAACACGAATAAATTATGTTTTCCAGTGGGTACAATGCGCCGACGGGGACAAGTCGTACTCACTAGGCAACTCGAATACAAGTTGGATAAAGAGATGTATATAACAATAAAAGAAACTACAGTGGCAATGCGAATGGTAGGGAACTGAGTATGTAAACAAGCAAGGTAACCGCTACGTAAGTAATCCATCCATCTAACAAGATGAGAACTGGACGTACAATCCAAATTCTAACCCAATCATACAACCACTGTACAGTCCAAATTCTAACCCAATCATACAACCAACGTGTCGGTCCTTAGACCTCAGGCAAAACATAGTCCTTGTGCAACATCTTTTAATGGAGCTGTGAAAGGGATAACTTTTGTGGTAACATGATTTTGAGTCTATTTATGGCGCAAGTAACCTCATTACTAGAAAAACGGATTGATTAGGGTTCGTAGAATAATATAAGGTGACAAAAAGATATCTAAGAAACCAATTAATTTGAGTACATGATGAGAAATTGTTCTTACTAAATGTTTCAAAAGTTGCTCATTGCAGAAGCTGCATATACCAAAAGAATTGTGATGAAAGATTAATATAGATCGCATTAGTGCATCAGGAGTGGTAGTGGAGAGGAAAGAACAAGAATACGGGAAAAGCCTGCAAAAGAGGAAAATGGAATTTAAGGGAACTCCCAATAAAAAATGCATTTTCATTTCATTATTAATTGATTACAAAGTGGTCCTCTGGAGCTTATTTGAAGATTTGTAAGACAAAACAGTTGCCTAATAAACAAGATTTGTTGTTATCTATATGATAACAACCATTTGTAAAATTAAAAATTAAAAATAACTCATGTCTATGCTAATAGCCAACCCAAACTAATCCTTAAAGAATAACTTAAAATTTTAAATTTTAAATCCAATAAATTGGAAGCTCAAAATTCAAAGATTAGAAGACTAAATCTAATGCAAACTGCATCAAAATAGAAATGAACTTCCCAGATGTATGTATGCTTGTATAGATTATTTAAGACAATTTTAAGAACCTTCTGACAGAATAGATATATTGCATCTGGATATCTAATGAGAAGTTTGGTTTAATTAGTTGTTTTGATTTTGTAAAATACATAACATTGCATCTATACAGATTACAGAACAATTTGCTTATATATATGATATTGAAGGACAATAATAATGTTTCAACATCTCACCGAGAAAAACTTGCTATCTATGAATGTTTCTACTGTAACTTCCAGCATACTTATTCACATTTTAAACCATTATCATTTTGTTTTTCTCTTCTCTTTTCAGCATATGTTTCTCTTACAGAGTGCTCCTCCATTTTTTCTATAGGAGTGGTTTTTATTCAGTGATATGTATATAATTGCATCTTTGACTGAAGGTCAGAGCTGCTGTTGAGATGGCACTGATTGATGCAGTCGCTAATAGCATTTGCATTCCTTTGTGGTGCTTGTTTGGAGGAGTGTCAGATTCTATAACAACTGATATAACAGTTAGTTTATCTCCTTTCATGTTTTCTCATCGTAGTTGTCAATAATTCACCCTGATTTTACTCTAAACAACCTCAAACTTTATATTATTCCAACTCAGATTCCTATAGTATCTCCCAGTGAAGCTGCTGAATTGGCTGCGAAGTATCGTAAACAAGGGTTTAGCACCTTAAAGCTCAAGGTGGGTAAAAACTTGAACTCAGATATTGAAGTATTGAGAGCGATTCGGTCTGTTCATCCTGATTGCTTGTTTATATTGGACGCAAATGAAGGATATACAGCTCATCAAGCAATTGAAGTTCTTGATAAGCTTCATGGTAAGTATCTTACTTTAATGTGCTATGCAAAAATGTGAACTATGTAAGCTTGGCCGGAGGTTTCTGTAGCTTTCTTTACTTCGCTTTTTTTAAAACAAAAAAAAAAAAAAAAAAAAAAACTATTTTCACTTGCTATCATGGTAATCTGAAATTGCCAATGCAAAATATCACATTGTTTTTGTGTAGTCCTCTACCTGCGTGGATAAGTATGTTGCAATTAATAGTAATGTAGTCTCTACTAGCTTTTGGCCTTTCAACATTGTTTTTAACAAAATTTTATTCTATTTCCTTTTTGATCCAGAAATGGGGGTTACTCCTATTCTCTTTGAGCAACCTGTTCATAGAGATGATTGGGAAGGTCTTCGTCACGTTAGTTATGTGGCAAAAGAGAAATATAGCATAGCTGTTGCTGCAGACGAAAGCTGTCGAAGTTTGCTTGATGCAGAGAGAATCATACAAGGGAATCTAGCTCACGCTATCAATATCAAGCTGGCCAAGTTAGGGGTTCTTGGGGCTCTTGAGATAATTGATGTTGCAAGAAAAGCGGGAACTGCACTTATGATTGGTGGTATGGTTGAGACCAGACTAGCAATGGGCTTCGCCGGTCATCTTGCTGCTGGGCTTGGCTGCTTTAGGTCAAACTATTCCATTGCTGTACTTTCCCTTTTCTGCCCTAGTTAACACAAATAAGATCAAATATCTATTTGAAAAGGATGTACCATTTATCGTTAATGCTAAATTGTGCCTGGAATTTTACTATAATCTTTTACTGATATGCAGTTTTATTGACCTTGATACACCGCTTCTTCTATCTGAGGATCCAGTTATTGGAGGATATGAAGGTATCCTAATATAAACCATGATCATGCTAAACTTTTGCACTTAATGTTTGGATAATAACTTCTTTTATAGTAGATTAAAAATGTTCCAAAATTCTTTCTCCTGGTCTATAGGTTGTAGACTTTTGAGTTAAACTAGTTTTCCTTGTATAGCTCTTACTAAATTTTTTCTGCTATTAGTTTCTGGTCCAGTCTACAAGTTCACTAATGCCAGAGGTCATGGTGGATTTCTTCGTTGGGACAACATTGCTTGGTGAGTCCTGTATATATTTTCCGCTTAATAAATAGTGTTTCTATTTATTAGATAACATTATTCTGAGCACATCTTTGCTAGAGTTTTTATTCTTCTGTTCAGTCATGTTAAAGTTCAATACCGTAATATCATTATCAGTATTAGCAGTATAATTCATTTTGTAAACGTGTATCTTATCCTCCAGGTTATACCGAAACCCGAGCTCGGCAATAGATTCGCCACCTGTACGGGAAATCCCATGCAAGCAAAGCATCTAACTTGCAAGAATATAGCATCTACTAAATCTATACAGAAATTAGAGCGAAAATAAAGCTACTAGCATAACCAAAAACATAGTCCATTGCACAACTAATAAATCAATGCGAACGATTAACCAGATCAAGAGATCTACAATCCACGTGCCTGCAGCACAATCCGAGGTAAAACTTGACGGTCCGGGACCACCGTCAATCTCGACGGCACCCAATCCAGTCACTCAGTATACTAACTGCTAAATCAATCAGCTCGACTCATCCAGCACGAGCACCATCAATCCTACACTAATTTGTACGCTCCCAACCCATTGACCAGGGTGAGCACTAGACAAAATTATAGTCGAATTACATAGCAACGGCTACCAAAATCAGATAAATACTCTAGTGTAGGTTAACAAGCAACTAATCTAGTTTGGGCAACAATTAGACTACTGCATGCAGTTTTTATAGGGGTCCAGCTGTCACGCCCCGAGTGTAAATCAGAATTCGGGCTCGTCTACAGATCCGCCATGCACACGGAATTTTTCGCGTACACGAAGCGCCGGTAACCTGCTCAGATAAATCAGATATAATAAAAGAGCAATAAAAACAGAGCTGAACTGAAACTACTACATCTCAGATTGAACTGGAAGTAAAAATACAATACATCTGTAAAATAAAGGTACAAGTATCTCTCCCAGCTCACGACAAAAAGAGGTACAAGTCTAGCTAACTCACTGTCAGGCCCACTGTCTATCTACTCAGCCGCCCTCTCTCCTCGATCCGTCGCTGTATGCCCAGCAGCACCCGCAGAAGACTCTACAAAACAAAGGAGAAGAAAAAGAAAAAGAAGAAAGGGGGGGGGTGAGAACTACTAGTAGCCTTCCCTAGTGGGTAAAGCCTCACTCCCTGACGCACCCACTAGGTCTACCAGAGGCAAAGAAAATAGGAAGAAGTGTGGTAAGTAATAAAACTACTGCAAAGGGGAACTACTACTACTATGCCTCTAAATGCATCTACCATGCCTCTAAGTACAGTCCCAGACTGAAATAACCGTAAGTATGCATCAGTTACCAAAACCGTCCCAGTAACCCAATCTAACCACCAGTAAAACTGGTACTGTCTGCTGCCGCCCTCATCATCGGGCAAATAAAGCCGCGCCGATGTGATAGCAAAACCCAATAACTGTCCGGCACCTAGCTGGTGCCCCGCGCGCTCCGGAGTGGCACTCGAGGGGAGCTACCCACACGAGGAAATTAGCCTTGTCACAAGTATCATAAAAGCAGGACTGGATCACTATAAAGCCCCAGTGGAATACACCCCTCCACTAAAAGAAAACTGATCCCCAATTTGATGCATAGATGAACATCCGGTCAATCGCTCGAAATCCGCGATCGCCGCAATACCCCGTAATCTATAGTCAAACCCAATAACCGACACTTGGTCAACCGCCCAATATCTGCGGTTGCCACAACACCCTGCTATCCACAATCATATCCCATAACCGACATCCAGTCAACCGCCTAATATCCGCGGCTGCCACAATACCCCAGAGTCTATAATCCCGGCCCCGGCTACACTATCCCGAACCCCTGCTCAAACCCGAGCAACAATATCCACCCGACTAAAGAATGAGGAGAAGAGAAGCAAACATGGTTTCTCCTAAGTCAAGTTCCAGCATGATAGTGTAGCAATAAAAGATGGCTTATCTAGATGTTCATGCAAGGATGCAAATGTCCTCATGTAGATTGAAAGAGAGTGGAACAACTAAAAGTTCCACATGTGTATCAAATAATAGTTCCGCAACGATTTAACCATCATGCTAAGATCACTACACCATTACACATGTCTAAAGTCCACTAGTTACCCTCATATAGACCATCCACCTATGCATGTCCAAAAGAGCCTCAAGTGGTACCTACCAACAAGATGATTCACATTGTCCCAAAATGATACTAACTTTCACATGCACGATTAGGTGCTAATATTTTGTCCATGCCAGCATGTATAAGTTCCAATTACAATCATGTTTCCAACACAGTAATTTCCTAATAACATTCCCAACATGATACGTCTCACATGATAGGCTCCTAAGAATAGCAAATATTGATCATAACTGTCCCAAAAGGTCTCTCTAATATTCCTAGTGGGTACGTCAGAAAAAGAGGGATATAGCAACCACCCACCTGAAAACGCGCAATCCACAGCTGTAAAACCTCCTCGCTGTCCAATATCCCTTTTCCACGCCAAACGCCCAAAACTGAAAATATAAACCAAACGGTGTACAATCAATCCTAGATAATATACAACATGCACACAACCAGCCCTGAAGATGGCTAAATCTCACCTGCGAGATGAACTCGGAAAAATCTGGAAAAATAACCGCTGGGTTCGTCGCATCGAGCCGATCGAAACGAGTACCTGCAAGTCTCAATCCGAGTTTTGTAGGTCAAGTCACAAAACCAACAAGATGACCACCTCAAAATTCCCAAGAACAAAATCTGTAAAACTCCGCCCAGAAAAAGTGGGATTTTCACCTTCGTGCCTACCTCCAAAAATTCCAGAAAAATCATGGTGATGTTCCTTGCGTCGCGTAGATACAAATCGAGTACTTGCACACCTTATTCCGTCTCTCGAGCGCGGAGAAAACCCACAAAAACTCCAATGCTGTCCAAAACTCCGCCCTAGAAAATATGGTCACAAAATGGTCCGAAAAGCTCAAGAAAACCTCGAAAAGAGAAGAAACAACAAACATGGGAAACGTAGCCCTACCTGTCGTGAAGACGATGGCGCAAGAATCGCCGGAAAATACTACCGGAGTAGCCCGGGGGAGTCCACGCACCGAAATGCGACGGAGAAGAACACAATTGCAAGAACGTCTCGCTGCGCCGTAAAATCGAAAACCTCGAAGTGCGTGCCACCAAAAAATCCTAGAACTCCTCCACAAGGTGTAGATCAAAGAGGGGAACAACTTCTCTGTAGAAGTCCCCTAGAGAAACCGGCCAGAAAAACCAGAAACGAAGTTCCAAGGGGCCTATTTATAGGCCCACAAAAACAATTGCCAAAATCCCCTATGTGTCCCTGGATTCGGGCGGCCACACCGGATTCAGGCGCCCGAATCCGCTGCAAAGCCCCAAACAGCGTGCGCCTGAAACGTCCTGGGAGCGCCACGTCACCCCGAACAGGCGACAGCAAGCCCCGCCACTCGCGGGGCGCCGCGTGGCCGCTCCCGATCAACGCGGGTGGGTAGCGCCCGCGAATCAACGGGCGCCACGTGGTCCACATTTACGGCCCCGACCACTCCTACAGCGCAGCCTGGCGCCCACCTGCCGCGCACGGTTCCGAGGCGCCCCTGCGTGCTTCGGTAGTCCCTGCCTGCGTGAGCTCGCCAACCGGAATCCGCCACGTGTCCCGCCCGGTCCATGCACCACCCGGCGCTGCTCCGTGGACCGCGCCCACTGCGCCACCCAACCACACGCTGCCATGTGTCCACCGCACTCCAATGGGAAGCTGCCACCTGGCACACCTGCTCTGCTGCATCGCGCCCTGCCCGAGCGCCTGCCGGCGCCCGCGTGCTGCCCGCGGTCGCTCCCGTGGGCCGAGCCCACTGCGCCACCTCTCCCGCTCCGCCACGTGGCGTACGGCACCAGTAGAAAGCCGCCATGTGGCACTCCCCTCGGTCCACCGGTCCACCATGCACCCAAAAACAGTAAAAACTTTCGGGTGTCCGTTTTCGGGCGTCCGGGCTCCGAATAAAACGTCCAAATAGTCAATTTCCATCGTTTTCGCGCGCTGAGTCCAAATCCGATGTCCGTTTTGCCCAATTCCACTTCTAAAATTCAGTGGGGCATCCAAATACACTCGTGATCCATTTTTCACACTGAGTCCATCACTTGTGGCCAATTTGCGCATAAACATCTCTAACACTCAACATCAGCCTCCAGAAGCTGCTGATTCAACAGTAATCCTTACGTGAAAATTTGGGTCCTCACACCAGCTATTAACAGTAATTTCTAAGTTCATAGGCAATGATAGGTTCAACCACTGATAAACAAAGTACAAATAAAACATGTTGGAGAAGATGAACATAACAAGAAGTTTGTCGAATTCGGTAAACATCAATCCACCTGAGTCGCAATCCAACCACGACAAGAATCCTCACTGCACGAGCTCGCTCCTCACTGCTAGGGATCAGTAAAGAGCTCCTCAGTCCATAGGGTCACTACGCACAGTACGAGTCCCCCCTCCACTCAGGGTCCGCCGCACACTCCTCACTCAACAAGGATGATGCACAGAGTCTAGCAAGCCTCAACTGAGTCCCAACTGAGGAAAAATAAAATATTCGAAAACTGTTAACTACTATGCTGTTGATCCAACCGGTAGAGTGGGAGTCTTCGCTCCATTGCTTCAGCTTAAAAATTAAGAAGAATTTGTTTGGACTGAAGAACATCAAAAGGCTTTTGAGGACAAAGAAATATATGGTAAAGCCTCTAGCGTTAATCCTATCTCGGCATGGTTAGTCATTAAAACAATATGTTTCGGCTGCCGAGGAAAATTTGGGATGTTTGCTCATTTAAGAAAAAGAGTAAAACGAAGAACATGCGATTTATTATTTAAGTAGACGTTTGATTGATGCCGAAAAACAATATTCGGTTATAGAAATATTGTGCCTAGCACTATATTATGTCTGTGCTAAGTTGAGATATTATGTATTACCAGATGAAATATCGGTTGTTTGTAGAACCGATTTGATCAAACACATGTTATCAAAATCGGTTGTGAGAAGGAAGAATAGGATGACGGGTTTTGGCATTGTTCGAATTTTCTCTCAATTATATTCCAACAAGAGCGGTTAAGGGTTAGGCTATAGCCAACTTTTTGGCCGATAATGTGGTGCATCAGCTTTCGCTAAATTAGCAAAGTGCGGTTAAGCCACCTTGAATGCATTTAAAAATATGGTAAAAAGGGTTTAGAACAAGTTTGGTTCGAAACAAAATGCATTTGGACCAAAGTTGACTTGAAAACAAGAGAGAAAAATCCAAACCGGAGCTTCTGAGCTCTTTCGGGCGCCCTAAACAGGGTGCGGACGCCCAACCTCACTATCGGGCGCAGGGCGGGTGCATGTGTCTGTACTTTCGGGCTCTCAACCCGTGAGTTGGTTTTTGGTGCGCGAGGCCTTTCGGACGCCCAGGGTGTCTTGCAGGCGCCTGGAGCAGCAGTAGCGAGCGCAGGGGAGGCTGCTCGGGTCCATACTTGCGGATCCTCAACCCGAGAGTAGCCATTCGGTGCGCGCGAGGTTACGAATGCCCCAAACATCCTGCTGGGGCCCTAGAAGCCTTGCGAGACTGTAGCTACGAGGTTTCGGACGCTCCGAAACGTGTGGTGACTGACAGGGTTAGGTAGGGATTAGAGGATTCTTTTGGGGGCAAAAGGGTAATTTCACTCTCTTTGTCATAGCCGCCTACCCCTAACCAAAACCCGCCTAAACTCCTCTCTCACTCTCTCACTCCCTCACATTTTCCCTTTTTCTCTGCGTTGCTCCGAGAGAAGTAAAAGAAGCAGAAGAAGAAGGGGAAGGAGAGAAGCAACACTTGGAGACCCTGTTGGTTGGTGGTTGGGGTTTGATATCCAAAACAACAAGAAAATCAAAGGGAAGCTCTAGGGAGAGCTTTGGGAGGAGAAGAAGACTGATATTTTATCTAATTAATTAATATAAAAATATTAATTAAATAATAATTTAATTTATTTAATTAACTATTGGTAGATAACCCTAAATATGAATTGATAACATAATTAACAATAATGAGTATTATTAATAAATAATTTAATTAAATACAAATAATTTGATAAATTAATAAATTAATAAATTAATTATCTAATAGTAAAAATAATTAGTTAATAAAATAATTAGATTAATCAAAATAATAAATTAATTAAAGAATTAATGCAATAATTAAAATTGTATGTACTTTAATTAAACTTATTTCAAGGAATTAAGTATCCATCCGTGCCTTATGGCACGGAGCGATACGTATCGTGCCACCAATTAGGCGGCACGGTACAGAGGGGGTCTCTCTTGGCTTTCCTGTACCGCGATATCCTATGAGTATCGAACGAGACAGAGCGATACCCAGAGAGTATCACGGTACGTGCCGCTGCGTGCCCACACAAGCACTGTTTTTAATTTTTTTAATTTTTTTTACTTCGACCTTTTTTATTTTTTGGTTTCTTGCATAGACCTTTATCCCTCTCCCATCTATTTTCTTCTATTCTGCGCTTTCTTTTCTTCCCTCTCACATTTCTTACTCTATTTTTTTTCTTTGTAATTTTTTCTTCCCTTTTTTCTCATAATTTTTTTTTAAAATTTTTCTTTCAATCTCTTATTATTTTTTGATCACTTCGATCTTAAAAGAAAAAGTAAAGAAATAGTAAAATCGAAGATCTATTTATTAGGTAAGTCTAGAAATTTATAACTTAATTTTTTTTTCATACATTTAGAATATATTTAACTTGTAAAGTTTTTTTTTTGAAGAAATATGGAATTATACAAATTTTTATTAACAATTTACAAAAATCTAAAAATATATCCACTTGATTTAATCATTATATGGTCCATTTTTATTTTTTTTGTACGGATTTACTATTTTGTGCGAGATTTAAGATATTCTTAACTTTGAAAATTTTATTATTAAATTTAAAAATATAAAAATTTTAATAAAATCGAAAACTAAATAGAAGCGATTGATATTTAAATTTGCTTAATGTATATGTCATATGATTTAGTGTTAAATTTTCATAAATAAATTGCACAAGTTTCTTATTTAAATTTAAGAAAAATTAATTTTCTTGTGTGAACTTGCAAAATTTTCATAAAATTTTTTTAAAAAATTAATTTTCTCGGATTTATATTTTATAATTTTTAAAATTCTAAAAAATAAAAGATAAATCAAATTTTTTTAAAAGATAATCAGTTTTTATTATTGTTTATTTTATTCATAGTATGGCTTATTATTAAATTTTC
This sequence comes from Tillandsia fasciculata, assembly GCA_029168755.2. Lineage (NCBI taxonomy): Eukaryota > Viridiplantae > Streptophyta > Magnoliopsida > Poales > Bromeliaceae > Tillandsia > Tillandsia fasciculata. The sequence goes on from CM054941.1 coordinate 12,615,137, forward strand.
ATGGACATTTTATAATTTTTTGAAAATTTTTAGGAAAAATAAATTTCATAAATATTTTATAAAAATTTGAAAATGAAAAGAAACTATTAGTGCACTTGCGGTCTCATTCTAGTTTAGTCTAGTCATCATATGGTCCTTCATCGAATCAATACGAATGAATTTTGCAAATTTTTATAATTTTTTTAAAAAATATAATTTTCTCTATGAGCTGTAGTTGTATTTAACTTCACCTATAAAGAAGACTACTACTATATTAAGCTACTAAGTAGTAATTAGTAAGCTATTATTGACATTAGATCAAGACAAATCAATATATAGCCAAAATTTATAAATATTACTCTAAAATTTTTAAAATAACATTGTAAAGTCTTATTGGATAGCAAAAACTAAAATAAAATCGTACCAAAGCGTGCCACTAGAAGGTTGTGCGTGCCCGTCGGCACGCAAGCGTGCCATGTGTCAGTACGCAAGCGTGCCTGTGCTGTATCGTGCCAGCCAACGGCCGACACACTCCCATGTTGGCTGGCACGACACACTCCCATGCCACGACACTTTAATCCTTGGCTTATTCTCAAGTGGGAACAAGTTTGTTCCAGAAAAGAGGATGGAACAGTAGTTCCAGCCTTATACCAGCTTATTCCAGAAAGACGAGAACTATTGTTCCCATCCAAACCAAACGCGTTTGGGGAACAATGCCTTATTCCCGATCCAAACGATGCCTTAGGGTGGTATTGATGTTTAAAAGAGATTTTATGATCTATTATGGGTTCTTATCTTATATTTAGGTGTTTCTTAAAGGGTTAAGGGATCTAAGAGGTCCAGCAATCTTTTCTTGCAAAGAGAACTACAAGGTAGGGGATTTCACTAAAAAAGATGAACTAAACCTCTTGTTCTTATGCTTTTTATTAATCTAGAAGTATTAATGTAAGAGTAAATGCATGTTAGTGCATATGTATGTGAGTAAATTAGGGTTTGCCCTAAGTAGTGAAAATGGATTACAAGGTTTAGCCTTGCAAATATAGGAACCAAGAAACCTAGTTGTAGGTTGATTTCGATTCCCAATGCAAATGTGTCAAAATGCCTTAAACTCATTTATGGCAAGTGGAGAGAGTTTCGCGCATAAGTCAACTCTCCGTGAAATAGCTCTAAAGGAGCCAAGCAATCACCGAGTAGAGAAGTTTTCGTGCATAAGTCGACTCTCTATGAAGCACTTTATATAAAACTTAAATTATAATGTGATTAGTGTGACCGGATGCGGTCGGGTTACATGTAACACTTGAGTAGTGGTATAGTAGCCTAGTGTGGCATGTCATAGTAGTATGTTGGCATGTATGCATGGACTAGTAGTGTAGCGTTTTTATACCGCATACTAGTGTAGTTTTACTGCCTTTCATATATATATCTTGCTACTAATGCTTCCATTAGACCAATAGGTGTAAAGCATGTTTCTCGGTGGATGAACCTATTGGGAACTATTCGTAGTTCTCAAACTCCATGGTTTTCTTCTTTTTGCAGATTTAGGTACAGCCGGTGAAACACACGACAGGGGCAAAGGCCCGGCAGCTTAGTGGACTTAGAGGGTCTAGCTTTTATTTACCCTTTTTGTATACTGAGTGAACATTGTATTTTGGTGAGGAAAGAGAAAAGAAAATTATAACTAAATGATATATTGAGATGTTCATTCATGTACCCCTTTACTTCAACTTGTTATAACTTTTATGTTTAAAGTTGAATGTTCAGTTAGTAGCTTTCGTTCTAATATTATGTATCTCGTTGTACATATCGTATTGATTGAGATGGTTACCGTTCCTTTCGGGTATAGGAAAGGTCATGTCCGATTGCCTTGTCTGTTGACGTACCCGAACTAGCCAAATTGGCGGTCTTGAGGCGTGACAGATCATCTGTTTGTCAAGGTTGAGGAGATGACTTCAAAATTTGTTGCTTTTCAACCATAGACATTATACTTTTATTGGTCTAAGACATATGATTCGGCATGAGTCGGGATTGTGAGAAGGTCACCTGAATGAAGGAGTTTTTCAATTCTTTTTTGAGTTGGACTTCTGGTGTTCAAACAATCAAGCTGAATAGGAGACCTTAATAATTGGCCTTGAGATTATGGATGAGCTGGGGGCACAAAGTGTGAAAGCAATCGGTGATTCCCAAGCAGTGATAAGATAATTGATGGGAGAGTATCGATGCGAGAGTCCTAATCTTTGAAACTAAGTAAAACTGTAGATTTATTTAGTTGGTTTAAGGACGTGGAATTAGTGCACCTGTTGAGGGAAGAAAATGATATAGCAAATGACTTGGCTTAAACGGCTTTGGGATACAAAGAGCCGATGAAAGCTAGCCAAGTTGAAATTCGGAGACGATTGTTGCCATTGTTTCACTCACAAGAACTGATGATGGTTGTGCCGATAATAGCAGGAAGCGATTGGAGGTAGCCTCAGATTGACTATCTAAACAATCAAAATAGCCGAGTGAGCTATCAGATGCGAAAAAAGGCACTCGTGTCATGCCTCGGGTTACTCTGAAACCTGCGCTTACCAACAAATTTGTCGCTCGTACAAAAAAGCCCGCACGAGCAAAGCGACTAACCTGCAAAGAGAGATCATTTACAACAACCATATAAATATTAGACCTGAAGTAAAACTAATATACTAAAATCCACTGTACATCTAAAACATTCACCTGTATACGAAATCACCTCCCAAAATAAAAAATAAAGTACATTAGTCAGGCTGTACAGGATCACTATCTAAAAATCAGCTATGGGAAACTACTCTATTCTGTTAAGCACTCGGTTAGAGATTTAACTCGCGACTCCCTTACCTCGATCAAGAGAAGTCGCTGGTGCTGGAATATGGGCAGAAGTCTCTGCAAAAAAGGCACCAACAGTAGGTGTGAGAACTACAAAAAAAAAGTAGTCTTCAGTGGGTACCGTCACCAATGCCGACGATCTACCTACTAGGTCCACTAGAGGCATCAGTAAAATCTACTGCTAAACAACAGGAGGGTAAAACTGGAAAGTAAATCTACAGCTATTATGTTTCTATCTATAATGCTTAATAAGTAGTAGGGGTATGAAAAGGGGTTTCTACTCTCACAGGATGCTCCAATCTCACTGACTATCATATCGGGTCCAGATAAACTTGCCCCCGCCTACTACCATCACATCCGCGGAGGACTGGAATTACGTAGGTCACCCCACATGGGCTGCATCGACGTCACGCAGAATAAAGGCCTAGCTCTGGAGCAGCACCCGAGAAGCGCGACCCTACCGAGGAAAGTTACGCATCTCAGTCGAACTCAATATGGCTCATGCAGGCTATAATCGAATCAAATGATCAACCAGATCAACTACACACACACATTCTACGTGTCTTTAGCACAATCTGGAATAAAACTCAATAGTCCAGGACTCACTGTCAATCTCGACAGCTCCCAACAATACCACTTAGTCAACCGACTACCACACAACCCAGCTCGGTTCCTCAGCGCGAGCACAACTCACCTTACGCTAGCCTGAAAAGCCCAAACCCTCCAACCAAAGTGCAAGATAGGTGAAAACAACTACTATCAATAATTGTAAATGCCGGCAACATGAGTCAATACAATATAGGTTAAAATCATGCTAAGTTCAGGTTTAGATGTCTAAGGTTTCCTATTACCTGCTAGTAAATCAGTGGAGTATCCTCTACACCCAATGCATACAATCAACCATGAGGTCCTAGTATAATACTATCAAACATGATATATGATAACTAAATTGGGCATAAAAGGGAACTCATCAAAGTCGGTCAACATTAACTTACCTGTAATGCTAATGCTAATCCAACCACGGAAAGGAATCGGTGCAGCACGAACTTGCTGTCTTGGTCTCGATTCTCGGCTCTCGGCTCAGTCCCTTTTTCGGCTTAACTCCACAAGGAACGACACTCAGTTCCAACTCGACTCGAGTCTCTCCAAGCTCACTTGCGCAGCCTTGGCTCACTACTCGACTCGACTCAACCGCCAGTGCCACTAGAAAACGGGTGCTCACTGCTCGGCTCCTCCCAGTCTCGGTCGCACTGTGCTCAGCTCACTCGTGATCCTCAGCTGCCGGTTCAAACTCCCACCACAGCCAATCCCTCGGGAAACTCCAGTTTGTCCACACATCACCAGGGAAAAGAAAATCCACAAGGAACCCCCCAAAATTCAGCTCAACAGGTAGGGAAGAAGCCAACATGAAAACCAAGCAAACATCAAGTTACCAACCTTCGATCAGTTGAAGGAGGTCTGAGAGAAAAGGCCAAACCAAGTCCAAGTCCACCTCTTTCTCGGCCACACTACCAACAGTCACTCCACTACAGTCACAAGGAGGAAGAAGGAGAGGAAGGTGAGGGAGAGTTCTAGAGTTTTCAGGTGAAAGAAAAGGGGTGAATCTCAAGTGTGGGGATGCTATTTATAGAGGAAACACTAGGAGCAGAGGTCAAAGGAATAGCTGAATTCCTCAACTACCCCCCGACACTAGTCAGACTCCGAAATAACTTTTCAAAAAACTCATCCTACCCCGAATGGGTTGCTACAGTAACTCCTTGACTGTCATGGCTATAGTACCTACTCGGTTGATCACCTCTACCGTGTATCTCCGCTAATCTCCTCGGCTGAGCACCTGAACACTACATCTTTCCCCTTATAAAAAGTTTCGTCCTCGAAACTCAAGACCAACTCAGTGGTAACTCTCAAACAAGAAGGGGTAGGCATCCGTCATCACAGTCTCTGGCTCCCAAGTTGCCTCGCGCTCCTCGTGATTGCTCCAAACTACCTTCACATATAGTATCACCCGGTTGCACAATTCCTTGTCTCATGAGCAAGAATCAGCATCGGGCGCTCCTCGTAGCTCAAATTCTCATCCAACTCCAGTGGGGTGAAATCAATCACATGCGCGGGGTTGAAAACATACGTCCTCAAAGCCGAGACGTGGAAGACGTCATAAGTACCAGCCAACTAAGGCGGGAGTGCAACTTTGTATGCTACAAGCCCAACCTGCTCTAAAACCTCGATGGGATCAAAGAATCGTGGGCTTAGCTTCCCACGCATTCCAAATCTCCAAATCTCCCTAGACGATGAGACTTTTAAAAACACATGTTTCCCAACCTGAAACTCCAAATCTCGTCGCCTAATTTCTGCATAGCTCCTTTGGCGACTCTGGGCGGTCTCAAGGTGTCGTCATACAATCTTGACCTATTCCTTTGCCTTCTATAGGATATCAAGTTGCAAAGTCCTCTCATCCACGTCACTCCAACATAGGGGTGATCGACATTTGCGTCCATACAACACTTCAAGCGGAGCCATCTGAATGCTTGCTTTATACCTGTTGTTGTGCACAAACTAGGCTAATCTCAAATGTCGATACCACCGTACTCCAAAATCCAGCACACATGCTCTCAGCATATCCTTTAGTATCTGAATGGTTCACCACCCTACTCCAAAATCCAGCACACATGCTCTCAGCATATCCTTTAGTATCTAAATGGTTTTCTTTGACTGTCCATCGGTATGTGGGTGAAAGGTTGTACTGAAACGGAGCTGTCCCCAAGGCCATCTGTAAGCTTCTCCAGAAATGTGAGACGGACCTCGGATTTCTATCTAAAACAATCGAGACGGGCACTCCGTATAATCTCACCACCTCATCTAAATATTACTGTGCGAGTTGCTCTAGTGGCCAAGTCACCTGAACCAGTAGGAAGTGAGCAGACTTGGTCAATCTGTTCACTATCACCCAAACTGTGTCACGTCCCAAGCTCGCCAATTTGGACGGTTCGGGCGCGCCAACAGACCCGCCAGTCGGGCATGACCTAACAACATCTGAAAGGAACGGTTCACCCCAACAATCACAGTTTAGTGGAAGCGAAAGAGTAAACAATCAGAGTACTAAACTATGAAACTTAAACTTTCATTCATTCATACAATCGGATAGAAGGAATTGAAAGTACAGTATTGAGCGAAATATTTAACTCCCAATGTCATACAACTCTCTTTTTTTTTTTACATGAAGCTTTGAACTTGAATATTACATCATTTCTTTTCAAAATGAAACTTGTACATTTAATTTTTACACATTTCCTCACATACAAGTTCGCTCAAAATAATAAACTCTCCAAAATCTGAAGGCGACTCTAGACTGCTAGGTCGCTACTCTGCTGGGCCCTTTCCCCTATCGCGCGCCTCGCTCGATGTACCTGGATCTGTGGGGTTGTCACCCAAGGGTGTGAGAACTACAATGAAGTTCCCAGTGGGTTCAACCACCGAGCAAAAATGTCCTGCACCGCTTGGTCTAATGGAAGCAATATAATAGAGTACAATTACAGTATTGAAAGCTGTAAATTCTAACTAATGACATCCACGTATATTCTACCTCTTGCCATAACACGGCTCTATGTCATTCGAGGGTGCCCCTCTAGCCAAACTCAACATTGACCATTCACTTTTTCTTTTCTTTGTGTTTTAGTTAAAGTTACTAAACCCTCGAAAATTCTTGCCCAACGGGCTCCAGTCCGGTAGTCATGCTACCATAAGACGAGAATTTCTAAGGTTGCCGATAGCACCCGCAAGTGCTATCTGTTACGATATATTTAGTATTATCTTTATTGTTTCTATACTATATATTACTTACCATCTATAGCGTAGGATTATATAGCATGTAATCCTAGTTATATTAGTACTATGGTTGCCATTGTTACCATAGAAATACCTTCTCATGTACTATATAATTGATGTTAATACAAACCATAGGATATGCTCTTTTTGCCCATCTATCATGGTATCAGAGCGGGAACCCTAATATTAGGAATATCGATCCTTAGCCACCATCTACCACGAGTCTCACCTTCTTCCATAGTTTTTTTTTCTTCTTTGGATTTCTCTCTCCGTCACAACTGCTGCTACAGTACTACTGCTACAGTACCGGCGCTACAGTATCTGCGCTATAGTAATTTCGGCCTCTCTTCATTATTCTGGTGTCGTTCAGATGCCTACTTGCTCCCTGGTGTAGTTTGGTTCTTCTCGGGTGCAATCAAGGTTAACTTTGATTCATTCAGCTTTTCCCATCGAGTTCTAATCTGACTTGTCTTTATTCTGGATTTGTAACTACTTGGTATTATTTTCTACTCGTCGGATTTGCCTCGGTTACTCTCTCGTGGTGATATTTTCTTTTTGTGGTAACATGTCTTCTTTCTCAAATTTACCAGTGGTTAATATCAAAACTCTCATACCACTTGAACTAACAGATTCCACATATCTTGTGTGGAAACAAATATTTCTTAATGTTTTGGAGAGTTTTGGTGTTACTCAACATGTGGACGGAACTGGTATTATACCACCTCAGACTATTGATACTTCTGAAAAGAAAACAATTATGAACCCAGAATATCTAAATTGGAAAAAAGAAGACACCACTATACTCTCGTGGATTAATGCCACCCTTTCGCTTAGCATATTACAGATGGTTATTTCTAGCTCTCCTAAAACTGCGTATGATGCTTGGAAAATTATCGAAACATATCTTCTTGATAAAACTGCTTCCACCGTTTTCTCTCTAAAGTCTGAATTACGAAGCATCAAGAAAGGTTCAATGAATATGACCGATTATATGCAAAAGATTAAATCTATTGGAGATGCCCTGCAAGCGATTGGTGAAACTGAGTCAGACCATAACTTGGTCATGACTGTTCTTCTCGGGTTACTAGAAGAATATAGAGGTTTCGTCAGTGCCCTTAATACACACCGAAACAAGCCCACTTTTGGTCAACTTCGTCCACTTCTGATGCAAGAAGAAACAGAAGTACAACATCGTACTAGTTCAACAACATCACCTGCCATTCCTACTATCGACAACGAAGCTCTCTATGCAAATCGTGGACGCGAAAATCGTGGAGGTCGTGGAGACAGATATCGCGGTGGTCGAGGACATCGCGGTAGACACAACTCATATCATGGTCGTGGATCTCCTGGAATCTATCCACATTCTTCACCCAATAATCTTCCTCAGCCTTATAATCCAAATCAACAATCTTATTTTTCGAAGTCTAGCACACAATGTCAGATCTGTGGAAAGTACAACCATTCTGCTCTTCAATACAGACAACGCTTCAATCACTCATTCGTGGCCGATGATGTTCCTCAAACTTTTGTTGCTATGAATCTCTATGAACCTGCTGAGGAAGTATGGTATCCAGACACTGGAGCTTCCAATCACATGACCGCGAATTCTGGTATTCTTTTCTCTTCCAAATCTTATACTGGGCATGAGAAAATTCTAGTTGGTAATGGAAATTTACTTGATATTACTCAGACAGGTGAAACTCAATTGAATACATCTTTTAAATCCTTTGCTCTTAAAAATGTTCTTGTTGTTCCTTCCATCAAGAGAAATTTACTTTCGGTGCATCAATTCTGTCGTGACAATAATTCCGTTTTTGAATTTGACTCTTCTGGTTTTTCTGTGAAGGACAAGGTAACAAGGACGGAGCTTCTGCACTGCCCTAGCTCGGGAACATCACTCTATCCAATTCCTTCTAAAGTTGCAAGTGTAGGGAATAAGCAACAGATTGGTCTTGTTGCATCTAGATTTAGTAGCGATGTTTGGCATAGACGATTAGGTCATCCCAGTCTTCCTGTTCTTTCGACATTTATTAAAAATAATAACACTGTTTCTGATGGTCATTCTGCTTTGACATTATCTGTTTGCAATGCTTGTAATATGAAAAAACATGTTAAACTCTCATTTTCTGATTCGAAATCTAAATCTGCTTTTCCCTTTCATATTGTGCATTCTGATGTATGGCAATCAACTATTCCATCTGTTTTTTGTTATAAATATTATTTTATATTTATTGATGATTATTCTCGATTTTCTTGGCTTTACCTTTTGAAATTTAAACACGGAGTTTTTGACAAATTTCTCGAATTTAAAGCAATAGTGGAAAACAGATTTCATAGCTCAATCAAGATTTTCCAATCTGACAATGGTACGGAGTTTGTAAATAATAAGTTTTCCAACCTTTGTCCACAAAATGAAATTTTTCACCGTTTTTCTTGTCCTTATACTCCTCAACAAAACGGCCTCGCCGAAAGGAAGCATAGACATTTAACTAACGTTGTTAGAAATTTACTATTTCAAGCTTGTATGCCTCCTCGTTTTTGGGCTGATGCCATTCAAACTGCTGTATTTCTTGTGAATCGAATTCCCTCTCTTATTGTTTTAAAAGGACAATTGCCATATGAAATTCTGCATGGTTGCTTTTTCCCTGACTTGCAACTTGTCAAAGTTTTTGGATGTTTGTGTTACCCCGATGTGCAGGATATTGCAGCTCACAAGCTCTCTCCTCGGTCACTTCCTTGCGTCTTCTTAGGACTCTCTGATAAACATAAAGGTTTTCGATGTCTCCATCCCAGCACTGGCAAGGTTTTTATTTCTCGACATGTTACCTTTGTGAAAACTGTTTTTCCGTTTTCTTGTCTTTCTAAATTCTCTTCTTCTCCTTCCTCTACTTTTTCCAACCTTGATATGTTTCAAAATTTTGTTTCAAATCCTCCTTTGCTGGATGAGAATCTTTCTACCATTGATGCAATCTCTGGCTTCTCCTTCACACGCCCCTCTGTTGAGAGTGGTTCCGGTACACGTCCACCTGTTTCACCGTCTGAGAATTTATCAACGTTTCCTTCTACCTTGAATTCTGATGACTCACAGGTTAGGAATGGGAACGATACCACTGCCGTTGGTCCATCAGAACTCCGTGTCTATACCAGACGACACATTGCACGATCTGCTGCTACTACACCTACTATTGTTGAACCACCACCGTCCACCTCTGATCGTCCGCCCTCTCCTCAGCCTACTATAGTGCCGTCTGAGCCTTCTTCACCTCCCCGCATACATCCTATGCGCACTCGATCTATGACTAAGGGTTTAACTAAGTCTACCTCCTTACTGGTCTCTACGGGTTCTGCTCTACCTACTGAGCCTAACTCATTTCATGAGGCCTTTCAGGATGCAGGTTGGCGCGCTGCCATGGCTGAGGAGTTTGATGCCCTTCTGACAAGTGCTACTTGGGATCTTGTACCTCCTTCGCCTGTTAATCTTATTGGTTGTAAATGGGTATACAAAGTGAAGCAGAAGGCGGATGGGTCTCTTGAGCATCTATTGTGATAATCTAAGCACTTCTTATCTAGCGGCAAATCTTGTTCTTCATGCTCGCACAAAGCATATTGAACTTGATCATCAATTGTTGCGCGAAAAAGTTCAGACTGGTGATTTAGAGTTGGTTCATATCTCTTCTGATAAACAACTTGCTGATATTTTCACCATGTTACGGCTTTTTGTGTTGGCATATTTCGTGAGTCAAGTCAGTGAGTTGAGTCGGAGTTTTAAAGGAATCAAATTGTCAATCAGCAATCAAAGACTTAGAGAAGATTCAACAAGAGCTCAAGTTGACACTCAGTGTTTTGAGTCTTAGCGGATCACAAAGAAATTTCGTCGGAAGTTTTGGAAGAATCGAACCGATGGATATTCATCCACGAAACCATCTAAAGGATCATCGGGTTCTAAATCCTCTAAACTCAAAGGCGTTGCAAAACCTTCTAAAGAAAAAGAAAAGAAAAAGATGATTTCGAAGGGGAAATCCGATGCTATCGATGTAAAGGCTATGGCCATATTTCAACGGATTGTCCTTCTAAGAAATCATATAAAAAGAAGGCTTTGCAAGCGAAAACTTGGGACGATTCCATTTCCGATGAATCGACCTCAAGTGAAGAGGAAAAAGAAAAAATTGTTGCTTTTCATGCCTTTCAAATTCCCTCTTCTAATTTGTGCTTATCATCTTTAGTCACTGACTCTACTCCTTTGATTTTGCATGAAACATCAACATCCGATGGAGAGTCATCAAGTGAGGGGGAGTCGGACGAGGAAGAACTCGTTGAGGCATACCAACAACTTCTTGCGGAATCGAAGAAGATGGCCAAGCATATCAAGAAGTTGAGGAAGCAACGACTTGAAGTTCAAGACGAGAATCAAGCTTTAAAGATCAAATTTCATGATCTCGAAGAGGAACAAGGGCGTTTATTGGATAACAATAAAATCCTCCAGGAAAAGTTAAACCAATCGGAGACAAACGCAAAATCATATATGGACAAGATTGGTTTTCTTGAAAAGCAGTTTGAGGAAATTCATGTCACCAATCAAGCTTTGACCAAGCAAGTACATCAACTTAAATCCGACATACAAAGGCTTTCAACCGGTTCCAAGAAACTAGAAAGTATGTCCGGATTAGGTCAAACAAGCAAGGTTGGTTTGGGATTCAAAAAGAATCAAACTGTGAAGGCTTCATGTTCCACAACTAAATTGAAAGGAAGAACTTGTCACCTATGTGGACTTGAAGGACACTTGATGAAGAATTGCCCGAAAAAGAGAAAGAAGAGTCCTTCGGCAACTTCATCTACGGAACGAACTCAACGGAATCAAAAGACACATCAAGTCAATGGAGTTCACTCAACCCACCAAAGGTCCGAGCCACAACTTCGATCATACAAGTGGATTATTGCGAGGCAAAGACCTAAGGTGGATCAACAGTCAAAGCGGACAACCCCCGGCCACAACGAATCAAGACAACCCAAAATCCAGCGATTTTGGATTCGAAAAGGTGATATCTTTCCTTGTCTTAAGTTCTAAATAGCTTATGACTGTGTGTAATGTTTTGATTGGTTTTTCCTTCATATTTTTCTTAATCTCTGCATTACATATTTTTCAATGCTCTTCGTTTTTATACTTTGTTTTTGAACAAAAGGGTTTTTATTGAACAAGTGCATTGAATAAAAAGGGCTTCACGTTCATTCACTCCAAATTAATTTTATATGGATTATCAACTTTACTCCATAATCATAATCTTGAAGATACTTCATTATAGGAGTTTTTGATAGTTATAAGCATCAAATTTTAGAAATCATGTGTGATCTTTAGATGCTTAATCTATCTCGGTTGTGTGAATTCATTGTGATAAACGTGAGACAACCGATAGACTAAAATTTGGGATTTAATTCTTTCACGTAAGAGATTGCATTCTTACAAGGGTAAATAAATGAATTGTAAAAGATGTGGAAAGAGTTACATCCGAAAGGAGTGTGAAAACTACCACCACATGTAGGAAAGAGCTGCCACCCCGGTCGTCCGGTTTGTGTGTGAAGCTACCACATGTTATGGATGCTTGGAAAATATTTTTTTTGAAATTTTTAGTTGAAACATTCGGAGATTTAAATTCAAAGTTCTTATTTTGAACAATCTCCTGGTTGGTATAAGGTGGGATAGTTAAAAAGATGCTCAAAGAGCCACCCTTAGGTATTTTAATGCTTATCTCAATTTGAAAGGGTAGAATTCAGAATTGGTGTCATTTGGAAAATCTCCGTAAGTCATCTTTGTAAATCCGTTACATCTTGATAGAGTTTGGATCTCAAGATTATTTTTGATGACTTGTGTTTGATGAATATAACATGAAAAACTGTTTATAATGTTTTATCTTTGTTTTTCATGATTTAGGAGTAAATCTTTTTAATTTTGTAAAATTAATTGGATTGAATGGCATCTATGTGAATTCATTGGTTAAAGCACTTAAATTGATTTCTTGATGGAATACAAATCGGTATTTGAAAAGATTCCAAAATCTGGATTTGTTTCAAGAAATTATTTGATTTTTGCTTTCTGGTACCGGTACGCAATCTGCATTTTTGTTATATACCGGAACTGAGCTTTTATCTCTCTTTCTCTATGAATTAATGCTGTTAGTGATTTCCTTTTGTCTAGTATGTTCACTGTTTGACAATTTGTGACAAAAAGGGGGAGAACAGAAAATAATGATCGTATCACAAAGGGGGAGAACATAAATGCTCAAGACAGGGGGAGAACATGGAGAACATGGAGAACATGGAGAACATGTTAGAGATGCTCAAGATAGGGGGAGATAAAGAAAAGATTGAAAGAGCCGAAAAACAAAAGAACCAAAAGGACGAATCAAATGTAGGATTTTAATTTCTAACGACTAACGTTTGATTTTGTTTGGAGTTTTGTTTTGCAGGAATTACATTACTTTAAGACTCCAAGTCCTAAGTCATAGAGTATGTTCTAGGACTGTTTGGTTCAAATGTAATTTTGTATTTATTGGATCTTTCACGCAAAGAAAATCAATGTTTTGGTGATAACATTGAATTTCGATTTTTTGGTTTAAGATGAGTGACTTGAGCGTTTTTATGTATTTTTGGGTTTTGTCACGAAATTGCCAAAGGGGGAGATTGTTAGGGCTTTTTGTGTTGGCATATTTCGTGAGTCAAGTCAGTGAGTTGAGTCGGAGTCTTAAAGGAATCAAATTGTCAATCAGCAATCAAAGACTTAGAGAAGATTCAACAAAAGCTCAAGTTGACATTCAGTGTTTTGAGTCTTGAAGATTGAAGTTAAAGAATTGTGGATCATATACATCAATCTCAAGGAAAATGGATTCGGATTGATCAGGTGCGTTTAACTAAATAATTTTGGTGATCCGAATACATTTGAGTAGTTTAGAAACACTTGGATAAGTTTTCATTGCTTAAAAATCAAAAACTGGACAAATTGGATGTTCAGGATCCGGATCAGATTCCTGTTTCAGTCAGGATCAGATTCCTGTTTCAGTCAGGATCAGATTCCTGTTTCAGTCAGGATCGGATTCATGTTTCGATCCGGATCAGAATTCCGATCCGGATCCCGAACCTTGTTTTTTCAGGAATTGCTGAAAAAAGATGACAGTCAGGATCGCCGTAAATCCGATCCGGATCGTCGTGCGGGAAAAATTCTGTTAAGTCAGTTTTTGATGCTTATCTCTTTCCAAAGGTTTCTAAACTATAAATAGACACTTAGGGTTTCTCAAGAACGACTGATCAATTCATAAAACACTTGAGAGCAACCCTAGAGGCTAGGTTTTTATCGTTTGTCTTAATAGCCTCTTTTAGGTCAATTCGACGGTTCTTCCAAGATCTATCTTTTGTCGAATTGATCTAGTCTTTGCTTAGAGATTTCTTCTACGGTTCCTCAATGATAATCTAAGCAAAGGATTACCATCGAAGCCAATATTTCTATCGGCCAAGTTTGCGTCGTGGATTCGACGTGGCATCGTGGATTCGGTGTGCTAAAGGCGTTTCGTGGATTCGAAACGTGTGCTCGTGGATTCGAGTGGCGTTCGTGGATTCGAACGTGTGCAGTGGACGTGCAATCGGTGAGCGCAAGGTCCGAAGAAGTTGAAGGAGGGGTTTGAGTCCGTGGAGTCGGTAATCACCTTGTTATTCTTCTTTTCTTAGTGGATTGTTATTGCGTGTTGGTCCCGTGGTTTTTCTCCTGGATTGGAGTTTCCACGTAAATCTCGGTGTGCTGTTTTTATTTTCCGCATTGGTTTTTATTTTGCACTGAGATTTGTTTTTTAAATATTACACCTATTCACCCCCCTCTAGGTGTTTGATAGTACCTATTTAGATCCTTGTGGATCCTTATATATTAAAAACCAACACACCAAGCCCTTGCCATCCTCTCGGTTTTCGATATTATGACTCAATCTTCACATCCGTCCACCTGATGCTTAGCTTGTGGGGGGATGTTACGATATATTTAGTATTATCTTTATTGTTTCTATACTATATATTACTTACCATCTATTGTGTAGAATTATATAGCATGTAATCCTAGTTATATTATTACTATGGTTGTTATACTATATATTACTTACCATCTATAGCGTAGGATTATATAGCATGTGATCCTAGTTATATTATTACTATGGTTGTCATTGTTACCATAGAAATACCTTCTCATGTACTATATAATTGATGTTAATACAAACCATGGAATAGGCTCTTTTGCCCATCTATCAAAATCTCATAACTCATCATGCTACAACAATAATAGCACCTATTCTAGTATGCGGAAATGCTACAATACTAGAATTAGGGGGAAGTCCTCAGACTTGGAGGAAAATCCAACCCACCTGGATGCGCACGTCGGTCCAGAGTCCAAAAGAGCTGAAACTTAATGGGTGCGATCCTCACGTTCTCACGATTCCGACACACCAAAAATCATCAGAAAACTCCTCCCGGTTGCTGAGATATAAGCCGAACATCGCGATAAGGTCAAACAGTAATTTCTTGCACATCTGTCTTTAAAACTGGAAATTACCTCTTGCGAGATGCCCTCTAAAAATTTCAACAAAAATACGGTTGCGATCCTCTCGAAGTGTAGATGTCAATCGAGTGCTTAAACTCCCAGTTCCGACAACCGTAGCTCGAGAAATTGCAAGATTACTCCTCCGCTGTCCAGAAAAGTGTTGTAGAAAAAGGGGGTCTAAAGATGTTGCACGAACTCCCATAAAAACTCGAAACGGAGCAGAGCGATGAATATCAAAATCGAAGGCCTGCCTGTCGCGAAAACGCTGCCGCAAAAATCGGCGAAAAATTCCTAATGATTAGCTCAGGGGAGCTATCCGACGAAAAGTCGACGAAAGAAACCGATGTCGAAGAAACAGCGCGACTCTCGAAATCATGCAGGAAAAAATAGCAGACGATCTCCAAAAAATCTCCAAAACCCCAAAAATTGAAGAAGACTTGATGTAGAATCTCACTGTAAAAATTGGCTCTCAATTCGGATAAAAAAAACTCTAGAAATTGGCTCTCAAAAATGGATTTAAAATGGCCTATTTATAGCCAAGCATTCGGGCTCCACACCAAATCCTGGGCCAAACAGGAAACAGCGAAACCACCCAATCGGGTTACGCTGCGCGTGCCAAAACACGAAACAGCCGTGCAAGTTCCTTTGGGAAGCGCCACGTGTCCCCGCTGCCCACGTGTTCCGCGTGCCTCGCGCATGTGGGCGGCTTGAGCCAGCCAATCAGGAGGTGCCACGTGTCTCCACGTGGTTCACGTGGTCCACGCTTCCGGTCTACGCGCGGGGGCTTCCGGAATGTGTCCACTAATCAGGAGCCGCCACGTGTCGCCGCCCCGCCGCACTCCTTGAGGCCGCCCGGCCAATGAGGAGCTGCCACGTGGCAGAGCCGAACCCCAGCGCTCCCGGTGCACGCGCCTGCCCGTGGACCAGCCGCCCGCGCCTGCCCGCGGCCGCGCTCCGCCGCTGCGCCGCTGCGCTGCGCCGCCGCGCTCCGCCGCCTGTCGACGCCGCCGGCCGCCGGGACAGTATTTCCGGCGGTGAGCAGTAACTTTACTGTTCCGAAGTCCGAAAAATGCAAGTAAATAGCCCATTTTCATCGTTTTCGCACGCTGAGTCCAAATCCGCCGTCCGTTTCTCCAAATTCTCATCCGAAATTTTGCTGAAAGCCCCCGCAAAAGTAATTTTGATCCGTTTTTCGCGTCGGTCTCAAATATGGGATCCGATTCGAGCACAAATAGCTCGATCACACATCATAGGCCTCCAGAAGCCACTACTCACCTTGTATATCCATATCGGAGGTCCGGATCATCACATCCTCCCCCACTAAAAGAAAGTTCCGTCCTCGAAACTAGCATCCCTTAACGGGAGTCTCAACCGAAAGGTGGGCATCCATCACCACCGCCGCCAGCTCTCGAACGCCACTCGCACCCCGCGATTACTCCTCAACTTAAACAAGTACGGCATGACCCGGCTGCGCAATCCTCTCATCTCACGAGCCAGGATTCACAGCGGGCGTCCCTCGTACTGCAAACACTCACAGATCTCAAGTAGAGCGAGTCGATCACGGGCGAGGGATCCAAAACATAATGCCACTGAGCTGGGATAAGAAAACAACAGGGACTCAAACCAAACGTGGGGGGAAAAACAACCAGTGCAACACGCACTACAACCACACTCGGATGCTAACGCAACCACGGTGACCTGAAAACACCCACACGAACAACCCAAAAGGAAAGGAGTCCCAACATCAGGAACGTCATCAACCCCAACTCTCAATTTAGAAAACAACCAAAGAAGCAAAAAGTTTGAAAATTTCAGAAAGCCAGTGCCTTCACCCCAATCAAACAAGAACAGGTTCCGGCACTGTCTCCATTTCTGGAGTAGCTTTTTGTAGTTTTCGTCCCGTTTGAGAGCTTTGGCGTGAAAATGAGGAAAAATGAGAGAAGAGTTGAAGCTGTTCCTGCTATGGCTACAAAACGAAGGCTATGGTCTATCTGTGACCCCTAAGGACATAACCTCTAGTCCTACTCGACACGACCGCGCCAGAAGTAGTATCTAACGCGCGATCACCAGGCTCCAGCCCTGCGCTGCGCTCCAGCCCAAAACATTCGCACACCTCAAAATCCTCTAGGGTGCCACTGCCAGTCAACCTCTGCTGGCAGACCAAGTGATCTACCCTCTCTGATCCCATAAAGAGGGTGTTTTCCAAGGTAGAACACTGAGTCTAACAATCCTCAACCCATTGATTTCATCAATGATGCCAACAATCTCTCAGCTTTACGGGTACTATCCATTAAGGTGCCTTCCAAATTGGCGTGGTTCCCAGAACCGCGTCAATCCACAACTCAATCCTCTTATCCGGCGACATCATAATCAACTCAGGTGAAACCATATCCAGAAACTTGTGGACAATAGTGATGTCCAAGGTTTCCAGTGTCGCCGTAGGCGCCTTTTAGTACAATTATATGAATGCCAATAACACATACTCAGCTCCTCTTCTAGATGATCCTTTGCCGATGAAATCACTACTAAACGTAGCATACTCTTACAGTCTCTATAGACGAACTTCTCTTGTCTTGCTCGCGGATGGTTATAGTTCTTCTTTTTCAGTCCATCATCTCACGCTACTGTTCCAACTAGTCCAGCGCACCGTGTTCTCGTCCTGGTACTGCTATAAAGCTTGTTAGTCCGTCGATGTAGTCCATAGTCTCAACTGCGTAGGACACGCTCCATGATCTCCCCCATATGCACGACCTACCCACGGACCTACACCTCTGGTGCAAGTGGTAACAATCCTATTTCTAGGTCATGCAGGGATGCAAGATGCTCTACTAGTACATACGTGAGAGGTTTCGATAACAAAATGCTCTAGCTCCGTCGTCTATAAAGAAGATCATACCTGGTACGACTTGGTCTAATATCTTGATGTCCTCCAATCGAGCTGTACCATCTCATCCGCTCGATGCTGGTGGTCGTCACTTTGTTTGCCTCGATGTCGTGGCCCTATTGGCCTGTCGGTAAACCGAAGGAGCTCTCGCCTCCTGAATGGATAATGGTGGTGCTGTCCCTAGCGGTAAAACTGTGAGTACTACACGGGGGCATGCTGCCTGAAAATGTCCTGTCCGCCCGCAAGAAAAATACCGCCCTCGTCGGTGGTCACACTGCGATGGTTAGTGGGGCCCATCGCAGATGACACACCGGTCCAGGTGTTGCTGCGGCCTCGGTGGTCGAAAACCTCCTGATCTCTGTCTCCTTTGAGACCCACGATCTTGAGACTGAAATTGTGGTGGCCTCGGTGGTCTTGGTCGACTAAACTGTCCCAAATCGGGTGGAACTGGATGCTTCTCTTTGGAGCTGGCCCCTGGCGCTCCGTCCCTCTCACTCAAAACTACCAATCCTCGCCCAATCCACCGAGCGTGCTCAATTGCTGCATCCAAAGTTGACGATCGCCGGGAGTGAACGAACTGATAGATATCCCGATGCAGCCCTCTCTCAAAGAGATCAATCCGCTGGGTCTCATCCCGTGCTACATGGGGTACACTGTTCAGCAATCGTGTAAAATTGCGAACATACCCCTCAAGTGGCCGATCTCCTTGCTGTAGGCGTCTCAACTCTCCTTCCAGTTTCTGCTTCGCACTATCGGAAAAAAGGCCTCGAGTAGCAAAGCACGAAACTCGCTCCAGGTCATCAGCTGAACTCCAGGTGGTCCAGCAGGACGAACTCGACGCCACCAAGTCTCAGCGTCCTTCTCCAGAAAGTGCGTAGCCAAATGCACTTGATATTTCTCGAGGATGAACAAGTTCTCAAATAGCTTTTCCATCGCCGCAATCCAGTTTTCTGCCTCCCAAGGCTCTAGGCTTTGTCCCGAAAACTGTGGGGTGTGGAACTGACTGAAGTAGGTCAAACGATCAGTAAACTCTCGCTGCTCCTGCACTGTCAATGGTGCAATCAAGGTCGGAGTTGACGATGTCGTGGCAGGGTGTACAACTGGCGGTGCTGCAGAGGATGCTCTCTGCTCAAACATGCACATCATGCGCTCAATATTCTCATTCTGGCGCCTAGCCATCTCCTCCTGGTGCCTCAACACCTCTGACATCCGTGCTATCAGGTCCCGTAACTCCCGTACCTCACTCTGCTTTATTCGCTCAGCTTCCCGCTGCTCGGGCTCCTCATCTGCTTCAGGATGTGCCCTCGTCGCCGCACGACGTTTCGGAGGCATCGTAGCCCACTACACAAAACAAACATTAGGACACCAAAAACCTCTCGACCCGATCAAGCGAAAGTCTAAAACATGTTACCCATTCTAATTAATTATGTTGTCTGCAGCCAACATAACCACTTTAGAGAAATAACATGCAAAATCTCTCACCCTAATCCTCTGGGGGAGTCAAGACCCAATCAGGACTCTCGCCAATGTCACGTCTCTCTCGACAGTCATCCTATTGTCCAATCACAAGCCTAGGGTTTCTAAGTCCTCAACGACCTACAACCTAGGCTCTGATACCACTCTAATCTGTCACGCCCCGCGGTCGAAACTGCGACCCGGGCTCGCCAACAGATCCGCCATCTGTACGGAAATCTCCGCACAGACGAAGCGTCTACCCTGCAAGTCAGATCTATAGCTAAACATATATCAGAGCTGAATAAGAATAAGTAGCTACAGAATTAAAAACTGAACATCTGAATATATAAAATCCAAAATGCATAAATACATAGTCATCTCCCACTATGAACATGATACAATAAATCTCTCAAACTGTCCAGTACAAAATAAAATCTCATATACAGGGTACATCTACCTCTGACTCTCAAATAAGCTGGTAAGGAACTATTTGGCCACGCCCTTACCTCGATCTGCTGCCTCCGCTCGAACTAAAGCTGGAATAGCTACCTCAGAAATACCAGTCACCACAGCGGGTGTGAGAACTACTGTAGAAGGTAGTTCTCAGTGGGTACCGTCTCAAACTCTACGCTCTGCCCACTAAGTCTACTAGAGGCATAAGATGATAGGGAATGTTGTAAATAAGAATAGCTCAGCTGGAAAGAATTCTACAGCTAACATGCCCCTAACTATCATGCTCAAAGAAATAACACTCAACTATGAACATGCTATGCATCCACTCGTTCACGAGGTGCTCACATCAACCCAATCTCACTGACTGCCAAATATGGTCCAGTCAAGCCTGCGCCCCCTAGTGTATCAACTAGGGCCCTTAGTGTATGACTCCAATCGGACTATCATAATATCACGCAAAGCAGCCTCATCAGCTCCATCATCATCATCGCATCCGGAGCGGCTTTCGAGGGGAGCGACCCCACCGAGGAATAAGCGTGTCTCATCTGGCTCAATAAGCGGCATCTGCAGGCTATAATCCAAATATACGATCAATCAGATCGACAATGTCAAGCTCACAACACTAGCTCACTGATTGGAGATACTCAACAGTTGGGATCACCGTCAGCCCAAACGGCTCCGAGAATAGGAATCCACTCAATCCAATAAAAGAAACTGGCTGGAGATACTCAACAGTTGGGATCACCGTCAACCCAAACGGCTCCTAGAATAGGAATCCACTCAATCCAATAAAAGAAACTGGCTGGAGATACTCAACAGCCATACCAATGAAAGGTCCTAGAACCCCGAAAGACTAATACCTACAACCCCAATCAAACAAGAACAGGCTATAGGCATAGCCCTCCGTTGTTCTCGACTCGAGGAAGAAACAACCCTTGGAACCCTGATCACTCAACCCTCCTGGGCGAGTAGTTTTGTAAGAAATGGTGATCTTTATTATTAAATACTGTTTTCACTCAAACCCTCTCGGGATGAGGATAAAATAGCTCACCTTTTTAGAAAACCATCTTGATCTGATTTTACTTATTCTGAAAATCAGTTAAAAGCAAGTTTATTTTTTCAAACTCTGAAGGGCTAATGCCTTCATCTTAATCAAACAAGAACATACTCTGGCGACCCCTAGAAATTTGGAAGGAAAAAATAGCAGTTTACTAAAATCATGAGTGTCCAAAAATATTTTGGGTTCAAGGTCTTGACATCACAAGCATACCATGGCCACAACCTCGGTGGCGTCAACAAATCGGAAAGTTTCCGACTACACGGGACCACCGTTCCCTCGAACGGCTCCTAAAACTGGCACAACACTGGCCACAGCTACCAGACTCCACTCGGCCCTCGGGCACGAGTGCGACATGCATCCCACACTATCCCGACTACTCGGCCCACTATCCGGGCGAGGAAAAGCTCTATGTCCAGAAAAAAGAATGCGAGGAATGGAAACTAGATTATACAAGACTCTAGCCCCAAAAGAGTTTTCTAGCAGTCTGGTTAAATTCATGCAATCATATGCCGGTGCTAGTCAAATCTCATAACTCATCATGCTACAACAATAATAGCACCTATTCTAGTATGCAGAAATGCTACAATACTAGAATTAGGGGGAAGTCTGCAGACTTGGAGAAAAATCCAACCCACCTGGATGCGCGCGTCGGTCCAGAGTCCAAAAGAGCTGAAACTTAACGGGTGCGATCCTCACGTTCTCACGATTCCGGCGCACCAAAAATCATCAGAAAACTCCTCCCGGTTGCTGAGATATAAGTCGAACATCGCGATAAGGTCAAACAGTAATTTCTTGCACATCTGTCCATAAAACTGGAAATTACCTCTTACGAGATGCCCTCTAAAAATTCCAACAAAAATACGGTTGTGATCCTCTCGAAGTGAAGATGTCAATTGAGTCCTTAAACTCCTAGTTCCGACAACCGTAGCTCGAGAAATTGCAAGATTACTCCTCTGCTGTCCAGAAAAGTGTGGGGAGCTCTCCGACGAAAAGTCGACGAAAGAAATCGATGTCGAAGAAACAGCGCGACTCTCGAAATCATGCAGGGAAAAATAGCAGACGATCTCCAAAAAATCTCCAAAATCCCAAAAATTGAAGAAGACTTGATGTAGAATCTCACTGTAAAAATTGGCTCTCAATTCGGATCACAAAAACTCCAGAAATTGGCTCTCAAAAATAGATTTTAAATGGCCTATTTATAGCCAAGCATTCGGGCTCCACACCAAATCCTGGGCCAAACAGGAAACAGCGAAATCACCCAATCGGGTTACGCCGCGCGTGCCAAAACACGAAACAGCCGTGCAAGTTCCTTCGGGAAGCGCCACGTGTCCCCGCCGCCCACGTGTTTCGCGTGCCTCGCGCATGTGGGCAGCTTGAGCCAGCCAATCAGGAGGTACCACGTGTCCCCACGCGGTTCACGTGGTCCACGCTTCCGGTCTACGCGCCGGGTCTTCCGAAATGTGTCCACTAATCAGGAGCCGCCACGTGTCGCCGCCCCGCCGCACTCCTTGACGCCGCCCGGCCAATGATGAGCTGCCACGTGGCAGAGCCGAATCTCAGCGCTCCCGGTGCACGCGCCTACCCGTGGACCAGCTGCCCATGCGCCGCGTCTGCCCGCGCCTGCCCGCGGCCGCGCTCCGCCGCCTGCCGACGTTGCCGGCCGCCGGGACAGTATTTTCGGCGGTGAACAGTAACTGTTCCGAAGTCCGAAAAATGCAAGTAAATAGCCAATTTTCATCGTTTTCGCACGCTGAGTCCAAATCCGCCGTCCGTTTCTCCAAATTCTCATCCGAATTTTTGCCGGAAGCCCCCGCAAAAGCAATCTTGTTCCGTTTTTCGTGCCGGTCTCAAATATAGGATCCGATTCGAGCACAAAAAGCTCGATCACACATCATAGGCCTCTAGAAGCCACTACTCACCTTGTATATCCATATCGGAGGTCCGGATCATCACACTTGCAAAACATCGAGGCCCAGTGATGACCTCTCGCCAACCTCGCTCCAATGCAAGGGAGACCGGCACTTCCTGCCATACAATGCCTCGAAAGGCGCCATTTTAATGTTGGCCTGATAGCTATTATTGTAGGCGAACTCTGCAATGGGCAAATATCGCTGCCACCCCGCGCCATAGTCCAGAACACACGCCCTCAATATGTCCTCGAGGAAGGATTTGATTGGTCCTCTCAGATTGACCATCACTTTGAGGGTGATACGCTGTTGTGAAGTCCAGGCGTGTTCCCAGAGTCTCATGGAAATTTTTCCAGAATTGAGAGACAAAACGAGGATCCTGATCCGACACTATCGAAACAGGAACTCCATGGAGGCGCATAATGTAGAATACCAGGATTTCGGATGGTGCCCCGACCTCGCAAGATGGCGTGGTGTGGAGGAAATTACCTCGGGCGTGTTCCATATGTGTCATCAGATGAGTTCGGGTTGAGTCAGATCGACGCGGGAGACGCTTCGTCTGTACGGCTGTTTCCGTACAGATGGCGGATCTGTTAGCGAGCCCGGGGTCGCAGTTTCGACCCCAGGGCGTGACACATAATCTCGTCAATGTATAGTTGCGCCAACTTATCTCTCGACCACGTGGTGTGGACAGGCAAAAAGTGAGCCGCCTTGGTCAACCTATCCACCACCAGCCATATCGCGTCGTGGCCCGCTTGAGATCTAGGCAAGCCCACGATGAAATTCATGGCGATATTCTCCCACTTCCAAACGGGTATAGGTACGCTTTGAAGCTTGCCTGCCGGAAGTCTATGCTCAGCCTTGACCTGTTGGCACACTAGGCATCTAGCCACAAAGCGTCCAACATCCTTCTTCATACCCGACCACCAGAATGTTGCTTTTAAATCCTTATACATCTTGGTGCCGTCGGGGTGAATAGTTGTCACGCCCCGGGCCCAAGCGGAAGCCTACTCGGTACGTGCACAGACCCGCCGTGTGCACAAGGTACCCCCCGGTACACACAAGGCATCTACAATAACAAAGCGGAAAAGAAGCAACATACACATTCTACTAGTAATCAGAGCACAACACAGCTAAACTAAGCATAAAAGAGAAGAAGAGTAGATAACAACTGTCATACAAAAAGTTAAAATCCAATATACAAAAGTAGTTCCTCTCAAGTACAACCTATCAAAATACATAGGTGGTCTCTATAACAAAATACATCAAAACCTCTCCAACAAAGAAAAATAAAAGGTACCCTATAACCACCTCGAGTGGCGCGACGGGGACAAGCTAGCTAAGCGACAACCCCTTGCCATGGTCCCGAGCTCCTCCTGCAACGGATGGCTTTGAAAAACAACCACCCAAATGGGAGTGAGAACTATTAATTAATAGTTCCCAGTAGGTAAGTCGACGAGAGAAGCGAGATACACCACTAGGCCAACTGAGGCAAAAGATAATATAATTGCTGAAATAAAATGCAAATAATAAATAACTGAAGTAAAGTACTCTACTACTATCATGCCTCTATGCTCAAGTACAAAGTGGTAATGATATGAATCTATCATGCTATCATCATGTCCATCTACCATGAATGCACCATTTATGTGATATTTAATGTCAAGTTTAGTTAACTTTAATCATTCTCTCTTGAAGAACTTCTTTGAGTCTAAGCTTGAGCCACGCCTCATGGTCCCGTGGCGGCACCTCCCGACGGAGCTATGTCTATCCAATGGCGTCCCAATTAGCACCCAATCCCGCACGGCAATCATGATGTCGCAAATGGCCAACTCCGGAGTGCCAGCTTGTAGGAAGCGACCCTACCAAGCATGTGCGAATGAGCACAAACGGCAAGCAAGCAAGTCTTGATCATCGTGTCTAAAACACGGAAAAGTCATCATCGTGTCTAAAACACGGAATAGTCATCATCGTGTCTAAAACACGGAATAGCATCATCGACCTTTAGGTCGGGGCATAATACCTCGAGTGTCAAAGTTTCATATACAATATTAGCATTATCTTGCATAATAAAATAGTAAAGCATTTACAAGTTGTCCTTATGTCTTAAGCATGGAATCTTGCTATTTCATCTTAATTATACAAGTTAGAAGTTTTGTGACGACCTGGATCCCCACGACGAGAATATTGGTTGACCAGCAGCTTATGGAGGCCTATGTGGCGCGTTGGTGGTGTTTGTGCACCAATTGGACACTAGTGATGGACTCAGAGTGTTTATTGGATCACGAGAGTAGTCAGATGACCTCGTCGAATGCTTAGAAGTGGTTTTGCGCGCAATGGATATTAAAATTGGGCTCAGCGCGAAGTTTGGACAAAAGAACATCTTTCCGAATGCCTTCGGCAATTTTTAGAGTTGGAATTTGGCAAAACGGACACCGGATTTGGATTCAGGCGCGAAAACGATGAAAATGGACTATTTACTTGCATTTTTCGGAGCCCGGTTGTCGTGCACAGTTTTCGAGGCAGCTTGACACTGTTCCGGTGGCCGGCAGGCGGCGGCGGGCAGCGGCGGAGCGCCATGGGCAACGGCGGAGCGCGGCGGCGGGCGCGCGAGCAGGCGCGCGGGCGCACGGGCAGGTGCGCGGTCCACCGCGGAGGCGTGCACCCGGGCGCAGGCACGTGGCAGCTTGTGATTTGTTGGCGTTGTGGGCGCGGTCCACGGGAATAATGAGCGGGTGTACGGTGGACCGGGGGAAGGACACGTGGCGGTCGTTGGTTGGCTGGTCCTCATACGCACGGTCCACGGAGCGGGTGCAGGCCGCCTCGGGGCGCGTGCGTGCACAGTGCGCAGGCGGCGCTGACACGCGCATGTGTGCGCGCCAGGCGCGCATTGACCCACGGCCAGGCCACGTGTCAGCACTTGGGGGTGGCCACGTGTTGCCCGCGTTGTCACGCCCCGGGGTCGAAACTACGACTCGGGCTCGCCAACAGATCCGCCACCTATGCCAACCTGCATAGGCGAAGCGTCCTACTTGCAAGAAAAATACTACAGCTAAACATAATATCAGAGCTATAAGTAAAAACCTGCTGTATAACTAAAATCAATCACTGTACAGCTGGAAATAATACAATAAGTCTGTCTCCCAAAAATAATAATACAATATCCTCATATACAAGCCCTAAGCCCAACCGGGAGGGATCTCCAATAAATACATCAGTGTACAGTCTCTCGATACATAATATATCCTCACTACAACAGTCTCTCAAAGAGGAAAATAAATAACTACTCTAGAGAAGCTCTCCTCTGAAAGGGGGGGGGGGGTACCGCTACTCCCCAACGACGGGTAGGGATCTAGCTCGCGACTCTCTCGCCTCGATCAACAACCGCAGAATCAGCAACTGTGACGCCCCACTTCCCAGGGGGTCACCCATCCTAGAACTACTCTAGCTCTAGCACGCTTAACTCTCATAACCTCTTAGATCTTGCTACCATCCAAAATGCTATAGCCGGGTTAAGAGATTTAGTCATATTATATCATTTATATAGAGGACTAATCTAAATTCCGGGGGTGTCACATTCTTTCCCCCTTTAAGCCTTGACGTCCACGTCAGGCTCAAGCACACTCACAAGCACCAGGCGATGTGAGACTTGTCTCGCTAGCCTTAGCCGACCTTGTGGGGAGCTGCACTCCACCCACAACGGTCATTAGCCGGGGAGCCTCGCTCTACCCGCTATATAACCCTGGCTGTGGTGACCCTGGCCCCCGTGTAGCTTCTCCCATGAACCGTGGTGTAGAACACCTAGTGTTGGTGTATCTGGCCCATAGTGCGTCAAAGGGATGCCACTGATGGACCCTGTGTGATATCCACAGCTGGATTGGCCTTCGGCTGCATTTGCCGAATTTTCGAAATGGTTTTGGGCCAAACAGAGGTTGGATTTAGATTCAGCGCGGAAAAACGCTTGAAAACGGCTATTTGCTTGTTTGATTCTGAGTCCGGATGCCCAAAAACGGACTCCCGGAAGTTTTCGCTGAATTTCGGTGCATGGGAGGGGCCGTGGACCGCCGGCTGCCACGTGGCGGCCCATGATTGGCCGGTCCGCAGCGCTCGGTCCACAGAGGGGCGCGGCTGGGTGCACGGACCCGGCGCATGGACACGTGGCGCCGCCTGATTGGCGGGCTCGTGATGCGCGGTTCACTGAATTTGACCGGCTGGTGCATGGTTTGAACGCCGGTGCAGGATTTCTGCGCGGGACCCACGTTTCGGCCTCCGATTGGCAGGCGCTGGGGGATCGGTCCACGGAGTTCCCCGCGCGGGTGCATAGACCCGGCGCAGGGACACGTGGCGGCTGCTGAGTGGCGGGCTCAGCTTACGCGGTGCACGGTGTGGGTGAAGTCCCGCCTCGGGACGGAGCGCGCGCAGGGGGGCGCTGACGCGGCTGTCGGCCGCACTCGAGTGCGCCACGCGTCGCAACGCGAGTGGTCGCCGTACTCGAGTGCGCCACGCGTCGGCACGCGGTTGGTGGTCCGTACCTACCCCGCTGACCGCGGGAGGGCCACGTGGCGCGCAGCGAAGACCCCCGCACCGCTGTTTCCTGTTTTGGGGTGACGTGGCCGCACCAGGATTTTCCGGGCGGCTACAGTAACTCGCCCTGCGCCCGAATTCGGGCGCCCGAAAGTTCGGGTGCGCCCGAAAGTGGGGACCCCCTTGGTATTTCTTCAATTGTTTCCTGTGGCCTATATATAGCCCGAGGCCGCGTTCCTTTGCCTTTTTTTGGCATTTCTGAGCTTCAAACCGAGGAGAGCCCTTTACCAAAGTTGTTCCCCACACATTTTCGCATCCATCTGCAGAGTTTGGGGATTTTTGGTGGCACGCACTTCGAGGTTTCCTTTTTCTTGGCGCGGCGCGACGCTCCTTCTTCGGTGTTTCTTCCGTCGCTCTTCGGTGTACGAGCTCTCCCGACCTACTCCGACCATCTTTTTGAGCGATTTCTTCGCCGCTGGATTCGTAACAGGTGAGGCTACGATTTTGGGTTTCACGAGCATTTTCAGATTTCGCGTTTTTCGAGGTGTTTTCTTGTGCTCATTGGGACCCCTTTTGCTGTGAGCTTTTGGTGAGGACAGCAGCTTCCTTTGAGGATATCTTCGCGCACAGATCTCGGATCGAGGTGATTCAAGAGGCAAAATTCATCTACTTCTCGCAAGGAATCTCCTGGATTTTTCACAGATTTTTATGGATTTTTCACGAAGGTGAGAACCTCCTTTTTCTGTGGTTCTTTGTTACAGAAATTCTGTTCAGATTGGATTGGGGTGTTCCCCTTGCCGGATTTTTATCTCAGCGTAGGAAGCTCCGTTTTGGACGTGCAGGTACTTGTTTCGAAGCTATCGACGCGAGGAACGCCGGGGTATTTTTGTTGGAATTTACTGAGCTCTGTCTACAGGTGAAATTTCAGCATCTGTATAGCTGAAATTTAGCAAGTGATTTTTTGGACAGATTTTGGGGAATTAAGTGTTTTAGTAACCTTGTGTTATACCAGGTGGGATTTTGGACTGTAGTTGGGCATACCGTACTGTGAGTTGCTGTTCTTGGGTATTCTCAGCTGTAGAGCTTCGGGCAGTTCAGCGTCTTCAGGTGGGTGGCTTTGCTTTCAAGATCTATGGACTGTGCTCTAATTCTATCGTTATAGAATCATGTTTGATAGGGATTGGACTTGGGTAGCATGCTAGAAGTTGGAATTGTTGTTCCTAGTATTATCTGTTGATCTTGTGATCTTTTACTTCCTTCTATCATGTTAAATATTTGTTCTCTTGGAACCTGACCTAGCACCCCTGTCATATGTTGCATGTGTAACCAGACTAGTAGAAAACCCTCACTTGGGCTAGGGTTATTTATGTTTAGACATCCACACATTATGTTTCATTCCTGGACTTAGTGTTATCCTCGCCCGGGTAGTGGGCCGAGCGGTCGGGACTTCTTATTAGTGTGGGTTGCATTTGCACTCGTGCTTGGGAGCAGAGTGGAGTCTGGTAGATGTAGCGGATTGCTTGTCTGTACCGGGAACCGTTTGGGTTAAACGGTGAACCCGGGAGGTCTTGTTTTCCCCTGTTTGGGGTTGTCGCCACTGTGTTAGTGGTAGTAGTTTATTAGTGTTAGCCGGACCTAGAACCCAGAGCCCTTTTCGACATACACATGATTTTAGTCTACCAAGGTTTTCTTCCAAGCATCGAAGGGCCGCTGGAGTCTGTTCTTGTTTGATTGGACAAAGGCATCAGCCCTTCGGGGTTTGGGTAAAACACTTATTTTTCTAATTGTTTTCCTAAAAAGAACTAAAATCATTAAATATGGATTTCTTCTAGATCGAAATGATTTTCAATAACAAATGTCACCTTTTTCCTGTAAATCTCCCCACTCGAAAGGATTCGAGTGGTCTGGGTTCTAGGGGCCGTTCCTCTGTCGGGACGAAAGCCACGGGGGCCGAGCCTGGAACCTGTTCTTGTTTGATAGGGTTGTAGGTGTAGGTCTCCCGGGACTTTCGGGCCCTGTTGGTGTCTTCTGCGAGTTGTACTGTGATTATTGCTTTCCCGAACTATAAGGGATCGGGAACTTCGATAGTCGGAGCCTAGAGTCTGTTCTTGTTTGATAGGGTTCTTAGCACCGGTCTATCGGGTTTCCGAACCCTTATGGAGTCGGTCTTCCTGGTGAGTTTGGTGGTCTGTTGTGGGAGCCGTCTGGTGGACGGTGGCCCCAGCTGTGTGACTTCCAGCTTGTGGTTGAGAGTTGGTGTTGTTGGTCGATCTTGTTGATCGTGGTTTGGACTTTAGCCTGCATGAGCCATATTTGAGCTCGACAGAGATACGCGGATACTTTCCTCGGTGGGGTCGCTCCCCTCGAGAGCCACTCCGGAGTTGGGCCTGTTACTTGCTATCGCGACTTGTCGACGCCGTCCCTCTGGCTGGGCCAGTTTTCACGGACACCCTACGGTAGACCCGTCCTGTTGAGGATGTGCGGCAGTAGGTGGGCGCAGGTTTGACTGGACCCTTTGCGGCAGTCAGTATAGATTTGGTGGGTATATTGTGTGTGTTAGTAGATGCATCATGTTTCCATCTGTTTCATTTTCTTGAGCATCTAGATAGAGGCATAGTAGCTGTAGAGTTACTTTTCCAGCCCTTTCATTTCAGTATTATTATTGTTACTTTATGCCTCTAGTAGACTTAGTGGGCAGACCGTCGGGCTTGTTGGCGGCACCCACTGAGAACTACTTGGGACGTAGTTCTCACACCCGTCGTGGTGTCTTTCCCACAGGGACTTCTACTCCTGTTCCTGTTGCTCCTGGTGTTGCTTCTTCTGATCGAGGTAAGGGAGTCGCGCGCTAGATCCCTGCCAGTCATCGTCCTGAGAGTAGATGTACCCTTACTACTTTTGAGAGTTCATGTTGAGAGAACTTGTAGTGAGGTATAGAGTTGTATTTATTTTACTGCTCGAGAGATGTCTGTATTTTGGTGAGGTTGGATTGTACTATTTGAGAGTGTAGTTGTACACTTAGTTTTTATTTCCAGCAGTTTTACTTTCAGCTCTGATATCTGTTTAGTATAGTTGATCTTTTGCAGGTTAGTCGCTTCGTCTATACGGGGCTTCCCGTATGGGCGGCGGATCTGTTGGCGAGCCCGGGTCGCAGTTTCGACGCCGGGGCGTGACAGATTAGGTGGTATCAGAGCCTAGGTTGTAGGTCATTATGGACTTAGAAACCCTAGGCTTGTGGTTGGACATTAGGATGACTACGTGAGAGTCGTGACTGTTAGCGAGAGTCCTGATTGAGTTTTATACCTCTCCCAAGGGACGGGATGAGTGATTGGCATGTTTATTCTCCTAAGCGATTATGTTGGCTGCAGACAACATAATGCTAAGGAAAGGATGACATGTCTTAGACTTTCGCTAGATTGGGTCGAGTGTTGTTTGGTTTTGTCCTGATGTTTGCATGTGGATTTCAGGTGGGCACGATGCCTCCCCGACGCAGGGTGCAGACGCGTTCTCAGCCTTCCCCCTCCGATGAGCCTGGGCAGGAGGAGCCAGCACAGTGTCAGCAGAGTGAGGTACAGGAGCTTCGGGCTCAGATGGCTCAGTTGTCAGAGACCTTGCGACGCCAGGAGGAGGCCTCGCAGCGCCAGGAGGAGGCTTCCCGACGCCAGGAGGAGTCCTTGGGTCGGATGATTTTTATGTTAGAGCAGAGGTCACAGCCGGTGGTAGCACCCCCTGAGAGTTCGCCTGTGCCTTCTTCGCCAGCTGCAGCGCCCCCTGTGATTCCGTCAGCACCGGCAGTTCCTGTTGAGCCGGTTCCGTGCCGACCACCGTCTGGGTCGACGGGACCTTTTACTTCTTCTGAGCAGTGTGCAGCGGTGGATCTGTTGATGAGGTTTCGCCGGTTCGATCCACCTCGTTTCTCTGGTCTGGGTGCTGAGCCGTGGGAGGCCGAGACTTGGGTTACGGCCATGGAGCGTCACTTTGAGAGTTTGTTTGTTGAGGATCGGTTTCGGGTCTTCTTGGCAGCGCATTATCTGGAAGGCAACGCCGAGGCTTGGTGGCGGCGTGTGCGACCCGCTGGTCCGCCAGGGACGCAGCTTCTTCCCTGGGCGGAGTTCCGCAGTCTTCTTTTGGGGGCCTTCTTTCCTGAGAGTGTACGGCAGAGATTAGAGGAGCAGCTGAGGAATCTCCGTCAGGGAGATCGGCCCGTGCATGTATATATAGCCGAATTCAATCAGCTGTTGGCTAGTATGCCTCACGTGGCCAGGGACGAGTCACACCGGATCTACATGTTCGAGCGGGGGCTGCGCCGGGGCATTTATCAGCTTGTTCGCGCCCGCAGATTGCAGACTTTGGAGGCTTCGATGGAGCAGGCGTTATATGTTGAGTCTGGAGAGGCAGTCATGGCAGAGGTGGCTCCAGCCCCTATAGCGATTCCAGGGGCGAAGCGCCCGTCGCCGATGGATGAGGGGCAGTCTAGTCGGCATCGACCTCCGAGATCTCCACGATCTCATCCTGAGGGTCGTGGGTTTCGTAGGCGCCGGAGATCTGGTGGGCCCTCGCAGCAGCAGCAGCATCAGCAGCAGCGACAGGAGCGGTGTGTCATCTGTGGCGGGCCCCATCCACCGTCGCAGTGTGATCAGAGACGGGGGCGGTGTTTCCTCTGTGGAGAGTCAGGACATTTCCGCGCAGCTTGCCCTCAGGCCGTTTTGTCAGTGCGACCCCTTGCTACAGCACCTCCCTTGCCAGTTCAAGGAGCGGAAGCCCCTCCGGTACACCGTCAGACAGAGTGGGGTACGACGTCGAGACAGGCGGGACGACGATCTTCGGCACCCAGTGGACGGTTTAATGCAGTCCTGGCGGAGGACACTCCGGCAGCAGATCATGTCGCGGCAGGTATGATTTTATTTCAGTTAGCTGAATTGAGCATTTCGTTACCGCTGCATTCTTCTGCATTAATAGTTGAGCATCTGCATCAGCATCTTTGCATGGGTGTGGGTTAGGAATTTGGCTACATATTTTAGCAATTGGATTCTTCCCCGTATCCTACGAGTCGAGGAGGTTCGCGGTGTAGGATCAGTGTAGTTGAGACTTGGGACTTCACTGGCTGATGTGACGATTCAAGGACAGCTTCAGGACTTGGTTTGAGCACACATGTTGGACTGGTTGATGCGGTGCAATGCTACGACTGATGATGGATTGAGAGCAGTTACCCTTCTGCGAGTTGGACTGGAGGAGTTCGTTTTCTCGGATTGTCGGCGTATCCTTCCAGCAGCAGCAGCTTCAGCGGCTTTGGACTGACGCCACCTCAGGAGCAGTTGTGACGTTTTGGACTAGGGGTTGCGTTCTTATGAGTCTCGTTAGTGGTAGCATTCGTTTTTGTTACCACAGCAGGAACGGCACCAACACTTCTCTCCCTTTTCTCGCCTTAGTACTGAAATTTACGAACAGGACGAAAACTTCGAAAGATTGCTCCAGAAATGGAGACAGTGCCCGAACCTGTTCTTGTTTGATTGGGGCGAAGGCACTGATCTTTCGAAATTTTTGAACTTTTCGCTAATTTCAGCTGTTTTCTAAATCGAGGGTTGGGGTTGATGACTTTCCTGCTGGTGGAGCCGTACCTTTCTTGTTAGTTTAGTGTTTGTGTTCTTTGGTTGATTTGATTGTTCTGTTTTGTTGTTGTGGTGTGTTGTTGTTTCGGGGACGAAACTTCCTTTTAGTGGGGGAGGATGTGGTGACCCTGGCCCCCGTGTAGCTTCTCCCATGAACCGTGGTGTAGAACACCTAGTGTTGGTGTATCTGGCCCATAGTGCGTCAAAGGGATGCCACTGATGGACCCTGTGTGATATCCACAGCTGGATTGGCCTTCGGCTGCATTTGCCGAATTTTCGAAATGGTTTTGGGCCAAACAGAGGTTGGATTTAGATTCAGCGCGGAAAAACGCTTGAAAACGGCTATTTGCTTGTTTGATTCTGAGTCCGGATGCCCAAAAACGGACTCCCGGAAGTTTTCGCTGAATTTCGGTGCATGGGAGGGGCCGTGGACCGCCGGCTGCCACGTGGCGGCCCATGATTGGCCGGTCCGCAGCGCTCGGTCCACAGAGGGGCGCGGCTGGGTGCACGGACCCGGCGCATGGACACGTGGCGCCGCCTGATTGGCGGGCTCGTGATGCGCGGTTCACTGAATTTGACCGGCTGGTGCATGGTTTGAACGCCGGTGCAGGATTTCTGCGCGGGACCCACGTTTCGGCCTCCGATTGGCAGGCGCTGGGGGATCGGTCCACGGAGTTCCCCGCGCGGGTGCATAGACCCGGCGCAGGGACACGTGGCGGCTGCTGAGTGGCGGGCTCAGCTTACGCGGTGCACGGTGTGGGTGAAGTCCCGCCTCGGGACGGAGCGCGCGCAGGGGGGCGCTGACGCGGCTGTCGGCCGCACTCGAGTGCGCCACGCGTCGCAACGCGAGTGGTCGCCGTACTCGAGTGCGCCACGCGTCGGCACGCGGTTGGTGGTCCGTACCTACCCCGCTGACCGCGGGAGGGCCACGTGGCGCGCAGCGAAGACCCCCGCACCGCTGTTTCCTGTTTTGGGGTGACGTGGCCGCACCAGGATTTTCCGGGCGGCTACAGTAACTCGCCCTGCGCCCGAATTCGGGCGCCCGAAAGTTCGGGTGCGCCCGAAAGTGGGGACCCCCTTGGTATTTCTTCAATTGTTTCCTGTGGCCTATATATAGCCCGAGGCCGCGTTCCTTTGCCTTTTTTTGGCATTTCTGAGCTTCAAACCGAGGAGAGCCCTTTACCAAAGTTGTTCCCCACACATTTTCGCATCCATCTGCAGAGTTTGGGGATTTTTGGTGGCACGCACTTCGAGGTTTCCTTTTTCTTGGCGCGGCGCGACGCTCCTTCTTCGGTGTTTCTTCCGTCGCTCTTCGGTGTACGAGCTCTCCCGACCTACTCCGACCATCTTTTTGAGCGATTTCTTCGCCGCTGGATTCGTAACAGGTGAGGCTACGATTTTGGGTTTCACGAGCATTTTCAGATTTCGCGTTTTTCGAGGTGTTTTCTTGTGCTCATTGGGACCCCTTTTGCTGTGAGCTTTTGGTGAGGACAGCAGCTTCCTTTGAGGATATCTTCGCGCACAGATCTCGGATCGAGGTGATTCAAGAGGCAAAATTCATCTACTTCTCGCAAGGAATCTCCTGGATTTTTCACAGATTTTTATGGATTTTTCACGAAGGTGAGAACCTCCTTTTTCTGTGGTTCTTTGTTACAGAAATTCTGTTCAGATTGGATTGGGGTGTTCCCCTTGCCGGATTTTTATCTCAGCGTAGGAAGCTCCGTTTTGGACGTGCAGGTACTTGTTTCGAAGCTATCGACGCGAGGAACGCCGGGGTATTTTTGTTGGAATTTACTGAGCTCTGTCTACAGGTGAAATTTCAGCATCTGTATAGCTGAAATTTAGCAAGTGATTTTTTGGACAGATTTTGGGGAATTAAGTGTTTTAGTAACCTTGTGTTATACCAGGTGGGATTTTGGACTGTAGTTGGGCATACCGTACTGTGAGTTGCTGTTCTTGGGTATTCTCAGCTGTAGAGCTTCGGGCAGTTCAGCGTCTTCAGGTGGGTGGCTTTGCTTTCAAGATCTATGGACTGTGCTCTAATTCTATCGTTATAGAATCATGTTTGATAGGGATTGGACTTGGGTAGCATGCTAGAAGTTGGAATTGTTGTTCCTAGTATTATCTGTTGATCTTGTGATCTTTTACTTCCTTCTATCATGTTAAATATTTGTTCTCTTGGAACCTGACCTAGCACCCCTGTCATATGTTGCATGTGTAACCAGACTAGTAGAAAACCCTCACTTGGGCTAGGGTTATTTATGTTTAGACATCCACACATTATGTTTCATTCCTGGACTTAGTGTTATCCTCGCCCGGGTAGTGGGCCGAGCGGTCGGGACTTCTTATTAGTGTGGGTTGCATTTGCACTCGTGCTTGGGAGCAGAGTGGAGTCTGGTAGATGTAGCGGATTGCTTGTCTGTACCGGGAACCGTTTGGGTTAAACGGTGAACCCGGGAGGTCTTGTTTTCCCCTGTTTGGGGTTGTCGCCACTGTGTTAGTGGTAGTAGTTTATTAGTGTTAGCCGGACCTAGAACCCAGAGCCCTTTTCGACATACACATGATTTTAGTCTACCAAGGTTTTCTTCCAAGCATCGAAGGGCCGCTGGAGTCTGTTCTTGTTTGATTGGACAAAGGCATCAGCCCTTCGGGGTTTGGGTAAAACACTTATTTTTCTAATTGTTTTCCTAAAAAGAACTAAAATCATTAAATATGGATTTCTTCTAGATCGAAATGATTTTCAATAACAAATGTCACCTTTTTCCTGTAAATCTCCCCACTCGAAAGGATTCGAGTGGTCTGGGTTCTAGGGGCCGTTCCTCTGTCGGGACGAAAGCCACGGGGGCCGAGCCTGGAACCTGTTCTTGTTTGATAGGGTTGTAGGTGTAGGTCTCCCGGGACTTTCGGGCCCTGTTGGTGTCTTCTGCGAGTTGTACTGTGATTATTGCTTTCCCGAACTATAAGGGATCGGGAACTTCGATAGTCGGAGCCTAGAGTCTGTTCTTGTTTGATAGGGTTCTTAGCACCGGTCTATCGGGTTTCCGAACCCTTATGGAGTCGGTCTTCCTGGTGAGTTTGGTGGTCTGTTGTGGGAGCCGTCTGGTGGACGGTGGCCCCAGCTGTGTGACTTCCAGCTTGTGGTTGAGAGTTGGTGTTGTTGGTCGATCTTGTTGATCGTGGTTTGGACTTTAGCCTGCATGAGCCATATTTGAGCTCGACAGAGATACGCGGATACTTTCCTCGGTGGGGTCGCTCCCCTCGAGAGCCACTCCGGAGTTGGGCCTGTTACTTGCTATCGCGACTTGTCGACGCCGTCCCTCTGGCTGGGCCAGTTTTCACGGACACCCTACGGTAGACCCGTCCTGTTGAGGATGTGCGGCAGTAGGTGGGCGCAGGTTTGACTGGACCCTTTGCGGCAGTCAGTATAGATTTGGTGGGTATATTGTGTGTGTTAGTAGATGCATCATGTTTCCATCTGTTTCATTTTCTTGAGCATCTAGATAGAGGCATAGTAGCTGTAGAGTTACTTTTCCAGCCCTTTCATTTCAGTATTATTATTGTTACTTTATGCCTCTAGTAGACTTAGTGGGCAGACCGTCGGGCTTGTTGGCGGCACCCACTGAGAACTACTTGGGACGTAGTTCTCACACCCGTCGTGGTGTCTTTCCCCACAGGGACTTCTACTCCTGTTCCTGTTGCTCCTGGTGTTGCTCCTTCTGATCGAGGTAAGGGAGTCGCGCGCTAGTTCCCTGCCAGTCATCGTCCTGAGAGTAGATGTACCCTTACTACTTTTGTGAGTACATGTTGAGAGAACTTGTAGTGAGGTATAGAGTTGTATTTATTTTACTGCTCGAGAGATGTCTGTATTTTGGTGAGGTTGGATTGTACTATTTGAGAGTGTAGTTGTACACTTAGTTTTTATTTCCAGCAGTTTTACTTTCAGCTCTGATATCTGTTTTGGTATAGTTGATCTTTTGCAGGTTAGTCGCTTCGTCTATACGGGGCTACCCGTATGGGCGGCGGATCTGTTGGCGAGCCCGGGTCGCAGTTTCGACGCCGGGGCGTGACACTGGCCCAATCGAGACTCATCTCACATTT
The DNA here is from genome assembly GCA_029168755.2 of Tillandsia fasciculata. NCBI lineage: Eukaryota > Viridiplantae > Streptophyta > Magnoliopsida > Poales > Bromeliaceae > Tillandsia > Tillandsia fasciculata. Next base: position 12,652,338 of record CM054941.1, read on the forward strand.
CCGGCTGGTGAATGGCTCTGATACCAACTGTGACGCCCCACTTCCGAGGGGGTCACCCATCCTAGAACTACTCTAGCTCTAGCACGCTTAACTCTCATAATCTCTTGGATCTTGCTACCATCCAAAATGCTATAGTCGGGTTAAGAGATTTAGTCCTATTATATCATTTATATATAGGACTAATCCAAATTCCGGGGGTGTCACAGCTTTCCACCCACAGACTGATCGCCAGTCTGAGCGCACCATACAGACCCTCGAGGATATGTTGAGAGCGTGCGTGATGGATTTTGGAGGAGGGTGGTACCGACACTTACCATTGGTTGAGTTTGCGTACAACAACAGCTATCAAGCGAGCATTCAGATGGCTCCGTTTGAGGCATTGTATGGACGCAAGTGTCGGTCGCCCTTGTATTGGAGTGACGTGGGTGAGAGGAGGACTTTGGGACCAGATTAATTATTGGAGGCTGAGGAGAAAGTCAGAGTTGTTCGCCGACATCTTGAGACAGCCCAGAGTCGTCAGAGGAGCTACGCTGATACTCGACGGCAAGACCTAGAGTTTCAGATTGGTGATCATGTCTTCTTGAAGGTCTCGCCTTCAAAAGAGGTCCGGAAATTTGGAGTGCGTGGGAAGCTCAGTCCCCGCTTTGTTGGACCCTTTGAGGTACTTGAGAGGGTAGGCCCCGTGGCTTATAGAGTTGCTCTTCCTCCACGCCTGGCCGGAGTTCACGATGTTTTCCACGTCTCAGCTCTGAGGAGATATGTGTTTGACCCGTCGCACGTGATTGACTTCACTTCTCTAGAGATCGGCGAGGACCTGGTATATGAGGAGTGCCCGTTGCGAATTCTTGCTCGTGAGGTGAGAGAATTGCGCAACCGGGCCATTCTATATGTGAAGATCTTGTGGAACAATCACGAGGAGCGAGAGGCTACTTGGGAGCTGGAGACAGAGATGAGAGATGCCTACCCCTTTCTGTTTGAGACTTCCGGTTGAGGTACGTCTGTTTTGTTTTACTTTGTTTCGGGGACGAAACTTCCTTTTAGTGGGGGAGGATGTAGTGGCCCTGGTTCCCATGCAACATTTTTCCGGTGAATCCACCTTGAACACCTAGTGTTGGTGTATCTGGCCCATGGTGCATCAAAGGGATGCCACAGATGGACCCTGTGGTGACCCGGATCTTTGCAGGGCTTCTACAGTGTGACCGGCAGCTTCTGGAGGCCTATGGGGCATATCAGCGGTGTTTGTGCGCCAATTTGGACACAAGTGATGGACTCCGAGCTTAAAATGGATCGCGTGGGTAATCGGGGGACCCCGTCGGATGATTAGAGGTGTTTTCGCGCAAAACGGATATCAAATTTAGACTCAGCGCGAAATTCGGAGTAAGAACGCCTTTCCGGGTGCCTTCGGCGATTTTTAGGGTTGGAATTTGGCAAAACGGACGTCAAATTCGGATTCAGCGCGCGAAAACGGTTAAAATGGACTAGCTACTTGATGTTTTGGACAACCGGTCACTGTTCATGCCGGAACAGTGTTTCCGGCCGCCGGCGGACGGCGGCGGCGACGGCGGGCAGCGGCGGAGCACGGCGGATCGCGGCCGCGGGCAGCGCGCGAGCGCGCGGGCAGGCGCGGGCAGGTGTGCGGTCCACGCGGCCGGCGTGCACCGGAGAGAGGACACGTGGCATCTGGCTATTGGTCGGGTTCATGGGATCGTGTGCACCGGGTGCAGCAGGCAGAGGAAATGACACGTGGCGGCTTCCCATTGGTTGGGAGTACTGTGCGGGCAGGCCGGGCAGGCGCGGTGGTGCAGGCTGGTGGTGTGCCACGTGGCGGTTCCTTATTGGTTGTGAGTTGGACACGTGGCAGGATTTTATCGGTCGGTGCAGTGGACTGGGAGCACGGAGCAGCCAGGCGGGTGTATGGTGGGCCGAGGGCAGGACACGTGGCGAGATGAGATTGGCCGGCGTTGTGGACCCGGTTCACAGAGCGATTTATTGGTGCCTCGAACTGCGTGCCCGGCCAGGCGGCGCAGGGTGCGCGCGCAGGCGGCGCAGGGTGCGCGCGCAGGCGCGCAGGCGTGACGGGCGCTGACCGGGTCAGCGCCACGTGTCGACCACCGCGTGGGCCACGCGTCGCGATGTGAGCGGCGGGTTCCGGTGTTTGCTGTTTTGTGGGCGACGTGGAGGCCCAGGATGAATCCGGGCTTGAACAGTGTTGGGCCGGGCCCAACACTGTAGCAACCCGGAAGTTCCCGGGCGCCCGAAAGTCGAGACATGATGGTCATTTTCTGATTTGTTTGGTTGGGCCTATAAATACCCCCTCCTCTCCCTCTTTCTTCCCCTTTTCCGAGCTTTAGAGAGGGAATGGGAGGGAGAGCTCTATATGAAAGTTGTTCCCCTTGATGTCCATGAGCTTGTGGTGGATCCCCGGAATTTTTGGAAGCTCGGCAACAGCGATATCAATTTTACAGTTCGCCTCGGTTTTCTCCCCATTTCGGCCCATTACCGTCGCAGTTCAGTCGGAAATTCACTGTGAGCAAACCAGGAGGAGTTTTTGGACGATTTTTTCGACAGCATGTTCCTAAGAGGTAAGGCTTCGATTTTCGTGTTGATCGCTTCGCTCTTTTTCGCACTTTTGGCACGGTTCCCGAGGTATCTTTGACCCCCATTTTTCTGTGATGGATTTTCCCGAGGTATCTTTGACCCCCATTTTTCTGTGATGGATTTTGGACAGCACCGACTTGTCGATTTTATATCTCAGCCTCGGAGCATCGGATCAAGGTGTTTCAGGACTCGATTTTGATCTACTCGTCGCGAGGAACACAGTGGTGATTTTTTTGGGATTTTTGGAAATTGTTTCGAAGGAGATAATTAAGCTTTTCTTGGACAGATTGCTACAGGAATCTTGTTGTGGAAGGTTTTGAGTATGCAGCGGTGTTTTATTTTTATCTTGGCCTACAGGTATCGGATCTGGGCGTATAAACAGTCGTTTTGGGGCTACTCTTCGCGAGGAACGCGACCGTGAATTTTTTGGATTTTTTTGAGGACTGGACAGAGGTGATATTTAGCCATTTTTGGGGCTGATTTCGGACAGTAGGTATTTGTGCAGTTTTGAGATTAATTGTGCATTGTTCTGTGCAGTGGGACACAATTTTTGGTGGATACAGGTGCTTGAGGACAGCGGGCAGCGAGAGGTCTCTTTTGGTGTTGTGCGCGCTTTTCGAGGTGGGTGGTTGTTGCATGCCTCTACTTCTGACCTGCTCACTAAGTTTATTAGAGAACACCACTATTGAACATATTGATTGATTATCATGCATGATTGATTGATATAAATGTGAGCCTATCATTTGAGATTAATTATGTGGATATATCATGTTTGGAATCGTATTGGGATAATATTATTGAGGTAACATGATTGTGGGGACATATTTAATAGTGATAATTAACATGCTATATTAGCACCTAGATTTTATGAAAGTGGATTAAATGGATTAATTGTTGGGATATAATGACATATTTATGTGCGGGTGCCACTTTGGGATTTATTATGGATCAGGGATTATTTACATGTATAGTTGACTGATGATTTTAGTATGATGGGTATATCTTTGTGGATTTATTACTTGTTACACATGTGAAACTGTTATTTGATATATTCCCTCTTTCATGGCATGAGGACTTTTGCATGCTTATTTGGACATCTAGATAGACCACTATTTTATTGCTACACTATCATATTTGGATCTGACTTAGGAGAAACCGTGATTATTTTCTTTCTCCTTCTTATTTAGACTTTCGAGTCATGTTGCTCGGGTTCGAGCAGAGGTTGGGATAGTGTAGCCGGGACCTTAGGGTCAGAGATAGGGTGTACTTGATGTTGGATTTGTGGGTCATTGCGGCAACCGCGGATAGTAGGCGGTTGACCGGATATTGATCGTTTTACCCGATTATGGGTCGTGGGTTATTGTGGTGACCGCGGACATTAGGCGGTTAGCCAGATGTTGATTATGTTGTCAGATTTTGGGTCTTGTGGGGTGTTACGGCGACCGCGGACATTGGGCGGTTGACCGGATGTTTATTTATGCATCAGATTGGGTATCAGATTCCTCTAGTGGATGGTGTTTCCCACTTATTGAGTACTATTGCATCAGATCGGGGTTTTATTAGTGGACGGAGTTTCCCACTTTGATCATAGTCTTGATCCAGTCCTGCTATTGTGAGACATTGGTTACAGAGATGCTTGATACAGAGATACTTTACTCGTGTGGGTCGCTCCCCTCGAGTGCCACTCCAGAGTAGGCTTTAGACCGTGTTGGGTGCCGGTCAGACCGTGTTGGGTTCCGGTCATTTGGACAGTGGAGATACTGAGTTCTTGAGTTCGACAGCAGAGCAGGCAGTACCAGTTTTACTGGTGGCACTAGATTGGGTCTATTTGGTCAGATATTGTTTCCTGATGCATTCATACCGTCATTTCCTTCGGTATTGCATTTAGAGGCATACTTGTTGTGGTTTCCCTTTATTCAGCAGTTCTGTTCATAGCTTTACCACTCACCCATTCTCTTGCCTCTGGTAGACTTAGTGGGTACGCCGGAGCTTGAGGCTTTACCCACAGGGGGAGGCTACTGGTTTACTAGTGGTTCTCACCCCCATTGTTGTTTTCCTTTCTTTTTCTTTCCCCCCTGTTTTGCAGAGTCCTCTTCGGGAGTTGCTGATCTTCGGTCGTTGTCCGAGGCGAGGGAGTCACGAGCTAGATCTTTACCACCCGAGGAGTGTAGCTGTATCCCCTGGTTGGAGATTCCTGGTAGCTGTTGGCTGGTTTTTACTTTTTTCTTTGGACAGAGATCTTTTGTATTTGGAGAGACTGATGTTGAGACTGATGTACTATAGTTTTAGTTTATCTCCTTTTATAGTTGAGAGATGCTGTACTGAGGACATTGTATGATGATTATCTGTATTTGAGGAGATGGATATTGTACTTTATTTCATGTTGTACAGTGATTGGATTTTATTTTACAGTATTTTATTTCAGCTCTGATATTTGTGTAGCTATAGTACCATCTTTTGCAGGTTAGACGCTTCGCCTATGCGGGTTTTAGCATAGGTGGCCGATCTGTTGGCGAGCCTGGGTCGCAGTTTCGACCCCGGGGCGTGACAGACCCTGTGAGGTATCTTTAGCTGTGTTGGCTTTCGGCTAGGTTTGCCAAAATTTTTAAAAAGAATTAGGCCAAACAGAGGTTGGAAATGGATTCAGCATGGAAAAACGCTTGAAAACGGCTATTTGCTTGTTTGATTCTGAGTCCGGATGCCCAAAAATGGACTCCCGGAAGTTTTTATTGGCTTTTGGTGCATGGGAGGGGTCGTAGACCGCCGACATGCCACTTGGCGGCCTGTCATTGGCCGGTTTTTAGCGCGCGGTCCATAGAGTAGCGTGGCTGGGTGCACAGACCCGGCGCAGGGACACGTGGCGCCGCCTGATTGGCGGGCTCAAGGCGCGCGGTCTACCGGGCGAGCGCGGCGTGCATGGACCAAAGCGGGGGACACGTGGCAGCCTTCGGTTGGTTGGTGCACGCGGCGCGGTCCACGGAATTCCAAAGTGGGATGTGTGGACCGGATGTAGGGGACACGTGAAGCCTTGTGATTCCCGGGCGCAGCGGGCGCGGTGCACGGGGGACGTGGCCGGCACCTCGGGACGGGTGCGCACGTGGGAGCCACGCCGTGCGACCGGCGAGGCGGCGACCGGTCGGCGGGTCTTCCGGGCTGGACACGTGGCGCCCGCTCATTGGCGGACGCCATCCGCCTTCCTGTGCGGGCAGGGGCCACGTGGCAGCTTATGAGTGGCCTGCACAGCTGTTTGCTGTTTGGCGGGCCACATGGCATCACCGGAATGATTCGGGCGTGACACACAGTGTTGGGCCGGGCCCAACACTGTGTCACGCCCCGAGTTCAAAAATTCGGCCCAACACTGTGTCACGCCCCGACTTCAAAAATCAGCGACTAAATTTTTTTTTTTTTTCCGAGTTCAAATCAGAGTTTTAAAACCAGCCAGGGCACAACAGACCGCCACATATATAGAAGAGTCCCAATCCCCTTTGGGACTGAGCCTTTTCTATATATGCATGGCTAGCTTGGCAACAACATCAGAGTACTAACTACATACTACAGTTAACAAATATTACAACAGCATCAACAACAAATAAATTATAGATTTACATATTGCTTTACAAATATCTTATCAATTTAAAATCTTAATGACTATAAGTACGGCTGTCCAGGGTCAACTTCTAACTCGAAAACCTCACCAACTCGTCCCGACATCCCAGCACCTGCTCGACCTGAAAAATGGTCACCCAGGGGGTGTGAGATACATCGACAGTGTATCCCAGTGGGCACGACGAGCCGAGAAATAGCAGATCGTACCTACTGGTATACAATACTAGAGGATAGTAAAGATCACAGTTAGGATAAGCAGATATATAATCATGGAACTGTATTTAACTTGAGGATGGTAATAATCATAAGTTAGGATAATCAGATACATAAACAATATAATCATGGAACTGTATTTCACTTGAGGATGGTAATAATCATAAGTTAGGATAATCAGATACATAAACAATATAATCATAGAACTGTATTTCACTTGAGGATAGTAATAATCATGAGTTAGGACAATCAGATATATAATCATGAAACTGTAATAAAAGCATCATATAGAATCTCAACATGTATAGATAGATAATAGGAAATCCAATCAAAGAATCAATGGAATATGATAAAGTAAACTTAACAATCAACAACATATGCATAAATAGATGAAATACTAAAGACCCAATCACAAGCCACCATATTGGTCATTAAGACCTCAGGGAATTTACCCAACCTAGCACCAACCTGGCTGACATTCCCCCCCTTGGGGGTCACGGGTCTTTCAACAGACCACTTTACCGGTAAAGAACAAAGCACACGAGAAGCTACCTCGGATATGTTCGTGAAGTACAGCGATGCGGGTGATCAATGCGAATGCTCAAGCTCACGGTCCACAGACCGGATAATCGGCAAAAAGCCAGAAAACAATCCCCTCTGGGATGCAACAGTAATATGATAACCACATCTCAACTCAATGCAAGATCATCAACAAATCACAACTCAAATGCAGGATCAATCAACAGCAACTATGAATCATGGATCAAAATAATCAGAAGTGCTGAAATTCAGGTATAACAAATATCCAGGAATCACATCATAAGATCTGGAAGCAACTGAATACCAATCATGCAGACTAACCAATCATGCAGACTAAACACATGTTTTTGAGGAAAAACTATTTTGAAAACAGATTTTAGGTCCAAACCTCAAAGAGCGTTGCCTTTGTCCTATCAAACAAGAACAGACTCAGGCGACCCTACGAAGCTCGGTAAAAATATTTATTTAATAAAATCATTTATTTAGCAGCATAACAGGTGAACAACAAGAAAGCAAGCTCAAACATCTAATGACCAAACAGGCATGGCAATGTCCAGAATAACGATATAACCACTGGAAGCAACTAAACATCAATCATGCAAGGTAAAAGATAGCTAATGAAGGTCATAATCAGGCGTAAAGTAGCATGCAACTTAATCAAAAGGAAGGCAGGCTCAAGGTAATAATCAAGCTACTGTACCCAGAGGACCGAAATGATAAAGCCCGGACCGAAGATAAACCCACCTGTCGTTTGCAGGCAAACCTTCGACTCCAACTGAACGCTCGAAGACTGTGCCAACCTTAATCAAAATTATGATCAGGGAACAACTCAATCATACCCATCCCGACAATACTATAATACTCTGTTGATAACACGGGGAAACTTAGCCGAAACAGGCTTTTACCGAAATTTTCAAAAAATTACCGAAACATCGAAACAGACCCGCCGACAGTCTATATACATCCAAACACTGCCAAATCACACCTACTGACTCTAAACATCATTACCTCAGTGTTCGGGCAGACAGGGACAAAATCATAATTTTCGGTGTCCAAATGTTGCCACAAATACTTGTTCAACTCACGGGAAACCCAATTCGGCTTTGAAGTTTTCTGACAGAAAACTGAAGTCATTGGACCAGCCAGGACAGTGTCGGGAATAACCAGAGGCAACAATTGATGACCAGAAATCCAAATTGAAACACGAACTCGCACCGTAATTCGTAAAACCGACAATTTTGCCGATTTACGAAACAAGATCCGTTTCCCGCTCAACTAGAGTCCACGAAACTTTAACAAAAACTTTAGAGGGTGCGTAAATACTGTCTAAAGACAGCCAGCATGTTACATTTGCAACTTAATCCATAATCTACCTTAAAATTGCATTATTACACCTGTTTGAACACTATTTTGACCCGTTCTTCCAAACCAGGAATCCAAAGACAGCGCCGTAAGTTTCAGCATGTCCGTTACGACAAGACGAAGCTCGTGCTCACCATTTGGGAGCAGCACGAGACCCAAGGAAAACTTCGGGCCATGATTTTTCTCTCTAACATAGCCTATATGCATTTTAAATATATCCACTCGACCAAACTGAAAACTGACGCGAGCATCGCGTCCAGTGACCCCAAAATAGCCAGGAGCTCATGGTCACGACCTCGCAAAATGCCCCAAACCGATCCCATGGCCATTTATTAAATATAGAGCTTATAATGCAACAACTTGAAAAATACTTGTGCAAATTTAGAACAAATTGGAGCATTCTCCTCTGGGAAGTACCAAGACACAGGGGCTTGCTATTTAGCAACCCAAAACCTGCTGGATCAAGAAGATCCAACCCACATGCTTTCTAACCTTTCGACAATGCCCCACACACACATCCACTCAGACCCTGTTTGATCTGAAGTGAGCACTGAGCTCAGGGGATGATTTAAAACAACTTTCATATTTAAATCGAAGTCTAATTCCAACTAAATCCTCATTGTGGCATTACATCAAACACCTGGTGGGCACGTTTCTAAAACACATAGCCTAGACTTTGCCCGAACCTATTCTCAGCAAAGAGGCAATCCTGGGGCTTCTAAGATGGAAGGGAAGCTAGAGCACAAGGTTTAGGGATTACCTGGGTGGTTGGCCGGCAACCCGAGGCGGCGGCGGCGGCCGGAGAAGGATCTCGGGCAAGCCTCAATGGTGCAACCATCAAGATGGAAAAATTATGTATAAGTACTCCTGCAGATGCTTGCTAACCTTCTATCAGACCACACCAACTCACTTGGGTCTCCTGCCGGCGGCGCGGAACAGCGGCAGTCGCCGGCGACGAGGTTTGGTGGAGCTCGGCACCCACCATGGTGCAATTCCAGAGAAGAGAAAACCCACGTTAGGATTTACATGCAAGTGCTTGGGAAGCTTCACAGAGGTCAAGGGATCATACCTGGGCCATTCTCCCATTGTACGGAGCTCCGGCGATCGCCGGAGATCAAAATCTCCAAAGCTCGGTGAAAATGGCCACCTCTAATGGCGGATTCCGGCCGGCGACCCCCGGGCCGGCGCAACATGGACCATCTTGCTCCCCTTGGTCCCCCGATGCTTGCTGAGGGGTTGGCCGGCGGCGCGGGTGCGCGGCGGCGCCGGACGGCGAGGATCGGCCGCTGTTCAAAAATGGCCGGTTCTAGGGCTAGCCGGATCTTCGCGGATCCTCGACCGATCAACTCCAAACTTTAGGAGCAGCTTGCAGTCACCGAGAAGACCAAGATCAACGGTCTTGATCTTAATTTTGTCGGTCGGATGAAGCCCGTGATCGATCTCAACCAAGTCTTGCTTTTCCAGCGATAAGTCGCTCCCGCCGGCCACCCATGGCACGGCGGCGGCTGGGACTACATGAGGTTGATCCCCTCAATGTCAGGAGCAAGGTGGTTGGGTTAAAGGGCCTTCTAAAACAAATAAATTTCAACTTCTTACCTTCGCCGGAGAGAGGAAGAAGAAGGGTCCTCCCGCGGCGGCGCATGGCGGAGCTGGCCACCGGGGTTCATCGGCTGGGTCTCACAGGAATAGAAGAGGCTCCAGAAGTGGTCTAGTGCAAGGTGTGGCTCCCTCGATGCTTCCCACTCCAACCCAGCCGAGAATCACCCATCACTTGAGGCTTCTCTTGGCTGCTCCGGCGACGGGACGATGGTGGAGCCGGCGCGACGCTTGGGAGAGGTGGAGGGGATGGTGTCGGTTGCAGAGAATGGGTGAAGGGGTGGCTCGGGTGTGAGGGGAAACCAAAAGTCACTTGCATGCATGTGATATAAATGCATGCCTTTGCAACAAAATGCTAAAAGCACCCTCTTCAACTGCAATTTGAACTTTAGTCCAATATAAAATTCGTTCATTTTACACTCTAGTCCCTTACCTGAGAGGCACAATTTTCGAGGCACAAAATATGGGGTTTACGCGCAAAATATCACAATTTTCACCATATTTCACGCATTTCGAGGAGTTCCGGTTGTCGAAACGAAAAACGGATTTCGCCACGACGTCCGGCTCGTCGAGACCTATCAAGTAGCGTATCTGCTTGCTTGATTTGGCGCTCGTACGAAATCTCGGGCCATTTAATTCGACAATTTGCAGTCTGATGCACGCACTTCGATGCATCCGGATCGCCAAACGCGAATTCCGTCAGTGCCATTGCGCTCAGAACGTTGAAAATAATTAGGTTTGACTACTCATACCACTATATTAGGGGTCCGGACATCGAAACGGCCGACGTCGATCCAAAAGGGAATAAAATCAGGGGGTTACTATTCATCTTAAGTTGTGGGGCCCGCCCGCTTCTTTACTAATTTCTGGAAGATCCGACCGTCAGATCGTCGACATATGTATATCAACTTTTCATGTTTCGACGAGACGGTCGCAATGGTGATCTTCGATTTTTGAGATCAGGCCCCGATCAAAAGTCGGTATTTTTAGGGCAACTATTGCCTACTAATTCCCCATTTTGCCATTTAAATAATCCAGAAAATTATTTAAACTCAGATTTTTGGATTTTAAAAATCACGGTTACTACACACTGTAGCAGCCCGAAACATTCGGGCGCCCAAAAGTTGGGCCCAAAAGCCCAATGCTAGATTTTTTTGGCTTTTTCCGGGTTGAGGCCTATAAATAGGCCCTTTGCTCTGCAATTTGAAGCTTTTCCCGAGCTTGTTAGCCTTAGTGCCCCCAATCAAAGTTTTTCCTCATCTTGTTGTGCATCTTTCGGTGGAAGCTCAGAATTTTTGGAGGCCGCGGCATTGACGACTTCGGCATCGTAGCGCAGAGCGACGATTTACTGTTGGAGGCCCGTTTCGTCGCATTTCAGTCTAGGAGGTCTACAGAGCTACCCCGATGGTATTTTTGGACGATTTCTGCGGTGTAGGTTTCACAAGAGGTATATCTACAAATTTCATGTTGACCACTTTTCCAGATTTGAGTTTTTATTGGGGTTTTGGGTATATTTTTAACCCCTTTGCGGCTGGTGGACTTTTTGGGTAGCACCTTCTTGTCAGATTTTTATCTCCACATCCGGACATTGGAATTCGATGTTTAAGGACTCTATCGACATCTACTCTTCGCGAGGATCGCCGTCATATTTTTATTGGAATTTTTGAAGTTTGTTTTACAGGTGAAAATTTCGCATTAAGGGGACTGTTCCCAGCAAATTTGTGATACTTGAAATTTTATGGAATTAAGTGTAACTTTGGGTTGTATTTTTGTACCCAGAAAGTATTGATCACTGTTCCTGTACTGTTGGATTGGTGGGTGAGTAGAGATATCTGTTTCTGGGCATTCTCAACTGTACGACTCCGGACAGTTAGCACCTTTAGGTGGGTGGCTTTGCTTTCAGGATCTATAGACTGTGCACTAATTCTATTTATGTAGAATCATGCATGATAGTGATTGGACTTGGTAGCATGCTAGAATTTGAATGTTAATATTCTTTGTATTAGTTTGATGATCTTGTGATCTTGTTGCTTCCTACAACTTGTTAATTATTGATATCTTGGAACTTGACCTAGCACCCCCGCCATATGCAGCATGTTCAGCCAGACTGTAGAAAACATCAACTTGGGCTAGGTTTTTATTGCTCTAGACATTCCCACATCACTATTTTATATGTCATTCTGGACTTAGCTTTTCTCGCCCGGGTTGTGGGCTGGGAGGTCAGGTTGTTGTGGGATGCATTTACACTCGCGTCTGGGGACCGAGTGGAGTTGATAGCAGTCTGTAGATCAGGGTTCTTTGGGAGCCATCAGTGTGACAGTGAGTCTCGGCTGTGTAGTTTTTCAGCTTGTGAGTGAGACAGTGTTTTGTTGGTTTCAGCCGATCTTGTTGATCGAGGATTTGGATCATAGCCTGCATGAGCCACATTTGAGCTCGACAGAGATGCGCGGATACTTTACTCGGTGGGGTCGCACCCCTCGAGTGCCACTCCGGAGTTGGGCCTGATACTTCTATCGCGACTTGTCGACGCATTGTCCCTCTAGCTGGGCCAGTTTTGGCAGTCACGGACATCGTCCCTCTGGCTGGGCCAGTTTTGGCAGTCACGGACGTCCTACGTAAGTCCGGTCCTCCGGGATGTAACGGCAGTAGGTAGGCGCAGGTTTGACTGGACCCGATGTGGCAGTCAGGTTAGATTGGGTGATCTGAGTTGAGGGTTAGTTGTGGCATCATGTTCTTTCTGTTCCACTCTTTGAGCATCTAGATAGAGGCATAGTAGCTGTAGACTTTACTTTTCTAGTTTTTCCTTACAGCACTACTTATGTTACTTTATGCCTCTAGTAGACTTAGTGGGCAGACCGTCGAGCTTGTTGGCGGCACCCACTGAGAACTACTGTGAGATGTAGTTCTCACACCCGTCGTGGTGTCTTTTCCCCAGGGACTTCTGCTCCGGTTCCTGCTGCTCCAGTTGCTGATCCTGCTCCATCAGACCGAGGTAAGGGAGTCGCGAGATAGATTCCTTCTAGTCATCCTCTGAGAGAGAGTAGTTGTATCCCTTACCAGTTTATGTTGAGTGTTATGTTGAGTGAGCCTTGTAGTGAGGTATCGAGTTGTACCTTTCTTTCACTGCTGAGAGAGAGACTTTTGTATTTTGGTGAGGTTGGTTTGTATTATTTGGAGTTGTATTTATATCTTTTATTTCAGTATTTTACATTTTCAGCTCTGATATCTGTTAGTGTAGATGATTCTTTTGCATGTTAGTCGCTACGTCTATACGGGGCTTCCCGTATGGGCGGCGGATCTGTTGGCGAGCCCGGGTCGCAGTTTCGACCCCGGGGCGTGACAGTTTTCCTCGCTCGGGTAGTGGGCCGAGTGGTCTGGATTTCTTTTAGTGTAGGATGCATGTTGCGCTCGTTTGGAGTCTGGTAGCTGTGGCTAGTCTTGTACTCGTGTCGAGAGCCGTTTAGGTAAACGGTGGTCCCGGGTCGTCGAGTTTTCTCCGATCAGTTGGTCGCCACGGCATTTGTGGCAGTAGTATGCTTGTGATATTAGGACCTTGAACCCAGAACGTTTTCTTGGACACACATGATTTTAGTAACCCACATTTCCTTCCAAATTTCGAAGGGTCACCAGAGCATGTTTTTGTTTGATTGGGTGAAGGCATTAGTCCTTCGGGGTTTGGAAAAAAAACTTGCTTTTAACTAATTTTCGTAAAAGAAACTAAAATTCATTAAAATGGATTTCTCAAATCAAGATGTTTTTATAAAAAGGGAACTACATTCAATCCTCACCCCGAGTGGGTTCGATTGAAAATGGATTTCAGTAATAAATATTATTTTTTTTTTTATAAACTTCCTCACCCGAGAGGATTCGAGTGATCTGGGTTCTAAGGGTTGTTTTTATATTTGGGTCGAGAGCTACGAGAAGCTGTACCTGGAACCTGTTCTTGTTTGATTTGGGTTCAAGGTGCTAGTCTTCCGGAACTTTTGGACCTTGATTGGTTTCCCACGGATGTTTTACCCGAGGGAGCTGATTTTCCCGAACTATAAGGGGTCGAGAACTTCGAAAGGTTGAGCATTGAAGCTATTCTTGTTTGATTGGGGTTCTAGGCACCGGCCTTTCGGGATTCTCGAACTCTTGCGGTGTCGGTTGGTTCTTTCTCGTCTATGAGTTGGGTGTTCTGTTTTGGGAGTCGTTTGGGTTGACGGTGGTCCCGGCTGTTGTGTATCTTTAACCAGTGGATTAGTGTTGTGAGTTAAGTTATTGTCGATCTGATTTATTGTGGATTTGGACTATAGCCTGCATGAGCCATATGGAGTTAGACAGAGATGCGCGGATACTTTTCTCGGTGGGGTCGCTCCCTCGAGTGCCGCTCCGGAGCTGGGCCTATTACTTTGCTATCGCGACTTATCAATGCCGATCTCATTGACTGGACACTTTTTGGGCAGTCATTAACGCCCTACGTAAGTCCAATCCTCCGTGGATGTAATGGCAGTAGGTAGGCGCTGGTTTGACTGGACCCTATGTGGCAGTCAGTGTGATTTGGTTAATTGAGTATACTGGGTTAGAATCGTTGCATCATTTTCAATTGTATCACCCGTCGAGCATTGTAGATAAAGGTATGATAGCTGTAGATTTCTTTCCAGCTTATTCTTTCTTTGTCATAGTATTTCTGTTATCTTATGCCTTTAGTAGACTCAGTGGGTAGACCGTTGGTCTTGAAGACGTTACCCACTGAGAACTACTGTAGGATGTAATTCTCACACCCTCTCTCGGTGACAGTTTTACAGAGGTTTTTCTCTCCGTTCCTGCTCTAGTTAGCGTGACGAACCGAGGACAGAGAGTCACGAGATAGATCCCCACTAGTATAGTTCATTTTGATTAGATAGATGTACTATCCCGGATTGTGGGATTTCATTGTACACTAATGTATTATTGTTTTAGTTTACCTTTCTTTTTTGATTCATAGATATTGTATAGGAGAATTTTTATTTGTACTATTTATGTGGATCAGATTATGTATTATTTACTTTTGGGAGATAAATCTTTTACTTTATTCTAATTGTATAATGGTTTGGATTTTATTTATAACTATTTATTTCTCGCTCTGATATCTATATAGCTGCAGTATTATCTTTTGTAGGTTAGACGCTTCGCCTATGCGGAATTTTTCGTATGGGTGGCGAATCTGTTGACGAGCTCGGATTGTAGTTTTGATCTCGGAGCGTAATAATTATTGCCAGTGGACCGGATTATTACATTCTCAAAACCCGAGAGTTACAATTCTAGAATTTGCACTGAGTACTGATACCACCCATGTGTTCCGATACTTATTCGGCTGAGTATCAAAACTCAATAGAAAAAAATTCTGCTGATGCGTCATTGAGTATTGAAATCCACATCCGAGTACCAGTAGACAATATACAAAAAAAAAAAAAAATCTGCTGATGCGTCATTGAGTATTGAAATCCACATTTGAGTACCCCGTACGCAATATACAATTTCGTTAAATCTGTTCTAAACTAACTCTAATAATTGATTTCAGGATTTCTCTCATGAGAATTAATTCAGAATTTACGTGAAAGCAAACCCTAAAGGCTAGATTTTTATTGTTTATCTTTTTTCATCGAAATGGCCTCTTTAGATTAATTCAAAGGTACTCAATTTCAACATATTCAAAGGTTCTCAATTTCAACATTTTATGTTGAATTGATCAGAACATCGCCTAAAAACTTTATTCTTGGTTTCTTAATAATATTCTAAGTAATAAATCACCATCAAAATACTCTTCGCTGCTCTTGTTGAGTATACATCAAGACAAGAATTACAACATATTCAAAGATTCTCAATTTCAATATTTTATGTTGAATTGATCAGAACATAGCCTAAAAACTTTATTCTTGGTTTCTTAATAATATTCTAAGTAATAAATCACCGTCAAAATACTCTTCACTGCTCTTGTTGAGGGAGTTTTTTTAAAAATAATTTTTTAAAATTTTATAATTTACGAAATAATTCTATCAAAATTTTATTTGTAAAATTAACCCTACTTTTGCCACATCAGTGCCACGTAGGTTAGGGGCTCAGAAGGCAGTGAATTCATTCACTGTCTTCACAATAACCATATAAAGACGGTGAATCATTCAGTCTTGTAAAAACGGTGAACCATTCACTGCCTTTTAAAGATGATGAACCATTCACCGTCTTTAACGTAAAAAAAATAAAAATGTGGATATGAGTCAAATCTTTAAGAGATTTAGATTATTATTATTTACTGAAGAAAGAGAGAAATGTGGATACGAGTCAAATCTTTAAGAGATTTAGATTATTATTATTTACTAACTAATATAAGAAGAAAGAGAGATAAAATAAAATGAGAATGTGGTTATGGATCATATCTTTAAAAGATTTAAGTTGTTATTATTTACTAACTAATAACAATCTAAATTTTTTAAAAATTTAAGTTTTATGATTAAAAACATTTTTTATCTTTTTTTTTTCTTATATTAGTTAATTAACAATAACAATCTAAATCTTCTGAAAATCCAATCGGTACCCACATTCTTATTTTATCTTATCTTTCTACAACCTAAATCTTTTAAAGATCTAACTTAAAGGCGATAAATGATTCACCGCCTTTATATAGTTATTGTTAAAACGGTGAATAATTCACCACCTTCTATGTACCTATCCTACGTGTCGCTAATGTGAAATTTTATAAATAAATTTTTAATAAAATTATTTTACAAATTATAAAATTTTTAAAAAATATTTTTTAAAAAAAAAAATCTATATACATCAAGACAAGAATTTGACGTTGCATCATGAATTGGACGTGAGGCATGGATTCAAAGCGTAAACCTCGTGAATTCAAGAGGCGTTCGAATTCGCCATAAAAGACCTAGAGAGATTGAATTCGTAGCAACGATAATTATCTTGCAATCTATTTTTTTATTATTAAATTATTTTTGCATATCCCTGTAAATTTTTTGCTCTTTGTTAAAAGTTTTTCACGTAAATTTTCATGTGCTAATTTTTATTTTATCACATTGAGATATAATTTTATCATCCATACCTATTCACTTCCCTCTAAATATTTGATAGATACTATTTAGATCTCTGAATTTACATAACTTTTCAATTCAATACAACCAGAATGGATCATTTAATCAAAAATTTTGTTTTATTTCTAACTATATTCTAGGTTCTTCAAGAACCAAATATTAGCCACCTCAGCACTTTCTCCACATACAGTACATATGTTTACCATCCCTTTGTCTGAGGGAAATCGAATTCGGATTCTACAAGAGCATTATGCTTGTCGGAGTATTGGCAAAGTAAACCTCACAGCATATTGACTGCTCGATGGTATGGTGGTACAGTGAGAATGATCAGTCTTTGGTCAAGTAAATATTCTTAACTTGTTCCTTGCCGTCGAATGGCCACAACCGCCTCATCGCAACGAGCGCATCTATATGAGCTGACCCTCGCACAGCGAGTGCGGAGGCAGTAGTAGCAGTACCTACAATTCACAAAACTCAATCAGCTCTCGCCCAGCGAATATAAATACTTGTTGTAAATCAACATAAGTAGTATAAAACATGGTGAGATGACCTGATCTATGCACGTTTTTGAATTTCATCACATGTTTTAGCCGAAATGACCTTTAGTGTATTTATCATATAGATTCATTCAACAATTACTTTTTATCACACAGGATTAATCAGACTCCTTTTAATTAGCAAACAGACATACCAATGGTACAATAAGAATGCTGATGTCAAATTAAGGATTAAATTGCCGTGACACGGGGGTGTGCCGATCGGTGTTTGCTATAATATGGCACAGACACGCTTGTGTGCCGACACATGTCACGCTTGCGTACCGACGAATACGTACAATCTCCTAATGACACAATTTGGCATGATCTTATTTTTTATTTTTTCGATCCAATAAGATCTTATAATGTTATTCTAAAAATTTTAACGTAATAATTATAAATTTTGATTATATATTGATTTGTCTTTATCTATTGCCAATAATATCTTACAAATTTACTAGTTAATAATTTAATATAATAGTAGTCTTCTTTATGTGTGAAGTAAAATATAACTATAGCTCATAAATAAAATTATTATTTTTTAAAATTTTTATAAAAATTTACAAGATCTATCTGTATTGATCAATGAAGGACCATATGATGGCTAGACTAACTAAAATATAACTGCAAGTGCACTGATAGTTTCTTATCGTTTTTTAATATTTTTTTTAAATATTTATAAAAAAATTGAAGTAAATTACTTTCTCTAAATTTTTAAAAAAAAATTGTAAGATCTATTTATAAAAATTTAATAATAAACCAAGCAATGAATAAATTAAGCAAGTTTACGATAAAAATTTGATTAACTTTTCAAATTTTTTTTTATTTATCTTTTATTTTATTAGAATTTTAAAAATTATAAAATACAAATAGGAGAAAATTATTTTTTAAATAACTTTTATGCAAAATTTACAAGATTCATCCAAGAAAATTACTTTTTCTTAAAATTAAATAAAAAAATTGTGAGATCTATTTATGAAAAATTTAACATTAAACCATATGACATTTGCATTAAGCAAATTAAATATCAATTGCTTCTATTTAGTTTTTTATTTTATTAAAATTTTTATGTTTCTAAATCCAATAATAGATTTTTCAAAATTATCGTAAATTTCACACAAAATGCTAAATCCATCCAAGAAAAATAAAAATGGACCATATAATAACTAAATCAAGTTGATATATTTTCAAATTTTTATAAATTGTCAATAAAAGTTGTATAATTTCATATTTCTTTGAACTTTACAAGTTAAATATATTCCAAATATACGAAAAAAAAGTTTAAGCTGTAAATTTCTTGACTTAGTAAGTAGATTTTCGATTTGGCTATTTTTTTGCCTTTTCTTTTAAAATCAAAGTGATGCAAGAAAAATAAGGGATTGAAAGAAGAAATTAAAGAAAAAAATATGAGAAAAAAGGGGAGAAAAAAATAAAAAGATGAAAAAAAGAAGTGAAAGAGATGTAAAAGGAAAGAAAAGAGAGCGTAGAAGAAGATAAGAAAAGGTAGAAATGAAAAGAAGAAATGAGATAAGAGATGCATAAAGGTCTATACGAGAAACAAAAAAAAAAGGGGTTAATTTCATAGAGTTCCCTATAAACATGTCGAATAGCAGATATATACCTCTACAAAGTTCAATTTTTCATATTTATCCTTCCAAAAGTCCTAAGTTGTTCATATATGTCCCTACCGTCAATATCCATTAGAAAAATATAGTTAACCATAAATCAAATACTTAACCTTGGTTAATTAGTGAGGTAAATTTACCTTTTTATCCTTTGAGGCATTTTTGCACTATTCTAACTATTGAAATTTTTAGAGGGATATATTTGAAAGGACAAAATTGATATTTCACTTATATTCTGTTAAAAAATAAACAGTGAGCTAACGGTAACAAACCAAAGGGATATATATAAACAATTTAGGACTTTTAAAGGGATAAATATGAAAAGTTGAACTTTGTAGGGGTATATCTGTTATTCGATATGTTTACAGGAAGCTATATGAAATTAACCCCCTCCAAAAAAAAAAAAGGCCGAAGTAAAAAAAAAAAAAAAAAAAAAAAAAAAAAAGGAAAAACACTATGCCTGTGTGGGTACACAACGGCACGTGCCGTGATACCCTTTGGGTATCACTCTGTCTCGTTCGATACAGAGTATCGCGGCCAAGAGACCCCCCCCCCCCCCCTCTAGGGTATCGCGGCACAGGTAGGCCAAGAGACTACCCCCCTCCCCTCTCGCGTACCATGCCTCATAATTGGTGGCACAGTATATATCGTCCCGTGACATACGAAGAGATACTTAATTCCTTGCATAAAACCTATTTGCCAAGAAAACATAAACCGGAAGAGATTGACCAAATTGCATGATCTGATAAGGAACAGAAAGGTATTAAGTACCTGTGGTGGCAAGGAAGAGCCAAAAATGGAATACTGGGACTTGAATGGCATATGGGGCACTCTGCTTCATCACCATAAGATCCAGTCGATTTATCCTTGGAGAATGGGAGAAGGAATTTCTTGACCGAAGAAGAGTTTAAAAGAGGAAGAAGTAAAAGCAGCATTTCCTGCATATATATAGCAACTTTCAATCAGTTCAAGAATACAAGACAAAGAATCCTTCTTGTAAAGCAAAACAAAGAAAACAAAAATGATTTTGGAAGGTATTTGCCTTCTCAAGAAACTTGATCAGAAATAGAGTATAACACTGAGCCAACCATGACAAAAGAAAGATAATTTTAGTTGATTTGTTCATATTGAGAGATTGGAAGAGTTCGATACCAAATGATGGCTAAAACATGCAAAATTATTACAATGTGATATGAAAAACTTGAAGTTAACACATGAAACATGTATGCTGTTAGTTTTCTAAAATATTTGACTGACCCTACTTATCTGCGACAGTGAATCAACAGGCCCAAAGTGGAATCATCTATTTATCTCTGAACAACCTGAAGTTGATTCAAAAATCCAATGGTAATAACAAAAGTACAGTACTGCAATTATACTTGTATGATAGTATAGCTATACAAGCACAGAATGATCAAAACATAGAAGTCCTATACAAAGCAATCTATACTCTACAGATATGCCTTCTTTGCATATCCTAATTAATTTTAGTTCTTCAAGTGATTGTATTTTTATTAGTTCAGCAGATACTAGCTTTGCTTCAATCAGAGCATTTGGAAGTATTAGAGCAATTTAGCCCTCAATGATGTTTCCATATTCCAACCAAATAATTTACTCAATCTTCACCACCAAACCTTATCAGTATATATAAAATAGAAACCCTGAACGTAATAGTAGATATTTCACATCTATTAAAGCAAAAATTTGAGATTTTTTGCTGAATGGGGTAGCAGAGTTCCAAATTTCATTATGACTGTCTTCGATGGTTACAAAATGTTAATTATGTTTTCGCATTATAATCACTGAATACATATTGAAACGTTATGAAAGATATGAGATAGTAAGTTGGCAATCCATTATGTCACTGTATGATTATTAGAGATAAAGGGGCCTCAGTGTTTTTCTAATTCATTTATGCTGTCAAAAGTTCTGAGGATGTGTCCAATCTATAAACTCTCTATTATTGGATTAGATCCACTGTTGAATTGGAAAAGTCATCTAAGTTTCAATATAGAGAGTTCTTTCTATCAAGAAAGTTAACGTTGAAACAGAACGTTTTAGTCTTTCTTAGACATCTCTATTTTAAATGTTCCTCAAAGTTTTCTCTTTTTTATACAACTTTTTGCAGTTGATGGTTGAAGTTGCGTATTGCTGTCAGCAATATTTCTGAAAACAATATACCAGATTTCATTCAGTACTAAAAATTGGAAAACCCAAATCAACAATCAATATCAATCTAATCTTCAATGGAAATAAATGAATGATCCTTGTGACCAAGGTTCGAAGTGCCGTGACACGGAGGCGTGCCGCTCGCTGCCTGGCACGGTACGGTACCGGCACGCTTGCGTGCCAACACGTGGCACGCTTGCATGCCGATGGATACGCATGACCTCCCAGTGGCACGCTTTGACATATTTTTTTTTATTTTTTTATTCCCAATAAACTCTTATAATATTGTTTTGAAATGTTTAGTCAAAAAATTATGAATATTGACTATATATAGCTTACTATACTAACCAATTAACATATTGATATTTTTTTATATATATAAAGTACAATGGAGTTATTTTTCAAAATAACCTTCTAAAATTTTATAATTTGCGAAATAATCTTATAAAAATTTATTTGCAAAACTAACTCTATTTTCATATCAGCGCCACATACAGAAGGCTCACCACCTTCTAAAGACGGTGGACCGCCTTAAGCTATAATTTTCATGATTAAGTTAATTTCAAACAAAATTATAGAGAGATACGTAAATAAAATAGGAATGTGGGTAAGATTCAGATTTTTAAGAGATTTAGGTTGTTATTGTAGAAAGATAAGATAAAATGAGAATGTAGGTACCGATTAGATTTTTAAAATATTTAAATTGTTATTATATATTAACTAATATAAGAAGGAAAAGAGATAAAAAAATATTTTTAATCATAAAACCTAAATCTTTAAAAGATTTAGATTGTTAGTAGTTAGTAAATAATAACAACTTAAATCTTTTAAAAATCTGATTTATAACCACATTCTCATTTTATCTTTATCTCTTTACTTTTTATATTAGTTAGTAAATAATAATAATCTAAATCTCTTAAAGATACTCATATTTATTAACAACCTAAATTAGTTAGTGAACAAAATAACCTAAATCTCTTAAAGATTAAAACAAAAAATATGTACCGTACAATATGTAATTTTTTTAAAAAATAATAATAATAAATACTCTACGCATGTGATTAAAAAAAAAAAAACAAAGGCCGTGCCGCTCGGCACGGCACGCCGATACCCTATGTGTATCGCCATGTCTCGAGAGATACCCAAGGGTATCGCTCGAGATGGAGGGGGGTGCGATACCCCCCCTGTACCGTGCCCCCATTTGAGGGGCACGGTACGTGCCGCCCGTGCCGCGGCGCCGCCGCGGCACGGGCGGCACTTTAAACCTTGCTTGTGACAGATAAATCTAAAACAACCACCCATCATCTGTCACTAATTAACTAATATATACGGTTGCATAGAAGGGGGTGCATATATATACTTAAATGTGATAATTAATATAGATAAAGACAGATATGAAATAAACATGGATCTAGTTCTAGTATGGCTATAACATGGATTTCCATAGGCCTGCAAAATTATTTTATTTTATATAGAAAGTACTTGTAGCATCAGAAATTGCCAAATTTAATATAGAACTTATTTCATGTACAAAGCTATGATTCAAGGAAACTTCATTTTAGCTCTCATGTCCACATCAAATATGTACTTGATATTCAAATATGTACTTGATATTCTGATGCTTGCCTGATACACCCCCGGTAGGGGTCAAACATCTCATAGGAGTATCAGACATTTTAGAAATATGGACAAATATCTCAATACTCGCCTAACTCGAGACAGATACATGTAAGATACTTCATAGCAAAGATCTAAGTACCGTAGCACGAGGTCGTGCCAAAAACTTGCCGGCACGGTATGGCATGGTGCGTGTCGGGCCATGCTGATGAGTGCTGATCACAAAAAATACATGTGTGCCAACCTGGGAATTAAGTGTCGCCCCGTGCCGCTCGGCACCGGGTGGCACGTACCGTGCCCCTAATATAAGGGCACGATATAGCGAGGGGTCTCTTAGGACGCCCCTGTGCCGGCGATAACCTGTGGGTATTGCGTGAGACAACGCGATACCCTTGTGGGTATCACGGCACTGTGCCGTGCCAAACCCTTTTTTTTTTTTTTTTTTTTTTTTTTTTGCGTCTCCACTCTCCTCCCCCTTCCTCTCTATGCCGTGATTTTTTTTTGTAGGCAGTTTTTTTAGTGATTTTTTTTTCTTTTTGTGATTTTTTTTTGGTCGGCCTTTGTGTCCCCACTTGATTTTTCTTTATTTTTCTTTTCTTTTAGTGTCCCTTCTCTCTCTCTCTCTCTCTCTCTCTCTCTCTCTCTATGCGCCCGTGTTTTTTTTTTTTTTGCTGTTTTTTTTTTCTTTTGGTGGGCCTTTGTGCCTCCATCCGGTTTTTTTTTTGTGGTTTTTTTTTTTGATAGATCTAGAATTGTATATGAGATTTGCAACAAAATATTTTAAATTTTAAAAATTTTATTTTTAGATTTAGAAGATCGAAAATACTGATAAATTAAAAACTAAATTAAATCAATTGATACTTAAATTTGTTTAATTTATTTGTCATATAATTTATTGCTAAATTTTTATAGATAGATCTAACCATTTTTCCTAAAAATTTTAATAAAAAATAATCTTTTTCAAATGTTTAATAAATATTTTTAAAAGATTCAAATGGAAAGGAATTATCGAAGCAATTGCGGTCCTATTATAGTTAATCTAATTATCACGCGATTCCTCGTCGAATCAATATGGATCAATCTAGCAAATATTCATTAAAATTTTTAAAAAAAATATTTCTCTAATTTTGTATTTTATAATTCTTTTTAATTCCAAGAAAAGAAAGATATAATCAAAATAATTTTAAAATTAACCAATTCTCACAATTTTTTAAAAAATTTTGAAAAAAAATTATTTTCTTCAAAGTTTTAATAAATATTTTTTTAAAAAAAAAATTAAAAAAAAATTTATCGGTGTAATTGTGATTTTATTTTGGTTTCTCTAATTGTCGTATGATCCCTCGTCGAATCAAAATATTGATCTTGAAAAATTTGGAAAAAAAAAAATATAATTTTTTATGTGGAACTAGGCAATTATCTTTCTGTAAAGATGTAAATTTAAATAATTATTGTACTTGTGAATTTAATTATTGTATTTAAAATTTTATTCTCTATAAAGTATAGTTGTTCTTTACATAGAAAAAAGCTTACCACTATGTTAATTGGTGAGTATTGTAAACTATATAAAACCAATATTTATAATTATTTGACTAAACCTTTGAAAATAACATTATAAAAACTTATTGGGAACAAAAAAATAAAAATAAAAAATCGTGCCAGAGCGTGTCACTAAGTGGTCATGTGTATCCATCGGCACGCAGGCATGTCACGTGTCGGCACGGAAACGTGCTTGTGCCCTACCGTGCCAGACAACCATCGGCACGCCCCCGTGCCACGGCACTTTAATTCTTGGTGCTAACACATAATGGTATAAAATATTTATTTTCTTTAGCAACAAAATTTTTTAATTGTTTATTATAATTTTATAATTTGCATTATGTCACGTACCTTATTGTAAAACTCTAAATATATAAATATATCTCTTTGAGGTTAGGGAGAAAAATAACCCTAATCACAATTCTAACATCAGTTTCATCATGGTATCAAAGCCAAACCCAATTTAGGGTTTTTTGGAAAATAGAGAGAAGACCCGATCGGTTCTTCCTTCTTCCGATCGAGCCTCTACAAGCTGCTAGTCACCCATCTCCTCTTCTCTTACTGCTATTTCTTTTCTCCGCATCATTCTTCATCCTTTCCCTATGCTGTTTTGCTTAGATTGCTCTCTTGATCAGGCATTTCACCTGCCGTGGTTGTCACAATACTACCAACCGTAATATCTGAGATAAGTTACCTACTAATGCTGCACAACGAATGAAGCTTTGGTAAATGCATCATTAGGATCTGAATAATTCTCTCCTGTTACTTTTATATTGCTGGCTGCATCTTTTATGTGCTCAAGATGTCAGAAGTTAACTCCGATAATAATTCTAATAGAGTTAACACGGCACCGAAGACAAATATCATGGTGAATGATAGTCCCTCACTGCAGATTAGTCCTATTAAACTAGATGGACAGAATTATTTGGCATGGTCTCGATCCTGTTTATTGTTTATTAAAGCTAGGGGGCTTTATGATTACATTACAGGTAGACAAAAGAGGCCGCCAGAGGAAGATTCTGCATCTAGTCAATGGGAATCGGAAAATTCCCTGATTATGCCATGGCTATTGAATTCATTGCAACCAGCAATTGCACGAGGATTTCTTTTTTTGGATTCTGCCTACAAAATCTGGACTGCGGTGGCTCAAACTTATTCTAAAACAGGATACGATGCACTAGTATATGAACTCAGGAAAAAATTGCATGAAACAAAGCAAGGAGATGCAACCGTTGCTCAATACTTTCAAGAGCTTAGCAGTTTATGGCAGGAATTAGATTATTATCAAGATTTTCAAGCTAAATGCCCTGATGATGCAGCAATATTTCAGAAACTGATTGAGAAGGAACGTGTTTATGACTTCCTTGCTGGCCTACAAGCAAATTTTGATCCAATAAGAGTTCAAGTGCTTGGAAGAGATCCATTCCCATCACTAAAGGGAGGCCTATGCTTATGTTCAACAAGAAGAAAGCAGAAGGAATGTTATGATCTATCAACCAACTTTTGAGAAATCTGCATTGTCATCAGATGCAACAAGTAGAACTATGAAAAGCATTCAAACAAAGGAAGTGATCTCATAGATAAAGATAATCTTAAGTGTGACCATTGTGGACGAAGCAGGCACACTAAGGAGACATGTTGGAAGTTGCATGTGCATGGACGTCCTACGAGAGAAAGAAGAGGAAGAAGTGGAAGTGGCCGAGGCTATGGGAGATCACAAGCATACCAAGTGGAAGCCCATGACACACTACATTCGGAAGGAGCTCACATGGAGACTAAAGGCCTATCTCATGCAGAACTTCAAACACTTCGGCGACTCATGATAAAATTTGATTCAACTGACACCAACTCCAATTCTATTCCATCCACTACTTCTAACTCTAACTTTGCTCTCTCATGTACTATTACTAATGCATTGCATAGTAACAATAATAGTTCTCATTCCTGGATCATTGATTCCGGTGCCTTCAAATAATTAATGATTTTCTTAAGATAAATCTGATTCTTCCATACTCCCATACTCAAGATATTAATAACATTTCACTCGTATACAATCACAAGAATAATGATCCTATGCCATCTGATTTTCAGTTCACAAAGCCCCTTGCTTTACAGCAATTGTTATGAACTTACTAAATGACTTTATTTATTCTCCCGGAACGCTAGCTAATCTAATAGTTCCCTTCAATCTTCTTAACTATTGATAAGAACGAAGGCTGCCATCCTTCTTATTCAGGAAACCTGGTGAAAAAGAAGGGAGCTTTGACGTGTGCATAAACAAGAGAAAAAGAAGAAGCCTAGAAGCATCGCGATAAGCAGCAAAAAGATCTGCATCCTTACATCACTATGCACCAACTCAAAAGAAATTACGTAAAATCAATATGAATCAAATAGTTGAAGTAGAACCCTAAGCCTTTTGTGCCAAACCATGACGTTGGTAGGATCCATCAGTGGTTCATAATCTATGGCTCAATTAGCCGACCATATGACTGGTGCATCAGATCATTTCTCATCTTACCTAGGATAAAGTTCGTATTGCTGATGGTTCTATGTCTGCAATTTCTGGAAAAGGTTCTATTATTTGCAATTCTAGTTTAACCCTAACTTCTGTTCTACATGTTCCCTTTTTTCCAACCAATCTTCGCTCAATTAGTGCTATTATTAGGGACTTGAATTGTAAAGTTATCTTTCGTTCCTATTGTGTGTTTCAGGAACTGGGGACGGGGAAAACGATTGGCTATGGTAGAGAGCATGACGGGCTTTATCTTCTAGAGGGAGGACCAAGACTACGTGTTGGACAGCATTTTGTCTTTCAAGCCGGATTAAGTACTACCTGTCAAGAGGCATATTTATGGCATCTTAGATTAGGACACTTATCTTTTCGAATTATGGAAAAAATGTTTCCTAAATTTTTTGAGAAATGTGACTCAAAACAGTTGACATGTGATGCATGTGAATTTGCAAAACATACTCGTGTTGCTTTTCCTGTTAGTGATAATAAAAGTATTATTCCATTTCATATTGTGCATTTTGATGTGTGGGGACCTAGTAGGGTTGTATCTTTGAATGGCTATAGATGGTTTGTGACTTTCATTGATGATTACAGTCGTGCTACTTGAGTATATCTATTACATAGCAAAGATGAAGTATTCTTTTGCTTTAAATCATTTCACAAGCTGGTCGAAAACCAATTCAACGCAAAAACCAAAATTTTAAGGTCGGATAATGGAAGAGACTACATAGATAGTGCCTTTTAACAATATCTAATTAATCATGGCATCATACATCAGACTAGTTGTGTTAATACACCGGCACAAAATGGAGTAGCAGAAAGGAAGAATCGACACTTGTTGGAGGTTGCCCGATCATTATTATTCACCATGAATTTTCCAAAGCACTATTGGGGGGATGTTTTGTCAGCAGCTTACTTAATAAACAGAATGCCACTACGAGCAATTGAATTCAAGACCCCATTGGCAAGGCTAGTAGGTCACTCTTCCTATATTGTCCCACCGAAAATATTTGGATGCACATGCTTTATACATGACCATGGAGAAAGAAAAGACAAGCTAGATCCACGAGCATTAAAATGTATTTTCATTGGATATTCAGCAACACAGAAGGGATACAAATGCTATCATCCACCAACAAAAAGACTACATGTCACCATGGATGTGACCTTTAGCGAATGTGAAGCATATTACAATACAAGCCTGCATGAGGAAAAAAAGGAGAATAAATATAATAACGAAGAGATGAGTGTCAGCACTCCTATGCAGCTTTGGAGCACAGGACTTGATTTACAAAAAGAATTTGATGTTGAGGGGGAGGAACAGAGTGGTGATGGAACTAAGAAAGTAAAGAAAATATTGAAAAAGAAAATATTCAAAGTGAGGGGTAGAAACAAGAACAAATGCACATTGATAAGACTGCCAAAGAGAATTGCGGAGAGTGGCAAGTTTATACACGGAGGAGAAAGAAGCACAAAACCATCATGCACTCATCACCTAGCCAAACATCATCATCCTCGACTCCAGCTCCGAATCCACTCCAAGAACCCAATCAGGAACAATGTGAGTATCCTTCACATTCCTTTGTTGATCCTTCGCATCCTTCATACTCTATTGTTCACCTTCCACACTGTTTTGATGATCTTGATGTTCCTATTGCTCTTCAAAAAGGTGTTCGAAATAAAAGTAAATATCCTATATCTGATTTTGTTTGCATCCCTATCACCTTACATATAAAACTTTTTTTTCGTCCTTGTCTTCTGTGTCAATTCGACATAATTGGAAAGAAGCATTAATGGATCCTAGATGGAAAGGAGCTATGGATGAAGAAATGAAGGCACTCAAAAAGAATAAAACATGGGAACTAGTTAATTTTCCAGCGATAAAAAGGACAGTAGGATGTAAATGGGTTTTCACGGTGAAACATAAAGCTGATGGCTCGTACAAAGCGAGATTGGTGGCAAAAGGATTTACCAAGACATACGGGATTGATTATCAAGAGACTTTTGCACCGGTGGCAAAACTTAATTCTGTTCATGTCCTTCTCTCATGTGCTCAAGGATTTAAGTGCCATGGCACGGGGTCGTGCCGAAAACTTGCCGGCACGGTACAGCATGGTGCGTGCCGAGCTGTGCCGATGAGTGTCGGTCATAAAAAATACATGCGTGCCGACACATAACGGCATGAAATATTTATTTTCTTTAGCAACAAAACTTTTTAATTGCTTATTATGTATCTTTATCAAATATTTTGAACTTTATTAAGAAAATTACTTAATAATTTTAAGAAAAAAGGGTTTTGAACTGTGCCATCGGCACGGGGGCTGTATCGTGCCGGTATCTTGTTGGCACGGTACGGCACGATAGATACGGCCCGTGCCGATGGATACTTAAATCCTTGCATGTGCTGCAAATCTAGGATGGGACTGACAACAACTGGATGTAAAAAATGCATTCTTACATGGAGATTTACAGGAAGAAGTATATATGGAGATACCTTCAGGTTTCTCGACTCAAAAGAATATTGGAAAGGTCCGTAGACTAAAAAAGGCATTATATGGCCTTTTTAACGGTCACCAAGAGCATGGTTTGATAGATTTTGTCGAGCAATGGTAACCTTTGAATATAAACAAAGTGATGTTGAGCACACTATGTTCATCAAGAAATACAAGAACAATATCACCGTTCTCATTGTTTATGTCGATGATATAGTAATCACTGGGAATGACCCACAAGAAATGAATGAACTGAAAGGCTACTTGGCTAATAAATTTGAGATAAAAGACCTTGGAAAGTTAAGATACTTTTTAGGAATTGAGGTGGCAAGATCTGACAAAGGAATTTTTGTTTCTCAAAGAAAATTTGTGTTGAATTTACTTCAAGAGACTGGAATGTTAGGGAGCAAACCAGTTGATTCAACAATAGAAGTGAATCATCGCTTGCAAAGTAAAATTATGAAAGTTGATAAGGAAAGATACCAGAGGTTAGTGGGTAAATTGACATACTTATCTCATACACAACCTGATATTTCTTATGCAGTTAGTGTAGTTAGCCAGTATACGCATGATCCAAGAGTATCACATTTTGAAGCTGTTTATCGTATTCTTTGATACTTAAAGTCAGCTCCGGGTAGAGGACTTTCATTTTCTAGAAATGGTCATTTGAAAATTGAATCCTTCGCTGATGCTGATTGGGCAGGATCACCAGAGGATAGAAGATCAACCTCTGGATATTGTACCTTTGTAGGTGGAAATTTGGTTACTTGGAGAAGCAAAAAACAAGATGTTGTTGCCAGATCTAGTGTAGAAGCTGAATATAGAGCTATGGCTCAAGGTGTTAGTGAAATTCTATGGCTAAGAAGGTTTATGCAAGAGCTTAGTATGGCATATGAGAAACCATCAACACTATATTGTGACCAAGGATTTAAGTGTCATGGCACGGAGTTGTGCCGAAAACTTGCCGGCATGGTGCGTGCCGAGCGGTGCCGATAAAAAATGCATGTGTGCCGAACTGCCGATACATAATGACATGAAATATTTATTTTTTTTAGCAACAAAATTTTTGAATTACTTATTATTTATCTTTATCAAATCTTTTGAATTCTATTAAGAAAATTACTTAGTAATTTAAAGAAAAAAGGGTTTTCAACTGTGCCATCGATACGGGGGCTGTATCGTACCGGTATCTTGTTAGCACAATCAAGGATTTAAGTATCCATCGGCATGGGCCGTATCTACCGTGCCATACCGTGCCAACAAGATACCGGCACGATACAGCTCCCGTGCCGATGGCACAGTTCAAAATTCTTTTTTCTTAAAATTACTAAGTAATTTTCTTAATAAAGTTTAAAATATTTGATAAAGATACATAATAAGCAATTAAAAAAAATTGTTGCCAAAAAAATTAAATATTTCATACCATTATGTGTCGGCACGCATGTATTTTTTTTGACCGGCACTCATCGACACGGCTCGGCACGCACCGTGCTGTACCGTGCCGGCAAGTTTTCGGCACAACCCTGTGCCACGGCACTTAAATCCTTGAGCACAATACGACATGGTGGATACGGACCGTACCAATGGATACTTAAATCCTTGAACAAAGCAGCTATTAATACTGCTCACAATCCGGTACAAAATGATAGAACAAAGCACATCAAGATCGATAGGAATTTTATCAAAGAGAATTTGGAAAAGGGCATCATATGCATTCCATTTGTTAAGTCGAGTGATCAATTGGTTGATATATTCACTGAAGGAGTTGGGAGAACAATCTTCAATAACATTGTGTACAAGATGGGAATGAGAAATATTTATGCACCATCTTGAGGAGTGTTGACTACTCTTATAATTTTATAATTTTGCATTATGTCAGGGACCTTATTGTAAAACTCTAAATATATAAAGGAAAATGCCAAGTGTACACCCCAAAAGGGGTGTACATCTTACACCCCACCGATCCTAGGGTAGGGTGAATTTCATCAATCACTTCGAAGTGATGGGTGAAGAAGCTCCCACCCTTGAATGAGTGGGGTGTAAGATCTACACCCAAAATTGGGTGTAGAGGTAGCATTGCTCATAAATATATCTCTTTGAGGTCAGGGAGAAAAATAACCCTAATCACAATTCTAACATCAGTTTCATCAATTTATTATGTATCTTTATCAAATCTTTTGAACTTTATTGAGAAAATTACTTGCTAATTTAAAGAAAAGAGGATTTTGAGTTGTGCCATCGACACGAAGACTGTATCGTGCTTGTAATATACCAGATTTTCAGTATATAAGCAAGTATAAATAAAAATAGTATGAGATACTATTTAGATACTATTTTTATTAAACTTAGATAAGTAAAAAATAATTTGGAAGTGATTTGTGCTGAAATTAGAATAAAAAAGAAACATTTAGAATTTTCTGTAAGAAAGAAGACTAATATTTTTGCAGAAAATTCAGTGTCAAAAAAATTTTGAAAATTTTTAGGGTGATCCGTACTTATGTCCTAAGGCACAATAAGAGTTTCACGTCAATCGGATACCCGAGCAGTGAAAAGAGATCTGTTAACGATTTTGAGTCGGCAGGACTTCCGGTGACCCAAAAATGATCCAAACTGAAAACTTAAGATAAATTACAATTGAGCCCAAACGGACGGTCAGAAGGGCTCCGCAGGCAAGTATCAGATCTGAACTGGACTAAATAGTAAATTATTACTATCGGAGGGGGGCTTATATGCATAAAGTGCTTTTTGTTTCTTCTTCTTCTCCCACCCGTACACACACACACACACACAAGAGCACACGGCATGGGGAGCTCTCCCTCTCACCTCTCTTTCTCTCTCTAGGTCTCTCCCTCTAAGACGCACGGAATCGCAGAGGGACTTATGACGAGCCTACAACGAGCGAGAGAAAGCTTTTGAACCAAGAAAAGCTCAGAACCGTCGCCCTTTGAGGTGAGTTTTGCAAAAAATAAATTATGTTTTGCCGTAATTTCTTTAGATTCATGTTCTACGTAATCTCAAACGGATTCTTGTCGAAGAAATTAGAGAAAATCGCGGAGAAATCTCGATGAAATTAAAGAAATGTGAAGCTAGGGTTTAGAACGTGAAATATTGGATTTTTGAGGTTTTGATCTAAATTGATCATGCAAATCCCTAGTTAGAGGTTGGTGAAACACGCCTAGCAACTTTAATTTGTAAACCAGCAGAGTTCCGACGGCCGAATTGCGAAAATGGCCGAAATAAGTGTTTTCGCATTCGTTAGCGTCGTAAAGTGCCGAAACGACGTCGGGAGTTAAATTAATTTAATTCCCTATCGTTTAGCATCAAAACGAGATAGTTGGTGCAATCCGGAACGGTCGAGTTTCCGGCTATGTCCGATTTCTCTTTATCGGTCATATGGGCATATGTATAAAAGTGTGAATTAGTGTTTTTCGATTCGGGGTCGTAAACTAAATTAATCCTTTAACTCTCTAACTTGAAGGTTAGAAGGATTCGTTTAGCGACTTTAGAGTGGAGACGGCGCGATCTCGGTGGCCTGGTGCGTATGGGCTCGAAAGGAGCAAGTAAGCTGCAGGAGTATAATTGCAAGTGTCTACAAGCAATTGGCGGTAAACCAAGGTGGGTGGTGCTTTCCAAATTCGACGAATGTCCTCCTATGACTATGTTCCTGTTTTAGCCATTAGATATATATATATATATATATATATATATATATATATATATATATATATATATATATATAGTTGTATATATATTTATACGTCTATGTAGTCACAGATTGATGCATGAGGGTTAGCGTTGAGTGTGTGACCGCGTTCCTGACATTCTTCCAAGTCTGGATTGGGTGACATGAGTCTAGATCCAAAGGTGGAAGGCATGAGAATTAGGTCATTCAGAGATAAGAACCCTAGTGTGTATGAAAAGCTAGTGTGGAACTTATTAAAACAAGTATTAAAAACTAGGTGACAACATAGGGTTGAACATAACTTAGTGATGACAACATCGATCGAGTGGCATCTATTATATGTAGAGTAATAGCTACATTAGTATTGTATAGCACCCTAGATTAGGTTAGACACTAGGTATGGTTGATTCCCCAGAGTAGTGTCGTTGTAATAGGATGAGTCTTGTAGATTGGCTGCATTAGCATTGCATAGAGCCATAAATGAGATTGGACGCTAGGGTTGATAGTATCCCCGAGTTAGCGTCATCATGATTTGGTGCATCCTCAAGATTAGAGGACGAGATCATATTCACATAGTCTGTACAGCTTGTAAAGGTCGCTCCTCCACAAGAATCATACTCCGGAGTGTCTTTGTGTAGGTCGAGGGCGTATCTCCCCTCCTGGTTTAGTTGTGAGTCAGGCCCGGCAATTGCCGAGCAGGACGATTGGGTCGATGAACCATTGAGTCGTTCATATAGATTTAAGTTTGATGCATTGTACCAAGGCATAGAGTAGCGTCTTCTTTATATTGCATAGTATAGTAGTTTACTGCTTTCTCTTATTATCTACTTATGCCTTGCTTAGTTCTAGTGGGAGAGGCGCTCAAATCGGGGCCGAACCCACTGGAAACTTCTTTTAGTTCTCACCCCCTGTTTTGCAGACCCATCCCCGAGCGTAGCGATGCAGGACCACGGCAAGTGCGTTGCGCCCTAGGTAGCTTGACCTCCATGTATAGGTCACCTCTGTATTATTTTTAGTAGATGATGTATACGATTTTCATTTTGATCAAGGATTAAAGTGCCGTGGCACGGGGGTGTGCCAGCGTTGCTTGGCACGATACGGCACAGGCACGCTTGCGTGCCAACACATGGCACGATTGCGTGCCGACGGACATGCACAACCTTCTAGTGGCACGTTTTGGTATGGTCTTATTTTAGTTTTTAAATCCAATAAGGCTTTAAAATATTATTTTAAAAATTTTAGAGTAATATTTATAAATTTTGAGTATATATTGATTTGTCTTGATCTAATGTCAATAATAGCTTACTAACTTATTAGTTAATAGCTTAATATAGTAATAGTTTTCTTTATAGGTGAAGTTAAATACAATTACAGCTCATAGAGAAAATTATTTTTTCTTTAAGTTTTTATAAAAATTTGCAACATCCATTCATATTGATTCGATGAAGGAACATATGATGACTAGACTAAACTAGAATAAGACCCTAAGTGCACTGATAGTTTCTTTTCATTTTCAAATTTTTATAAAATATTTATGAAAAATTAAAGAAATTTTTTCTAAAAATTTTTAAAAAATTATAAAATTGGTCCATAAAAATTTAATAATAAACCATACTATGAATAAATTAAGCAATAATAAAAATTGATTAACTTCTAATTTTTTTCGATTTATCTTTTATTTTTTAGAATTTTAAAAATTATAAAATGTAAATCCGAGAAAATTATTTTTTAAAATTTTTTTATGAAAACTTTGCAAGTTCATCCAAGAAAATTATTTTTTCTTAAATTTAAATAAGAAAAATTGTGCAATTTATTTATGAAAATTTAACACTAAACCATATAACATATACATTAAGTAAATTTAAATATCAATTATTTCTATTTAGTTTTCAATTTTATTAGAATTCTTATATTTCTAAATCTAATAATAAAATTTTCAAAGTTAGGAATATCTTAAATCTCCCACAAAATACTAAATCCGTACAAAAAAATTAAAAATGGACTATATAATGATTAAATCAAGTGGATATATTTTCATATTTTTGTAAATTATTAATAAAAATTTGTATAATTTCATAATTCTTTACAAAAGAAACTTTACAAGTTAAATATATTTTAAATGTATGAAAAAAAATTTAAGTTGTAAATTTCTTGACTTACCTAATAAGTAGATCTTCTATTTTACTATTTCTTTACCTTTTCTTTCAAAATCGAAGTGATAAAAAAATAATAAGAGATTGAAAGAAAAAATTTAAAAAAAAAAAATTATGAGAAAAAAGGGAAAAAAAAAATAGAAAGGAAAAAAATAAAGAGATGTGAGAGGAATAAAAAAAAAAAGCACAGAATAGAAAAAAACGTAGAAGTGAAAGAAGAAAATAGATGAGAGAGGGATAAAGGTCTATACAATAAACCAAAAAATACAAAAAGTCGAAATAAAAAAAAAAAAAAAAAAAAAAAAAAAAAAAAAAAAAAAACACTATGTGCCTGTGTGGGCACGCAGCGGCACGTACCGTGATACTCTCTGGGTATCGCTCTGTCTCGTTTGATACTCAGAGGGTATCGCGGCACAGGAGGCCAAGAGAGACCCCCTCTGTACCGTGCCGTCTAATTGGTGACACGATACGTATCGTTCCGTGCCGTAAGGCACGGATGGATACTTAATTCCTTGATTTTGAGAGAGAACTTGTAGAGGTTTTATTTTGGGAGAAGAAAATATAAATATTTAAAGTTGTAGAATGTATGTAAAGATGAAATAGGAATGTTCGAATGTTGTAATAGTTAGGTTTACATTTCTCGCTTTTCAATACCCTCTCTGAGATGTATGAATGCTTTCTTGTTCATTGTCATACACTGGCTTCGTGTATGCCTTGGACGGTACAAGGGAGACTCTGTCCGTTCAGAGGTCTGTGCGCGTGCCCGAACTGACCAAATAAGCGGGCTCAGGGTGTGACAGTGCTTGTATTTTATTAGCACAATATGGCACAATAGATACGACCCGTGCCAATGGATACTTAAATCTTTGCTTCATAGGAGTATCCAAGGTTTAAAAATTTCAAGAAATGCTTCGATAGGCAAGGGATACATGAGAGATACAGCAAGAATAGGGGTATGACATTGGCTGACCTTTAAGTCTAATTCCAATGGCAATCATTCTAAACCGACCAGCATCCGAGTCATACATCTCACCTATGCATTTGGTGACACGTGCTTTAGGGTTCATAAGATAAAATACAACACTATTGTCTGATCTGATATAATTATCTTTCATGTTGAATAAAGCTCAAATAGCTTTATTACTTTGTACAATACTTTCATATATTGTAATATGTAATGCAAGGATTGCCTATACCGCCTGTGTGGTACCATGCCAAGGTCGTGCCAGCATGTGGCATAGGGTCGTGCTGAATTGTATAAAGTTTCATATTGAATACTTTCATATATTGAATGGCTTTTCGGAGTTAAAAGATATAAAGTTTTTTGAACTTCAAACATGTAGATCTGATAAATTTACCAAATTTTTGAAGCAAATAGTGGGTACTACTGCATAATTAGATCACATTGCAGTGCAAAAAAAAAAAACAAAATTTTGAAGTTTGCTACCAATTCTTTTATCATTTTGGGTAAACTTTAATTTGCCCCCCATGTGGTTTAGCTTATTTTCACTTTGCCATTTTGCGGTTTAAAAGGTTGGACTTAACTATCATGTGGTTTTTTCTCTAATTTTACCCAAAAAATTTACTATCAAATAGGGTAGCAAAGTAAAACTTTTTGATAACCATAGGGTAGTAAAGTATAACTTTTTGAACCATGGGATGACAAGGTAAAAATGAGCCAAACCACAACAATTAAGTGCAACTTTTTGAACCATAGGATGACAAGGTAAAAATGAGCTAAACCCAAGGAATAAAGTGCCGTGGCACGGGGGCGTGCCGTTGTCCACCTGGCATGATACGGTACCGGCATGCTTCCGTGCCGACACATGGCACGCTTGCGTGCCGATGGATACGCATGACCTCTCAGTGGCACGCTCTGGCACGTTTTTTTTATAGTTTTTTTGTTCCTAATAAACTTTTATAGTGTTATTTTGAAAGATTTAGTCAAATAATTATGAATATTGACTATATATAGCTTACTATACTAATCAATTAATATAGTGGTAAGTTTTTTTAAATGTAAAAAAAAAATTATACCTCATAGAGAATAGAAATTAAAATATAATAATAAAATTTACTAGTAAAATTTATTTAAGAAAGTTAGAAAAAGAACAACATACTGAAAAAGAACAACATGAGCAATAAATTAAAAGACAAATAAATTAAACAAATTTAAGTATCAATTGATTTAATTTAACTTTTAATTTTATTAGTATTTTTAATTTTTTAAATTAAAAAACAAAATCTTTAAAGTAAAAATTATTTTTATTGTAAATCTTATATAAAATACTTGATCTATCCAAAATAATTAAAAATTTAACTATATAATAATTAAATCAAGTATATCTATTTCAACTTTTTATAAACAACAGATAAAAAATTATCTAATTTTATATATATTTTTTAAAAAAACTTTACAAATTAAAAATATTCAAATAAAAAAAAAACTACGTGGGGATACAAAGGCCAATCCCCAAAAAAAAAAATCACAAAAAAAAAAAATCGAATAAAGAATATAAGGACCTATCAAAAAAAAAAAAAATCTACCAAAAAAAAAAAAAAGAAAAAGTCACAAAACCCACCAAATAAATAAATAAATAAATAAATCTACAAAAAAAAAAAAACTAAAAAAAATAATAATCAAAACTACTTTGAGTGAGTGAGAGAGAGAGGAAGGAGCAGCATAAAAAAAAACAAAAAAAAAAAAAACAAAGAAAAAAAGGAGAAAAAAAAAAATGGCACGGGCGGAACGTGCCGCCCGTGCCGCGCGATACCCACGAGGGTATCGCGCTGTCTCGCGCGATACCCTCGCGGGTATCGCGGCACGGGGGGGTGCTGTGGCACCCCCCCTGTACCGTGCCCCCATATTGGGGGCACGGTACGTGCCGCCCGTGCCGCAGCGGCACGGGCGGCACTTGAAACCCTGGCTAAACCACAACAATTAAGTGCAACTTTTTGAACCACAAAATGGCAAAGCAAAAATGAGCAAAACCACATGGAAGCAAAATGATGCTTACACTATCATTTTTTATCTAGTGATGGCAGTGTCTTCTTTTCTTTTTTGGATTATGACTATAAATTCTTCCTTGTGAGCGTTCTTTTATATTATGTCAAAATGGTATTCCTGAGTTATTAAGATATATACAATTGTATTCTTACTAAACTTTGTGAAATATTAAACACTTGAACTATTTTTAAGGATATTCGAGACATTAAAAACACTGTAAAAAACTATATTTTCTATGAAAAATTGATAAAATATTCATGCCAATCTATGCCAGGGTGCCAGTTGCATACCACTAGCACAAAGGACAGTGCTAACTTTGGCACAGGGCATGCCACTGTGCCAGCACAGCACAACAATCCTTGATGTAATGGTTATATGTTTTTAAAATAAACTTTTATTTATGTACCCCAACATATCATATTCTAAGATTGTTTGAAACCCCCATATTGTATTGTAAAATTATGTCCCAAATTAGACTATTTGTAGCGTTTGAATTTTCATATGAAGCTTGTAGGTGAAACGATCCCTAAAACTTATAAAATCTTAATAGGAGCTAGTTGTGATCTTTCTAAGATCATGAGTGAAGTTTGGTAACAATTTGATATTTGAACCCTCTGCCTAGTCAACCAGAGTAATTTTAAAGTAAATATATTTATTTAAAAGGTCAAATGACCTCAAGACCTCATGAAAAATAATTCATTTAACTGATTAAAAATATTTTGAGGTAGCCCCTAAAGTTTCATTTCAATCTGACACATAAACGACCTAATATGAAATTTGAATTCAGTCCGTGGTCTTTGCTCTGCATAACACTTTATGTGACAATTTCTTGCAAAAATTAAAATAAAACAAATCTGTTAATAGTAAATGAATCAGAGAGTTATCATGTGGGATAAGGGAATATCCATCTTGATAAGAAATTATCTATATGTTAAGATATCTATCACAAGGGCTATAGATCATTTATAATGATGATCAGGGAGTAAAAATTGTGCTTCGGTGTTACATTTGGACCCAATTGGTTAAATTGCTCCCCTCAAACTAATTCAAGTCCACAAAGTCATCATGTAAGTTGATAAAATCTTGTGCTGAAAAAGATTCAAAACCATCGAAGAAACAGACTATATGACCGACTAATGAGATAAACAGAGGTAAAAAGAATTTCAAATAAATTTAACGAATCTAAATGTGACAATAAACTGATTAGGATTTGTTTAGTAGTAGAGTAATCAAGAAAGGTTTCAAAATCTGTTTGAATTAAGATTTGACGGAAAACAATCAAAGGTAGTTGAAGCTTGACGGCACGCCTATTTAGGAATTACTTCTCACATTGACACACTAGACGTAAGTTGGCTACTTAATCTCTTGTAATTACAATTGGTGTACTTACCATAGACCATACAGATAATGTATCTTGCTATATGGCCAACTGATGCACTGTATCTAGAAGGTTAAATATTAGAATATTTTATAACTTGTATTTGCATCTTCTTAATTCTGTTATCACTTCCTTTTTGTATAGACAAATAATTAAGTCTTGCATACCGGTAAGACATAGCCTTATTATTGTGAGGCATCCGTGCATGCACTGACATGGTTCGTGGAAAGGATTGTCGTGCCATTGGCATAGCGCGTGCTGCTGTGCCAGCAGCATGGCACA
The DNA here is from genome assembly GCA_029168755.2 of Tillandsia fasciculata. Taxonomy (NCBI): domain Eukaryota; kingdom Viridiplantae; phylum Streptophyta; class Magnoliopsida; order Poales; family Bromeliaceae; genus Tillandsia; species Tillandsia fasciculata. The sequence goes on from CM054941.1 coordinate 12,692,303, forward strand.
GTACAATACGGCAGCACAAGGCGTGCCAAGTCGACACGCCCTCCCATGCAAGTGGCACACCACTGGCACGTAGGCATATATATATTGGCTAAAGTTTTTCTATTAAGTTTCTAACAAAAATTAGTTTTTAGTTTGTTAATATCTCTAATGATATAAAAATATTTTATTTTTCATATTGTACACAATTTAGTAAGAATAAAGTTATAAACATCTTAAAAACTAAAAAAAAAAATATTTATATAACGAAAGTATATGCATGAAATCAAAACTAAAGTCATAATTGAATAAACATTTATAGGAGAACACTACCATGGGTAAATTCACAGGATATAAAATGATAAAAGAATTGGAGGAAATCTTCTTATTTCTGTTTTTCTTCACTAAAAGTTCGCCTTATTATGCAATAGAACTTACCAATTGCTCCAAATGCTAGCAGATTTTCAAGATCAATATATTTTGTATGAAAAACTATTGTAGAACTTCTAAAAAAAGAAAAAAAAAAAACTCAAAAAGATTCCTGTTACGATATATTTAGTATTATCTTTATTGTTTCTATACTATATATTACTTACCATCTATAGCGTAGAATTATATAGCATGTAATCCTAGTTATATTATTACTATGGTTGTCATTGTTACCATAGAAATACCTTCTCATGTACTATATAATTGATGTTAATACAAACCATAGGATATGCTCTTTTTGCCCATCTATCATGGTATCAGAGCGGGAACCCTAATATTAGGAATATCGATCCTTAGCCACCATCTACCACGAGTCTCACCTTCTTCCATAGTTTTTTTTTCTTCTTTGGATTTCTCTCTCCGTCACAACTGCTGCTACAGTGCCACTGCTACAGTACTGCTGCTACAGTACCGGCGCTACAGTACCCGCGCTACAATAATTTCGGCCTCTCTTCATTATTCTGGTGTCGTTCAGATGCGTACTTGCTCCCTGGTGTAGTTTGGTTCTTCTCGGGTGCAATCAAGGTCAACTTTGATTCATTCAGCTTTTCCCATCGGGTTCTAATCTGACTTACTTGTCTTTATTCTGGATTTGTGACTACTTGGTATTATTTTCTACTCGTCGGATTTGCCTCGGTTACTCTCTCGTGGTGATATTTTCTTTTTGTGGTAACATGTCTTCTTTCTCAAATTTACCAGTGGTTAATATCAAAACTCTCATACCACTTGAACTAACAGATTCCACATATCTTGTGTGGAAACAAATATTTCTTAATGTTTTGGAGAGTTTTGGTGTTACTCCACGTGTGGACGGAACTGGTATTATACCGCCTCAGACTATTGACACTTCTGAAAAGAAAATAATTATGAACCCGGAATATCTAAATTGGAAAAAAGAAGACACCACTATACTCTCGTGGATTAATGCCACCCTTTCGCTTAGCATAGTACAGATGGTTGTTTCTAGCTCTCCTAAAACTGCGTATGATGCTTGAAAAATTATCGAAACATATTTTCTTGATAAAACTGCTTCCACCGCTTTCTCTCTAAAGTCTGAATTACGAAGCATCAAGAAAGGTTCAATGAATATGACCGATTATATGCAAAAGATTAAATCTATTGGCGATGCCCTGCAAGCGATTGGTGAAACAGAGTCAGACCATAACTTGGTCATGACTGTTCTTCTCGGGTTACCAGAAGAATATAGAGATTTCGTCAGTGCCCTTAATACACACCGAAACAAGCCTACTTTTGATCAACTTCGTCCACTTCTGATGCAAGAAGAAACAGAAGTACAACGTCGTACTAGTTCAACAACATCACCTGCCATTCCCACTATCGACAGCGAAGCTCTCTATGCAAATCGTGGACGCGGAAATCGTGGAGGTCGTGGAGGCAGATATCGCGGTGGTCGAGGACATCGCGGTAGACACAACTCATATCATGGTCGTGGATCTCCTGGAATCTATCCACATTCTTCACCCAATAATCTTCCTCAACCTTATACTCCAAATCAACAATCTTATTTTTCGAAGTCTGGCACACAGTGTCAGATCTGTGGAAAGTACAACCATTCTGCTCTTCAATGCAGACAACGCTTCAATCACTCATTCGTGGCCGATGATGTCCCTCAAACTTTTGCTGCTATGAATCTCTATGAACCTGCTGAGGAAGTATGGTATCCAAACACTGGAGCTTCCAATCACATGACCGCGAATTCTGGTATTCTTTCCTCTTCCAAACCTTATACTGGGCATGAGAAAATTCTAGTTGGTAATGAAAATTTACTTGATATTACTCAGACAGGTGAAACTCAATTGAATACATCTTCTAAATCCTTTGCTCTTAAAAATGTTCTCGTTGTTCCTTCTATCAAGAGAAATTTACTTTCGGTGTGTCAATTCTGTCGTGGCAATAATTCCGTTCTTGAATTTGACTCTTCTGGTTTTTCAGTGAAGGACAAGGTAACAAGGACGGAGCTTCTGCACTGCCCTAGCTCGGGAACATCACTCTATCCAATTCCTTCTAAAGTTGCAAGTGTAGGGAATAAGCAACAGATTGGTCTTGTTGCATCTAGATTTAGTAGCGATGTTTGGCATAGACGATTAGGTCATCCCAGTCTTCCTGTTCTTTCGGCATTTATTAAAAATAATAACATTGTTTCTGATGGTAATTCTGCTTTGACATTATCTGTTTGCAATGCTTGTAACATGGGAAAACATGTTAAACTCTCATTTTCTGATTCGGAATCTAAATCTGCTTTTCCCTTTCATATTGTGCATTCTGATGTGTGGCAATCACCTGTTCCATCTGTTTCTGGTTATAAATATTATGTTATATTTATTGATGATTATTCTCGGTTTTCTTGGCTTTACCTTTTGAAATTTAAACACGAAGTTTTTGACAAATTTCTCGAATTTAAAGCAATGGTGGAAAACAGATTTCATAGCTCAATCAAGATTTTCCAATCTGATAATGGTACGGAGTTTGTAAATGATAAGTTTTCCAACCTTTGTTCACAAAATGGAATTTTTCACCGTTTTTCTTGTCCTTATACTCCTCAACAAAACGGCCTCGCCGAAAGGAAGCATAGACATTTAACTAACGTTGTTAGAAGTTTACTATTTCAAGCTTGTATGCCTCCTCGTTTTTGGGCTGATGCCATTCAAACTGCTGTATTTCTTGTGAATCGAATTCCCTCTCTTACTGTTTTAAAAGGACAATCGCCATATGAAATTCTGCATGGTTGCTCTTCCCCTGACTTGCAACTTGTCAAAGTTTTTGGATGTTTGTGTTACCCTGATGTGCAGGATATTGCAGCTCACAAGCTCTCTCCTCGGTCACTTCCTTGCGTCTTCTTAGGACTCTCTGATAAACATAAAGGTTTTCGATGTCTCCATCCCAGCACTGGCAAGGTTTTTATTTCTCGACATGTTACCTTTGTGGAAACTGTTTTTCCGTTTTCTTGTCTTTCTAAATTCTCTTCTTCTCCTTCCTCTACTTTTTCCAACCTTGATATGTTTCAAAATTTTGTTTCAAATCCTCCTTTGCTGGGTGAGAATCCTTCTACCATTGATGCAATCTCTGGCTTCTCCTTCACACGCCCCTCTGCTGAGAGTGGTTCCGGTACACGTCCACCTGTTTCACCGTCTGAGAATTTATCAACGTTTCCTTCTACCTTGAATTCTGATGACTCACAGGTTAGGAATGGGAACGATGCCACTGCCGTTGGTCCATCAGAACTCCGTGTCTATACCAGACGACACATTACACGATCTGCTGCTACTACACCTACTATTGTTGAACCACCACCGTCCACCTCTGATCGTCCGCCCTCCCCTCAGCCTACTATAGTGCCGTCTGAGCCTTCTTCACCTCCCCGCATACATCCTATGCGCACTCGATCTATGACTAAGGGTTTAACTGAGTCTACCTCCTTACTGGCCTCTACGGATTCTGCTCTACCTACTGAGCCTAACTCATTTCATGAGGCCTTTCAGGATGCAGGTTGGCGCGCTGCCATGGCTGAGGAGTTTGATGCCCTCCTGACAAATGCTACTTGGGATCTTGTACCTCCTTCGCCTGTTAATCTTATTGGTTGTAAATGGGTATACAAAGTAAAGCAGAAGGCGGATGGGTCTCTTGAGCGTCTCAAAGCTCGGCTTGTGGCTCAAGGTTATAAACAGCAACAAGGCATTGATTTTGATGAGACCTTTTCTCCCGTTGTCAAGTCGACCACTATTCGCACTGTTCTTTCGGTGGCCCTCTCCTCAGGGTGGTCTCTTCGACAACTTGATGTGAAGAATGCTTTTCTTCATGGCACACTCTCTGAAGAAGTTTATATGAGACAACCGCCTGGTTTTGTGCATCCCTCTTTTCCGCATCATATTTGTCGTCTACGCAAAGCCATCTATGGTCTTAAGCAAGCACCTCGGGCTTGGTTTCAAAGGTTTACGTCCTTTTTATCTGAAATTGGTTTTGTTGGGAGCACTGCTGATCCTTCAATGTTCATCTGTCACTCATCTTCTGGCACTCTTATTCTTCTATTATATGTTGATGATATTATTGTCACTGGCAGTTCCTCCTCTCTTCTAAGGGCTCTTATTACCACCTTACAGCAGGAATTTGCAATGAAGGATCTCGGGCCGCTACATTATTTCTTGGGCATTGAGGTAAATAGGTCATCTTCTGGTTTTCATCTGACTCAGCACAAATATGCGCATCAGCTGCTTCAGCGCCATGGTTTTCTTGATAGTAAGCCCGTCTCTAGTCCTCTCTCTCCAACCTCTCGTCTATCTTCTCATGAAGGGCAACTTCTTGAGGATCCCTATAACTATCGTCAGCTTGTTGGTGCTCTCCAGTATCTTACTTTCACCCGACCGGATATATCATATGCTGTCAACTCTGTTGCCCAGTATCTACATGCTCCTCGTGAACCACACATGCAAGCGGTTAAGCGCATTCTACGATATATTCGGGGCACGCTGACTTATGGACTGCCTATATCTCGCTGTGTCAATCCTTCTCTTGTCGCATTTGCAGATGCTGATTGGGCCGGTTGTCCAGATACACGCCGGTCTACTTTTGGATATTGTATATTTTTAGGGCCCAATCTTATCTCCTGGTCCGCCAAAAAGCAGCCCACCATTTCTCGCTCTAGTTCTGAAGCAGAATACCGTGCTGTCGCCTACGCGCTTGCGGAGACGATATGGATCCGTCGTCTACTTCGTGATCTTCGTGTTTTTCTCTGGCGACCTATTAGCATCTACTGTGATAATCTAAGCACTACTTATCTAGCGGCAAATCCTGTTCTTCATGCTCGCACAAAGCATATTGAACTTGATCATCAATTCTTGCGCAAAAAAATTCAGACTGGTGATTTAGAGTTGGTTCATATCTCTTCTGATAAACAACTTGCTGATATTTTCACCAAGCCCTTGCCACCCTCTCGGTTTTCGATATTACGGCTCAATCTTCGCATCCGTCCACTTGATGCTTAGCTTGCGGGAGGATGTTACGATATATTTAGTATTATCTTTATTGTTTCTATACTATATATTACTTACCATCTATAGCGTAGGATTATATGGCATGTAATCCTAGTTATATTATTACTATGGTTGTTATACTATATATTACTTACCATCTATAGCGTAGGATTATATAGCATGTAATCCTAGTTATATTATTACTATGGTTGTTATTGTTACCATAGAAATACCTTCTCATGTACTATATAATTGATGTTAATACAAACCATAGAATATGCTCTTTTGCCCATCTATCAATTCCAAAATATGCACCCAAAAAAAAATGTCAATACGGTGTCGGCACAATCCTGCACCACATGCCGACACAGCCTCAGCACACGGGCGGCAGAGGCATGGCCAATCCTTGGTTCAGGGAACATTGCCATTTCCTTGTAGTAATTATAGAAGAAACATAAATATAAATAAGAAGCTTAAATTACCACTAAATGCAGATGCAAGTCACACAAGGTATGCAAGCTTTTACTTAAAAAATCCTGTTTTTTTAAGCCTGCAAAAGAAATCAGCAAAGTTGTTTGCTCTTTTAAGTACTTAGTGCAAGGTTTAAAACAAAAGGGAAAAATTATGACATGAAATAATGGCAACAACTTGCAAAGATATCAATGCATAAGATAAAATCTTTAAAATGTAGTCAACTTAGACCAATCACACTTAAAAGAATATCATTAATAATATTGCAACACATTTGGGAATAAGCCAGCAAATCAAAGGCTTCATGGAGATCGAATTGTCCTTGTTATCATCTTCTAGGACTACAGTATAAAGTACCTTAATATCAAAACTACCAAATTCACAAAATCTATGTGCAACAGCTATATTTATAAAGTTTAAACAACATTTTTTTCTTAATAATACCAACTCAAGAAAGGGAGGAGACATACCGAAAATTCATTCCACACCAATTGACGATTCATGTACTCAAAACTGACAGCTCTGTTCATATTGGGGCTTCCATAGACAAGCCTTGCTCTCAAAGCCCTTTCAATAATACTCCTATACCTGCATAAACAGCATATGGAATTTCTGAGTAACGATAAAAATAATAATAATTAACCAAAAAGATGTACTTAGTAGGAATCCAAAAAAAATTCCATGTGACTTAACATATCATCATGTAAATGTTACGGGAAGATTTACAGAAAGACTGCACTTGTATTCACCAATAAGTTACAAATATGAACTATTTTAACTCATTCATTCCGATCACATGTTTGCCAACTCCCACATATGCTATCTCCATTCCATTCCAGACTTCATATTTCCCACATTACTATGCAAGAGCCTAGCAAAATATCTCATAAAAAAGAAGTATAATGAACTTGGCAGCTACACTTTTCTTTAAAAAAAGGAAAAAAACAGAAAAAAAAAATTAAAAAAAGAAGATGAGTTCGAGTCTAGTGTACCAAAAATATATTTTCACCATAATACAAGTCTTAAAAGTTGTAATGTAGAAGTATAGAAGAAACATTGATGTAGCTGATATCAGATTGAGAAATGTACCTTCCATTATACAGAAACAACAGGAGGTTGCAAAAAGCTGCAGCCTTGTATAAACCCTCAACACGTCGTAACAAAATCCAGAATCGCCGAGCCAATGATCTCTGTATGATACGACCGACTATAATTACTGAGATTATCAGGATTCATAACAGTATGAAAGATACGGACTGCAACATCACCTGCTCAGAATCTCCCCATCGACGAAAAGCAGAGAACGACTGCAAACGGGACCAGAGGTATTGGCCACCAACAATGCTGAGGCAGTACCATATCTTTTGAGAAACCGAAAGTCCAGGCCCTTCAAGTCCTGTTCTGACTGAAAAAGCATGAATTTAAGTAAGAAATATTGCTTCATTGAAACAAAATGAGAAAAACTGTAGCAATAATGAATAAGTACCACAAGATGAAGCGAAGCTGATAAGTGTATGTTCAAAAAGTGATGTAGCATGGTCCTTTTCCGATTGCAACCACCAATTATTGATTTTATGGGACTAGAAGTCCAGATAATGCATTGTTTCATGAAAAAGCAATGAAACACAAGTATCCTACTAATAAGATAGCTTTTTCTTCTTTATATTTTCATATACAAAAGCAAGCAAGCCAGTTTTACTGCTCAACTTGTCCAACAAAGGAAAATTAATATGAAGTCTACCAACAAAGGTCCTCTACTGTTTAGACTGCTACAGCAAAACCAACCTATGAACACGATACAATAGACAAAAGCAGACAGAACTGACATTTGTGACATGTTATACTTCATAGACACGGACATAGGATACATACACAATTTACAACAGATATGCGGATGCATCAAATCTTCAAAAGAAGGATACAACAAGTTGAAAGTATGCCTATCGGTCTACAAAGAATATCAGTATTCTAAAAAGTCGGATATGCAGCTGTATGGTTGAGGCGGTGGGCTGACCGCACCATCTGCCCCTTATGCAGTTCAGATTGTGGGCAAATTGCATACTGGGCAGTGTATGTGGCCCGGCACATAATTCACTCAACAAAGCTAGCCTGATGCAGTTCATCCAAGTAAACAGGTCAGATGTAATCAAAATACGAATCTGAGCAGCAATATTTAGAAGTAATTATGCATCAACCATGTTCAACCTCAATCTCTCCCCTAATCCCTCTCTCAATCCTTCTGCACCCTGGGAGTTGGCAACAAATGGACTGGTTCCAGGAGTGTAGGCGGAGGATGCCAACAATGTGTTAATAGCGATGACGGCTGTAATGCACCAAGCCAACCCCCCATAGGGATGTGTTTGTAATTTTGCCATCCATAGTAGTAGTTTTGCAAAGCAATTGGAGCACAACCAGAAAAATTACAGACAGAGAATTAAAGTCACCATGTGTGAGGACCCGAATCCCCGCGATAGGATTACTGTTGGATCAGCAGCTTCTGGAGGCTTATGTTGAGTGTTGGAGGGTGTTTATGCACAAATTGGACACAAGTGATGGATCCAGTGTGAAAAATGGATCACGAGTGTATTAGGATGCCCCACCGAATTTTAGAAGTGGTTTCGCGCGAAACGGACATTAGATTTGAATTCAGCGTGGAAAAACGATGGAAATCGACTACTTGGTTGTATTTTTCTGAGTCCGGACGCCCGAAAACGGACACCCGGAAGAATTCAGAGTTTTCGGGTGCGCAGTGGACCGGTGGACCGACGGGGTGCCACGTGGCGGCTTCCGATTGGCGCCCGCCACGTGGCGGAGCAGGAGGCGCGGCGCAGTGGGCCCGGCCCACGGGAGCGGGCGCGGGCAGGCGCGCGGGCGAGCGCGGTGCGCGGGGGCGGCATGCCACGTGTCGTCTCCCCGTTGGCTCGCAGTCGACAGATGGCGGCAGCAGATTGGTTGGTGCGGTGGTCGCGGTCCACGGAGGTGCGGGGGAGCGCCTCGGGATACGTGCCTAGCAGGGGGCGTAGGCGGCGGGCGCAGTGCACACGTGGGCTGGCAGGCGGGCGTTGACGCGCGAGTGGGCGCGCCACGCGTAAGCGTCCGCGGGGGGCCACGCGGCGCGTTCTGGGTGGCCTGTGCCGCTGTTGCCTGTTCTGGGGCCACGTGGCGCAACGGGAGCGTTTCGGGCGCTCCACGCAGGCGGACCGCCAGCAGATTCGGGCGCCCGAATTTGGTCCGAGCGCCCGAATCTGGGGACTCTTTGGGCATTTTTGGATTTCTTCGGCTGGGCCTATAAATAGGCCCATTCCAGCCCCGTTTTCTCCTTTTCTAGCCTGTTTCTCACAGAGAGTTCTTCAGCAAACCTCTTCCCCCTTGTGTGCTGCACCTTGTGGAGGATTTCCGGAATTTTTGGAGGCCGCGGCATCGGCGTTTTCTGCGACGCGGCGCACTTCGACACTCCTTCGTTTTTGGCTTCTACCGTCGCTTTTCAGTGCGCGAGGCCCCCTAAGCTACCCCGATGGACTTTCGAGCTGATTTTCGCGGCAGCGCGTTCACGAGAGGTACGTCCTCGATTTCCGTGTTGATCACTTCGCCTTATTTTGGGTTTTTGGCACGGTTCTCGAGGTGTTTTTGCGAGGTTTGGGACAGCGGTGGAGTAATGTTGGGATTTCTCGACCTACAGGCATCGGAACGGGATGTATGAGGACTCGATCGGCATCTACGCTTCGAGAGGAACGCGCCCGTATTTTTATTGGAATTTTTGGAGGACTCTTCGAAGGTGATAATTATGCTTCTTCGCGGCTGTTTTTCGGCAGACTTGTGTTCGTGGGGTAGTTTGACTTACCGCATTGATTTGGGTCTATCTTGGCCTACAGGTGTCGGAATGAGATATGTAAATACTCGTTTTGGATCTACTCGTCGCGAGGATCGCAACCGTGATTTTTGTGGACTTTTCGGAGGACTGCACGCAGGTGAAAAACCCTCTTCTTTGTGCTGGTTGGTAAAAGCAGCAAGTGTTGTTTTGTGTGTTTGGGGTATTGATTAGCGTGTTGTGGTTGTGATGTTTGTTGGGGCAGAGGCTTGTGCTACTGAGTGCCGAGGATGCGGTTTCGGCGGATTTTGCTAGCGAGTGACTGCGCACTTCACCGACTTCGGCTTTGCCTGCGGAAAGCGTTTCAGGTGGGTTGCTTCATCTCCAAAACCGGTGGACGGTTCTCTAATTCTTTATGTAAGAATGCATGCATGTTTAGGGTAAATTGTATGTTATTGAGAGGTAAGCTTAGTAATGATGATTGCATAAGGGAATTGCAAGATTAATATTCATGTTAGATATTATTGAGGACTTGCAAGATTTGGATATTCATGATGATGAATAGTAAATGCTTACCTAAGGGAATTTACCCTATGTGATTGTTAGCATTTATGATTAAATGTATAATATCTAGCAACGAGATGTAAGCTTGAGGAATGACCTAGATCATGTAGATTGACATACTTTAGTAGTGATCTTTTAGCATGCCATGTTACACATAGTCCTTTATGATATGATTACTTGATGGGGTAGGATGCTATATCTATGTGCGGGTATCATTCTGATGATTTTGATGGACCATGGATTATGGACGGGTGTTGTAGATTGGTGGATTTGGCAGGTAGAGCTACTATTTGCTCTTTTACCTTTTATCTTCCTTGAGGACATTTGCATGCTTGTATGGTCATCTAGATAAGCCATCTTTTACTGCTACACTATCATGTTGGAACTTGACTTCGAAGAAACCATATTTGCTTCTTTTCTCCTTATTCGTTAGTCAGGTGATTCATGTTGCTCGGGTTCGAGCAGGGGTTTGGGATAGTGTAGTCGAGACTTCGAGTCTGGGACAGGTTGGATTTGATTGTGGGTATTGCGGCGACCGCGGATATTGGGCGGTTGGCCGAGTGTCGGTTGTACTTGATTGTGGATGGCAGGATAGTGCGGCAACCGCGAATATTGGACGGTTGACCGGAGGTCGGTTATGGGTCTATGGATTGTGGGGCATTACGGCAACCGCGGATACTGGGCGGTTGACCGGATATTTACTTATGCATCAGATTGGGTATCAGATTTCTCTAGTGGACGGAGTTTCCCACTTATTGAGTACTATCGCATCTGATTGGAGATCGGGGTTTTCTTTAGTGGATGGGTTTTCCCACTTTGATCAGAGTCGTGATCCAGTCCTGCTGTTTTATGATACTTATGATACTTGTTACTGAGATACTTTACTCGTGTGGGTCGCTCCCCTCGAGTGCCACTCCGGAGTGTGCGACAGACAGGCTTTGAGTCCTTGAGACTCCTTTTTCCCATCGGTGTTATGCGTTGGCCAGCATACCCGATATGGCAGGCACAACAGGCAGTACCAGTGTTTACTGGTGATTAGATTGGGTTTATTCAGGCAGGTACTTTTATTGTTGCACTCGTGTCAGGGGGCTGAGTGGAGTCTAGTAGCTGTGTTTAGACCAGTGCTAGTGTTGTTGGGAACCATTTGGGGTTAACGGTGGTCCCGAGGTCGTTGTGAGTTTTTCGACCGTTGTGCGAGATGTTGAGGATCTTGAGTCTATCCGTTCTGAGAGAGAGCGTGGATTTCGACTATAGCCTGCATGTGCCACTATTCGATAGCGAGTTAGTCCGTATGGGCACCCTACGTAATTCCTGCCCGGCAGTGGGAGGTGGTTGTAGGTGGGCGCAGGCTTGACTGGACCAGATGTGGCAGTCAGTTCGATTGGGTCGATTGTGTACTTCATGTGCGAGTGGTTGCATACCTTTCATTGGTTTTCCCCATTTGAGCATTTAGATAGAGGCATGGTAGCTGTAGAGTATCTCCAGCATTCTTGTTCAGTTTTTACTGCATGGTTATCTTATGCCTCTAGTAGACTTAGTGGGCAGATCGTCGGGCCTGGTGGCGGTACCCACTGAGAACTCCCTTTTGGTGTAGTTCTCACACCCGTTGGGGGTTTTTCCTCTTCTTTTTTTTTCCTCTCCTTTGTTTTGCAGTCTTAGCGGGTGTCGCAGATTCTGCGGTTGCTATTCGAGGCGAGGGAGTCGCGAGCTAGATCCCTACCCGTCTGTGGAGAGTAGCGGTACCCCTACATTGGAGATCCTGAGTACAGTCAGTAGATTATTTATGTTTCCGCTTTTGAGAGATCATTATATTATGAGGATCTGACTTGTACTGAGAGTCTGTACACTGATGTATTATTTCGGTTTACCTCCCTGTTGAGTTTTGGGTTACTGTATCAGAGGATTTTGTATATGATTATATTTGGGAGATGGATATTGTATCTTTATTTTTCCAGTTGTACAGATAGTTGGTTTTAATTTTACAGCACTTTTATTGTATAGCTCTGATATCTGTTTAGCTCTAGTACCTTTTCTTGCAGGTAGGACGCTTCGCCTATGCTGGGTTTTGTATAGGCGGCGAATCTGTTGGCGAGCTCGGGTCGCAGTTTCGACCCCGGGGCGTGACACCATGCCGGCTCGTTAAGCATGATTTATGCTATTTCAGCACAGCTCTCACTTCAAAGTCTCTATTTAAAAGCGCCAATTTTTTTTTTTTTTTTTTTTGAGAGAAAGGTAGCATGCTACCCGCTTCGTTTATTTTTGAAATAAACTTAGCTGGAAATGTGAAGCAACTAGGTTTTCTTCCCATTTCCACACAGAGATCAGATTAATTGCCAAGTTTAATGAACTGTTAATTAATATTAAAATTCATGTTGATAGTTACTTGATGGCCATAAGTTAATAGTTATTAGTCACTACTCACTAGTTTAGTTTTCAATAGTTATTGTTTAACTATGGTACTGTTGATTGTTTATTACTAATGAACTATTAATTTGACAATCAGTACTAAGACAAATTAATAATAGTATCAAATGTTGTCATATATTATCTGTAGCATAGTAGTATGCAATCACAAGACCCCTTTTTCATCTTTCAACCGACAGCACAATATATTTATCTCGAGTTCGTGTCTGATCAATCCCGCGTCTTTTTCTACTTTCACTCCCAATCATCTCCAATAAAGTGATTGGCAAATAAAAATTATATTACTTTAATTGCGACAGAAAGATGAAATGTGATTCTTTTGTTAGATAATATACTGGAAAATTAATGCTTATTAACTTCCAATTTTTTAAAAATTAATTTCCAACTTGCAAAGGTAATTTATCAACAGCGCTTAAGAAAATTCAATTCATTTTGCAGTACCCAAAATAATATCTTCTTATACCTTAGTTGTGTAACAAAAGAAGCAATAAATTGAGCCCTGCATATCTGTGCAACTTATACATCACACTCAATATTAGACAATAAATATTTTAAAATTAATATTTAGTCCAATAATATGATAGAAAATGTCTTAAGATCAATTCACAAATATTATAAAATTTTGGAAGCCTACCGATGCAAAATCGGATGTGGATAGGATTGATTTGTTTAGATTTTAAGCTTTTTCTAATTTTCATAATTATTCAGTTTGTTAAGTTGTTTTACTCGTTTTTTTTAAAAGATTTTTAGGATTTATCATGTGAAATAAATTCCTAAAAATTAGGGATATGGTTTAGGTTTTTTTAGATATGTTCAGATAAAATCCCTAAAATCGTAGGATTTGTTTTAAATTAGGGTTATAGATTGATGGCTATAAATATAGCTAATGCCTAATAATTTGAGAGATGAATTATGATGAATTAGTTTGATGTCTATGATTTGACTATAATCATGGTTATCTTCTTCTTTCTCTTGCCGTGTGCGCCAACGGACATCTATCTTTCTTCAAGGTTCTATCGTCTCTTTCTTTTCTCATCTTATCTATTTTATCTTCTCTACTCTCTCTCAATAATCCTTCTGATTCTTCTTCTAAATCTCTTTCTTAATTTCAAAATTGATTTAAAATTCATTAATTTAAAAAAAAAAAAAAAAAATCTGAAAACTAATCTATAATTTCTAGAAAATTCTAAATTTTGTTTTAAACATATTTTGGGCTCATCACTAGCAAAATAGATTAGAGTTTTCCTAATTTATTGATCTATAAATTAATTTTCAAAATACCGACAAATGCGGAACTTAGTTCAATGTTCGAAATTTTTGAACTTTCTACCAACACTCGTTTCGAAAAGTTAGAAGCTGATTTGCAATCTCTTCAAGCCGCAAATAACCAACAATTAGCTTAAATCAAACAACTTGTCCTAAACTTAACCCTTCATAAACCTCCACTACCCTCGAATTCTCATCCAGCAATCATGTCTTCTACCCGGATTTTACCTCTTGTCGTACCACCAACTCCAATCGTTTTTAATCCTTTGCCATCTCCATCGTCTCCACCAATTCCATATTTAAGATATGATGGCATCTAGTGTATGATAACCTCCTTTTACAAGTAGAGACATTCACATTATGGTATACATATGAGATTTCATGTTTTCTTCCTTGCTTGCCGATTGTACCCATTCGCACATGCTTGGTAGGGTTGCTCCCTTCAAGCCGGCGCTCCAGAGTTGGCCATCGCAACATCATGCTCGCCGTACAGAAGTAGGTGATGATTGGAATGTCGTGAGAGAGGGTCATCCCAAAAGAGGGGATGTTGACTACCACGGCACTATGAGAAGTGGCACAAGCTAAGACTCAACTTCATGAAAGTCTTTAAGAGAATTAAACAAAGTTAATTAAATTTGAAATTGAACATCGCAACTTAGTTGGTGCATACATAGTAGTTGGACATTCATGATAGTAGTATAGCTGCATACATGTTGATTTTCACACATGAGCATAGCGGCATGATAGTAGTAGAGCTACTTTTAATTCAGTTATTTATTTCCTGCTTTCTATTTTAGCAGTTTATTATCTATGCCTCAATTGACCTAGTGATGTATTTCGCTTCTCTCGGCGGCTTACCCACTAGAAACTATTGTCTTAATAGTTCTCACCCTTATTGGTTTATTGTTTTTATTTCATAACCTTCCACAACGGGAGAGGTTCAGGACTGGTAAAGGGGTTGCGCATAGCTAGAGTCACCCTCCCCCGGGCCACTTGAGGTGGATACAAGGCGCCTTTCATTTTTGGATTTAGCTTGTATGAGAGGTGTACTTGTATTTTGGTAGAGACCACCCTGTATTTTTGTATGGTAGACTTTTGGGAGGATCTTTCATTATATCTATCATGTTAGACCTTACATGGTTAGTAGTTGTTTCTACTTTCATTATGGTTAGTTTAGTTGTTTCATATGCTCTTATTACTCTAAGATGTGTATATTGTTTTTTTCCGCATCGTTGTTGTAGACGCCTTGTGTGTACCCAACTATCACGGACTTAAGCTTTTCGCCTAGCAAAAGCTCGTGCGGCGCCCGCCTTCCTGCTCGAAGAGGGCAAGCCTTGCTCTCCGTTTGCTAGCCCGGACCTTCACACCCTACGACTAAGTGCAAAAACAGATAAAAGAGAAAAGAGTAGAGGTTCCACAAAAAAATTAAGTACTCTCTTTACTTAGAAAATAGCAACTACAAGATACAACTCTCTTTTTCTTTGGCCTTAGCCAACCCCACTATTTATAGGCCAATGTACATAACTCACCCACTAAGCCTACACTTAAAGACACCCACTAATGTCTATATTAAATACCCACTAAGCCCACTACAACCTTGTGGGTTATTCATGACTCTTGGCATCCCTTGTCATTAATGGCATTGATGAAGGAGGTTGCAAGTCTCTTCACATTCCCACAAATGATGCTGAAGTTGGGCCTCCTTGACAAGCCCAGTTTGGTTTGGGCTAGGAACTTAGACGGAAATTTTCTAAATCCCTAACAGGGTGGTACCTTGTGCACACGGCGGCGGGTGTCACGCCCCACAGTCGAAATTGCGACCTGGACTCGCCAACAGACCCGCCATCTGTACGGGAATCCCCGCACAGATGAAGCATCTAACCTGCAAATCAGATCTATAGCTAAACATATATCAGAGCTGAAATAAAACTAGTAGCTACAGAATCATAAACTGAACATCTGAATATACATAAATCCACAGTACATAGTCTCTCTTGCTATGTAAATAAAAAGATACAAATCTCCCAGACTATCCAGTACAAAAGTGGAATATCAAAATACAGGGAAGGGAGCTACTCTGACTCTCAAAATACCTCTATCTCTGACTCTCAAAATAAAAAGGGAAGGGAGCTACTCGGCCACGCCCTTACCTCGATCAGCTGTCTCCGCACAAACAGAAGCCGGAACAACAACCTCTGGAAAATCTGTCACCACAGCGGGCGTGAGAACTACACCAACACGTAGTTCTCAATGGGTACCGTCGCCAATATCCACGGTATGCCCACTAAGCAAGGTTTTAAGTATCCATCGACACGGGCCGTATCTACCGTGCCGTACCGTGCCAACAAGATACCGGCACGATACAGCTCCCGTGCCGATGACACAGTTCAAAACCCGTTTTTCTTAAAATTACTAAGTAATTTTCTTAATAAAGTTCAAAATATTTGATAAAGATACATAATAAGCAATTAAAAAAATTTGTTGCTAAAGAAATTAAATATTTCATACCATTATGTGTCGGCACGCATGTATTTTTTGTGACCGGCACTCATCGGCACGGCTCGGCACTAGTTGTCCAAATAAGCATGCAAGTGTTCTCTTTTAAAAGCATTTAAAAAGTGACCAAGGTTTCATATGAAGGATCATTTTAAAATAATATTAGGTTACTTGTTTGCATGCGGTTTAGGATATAGCAATTGTCCAACTTTATTGTCCCAGATTTACCACATAGAAGCTATCAATTAATTTAGGGGCCAAATGCAATGGGTTCATACACCACAAGTTAACTATCACATGTATAATTGGGAAACTCTTTTATTCCTAGTGTGCAAATCAACAAAGAGGGATACGCAACCACCCACCTCGTAAAGCGTGTACAAAGTACCCAGAAAATACCCGCTGTCCTCTAAACACACTGTCAGCTGCCACAATGTCCTACAACATCACATAAGTGTACACGGTGTAAATATAGCAGTTTCCAAACACACAATTGCTGTTTTGAAAATCAGCACGCAAAACGAGGAATTTTCACCTCTGTCCCGAGCTCCTAAAATCCCAGAAAAATCACGGTTACGTTCCTCGCGAAAAATCGCCCAAAATCGACTCTTGAATCACCCCGATCCGATATTCCTACGCGGAGAAATAATTCGTCGAAGTCGCCGCTGTCCAAAAATCCAACCAGCAAAATGGGGTGTCAAATCACCTCGGGAATCGTGCCAAAGAATCGGAATCTGGAGTAACCATCAACACGAAAAACGAAGCCCTACCTCTTAGGAACACACTGGCGAAGAAATCGTCGGAATCGGACTTCTGTACTGCGCAGGGGACTCCTCGGACTGAAAGGCGACGATAACGGGCCGAAAAGGGGAAAACCGAGGCACACTGTAAAATCCGGATCGCCGCTGTCGAACTTCCCAAAAATCTGGGAACGCACCACGAGGTAGAAAAATGTGAGAGGAAAAACTTTCCTAAAGGTCCCTCCCTCCCATTCTCTCTCTAGCTCTCGGAAAAGGCAAGAGAAGAGGGGAGGGGAGGCTTATATATAGGCCCACTAAACAATTGGGAAAATTCCCAATATGTCCCGACTTCCGGGCGCAAACAGTGCGGCCCGGCCCAATTCGGGCGCGCACAGTGCGGCCCGGCCCGCCAAATTCCGGGCGCGCACAGTGCGGCCCGGCCCGGCCCAGCACGCGCACCGGATCCGGCCGCACGCCACCGCCCGTCCGACCCGCTCCTGGGCCCGACACGTGTCCGCCAAACAGGCGGCAGCCGTGCGGGCCCAGTGGGGGAGTGCCACATGCCGCCCCCCCCCGGGTCAGCCCGCGTGCGGCGCCCGCCAATGGCGTGGCGCCACGTGGGGCGGCGCCGCCCGCCCGACACGGGCGCCGGTCCGTCAACGCGCCGCCCGCGTGCGCGTACGGCCGCCCACGCGCGGCGTTGCGTGCGCCGCGCACACATGAGCCGGCCAATCCGGGGCCGCCACGTGGCGCGCCCCGGTCCACCGTGCACCGCGCCGCTGCCCTCGCCTGCCCGGCCTGCCCGCGCTGCCCGCGCGCGATCCCTGCGCCGCGCGCGCTGCACCGGCCCAACCGGCGCCTGCCACGTGGCCCGCCGGTCCACCGTGCACCGGCGGCCCGCTCCGTGGACCGAGAGCCGTGCGCCGGCCCAATAAGAGCCTGCCACGTGTCCCCGGCCGGTCCACAGCTCCCCCCGTGCACCATTTTGCGCAGAAAACTTCCGGGGGTCCGTTTTTGGGCATCCGGACTCCAAAATAAATAAGTAAATAGCCGTTTTCAAGCGTTTTTCCGCGCTGAATCCAACTACGGCCTCCGTTTAGCCTGATTCCATTCCAAAAATTCGGCAAAGTCAGCCGAAGGTCAGGCTCACCCCCAAACCCTCTCTAAGTCCAAACAACACATCACTTTGACATGTTGGGGCCCCACACACCACTAACAGGTGTTCTACACCCCGGAACAGGGAAACAGCCACAGGAAAACCTGGGACACTACATCCTCCCCCACTAACAAAAGTTTCGTCCTCGAAACTAAACCATACCTCAGTCCAGAGCCTCGAACAAGTAGGGGTAGGCGTCCATCATCTCTGACTCGAGCTCCCACGTCGCATCGCGCTCATCATGATTGCTCCAGAGGATCTTCACATAGGGGATGGTTCGATTGCGCAATTCTTTCATCTCTCGATCTAGAATCCGCAGCGGGCGCTCCTCATATCTCAAATCCTCGCTGATCTCGAGAGGTGCAAAGTCGATGACGTGCGACGGGTCGAAGACGTACCTCCTCAGGGTGGAAACATGGAAAACATCGTGGACACCAGCCAGTCTCGGGGGAAGTGCAAGTCGATAAGCAACAGGCCCGATACGCTCCAACACCTCGAATGGTCCAATGTATCGGGGGCTGAGTTTCCCGCGAATGCCGAACCTCCTGATCCCCTTAGACGGCGAGACTTTCAGAAATACATGATCTCCAACCTGAAACTCTAAGTCTCGTCGCCGAACATCAGCATAGCTCCTCTGTCGGCTCTGAGCGGTCTGAAGATGCTGTCGAATCACCCGGACCTTCTCCTCTGCCTCTAGCAGTATATCTGGCCCCAAGGTCCGTCTCTCGCCTACGTCACTCCAATAAAGTGGTGATCGGCACTTGCGTCCATACAACGCTTCAAACGGAGCCATCTGTATGCTCGCTTGAAAGCTGTTGTTGTACGCAAACTCAACCAAGGATAAGTGCCGAATCCAACCTCCGCCGAAATCCAAGACGCAAGCCCTCAGCATGTCCTCCAAGATCTGTATGGTCCGCTCTGACTGCCCATCAGTCTGAGGATGAAAAGCTGTACTGAATCTGAGCTGAGTCCCCATCGCAGTCTGCAAACTCCCCCAAAAACGCGAGGCGAACCTCGGATCCCTATCTGACACTATGGAGGCGGGTACCCCATGCAGTCTCACAATCTCATCAAGGTATAGCTGGGCTAGTCGATCGAGTGGCCAAGTAGTCTGCATAGGCAAAAAGTGCGCTGACTTAGTAAGTCGATCCACCACTACCCAGATAGCATCTGCTCCACCCTGTGCCCTCGGCAATCCGACCACGAAGTCCATGGTAATGTGGTCCCATTTCCACTCAGGGATTGGGAGACTTTGTAACTTGCCAGCTGGCACCCGATGCTCAGCTTTTACTTGCTGACAAGTCAAACACTGGGCCACAAATCTCCCAACATCCCTCTTCATGCCATTCCACCAAAAATGTGCCTTGAGGTCCTTATACATCTTAGTCCCCCCAGGATGAAGGGTATAAGGTGTATAATGGGCCTCTCTCAATATCTGCTCTCTGATCTCAGCATCCACTGGCACACATGCTCGGTCCCTGTACCTCAGTACTCCCGCAGCATCCACTGTAAAATCCCCTGACTGATCACTCGGAAGCTGATCTCGAATCCTGGTCAAGTGGGGGTCCTCACTCTGTTTCTCCCTGATCCTGTCCAGCAGAGTGGGCTGCACGACTAATGACGTCAGTCTGGCAGAGACCCCAGGGGACACCACCTCTAACTCGAGCCGTCTCATCTCCTCCAATAGGGGCGCCTGGTCTGTGAGCAACATAGACAAACTCTGAACTGCTCTCCGGCTCAAAGCATCAGCGACCACGTTAGCCTTGCCTGGGTGGTAAAGGATATCCACGTCATAATCCTTTAGTAGCTCTAACCACCTGCGCTGCCTCAAATTAAGCTCCTTCTGTGTGAACAGATACTTTAAGCTCTTGTGGTCGGTGTAGATCTCACAATGCTCCCCGTACAGGTAATGGCGCCAAAGCTTCAGTGCAAACACCACGGCAGCGAGCTCTAAGTCGTGGGTAGGGTAATTCTTCTCGTAATCCTTGAGCTGTCTCGATGCATAAGCAATTACCCTCCCATCCTGCATCAACACGCAACCCAGTCCACTGTGCGATGCGTCACTGTAGATCACATATCCTTTCCCCATAACAGGGAGGGAAAGGATAGGAGCGGTCATCAATCTGTCCTTCAGCTCCTCGAAGCTCTTCTGGCAGTCCTCGCTCCAGATAAACTTCACCCCTTTTCGCGTCAATCGAGTGAGGGGTGTGGAAAGCTTCGCAAAGCCTTCCACAAACCGACGATAATAACCAGCTAACCCCATGAAGCTTCGCACCTCTGACACAGTCGTCGGTCGGGGCCAATCACGAACTGCCTCAATCTTCGCCGGGTCTACAGCTACACCGGTGGCGGAAATCACATGGCCCAAGAAAGCCACCTCCCGAAGCCAAAACTCGCACTTCACCAGCTTGGCATACAACTTCTTCTCCCGCAGAAGTTGTAGCACAGTCCTCAAGTGCTCCTCGTGCTCAGCCTCGCTTCGGGAGTAAACCAGGATATCATCTATGAACACCACCACAAAGCGATCCAGAAATGGCCGAAATATCCTGTTCATCAAGTCCATAAAGGCGGCAGGGGCATTAGTCAATCCAAACGGCATAACTGTAAACTCATAATGCCCGTACCGTGATCTGAAAGCAGTCTTAGGAATATCCTCGGCCTTCACCTTTAATTGGTGGTAACCAGACTGTAGATCAATCTTGGAAAAGACACAAGACCCTTGCAGCTGATCAAAGAGATCGTCGATGCGCGGCAGAGGGTACTTGTTCTTGATGGTCACCTTATTCAGCTCCCTATAGTCCACACACAGTCTAAGTGACCCATCCTTCTTTTTCACGAATAGCACCGGTGCTCCCCAGGGCGACACACTGGGTCTAATGAAACCCTTATCCATCAAATCTTGTAACTGTGCTTTAAGCTCTCGCAGCTCAGCCGGTGCCATCCGATAAGGAGCCTTAGAGATTGGTGCAGTTCCTGGAACTACGTCAATCACAAACTCAATCTCTCTGTCTGGCGGCATACTAGTCAGCTCAGGTGGAAAAACATCCGGAAACTCGCGGGCAATAGGAATATCCCTGAGTCCCGGTGCCGCCGTAGGTCCCTCAACAACACTAGCCAAAAAGGCTACACATCCTCGATGGATCATCCGCCTCGCTCGGGAAGTCGAAACCACAGAGGCAAAGAAAGCACTCTGACATCCCCGATATACAAACATTTCCTGGCCTGGCTCTCTAAAAGTGACAGTCCTCGCGGCACAATCAATAGTCGCGAAATACCGAGTCAGCCAGTCCATTCCAAGAATCACATCAAAGTCCCTCAGCTGTCTCAAGACCAACAGGTCTGCTGGCATAATCCAGGACTCGATCTGCATCGGGCAGGACCAACAACACTCCTCCACGTGCAAAGTGTGATCGGGAATCTGTACCTCTCGTGCACGTGGCAAAAGTCCTACCTCTAACCCATGTAATGATGCAAAAGATCTACTAATGAAAGAATGCGATGCTCCAGTATCAAATAAGGTACGAGTCCTAATGCCAGAGAGTAAAGTGATACCTGCCACCACATGGTCCGCTGCTGAAGAATCCTCTACCTGTGCAGCATACACTCGCCCACTCTGAGCTGGAGGGCGATAATCGGTGGGATGGGAAGAAGATGGCTTGTTTGCTAGAGCATATGGCCGCTGAGCCGTCGACCGCTGCTGTGAGGATGCTGGGGCAGATGCTGAAGAAGGGGCGGCTGAGGTCGAAAAGGGGCACGCAGCTCGAATGTGCCCTGGCTGTCCACATCCGTAGCAGCGACCCCACCGCTGATCGCAAGTGCCGGGGAAGTGCGGACCTCCACAGAAAATACAACCGCTGGGAGCCCGTGTCTGTCGGGACTGCTGCTGCTGAGACTGTCGCTGTCGCTGTGGCTGCCGCTGAGATCCGCGCTGCGACGACTGCGATTTCTGCTGCTGCTGGTGCCTCTGGGATCCACCAGGCCCTCGCCGCTCCGAACGCCCACGGCCCTGAAACTGAGGCGGTGGCGGTCGGGGCGGCCTCCAAGTACTGGCCTGTCCCCCCTCATCCTGGGCTGGTCGCTTTCTGTCGGAGCCCTGAGCGACCGCAGCCCTCTGTCTGGCCACCACCTGATCACCTCTCTCCACCCACTGTGCATGCTCTGCAGCTGCATCCAGAGTCTGAAATCTCTGAGCATGCACCAGGGTGTAAATCTCTGGACGAAGGCCTCCCTCGAACATCTCAACCTGGTGCGGCCCGTCACGAGCGACGAAGGGCACGCAGTTCAACAACTCCATGAACTCCTGGAAATAGGCATGGGCCGATCGCTCGCCCTGCTGCAGGTTCTTCAAGTCGTCCTCCAACTTCTTCTTCACACTGGTCGAAAAATAGGTGTCCAGCACCAACCGTCGGAACTCCTCCCAGGGCAGCTGCCGAGAAATCCGGAACTCCGGTGGCTCCACCCGCTGCCACCAAAAATCAGCATCCCCGTCCAAACAGTGCACCGCCATGTGCACTCGATACTTCGGGTCGATGAAGAAATCCCGAAAAAGCTTCTCCATCGCAGAAAGCCATTTCCCAACAGCCGAGGGCGGGGCATCCCGCCCTGAGAATCTCGGTGGTCCCCGCTTAACAAACTGGGCGAGTTTGTCAGCAAAATCCCGCTCCTCCTCCGCAGTCAAAGGCTGAAAAACTCCAGGAGCCCCGCTACTCGAAGATGGCGCTGACGGCACAAAAGGTGCAACAGGGGGCACAAAGGCCTCAGGAACAGCTGGGGGTGGTGTCTCTCTCTGCGCGAGCAGCTGATCAATCCTCTGCTGCTGCTGACGATGGCTCTCCGCCAATTGGGCCATCATGGCCCGCAACTCAGCAATCTCAGTGGACCCCGTCTGCTCCGGCTCACCAGGGGGTGTAGGGGCACCCAGAGCGGGAATCCGACGTCGGGGAGGCATCCTGCCACAAGAAAACACGAATCAGTAACATAACCCCACACGACCCAATCTAGCGAAAGTCAAAGACATCCCCCAATTTCTGTGACTTTATGTTGTCTGCAGCCAACATAACGGTCCACCAGAAATTGGGTATGTCGATCCCTCCTCACTCACTGGAAGAGTCCAATAAATAAATCAACGACTTTCGCAAAGTGTCACGCCTCTCACGCCCTATCATCCTAGGGTCTGCCAAAAGCCTAGGGTTTCCTAAGTCCCAACTGACCTATCCCTAAGCTCTGATACCAACTTAATCTGTCACGCCCCGGGGGTAACCAGAACCCGGGCCCGCCAACAGATCCGCCGTGTACACAGAATTTTCCATGTACACGAAGCGCTGGTAACCTGCTCAGATAGATAATATACAATAGAAGAGCATAACAGAGCTGAACTAATAGAACTAACAGTAATCTCAGACTGAAATAAACTGTAAACTGAAATAAAAGTACAATATACTCCCAGCTCACCATAAATAATACAACCAGCTGGCCACAGCCAGACCCAAAAGTAAACTAATAAAGTCTGAGATACAAAAGGGGAGTACAGTAATAGTCTAACTAAACTCACGCTCGGGGTAGACGATCTAGCTAGTCGGCGATCCTCTTACCTCGATCTGCTGCCGAAGGCCCAGCAGCTCCCACAGTCGACTCTGCAAAACAAAGGGGGAAAAAGAACAAGGAACAACGATGGGGGTGAGAACTACTAGATAAACCAGTAGCCTCCCCTAGTGGGTAAAACCTCTAATGCTGACGCGCCCACTAGGAATAAAGAGGCAAAAGGAAAGAACAGTGGTATGCAATAAAGACAGCTGAAAAGAAACTACCACTACTATGTCTCTAAATGCAGTGCCAAAAGATGACTGTACATATGCAACTATAAAGTTGACTGCCCAAAGAAGCCCAATCAGAGGGCCAGAAAATACTGGCACTGCCTGCTCTGTCATCACTCACAACTCACCAAAAAACCCCAGCATGGTGCCCGGCGCTCTGCACCGTGGAAAGCCTACTCCGGAGTGGCACTCGAGGGGAGCGACCCACACGAGTAAAGTATCTCTGTATCAATCATCTCTGTAACCGATGTCTCACAATAGCAGGACTGGATCATGACCATGATCAAAGTGGGAATACTCCATCCACTAATGCAACCCCAATCCCCAATCTGATGTGATAATAACATCCGGTCAACCGCCCAAAATCCGCGGTCACCGCTGAACCCATAGACCCCCAATCTGATAAGGTAAAATCATCTGGTCAACCGCCTAACATCCGCGGTAGCCACCATACCCCACAATCCCCAAGAAGAGTCTAAACTGTCCCAGACTCAAGATCCAATTACACTATCTCAAGATCCCGATCCGACTCGATCATCATGCATCGATAGAGAGAATAACAATAAAGCATGTTTTCTCCTAAGTCAGATCCCATAATATAGTGCTGCAGTAAAATAGTGGCTTAACTAGTTGTCCAAATAAGCATGCAAGTGTTCTCTTTTAAAAGCATTTAAAAAGTGACCAAGGTTTCATATGAAGGATCATTTTAAAATAATATTAGGTTACTTGTTTGCATGCGGTTTAGGATATAGCAATTGTCCAACTTTATTGTCCCAGATTTACCACATAGAAGCTATCAATTAATTTAGGGGCCAAATGCAATGGGTTCATACACCACAAGTTAACTATCACATGTATAATTGGGAAACTCTTTTATTCCTAGTGTGCAAATCAACAAAGAGGGATACGCAACCACCCACCTCGTAAAGCGTGTACAAAGTACCCAGAAAATACCCGCTGTCCTCTAAACACACTGTCAGCTGCCACAATGTCCTACAACATCACATAAGTGTACACGGTGTAAATATAGCAGTTTCCAAACACACAATTGCTGTTTTGAAAATCAGCACGCAAAACGAGGAATTTTCACCTCTGTCCCGAGCTCCTAAAATCCCAGAAAAATCACGGTTACGTTCCTCGCGAAAAATCGCCCAAAATCGACTCTTGAATCACCCCGATCCGATATTCCTACGCGGAGAAATAATTCGTCGAAGTCGCCGCTGTCCAAAAATCCAACCAGCAAAATGGGGTGTCAAATCACCTCGGGAATCGTGCCAAAGAATCGGAATCTGGAGTAACCATCAACACGAAAAACGAAGCCCTACCTCTTAGGAACACACTGGCGAAGAAATCGTCGGAATCGGACTTCTGTACTGCGCAGGGGACTCCTCGGACTGAAAGGCGACGATAACGGGCCGAAAAGGGGAAAACCGAGGCACACTGTAAAATCCGGATCGCCGCTGTCGAATTTCCCAAAAATCTGGGAACGCACCACGAGGTAGAAAAATGTGAGAGGAAAAACTTTCCTAAAGGTCCCTCCCTCCCATTCTCTCTCTAGCTCTCGGAAAAGGCAAGAGAAGAGGGGAGGGGAGGCTTATATATAGGCCCACTAAACAATTGGGAAAATTCCCAATATGTCCCGACTTCCGGGCGCAAACAGTGCGGCCCGGCCCAATTCGGGCGCGCACAGTGCGGCCCGGCCCGCCAAATTCCGGGCGCGCACAGTGCGGCCCGGCCCGGCCCAGCACGCGCACCGGATCCGGCCGCACGCCACCGCCCGTCCGACCCGCTCCTGGGCCCGACACGTGTCCGCCAAACAGGCGGCAGCCGTGCGGGCCCAGTGGGGGAGTGCCACATGCCGCCCCCCCCCCGGGTCAGCCCGCGTGCGGCGCCCGCCAATGGCGTGGCGCCACGTGGGGCGGCGCCGCCCGCCCGACACGGGCGCCGGTCCGTCAACGCGCCGCCCGCGTGCGCGTACGGCCGCCCACGCGCGGCGTTGCGTGCGCCGCGCACACATGAGCCGGCCAATCCGGGGCCGCCACGTGGCGCGCCCCGGTCCACCGTGCACCGCGCCGCTGCCCTCGCCTGCCCGGCCTGCCCGCGCTGCCCGCGCGCGATCCCTGCGCCGCGCGCGCTGCACCGGCCCAACCGGCGCCTGCCACGTG
Source organism: Tillandsia fasciculata (assembly GCA_029168755.2). Classification (NCBI taxonomy): domain Eukaryota; kingdom Viridiplantae; phylum Streptophyta; class Magnoliopsida; order Poales; family Bromeliaceae; genus Tillandsia; species Tillandsia fasciculata. The sequence continues at coordinate 12,718,659 of CM054941.1, forward strand.
GCCCGCCGGTCCACCGTGCACCGGCGGCCCGCTCCGTGGACCGAGAGCCGTGCGCCGGCCCAATAAGAGCCTGCCACGTGTCCCCGGCCGGTCCACAGCTCCCCCCGTGCACCATTTTGCGCAGAAAACTTCCGGGGGTCCGTTTTTGGGCATCCGGACTCCAAAATAAATAAGTAAATAGCCGTTTTCAAGCGTTTTTCCGCGCTGAATCCAACTACGGCCTCCGTTTAGCCTGATTCCATTCCAAAAATTCGGCAAAGTCAGCCGAAGGTCAGGCTCACCCCCAAACCCTCTCTAAGTCCAAACAACACATCACTTTGACATGTTGGGGCCCCACACACCACTAACAGGTGTTCTACACCCCGGAACAGGGAAACAGCCACAGGAAAACCTGGGACACTACACCCAATGTATTACTGTAGAGTGCACCGGTACTTTTTGTTTAGAAGTATGGTAGCCTACGATTGTGTATAGACTATCGGGAGTCAAACAAGATCACAATCAAAAACACGTATCTACTCTATAAATTGACGACCTGTTTTCACCAACTCAAGGGGCCGCGAGTATACTCAAAAATTGATCTGCAATTTAGGTACCATTAGTTAAAGATCAAGGCAGCTGACATTTCGAAGATGGCATTCCGAACAATTTATGGACACTACGAGTTCACCGTAATGTCGTTTGAGCTTACCAATACTCTAGCAACGTTCATGGATATAATGAACCTCATGTTACAATAGTTTCCAAATTAGTTTACAATAGAATTTCTTGATGACATCCTGATCTACTCGAAAAGCGATAAAGAACAAAAGAGGCATTTGTGGCAAGTTCTCCAAATCCTACGTGAGGCAAGTTGTATGCCAAACTTAAAGAAGTGCGAGTTTTGGGTCCGCGAGGTAGCATTCCTAGGGCACATTTCATCTAAGTTGGGGATTTATGTAGACTCAAAAAAGGTGAAGGCAAGGATTAGCCTCGACACACTAATCTAACTGAGGTCCGGAGCTTCTCCGGTGTAACGGGTTACTACCAGCAGTTTGTAGAGAGGTTTTTCAAGATTGTCACGCTGCTAAACCGTCTAATTCAGAAGGGAGATAAGTTCATGTGGGACCCTGGAGTGCCAAGATTTGAGGAGCTCAAGAACAGATTGGCTCAGGCTCCAATCCTAGCATTGCTGAATTCTGATGAGGACTTCGTAGTTTATTGTGATGCCTCCCGGATCAGTTTGGATTGTGCACTAATATAGAAAGATAAAGTCATTGCATATGCATCACGTCAACTTGAGAGCTAAGAGGAGAATTACCCGATGCAAGACCTTGAGCTCGCAGCTGTGATCTTTACTATTAAGTTATGGAGGCATTACCTTTGCGGGGTGCATTGTGAGGTGTATACGGATCACCAGAACCTCAAGTATCTGATTACACAAAAAAAAATTATTCTAAAGAAAAGGCGATAGCTCGAGCTTCTAAAGGACGATAATGTATCGATTCAGTACCACCCAACAAAGGCTAAAGTGGTGGCCAACGCCTCGTGTAAAAAACACTTCCCGGTCAAGCTGTTGATGATGATTACCGAGCAGGATCGCTTAGTCGAGGAAATTCGTTGACTGGAACTGGAGGTGGTGCCCCAGAGCACAACTGCTCATGTTATGGCGTTGGTGCTGTAACATACCTTGGTGGACAGAATCAAACTTAGGCAACAAGTGAACCCGCACCTCGAGTAACTAATGACCAAGTTCGAGCAGAGTAGGCAATTTCAGCATTCACCGTGACGATTCTCTTCGATTTTAGAACTGTTTGTGTGTATTCGACAACGCAGAATTGAAGAAGAAAATCCTATCTGAGGCACACCAGTCTCCCTACACCTATGTGTCACGGACACGGACACGGGACATGACACGACTCGAACACAACGACTCGGTAGATTTTAAAAAATAAGGACACTGGCACGGTAAGGACACGGTTGATAAAATATAATATTTTAATATAGCAATATATATAATATATTGTCTTATATATTTTTTATTCAAAAAATTTTATTTAAATTTAAGACTTTTTTAAATTAAATTTTTATAATATAATAAATTAAATTAATAAATTATAATATTATGTGGAACGATATGAACCAACTAAAGTTAAAATTTTGACCAAATCTAACTTTTCATATATAAAAAAATTAATAAAATTACATATCAACAAATTAGTAAAATCCTAACTTCCTGTATATTATAATAACTTCCCATAAAATATGTGACGCGGCCCTCGCGCGTCCATGCCATGTCCTCGTCGGACGCGCGTCCGATGCGAACGCGGGGAAAAGAAAGCCGTGTCCGTGATGCCATGCTCTACACAGTCCATGCCAACGGTACCAAGATGTACCGATAACTAAAGAAAAGCTACTAATGGTCGGGAATGAATGCCGATGTAGCGCAACATGTGGCATAATGCCTGGTGTGTCAGCAGGTTAAAAGCCGATCACTAGCAGCCCGCGGGGAAACTACAAACCTTCCCTACACCCGTGTAGAAATAGGAGCAAATTACTATGGATTTCATCTCAAGACTGCCTCGATCACAGTAGGGCCATGATGTTATCTAGGTCATCGATGATGGGCTGATAAAATCATCCCACTTCCTGCCAATCCATACTACTTGGTCAAGGGATAAATTGGCACAACTATATGTCGACAAAATTGTCCGGCAGCACAGGGTGCCGACATCGATCATGTCCGATTGGGATGCGCTTTGTGTCGCAATTCTAGAGAAGCTTGCATCAGGCCTTGGGCACGAAATTGAACTTTAGCTCTACATTTCACCCTTAGACTAGCGACCAATCTGAACGTCATACAAACCCTCGAGGACATACTACGTGCCTGTGTGCTCGATTATGAAGATGGATGGTTTAAGTACCTAACCCTAATAGAGTTTGCATATAACAACAACCAAGCAAGCATCGGAATGGAGCCTGGTGAAACATGGCGTGGACGAAAATGTCAATCTCCAATCTATTGAAACAACGTGGGAGAGCGAAAAATTATCAGGTCGAATTTGGTGGAAGACACTAAACCAAAGATTCGGGTTGCTAGGCAACAACTCCTAACTGCTCAAAGCTAGTAGAAAAGTAGTGTTGACATACGTCGACGCGACTTGGAGTTTCACGTTGGTGAATATGTACTGCTCAAGGTTTTGCCAACAAAGCGAATTAAGCAGTTTGGGTTGTGAAAAAGGCTAAGTCCATGATTTATTAGCCTATTTGAGATTTTGGAGTGCATCGGCATTGGCTCCGCCGCATACTAAGGGCACTTTCGCCAAGCCTCGCTAGTGTGTAAAACATGTTTCACGCGTCCATACTTAGGAAGTACATACCGGATTCTTCTCATGTGATCAATCCGACTACCATTCAATTTCGAGAGGATTTGAGTTTTGATGAAGCACTGAAGCGGATATTAGCACGATGGGAAAAAGAACTACGAAACAGAACTATTTCGTATATTAAAGTTCAGTAGGAGAATCATGAGCACGAAGCCACTCGAGAACTGGAATCCGTAATACGGGATAGGTCTCCACACCTATTTTCTGATTCGGGAGATGTGTAATCAAGTTTTGGAGACGAAACTTTTTTTCAGGGAGGAGTGATATAGTATCCGAGACATTCAAATTCAAAAGTTCAAGGGCTAATATGAAAAGTTCTTGCTAAATAAAGAGAAATGAAATTCATACAAATTGAGGGGCCGCTATGCTAAATTCATAGAGTAAAGAATTGAAGAAATGACCGAGAGAGAAATATGACAACTTCTGGGACCTTGGTGCAATTGTAACTCTATATAAAGCAACCAAGGGTTACCCTAACCTTCCTTTTTGCATTTCTCTTTCTCTAAGCCATACACCTCTCCGTCTCCTCCCCGACCCCTCCCTCGTCCTCGTGGCCGGTGACCACCAGCCGAAGCCCCAAGTTGGTGAAGTGAAGGCCGAGCACCCTCATCTTCCTCCTCATGTCCCTCGAATTGGATTTCAAGGATATCTTTTGGTGAAGCCGCAAGTTGGTGAAACGAAGGCCGAGCACCCTCATTTTCCTCCTTGTGTCCCTCAAATTGGATTTCAAGGATATCTTTTAGTAAGTTGATCTAAACCTGTACCTTTTAGATGAGATTATAGATTAAGGGTCAAAAGGCTTGTAGGACATGTTTTGACACTGTGTCGAGAAAATCAACGAAAAAATGAGTTTGGGAAGTGGCAAATTGAAAATGGTCGTGGGTTCCGGAACCTAATCTTTGGTTCTAAAGCTTGGCACTGTTCACTGTGCAAAGTGTCAGGCTCCGGAACCCGAAGGATGAGTTCCGAAACCTAAGCAAAAAAATGACTAGATAGAGCTTCGGGTACTGCAGAACATAGGAGTTGGTTCTGGAAACCAGCTTGATTCTAGAACCTGGTCACCAATTCTAGAACCTAAGCTAGTTGAAGCCATAAATCATATATGGTATCTGGAAAACAGTTAGATGGATACTCTTATTCCGAAACAGATTAAAATGGAGTCATAATCGTGGGAAATAGTTGTAACTCGAAATTGGTATATTTGTGTTTACTTGGTTTCCTTTTTATTTATTCCTTACCATTTATACTTGCTTGGATATTCTCTTTACTAACTTATTATCCATGATTGAGATTATAGCAAGCTTTCTTGTTAGTATGCATTTGTTATTGCTTATTCATCAATACTTCAGTAGTAAGGCGTGGCACCCTATTATGAGGTTCTCGGTGATGCTCGTGGGCATAGAACCTATTTGGTTTCATTGATACTCTATGGAAGTTCTCCTTGACTTCTAGACATTGTTTGTGAACATTGGATTGAGTTGGAGCCTTTAGCATATTGCATAATCATTGTCGCCGCTCGCTGCGCATTCACGAATACCGGCACGAAGGTCTGATCAACCTGTTAGATGTAGCCAACCATGCCGACACATGTATTCTTTTTAGGATATAAATTTATATTTGACTTTTTATATTATGAATGTAATTAAGTTTTTATTTCTATTCATGTTGTGTATGTGTCCATTAATTGTCCAAAAAATTAATAAGATGATGATCTCAAGAGTTGAGAATTTGAGACATGTATCATAGGTGATTAATTCCTAAATGCTTCCGAACGATGGATCATCATGGGGACAGTGATTGTGATCCGATGAAATTGGTGCACAGGTCGCTTCCTTTCTAGGGTAGACGAGTCTCGAGTCAACAGTGTGGGGACACTGTGGTTGTTGGAGAACAAGGGTACCAAGCGTGACCAACACGAGAAGTCACTTGGAAGTCTACTCACTCGTCAGTGACTTACTCGATGTTGCAGTAGTGTGGCTGGTCCCTTGACCTGTGGTGCCTCAGCTATTCACAATGGGGTTACTGTAGTTTGACTGTACATACACTTGGTCCCTAACCATTTGGGTCCTTGCGGTGCATGTTGGCTGCAGTAGGTTCGTTGTAGGAATAGGATGCGCACCTATACGGAATCTATCGCCCTTAGTAGATAAGAGAATTAGTCCTACGTAATTTATGAGACCGAGTTTTGAAGACCTTGGCCAGGGCAGAATAAATAACGGAAAGGGTTTCCAATATTAGAAACTTGAGTCGAATAAATTTGATATATGACAGATGGTGGGGTTTGATGAGCAATTCTATAACCTCCGTCTAGTCGGGACTCTTGATAGAAGGATTGTATCACACGTTAACTGCACCTAAAGGTTTAGTATTCCATTATACTGGAATGCCACTACATGCTGCTAGGTGTCACTGGTGAATTGTGGGACTCACGAGAATTATCTGGATGATCGCTGATTCTTATTGGACTAGGTTGGAATTGTTCTAACCCACTAAAAAGAGTTTCAACGATATTATTGATGGTGATTACAATATATCTCACTACCAAATAGAATAGAATATATGGGGTCACACACATAAGAGGTTATGACTGATCGGATAGCTAGATCGCGATTTTTGAATCGCCTGAGGACTTAATTATCAATATATTGATAATTGGACTAATTTGTAATTGTTACAAATTAGAGATATTAAACTGCAAATGTTGTAAGAGAGGACTTACTAAATAGTTAGTGAGTAGTGAGAGGACTTAAGTACAATTATTGCATTATTGATTTGATTTGATCAAATTAGGATTGAATTCAAGTCGAATTAAATTAGGATTTAATCAATTGAACCGATTAAGGATAAGATAAACTTAAATCAAATTTTAAGTTTATCTTAATGATAATAAAAGGGATTATATATATCCCTCTTTATACGTATGAGAGTTTTAAAAAAAATAAGAAGAAAATCCTAGTTAACATCTCTTTCCTTATCTTCCTCTTTTCTAAATATCCACGATCAAAGAAAGACGTTCTCTGCAAGGGAGCTAACACCCCGGGGAGAACTTCGATCAGATCGGCAACCTCGTGTGGATACCTGTAGAGGCAGGACGCGTATGCAGCTTCAAGAGAACCAAATTCCACGATCATCACATTGCGGTGTAAATCTCCCCGCGCAAAGGTGAAGATTAGATCTTTCTTTTCCTTTTAATCTTAAATACATGAGGGATCCTATTTTGTGTGGTTTTTTAGATCGGATCTCAAGTTTTGAAATCCAGTTTTATTTGATTTTCTTTTCCGATACATTTTATCTTGTGCAAAATTCTAACACAACCATGTGGGCCAAGTGTTCTTTTCCAAAAAAGTAGTCGAAAGCCGACCCGTGAGGCTAGGACACACCCGTCATATAGTATATGGAGGTTGGTTTTGACATAGGGATAGGAGCCCAAGGTCTATATGACAACGGGCAGGATTAGGTATTAAATTTTACGAACTGGTTGTTTGTTTGATGCATTAACATATCCAATATGAGAAACATTGTGATTGACTCTTTGTTACAATAGCATTCTTCGTTCAGTTCATCATGCTCTATTATTGTTACCTTGTTACGCTATTGCCTTCTTTATTATCTTTTTCTATTGACCGATAGGTGCAGGTTGCCTCCGGTGGCTCCCTGTACCCGCTGGACAACATTTCTGTAAAATATTTATGTTTCTCACCCCCATTCCATTACAAGTGACTTGAGTGGGGAAGTTTGAGACACTGCGTGAGACTCATAGTTAGTTAGCGCCACCTAGATATCTTCACCGGAGTCATAAATTTATGAGCTTCGGAAAAAAGAATTGTAATAAATTTAGTTAGTTAGTCAATACCTTATTGCAAATCATGGAAGATGTTTAGTGATATATTAAAGATTTGTATGACTTTGGTTGAATTTATGTAGTCTACGTTTTGCTGTCCTGTTTAATGTAATATTAGATGGTGTATGTTGGTTGCTTTGTGCTGACGCCGTGCAAGTATAAGTGCCATAGTGGACTTATGTTTGTGGTAAATCTATGCACGCTCCGAGTTGGTTTTCAATAGAGCCTGACGAGGCATTTAGGTGGACCTCCTAATGATTTATGCACTCAAATAGTCTTTTGTTGTTTAACCAACTTGAAGGTTCGAAAAATATCTACTATTTCGAAAGAAATTGTAACATATTGTAATACATCATTGATAAATGACACTTCACTATGTAGTATCTTGTACTTCATTATATTATTAGGGTTACTAAGAATACAACTAACTTGATGATTGCAAAAGGCCTACTCTCATATTTCCCTTAATATTCTTTTTCCCAAAGAGATGACTCATCATCACATCTTTACCATCACACAGAACCTTCTTCATCGGCCTTCCTCCTAAAAATGCAACTAATAATGCAGTGTACTAATATACAACCAAGGCAAAGCTTTGGCAGCTACCTAATGTTCTACGTGCGCGCTTCGTCAAAAAGCACCAAATCATCTAGCATCTAGGCAGTCTAGGACCAAAAATCATCTAACTAAAAAACCTAGGCACCTAGGCTAAATTTTTGGTCACCATGAGTAATATGATTTATTATCCCTTAAAATGCACACTTAAAATATGGGTAATTGAGTTAAAATTGAGATATACATTACAAGCTCACATATTTGCAATTTTGCATTTCGAATCAAGTGGTTATACTGCCAATAATATCGGATAAAGCTCATCAAAAGCATTTACGGCGGGAAAATCAGCATGTAGAGTCACAAGTACTATACAAGCAAACAACCCTTTGGTAAAGGTGCATTCATTGCACATTCTAGCCTTATATCGCCCCATACACTAACATGTCAAGCTCGAGGCTTTTTAGGTCATCCAAAAAAGATAGTACAAAGCACTTGAACAATCATAGAAACAAAAGTCTTAAGGCTGGCAAATATCCCCACAAAAAACCTCTTTAATGCATATGCATAGCCAAATAAAAGGTGATAAATCTTTGACAGGATCAATAAATGGTCTACAAAAGAGCTTTTCATGACATTTAAGGATGTCAACAGCAATATGGATGCTCCTTTTGAAGCATTTCTGGCTTATGATAATTTATACTAGACTTGGAAGACAATAGAGTGATAATCACTTTCACACTCTTGACGGAACACTTTTCACACTCATGCAATATCTAAAGAAAATAAAATAATATTTACATGATACGCTAGCACAAAACTTTATTATTAAAAGGCCTGATAAGGAAAAATAAGCTGCATAGATTATTCAACTTAAGTTGGCTTGAAGAAGAATCTACATTAACAAACTAGAGCAAAACATGCCATAATCTTTTCAATAGGAGTGTTTACAATGAGTCAACAAAATGTGATACATACTCCTCTAAGGGTGTGTTTGGTTCACCCTTTTTTCACCTACGAATCGGAATCAGAATGGACGACTCCGTTTGTGGGTGTCTGATATGCGGGAGTTCCATTCCGATTCCCATTCCTAGATGGAATGGGAATTCCCCAATCACCCTTTTTTTTTAATCCATCCTAAGAGACCTGATTGGAAATTGAATTCAAGTGAAATGAATACTTGTTCTGAAGATATCTCAATTATAATTTTATACTTATGAATTGAAATTAGATTTAATTTTTCAACTTCAATTTTTAATTAAAATATAAGTTTAAATTTAGAAATTGAATTTTAAATTTTAAATTTTAATTTGAACTTAAATTGAAATTTAAACCATTTTGAATTTGATCTACGAATTTAAATTTAAATTCAAATCTTAAGTTTGAATTTGAATTGAATCATAAATTAGTTTTCTGTATCGAATTGCGAACTCAATTTTAAATTTAAAATTTAAAAAAAAAAATTACATTTAAAATTTTGGCTTATCGTTTTAAAATTTCGATGTAAAGTTTTCATATAATAAGTTGTAGTTTGAACTTAAATTTAAATTTCATTCTATGTTTTGAGTTGGGAACTCAATTTTAAATTTAATTGTATATTATTATATTTTAATTACTTTTTTGATAACCAAAACTTTTTCCATCTCAACCAAATAATGAAGATCAGAATCAACTATACTGATTCGGATTGTTATTCTAAACAAAACATATTGTGATTTTTAACATTCCATTTCCGATTCCGCTCCATTCCGATTCCATTTCCTATTTTGAACTAAACACGCCATAAGAGTGTGCCATACCTTATTAAGCAACATTGGCAACTTGGTAGGAAAACAACACATGATAAGAGGTGATCACTTAGACTTCATTGTCAATTCATTATAAACTCTAGAAATAACAATAGTAACAATTTTGCTCTATGTTTACATAAATCTATGAGGAAATGTTGTCTTCAAAATGACATCTTTTATTTTAGAGAGGTACTCATTTGATGCATCTTATATAGTTGAGTTTGTAATACTCTAAATTTCGAAAAAGGGACAAGGAATGAAGAAGAGGAAAAGAGAAGAGATTTGAGCCTTGACACCAAAGTGTCGGGTCCTGAAATTTGGTAAGGAATTATGGAACCCAAAGTTATGATTTGAGAGTCCCTGGGTTTAGGTTTTAGGACCTATAGGGAATTTCGGAACTTGAAGCCTCAGAATTGAGGATTTGGGGTTTGGGTTCTAGAACTCCAAAGGGAATTCCAAAACTTGGGGTCGCAGACTATGGAATGAAGACCGAGTTCCAAAATTCCAATAGTGATTCCGAAACTTGCTTAGAAACAGACTGAGTGAGTTGTTTTGGAGTGAAAGGACAAGAGAGATTGTTTTGGGGGCACTTTGTAATTCTGTAATCTCTTTTAAAAGAGAAACCTAACCACTCTTTCTCTTTTTCTCTCTTCCTCACCTAAGAGAAACCCACTCCTCTCTTTCCTCCATCTCCTTTTTTTTCATTGCTCACCCTCTTCTTCCTCGTCCTCCTTCTCTAGGTCTGTAGAGAGTGATCTTGGTGGAGCTTGGACAAGAGGATCTTGGTCTTAAGGGCACCATTGTTGAAGAGGAGCTCAAGTTAAGGTGAGTGGTTGTGATATGTTGAGGTTTCATGGGAGATCTTTGGAGATCTAAGAGTTTTTCAAAGTTTTGATATCCTTCGAGTGAGCAAAACGAGTTTATGAAAGGATTTCCTAGGGTATTGTTGCTAGGTTGGGTTTTGGGGTCTTTCTTTAGAAAGATCTCTCAATGTTTGAGATTCTACAATAAATTGTAGGAGTTTCTTGGTGATTTGGGTAAGAAGTTGCGAGTCTAGGGTTGTAGGCATGAAACCCTAGATTTCTCAGAGAAATCCCCAAATTTGGCTTAAAGTTTGGTCGATTCGCATTTCTTTTACCCTTATGTTGTGCTCTACGTGAGCCTTGAGTGAATTGGATTTGATTCTAGTTGAATTGACATTGCAAATTCGCGAAATTGCAAAAATTGCAAAAGGGTGCTGCTGCCTGCGGTTGGGGATTTTGAAGCTCGCTGGGGAATTCCAGAACCCAAACCAATGGAGCAATACAGACTCTTATTGGAGTTCCGAAACTTGGTTGGGGATTCTGAAACCTGAAACTCTGAGAACTCCAATAAGGGTAGTTATGGATTTGTTTGGCCTAGAAATGCATCATAGCTCTGTGTGTGACTAGTTTATGCTCCTTTAAGTCTGAATAGTTTAGGACACAGAGTACGCGCCATGAGTGCCGAGAAAGCAAACCTAAGGTGGGTACTTCAAACCGAAGTGAGTTTAGCGAAACTCTGGTGCCTAGTTCTAGTCTTTTGCTCTTCTCCTTGCTTCTTTTACTTCCCTATCTATGAGATCATGTGTAATATAAACAAGAGAACCCTGTTGACTTGAATACACGTGTTTCTATTGTTTACATGTTCAAGGTAGATGTGATAGTAACCTGCTAATTAAATCATATCATATAAATATTGTTTCCTGTATAGCCGTATACTTGTGATGCATGCTAGCTATAGTTGGACGTAGACATGATGGCACAGGGACTAGTGGTAGCAGTAGTGGCCAGAGCGGCCTTCATACTAGATGTCGGACTTAATATTTGGTTTCTACACTGCCACCAATATTCTTGATCATAAAACATGATGACACGATGCTTTGCTTCTCTATCACCGCCGTGATGATCTGATCAACTGCGTGGTAGGGTGAGCACTTCTGGAAGAGTGGTACGGGACTAGCAGGTTAGGGTCCCACCTGGGATTGAAAGGCTAATACAACTGAACAGTGGCAACCTAGAACTGAAAAGTTAGGGCTCGCCCGGGACTGAAAGATCAGGACACGGATTGGGTCATGATTGGATATACCTCTCTCTCATTGAGTTAACGCCAATACTAAATAAGTTTGATATAAGCCTTTAACGGGTCCGATCATAATTAGCAGGTGCACTGAGCCTGAACGAAGTCCGCAATGAGTCCATGTTGCTTCCAAAATTAAAAACTTAATGAAGGGAGCGAGACACACCGGAGACGCATGTCGCAAGTGCATTGGCACTATTTGCACGTCAGAAGCGCATAAGACGCGAACACAGGGGGCTTGAAAGCGTGTCCGTGCCACATAGGTTGACGCATAGATGCATTTACTTGTACTCCAGTATTTAATGATGATGCTTCATTCTTTTCAGTTGTTGAAATTATGATACATGCTTAGCTGTAGATTGATTTCAACTTACCCTATAGTTATTTCTCTCCCAGTAGATTGTAGCTCCTCACTCTACTCTTTTTACAAATTCATCTAGTGAGGCAAAGCGAGACGCGGTGTGAGGACCGTGTCATAGATACAGCCTCTACTTCATAAACGCTGTTTTGGGTTATTTTAAAAGAAATGAAAATTTGTAATCGAACAATTGTATCATTTTGAGAATTTTGATGTTTTTTTTTTTGTAAACAACTACTTCAAAGTATTCAGGTTTTAAATTTCCTAGCCATTTTCTATATAAATGAACTAACTTGACAGATGCTTTGTATTCCAACGTCGTGCATGGATAGGAAAAACTATTTGTGTGGCGGGTTTGCGCGCACACTCGGTCTGGCTTCCGTGCCACGGAGTGATAGGGTTATTTCCTAAAAATAAGATTAGGCATTCTATAGTCCATTAGTTCCTCACAAATAGTTTTAATTATGTTACTTTCCAAACTCTGGTTGTTGTGTGTGATATATTCTAAAACAGATGGATTATTTGTTTTTGTAAATTGAATTGTTATGAAAGTCTTACTTTGGCTCCTATTCTTTTAAAGGAACTTTATGCCCTTCAAAATTCTATAATTGTAACAAATTGTCTCACTATGTCATCTGTTGTTAAGTCTATTGATGGGAGAACGACCCGGATGCCCGTTTGATATATTTATCGTCAGTGAACTTATATAATTGTATCAAATTGCCCCATTCCATAGCTATTTTTTCATCAGCAAACATAATCTCATATGCCAGAATAGGCCAAATGCTATATTTATAGAAGTTCAAGGCACATTAAGTTCACTTTACAAATAGAGGGCAAAGTGAACTTTCATAAAAGTTTGGAGGCTAACAATGCAGTTTACCTTTTTTTCATAATATTTATATTTACCCTAATATTTTTTTAAAATTCCATGTTATCCTACCAACAATTGTTAAAGCACAACATTTTCTATTCACAAAAGTCCTGCCCTCAAGAAATAACATCTTGCCAAAGCCACCAGATTCCCTTTTAGACAGCAAACGAGCAAGGTACAGGTGATTCCTAGTTGTACTAGGTTCGATTTGAATCCAAGACAAAGCTAAAGCAAATATCAGCAGATCAATCTGGAATTCAAATTGCAACGAGAAGAAACTTATCCAATAAAATACTATACCTTTCAATATTAAGCAAATATAAGCAAAGGGATTCCTACCTTCTTTTCCTCCAGTGGGCACTGCACGTTCATCTCTATATCTTAGATTCATTAAAGCATTCCCTGGAGTCGACTTATCTACCCATATTGAGAACCTCCAGATGAGAAACTCAAGAAAAGCATCAAGTTCTGGCTCATATTGAAATAAGAATCCTGGCTAATTCCCAAAAAGAAGAAAAAAGGACAACACAGAGAGTAATTATGAAGACAAGACAAGCAAACGCAAGGACAAAGCAGAGGACCCCAACATGCAAACATGGAAATACCTTCATCAAAGAAAAGACTTTGATTAACTGTTCTTTCAGCATGGCAGACATTTCGACATCCAACCTCGCGGCGTCGAATTGGTTGACTCTAGATATTGAAATCGGAATCGAAGCCTGCCGAGAGCAATCAAACCAAAATGTCATCTTTGGCCAACCAGGCATTTCAATTCCAAATTGAGAAAATTAGAACAACGGGAATAGAACGAATATAAGGATAAAGCTACTATTTCAACACAATGATCTGTGAAAAATCCAAACAAGGAGAAGAGAAACAAAAAGGAACCAAAATTGGGACTAAACTCAATTCCAAATCTAGAAAAATTACAAGTGTATTTATATCTGTGCATGGGAGTGCGGAAAAAGCAACCTGAGGGGAGTCGCGCAAGGACTTCCATCGGGGAAGGAATCTGTGGTGCTCGGCGACCCAAGCATCCTCCGAGGGTGGGTCGCTGCCCAAAGAAGAGGAAGCCGAGAAGGATGACGAGGGGAAGGAGCGAGTTAGGATTTCTCTTCTTTCCATGCCACTCGCGGCTCAGAGTACTGGACGGACCAAGAAGACCGGTGAGGGAAAACGGGGAAGAGGCTTCTCTTTTAAACAAAAAAAAAATTAAAAAAAAAAAAAATTAAAAAAAGGGCACAGTTTCGGGAAATTATCTCTGGCACTAGGCTTATATGAAAAAGATAAATGCTAGATCTACACTTCCGACATTAATTCCCGTGAAAATTTTTATTTTAAAAATAGATCTTTAAAATTTTATTTATAAAAAATGAATTATGAAAGTTAAACGATCTAATAATGATAAATCATTCATCGTTAATAAATAATTCACGTCTTTATAAAATTTTTATAGTCCGACAAAAATAAAAAAAATGGTGAATGATTCAGTACTTTTAATACACTGCACACAGTTTGAAATTTTGTATAAATACATATATGCAATTTATCTAACATTTCAATTGCAATATTTAATAAGAAATATATCAATCACAACCAATTGCAATATTTAATAACAACAAATATATCTATCACAGCAATAAATGCATCAGGCAATCACAAATAATTTCTCAACATCCATCACACCAATACCAAAATATCTAAAATATGAAATAAATATGTCCAAATTATATATAAAAAAATATATATAATAATATCAAAATTGCATGTACAAAATATGAAATAAATATAAAAATACCAAAATATCCTAACAAAATCCACTACTCTCCATACCCGTTCCACGCCCACGCCCTCGTCCACGCCACCTCCGCCTCTACGTCTGCTTCCGCATCCACGCAACCGACCCTCTGCTCGAATATGCACATCATCCTCCATCTCAAGGTGTACAACCTCAATGTCATGTACTCGATGAAGATGCCCTCGACAACTAGATTCGTCCTCTGCGTGTCAACTACCGATGACCGTATCTCCTACTGTGTCTCAACTATAGGCTTAGTAGAAATAGAGTCATGGCACCGTCGCCTCCGTCGATATAATAGTTTTAAATTATATCTTTCAGATTCAATTTTTGTTTGATTAAAGGATTTTCTAAAACCTTGTTGGCTGCGTTTGAGAATGTTCTGTGGGTTTGGTGACTACGGTCGGACTCCGATAACTTTCGGAGACCAAATTAGGGGTTTTCGGGAATCCGATGGGTTGATTTTTAGTTCTTTTGGCTTTAATACGCATCCAATTGTGTATGACTGCACTGATACTTAAACATGAGTATTCCGGAACAATAAGGAAAAGTCGGTGGGTTTTGAAGGTGTTTTGGTACACTTCGGGACAAAACCGAATCGTAAAATGCAGAAATCGGGCATTTCGGTGTGCGACTTTGTGTCACGCGGGTTGCTGCGATTCGCAGCAGTGTAATGGCTTTATTTGCTTAGATTTTTGGTGGTTGGATGCCTTAAATTACAACACTTACATTGTTGGATGGTTAGGGGATCAAATTGGGCAACTCGAGAGCCAAATCGATAAAGTTTGGAGCCCCGATTTCTTCATTTTGGTGCACGGATTGTGCGGTGGTCCCAACGGCTTTAAAATTTGTTGTTTGGGACAGCGGTCAAGGTATAATGGATGTTGGACACATTGTAGGCCTGAGCGTGAACGGGGAGCACGGTCGATAAAAGGTGTAATAGCTTGAAAACTTGATTGATTGAGGTGGGTACTCCATGCTATAGTCGGTGAGCGTGTGTCATCTTCCTTTTCTTGCATATGCTTGTTTTATTCTCTCTATCTCTATTATGAGTACTCCATACTGGTAGTTGGTGAGCCTGTATCATCTCTTTTCTTTCTTATACCAGTTCCATTTTCTCTATCTCTATTAATGTCTTACATATAGATAGGTTGACTTTGACATATATGGCGAATATCATCTATTTGAGTATATTGGATCTTTGGGCCCGATAGTTTTGCATATGGCATGTTGCATTCTTTTTTGCTCCGGCCGAGGATTGATATATTGGTCACAACACTTGAGTGTATTCATGGTCACCGTCGCAGGGTGCGCTTGTCTAGAAGAGTCGTCTTTATGGCGCATAGTCAGGTTGTGCGGATCACCGCACTTGAGTGTATCCATGAGCACCTAGTCGGTCGGGCCACCGACAAGGTGTGGGTTATGGATCCCAAGGATTTAAATAGGTGAACCAACACCTAGAGGGGGGTGAATAGGTGTAAACGATAAAACAAAAAATCTAAGCGTAAAAATAATCCAATGCGAAAAATAAAATTATCACGCCAAGATTTTACGTGAAAAACTTCTCTCGGAGTAAAAAATCACGGGGCCGATCACACGAAAAAATTCACTAAGATTAAACACGTACAAAATGATATAACGCAACCCCACGACTCAACCTTTACCATACGCTCGAAGTAGATCTTCTTCGCTCGTCCACAACGCACTTCAAATCCACAAACCGTGTCCAACTTCGAATCCACGAAGTCTTCACCAAAACAGCACGTGTCGAATCCACGAACGTGCCCAACTCCGAATCCACGAAGTCTTCACCGAATCCATGGTCTTCACGTGAATCCACACGTCGATGTTCATTCCAGAACTCGTTAAAAGTTTTTGGTGGTGATTTGAATGCTTAGAGAATCATAAATATATACGAAAACACCTTCTAAGCATTTATCAATTTGATTCTTGAAAAAGAATTAACAACTCACAAATCAAATTGATAAATTTTCTTGATCGAAAAAGACGATCCAGATAATAGAAGAAGAAATCTAGGTTTAAAAGTGTTTTCTTATTCTTCTCTATTTTTTTGGATTTTTTAAAAATAACACCCCTAAGATTTATTTATAGATTAGAAGCAGTTAGAATCACACTAGGAATCAAAAACTGAAGTGTAACAAACTTTTCCCGTATCACAGTTTGAACTGTATTCACGATGGTCCGGACTGTCGTGAAAATACCAAAAATAATGGTTCGGGGTCCAGACTAAAATCAAGATGATCCGGGTTGTTTCATGCATAGTATGAATTCTAACGTTCGGGGTTCGGACTGAAACCAAGATGATCTGAACTATAATTATGCATGAAACACCAGACGTTCGGGGTCTGGACTGTTTCCAAATGTTCTGGACTTCGAACCCACAAAAAGCACAGTTTTTGATATTTAACAGGTATAACCTATTCCAAATGCTTCTAAACATATAAATTGAATTCAAAATCACCAAAAACAAGTTTTAAACATACCTGGGTGTTAAGGATTCATTCTTCTTGAGATTGATTTCTTGATTCTTGATTCTTCAATTCTTCTTTTTCAATCTTCAAGACTCCAACTAATTCACGAAATTTGCCAATTTATTCGTAACAATCTCCCTCTTTGGTGATTTCGTGATAAAACAAACAAACTCAAGAAACAAAGAAAATTGAATTTTGCTGCAATCACCGAACAACAAAATTACGCATGAACGATCCAATAAAAACAAGTACATACGAATACACTACTAGTACAAACTCTAGACTTAGACACAACTAGAAGTCTTAAAGTCTTGTACTCCCTGCAAAAGGAATTCTTGATAGAAAATTTATTAGAATCACAAGAATTTTAAACATTCAGTAAACAGAGAATGTTAAACATTAAGTGTTCTAAAGTATTCACAATCAAGTTCAAGTTCTCAAGTTCTAGTTCTAGCAGTGAAGTTCTCAAGTTCTACTCAAGTTCTAGCATTCTAGTAGTTAGAGCAGTTAGAGAGGTTAGTAAATATTACAGTCATCCAGAAATTCTTCTCAACTCACAAAGTTCAAAGTTCTAAAACCATACTTCTCATCTCCCCCTTTTTGTCAGAAAGAAGCCAAACTAAAAGTTTGAAAAGGAGGAGAATCCTAAATGCAAAAACAAACCAAAAACAAAAAGTAGTGATGAAAATGCACGCATCAAACAAATAGTCATATCACCCAAGAGTCAATCCGATTCTGAGTCAGCACCCGGAGAAGGAGCATCGGAACTGCAACAACCCAACTTGTCAAAAATTGCCTTGACCAACCGCGACAACTTGCTATATTTCTTCGTGAGCTTATTGTCACGCCCCGAGGCCGTCAATTTGGTCGGTTCGGGCACGTCAACAGATCCGCTAATCGGGCATGATCTTTCAAGACCCGAAAGGAATGGTTCATTCAAAACAAACACAGTTTAGTGTAAGCGGAAGAGTATAAATCAGAGTACTAAACTATATAAATAAACTTTCATTCATTCAACAAGCAGTTAGAGAGGAATGAAAGAGCACAAATGAGTGAAACATTAAACTTTAATTGAATTACAACTCTCTTTAGAATGAATCTTTAAACTTAAAGAAATTACATCATTCATTCAACACTTCCAAAATGAAACCTTAACATTTAAGGTTTACAATATTTTTCCTCACAAACAATTTCACTCAAAAGTAAAACCAAAATAAACTGGCGACTCTAGACTGCTAGGTCGCTAAGCTATCGGGCCTTTGCCCCTGTCGCGTGCCTCGCTCGATGTACCTGGACTTGTAATGATGTCACCCAAGGGTGTGAGAACTACTTAAAGTTTCCAATGGCTTCAACCACCGAGAAAGAATGTCCTACACCGCTTGGTCCAATGGAAGCAATATAATAGGTAAAAGCGTGATAAGGAAAAACTGTAAACTCTATCTAACATGCTCATATGTAACTTTAACATTTGCCAGGACACGACTCTATGTCGTCACCCAAGGTTCCATACTAGCCACATAACCACTTGACACAAAATTCATATTTGTTATTGTGTTTTAATTCATGTTGCTTAACCCTTGAAAACCTCGCCCAACGGGCCCCAGCCCGGCAGTCATGCTACCATAAGACGAGATATTCCAAGGTTGTTGATAGCACTCGCAAGTGCTACCCCGCCCAACGGGAAACTCTGTCATGAGGGAGGTGGTCTTTTCCACTATCCTCCAATACGAGTTCTACCCCCGTGGTACGTCCATCTTTTTCTTTTCTTTTCTTTCACTTTGGCACTTAGCCCCCTTTTTGCCCCTTTTTAGGCATTTATTTCTCTTTCATTTAAGCTTTTAGCTTATTATGCTCTTTAAGCATTTTCTTTCATTCTTTCAATCCTTGTCCTAAGTCCATTCCTCAAGAGTACTAAGAAAGTCTCTTGGACTTTAATTACACTTTTCTTTTTCATTCTCTATTTCATGTTGAAGTTAAAGTGAGTGTACATTTACCCAAGTCCCTAAGACCAACCATAGTGATTTCTTTACTTTTGCTTTTTAACACATGCCACTCATACAATCCTAAGGTTAATGCCACTCATTACTCTTAATACACTAGGTTTCCTCCTAGTTATCATGCCCATTGTTCATCATACCATTTAGCATAAAGTGTTTGACACTTAATTATGCACTACTTGTAACATATACCTCAAGACATGCAATTCATCATGCTCAAGAGACTTTAAAGCCCCTTACACTATGTATGAACTCTAGTGGCCTATTAATCATGCTTCTAAAAATGAAAAGCAAAGGAAAAGGAGAGAGGTCACTCATTTTCGGTAAATATCCCTCACCTCTTGTTGTTCTTGAAAGAGAAATATGTTGCTCTCTTGTAGGTCCACAAGAAAACCCTAGAACGAAATGAAACCTTAAAGGAATAGTTCACATGATTTCTTAATCCTATAAAAATGACAAAAATGAAAGGCTAGCATTTAACCTTACCTCCTTTGATATTCTCTTGGCCGAAAGAGAAACAAGTGAAGTTGGTGTTTCACTTTGGAATGCTCCAAAATACCCTCTATTAGGTTCACAAGGAAAACCTATAAGTAGAGATCATTCATATAAAATGATTTTTCATTCTCTTTAAATCCAAAAGAGCTCTTAAAAAGAAAACTTTAAGTTTTGTTTTTTTTACTCATCTCTTTTGAGAGTTCTTGGACCCAAAGAGGAAGAAAAGGAAAGTTGAAGTTCACTTAGAAGACTCCAAGATATTCTCCAATGGGTTTTCAAAGAAAACCTAAAAGTAGAGGAAGCCTAATATTAATTAATTTTCATCTCTTTTGAATCCAAAAGAGACCAAAAATTTAGATTCTAGATCCTTGGACTCACCTCTTTTGATGTTCTCTTGACCAAAGGAGAGAATGAAAAGGGATTTGAGCTTCACTTTGGAGGTCTCCTCGAGGTTCTCTTCAAGCTCCTCCAAGCCTCCTTGGTGTTCAAGAAGCCACAGCCAACACCACCAAGCTGCTGCTGCTTCTCTTCTTCTTTCTTTCTTTCTTTCTTTCTTTCTTTCTTTCTTTCTTGAGTTCTCTGGAGCAAACCGAGAGAAAGAGAGAGGATTGGGGTGGGTGTTTTGAAATGAGAGAAGAGAGAGGGAGTACGCTGCTGTAGAGTCAGGGAGTTGGTGAGAATTCAGACAATGTGAATTTACCAAAAAGCCCCTGCCCAAAAACGAATTTCCTGTACTGTCCCAGAATTTTAGGACATTGAGTACCGGTACTCACCTTGAGTACCGAAACACGGGGAGTACCGGAACACGGGGACTCAGGATTTCAGCATTTTAACATTGAGTACTGGTACTTACCTTGAGTACCGGTACACAGAGGTTTGGGTTCCGGTACACCTTCAAGTTCCTCAAAACTCGAAAGCTCCATACCTGGATTCCTCACTCAGTTTTGGTACACAATAAGTGTACCCGCACACAGCACTACTGAAGCTTTTCAATTTAAGTTTTTCTCTTTTGGTTCCGGTACTCAAAGGGGAGTTCCGAAACACAATGAAATTCATGAGTTTCATACTTTGGCTCTTTTCCTTTGGTTCCGATACACAATGGGTGGGTTTTGGAACACAATGCAAACCAAGCATTTCACTTGGTTTACCCCACACCAGTTCCAGTACACAATGAGTGTTCCGGAACACAATGCAAATTTTGAAGGTTTCAAATTTGAACTCCAAATTCTCGCTCCGCCAACTTACTTTTCGATCCGAAGGCTCTTGTTTCGATTCGAACTACTCTGAACTCATTCGTAATTATATTTTAAACGCGTTACGAGCGTTTTCACCGCACTTCGCTATTTCGCGGAGTTGGTGCACTACACTTATGCTGCTCAGTTCCAAGTCGCTGTTGCTCGCTCATGATTCGTTGCAGATCCAATGAGATCTCATGTTCTGATGATAACTGCTGATGTTCACGATATATAGAAGTGACTAACGCAGCATCATCCTCAGATGCGTCGGTTAGAGTAGCAGGTGCCGTAGGTACAGATGGTGCAATAGGAGGTGATGATGTAGATGGTCGTGAAGCTCTTGATGCATATGAAGCTCGGGGAGGAGTAGGTGTATCATCTTATCACGTAAGAGACTTAACAATAATTGATTCATTATGTGGAGATCCGAATTTCGTTAGTAGGCCTGGACTAGTGATCAGTAGCTTTATAACGCACTTGTCGAGTGTTAGAGGTGTGTGCGCGCAAAACGAACATGAGAAATGGACTCAGCGCGAAAAAGGGATCAAAATCACCTTTTTTCAACTTTTGAGTCAGTTTCGGGCGCCTACTTCTGGATTCCGGTGCCCGGTTCTTCGGCACTGTAGCGCGGGCAAGAGGCGGTCAACGCGGGCACGGCGACTGAGGCGCGCACCACGTGGCGGCGCGCGACCGGCGAGCCGCGCCTCGGGCGCGCTGTGGATAAGGTGCCATGCGGCAAGCGCCGATTGGCCGAACGTGATTATGGATAGCGTGTGGGAGCGCGACGCGTGGCATGCAGGGCTGGGCGCGCTGCGGGTGCGACATCTGTCTTTCGGGCGCTCATGAGAGGGCGTGCGTGAGAGGATTCGGGCGCCCGAATTCTCCCATTGAAGCTGAGTTTTAGGTATGATTTTGTCAAAATTATGACCGCATTCCACAGTTTTCACCCCTACAAAGTCTCTTTATTTGTAACAATGAAAAAAAAAGGAGACTTTTGCTTAATATAGTGCGGATATGATTTTGTCAAAATTATGACCGCATTCCACTGTTTTCACCCCTACAAATCTCTTTATTTGTAATAATGAAAGAAAAAAAAGAGGGATTTTTGCTTATTTACCACTTACTATTCAAAAAATTTCAATTTACTAAAATTATCAAAATACCCTTCTAAAACCCAATCTCATTAGTAAACTAAAAGAAATGAGAATATTTAAAAAAAATAAAATAAAATCAACAAGAGAATTTTTTATCCTTAAAAGGATTAATAAGATATTTTTAAAATTTTGAAAGGCATATATTAAATATTATCCCTAAAGGTAGCATCTGTAATCACAGTATCAGCAGCACTGAAATTTCATGAGAATAGCCCGGCCATCATTACCCACAAAGTGCATTTGTTTACGACAGGGTATATATAAGTATACACCCCTTTTGGAGTGTATTTCTTAGAAATTCACCACACTCCAGAATGGGGTGGGATGTAAGATGTACGCCACTAAAAGGGTGTACACCTAGCATCTCCCGAAAGACTATGATTCAACAACCGACGATTGAAATAGTACGCTTTTCTAGACTTCAGAGCAATCAAAATTGCCATACAATCTCCAAAACTAACACACAAAAGTATAGAAAATCAGGACACGAGCCTTACCATCAAATCAACATAGTACCCGTCACTGGTTAATAAAGGAATAATATCACTTTTTAACTTTTAGCCGGTGCTATACATTTGACCTCAAATAGGCGACATGTTCGATCTCGATGGATTAGTTTATATCTTTAATCAGCCATGCCAACACCAGAGTTCTCAACATCAACTTCTCCCATTCCTGTATCTTCCTCCTCCTCGCTCCCTTCATCACCATCCACCTCCTCATTTGCCGACTGCAATTTTGCCATGTGCTCAGCCAGTAGCTTGTCATCCCGTTCACTCACCTAGAAAAAAGAATGATCCGAGGTTGGATTAGCAAGATACTTGTAATAATCATAATTAGGAACAAATAGAACAAGTTCACATTTGTATGGATCCACTTTACAAGAGGGAAAAAATTCCTGATTTTTTTCGAGGAAAAGTATCTGGCTTAGCGGCAAATGCTGGAGGAGGACTGCCCTTATTCCATTGCCCCAAAAAGTCAATGGCGGGCAGAGATAAAAGCTGTCATCCCTTATTCCATTCATATATAGAGTAAGTGCACTGGCATAACTAAAGGTTGAAGGGGGAATTCCTTAATTGTCCTTAAGGAATTCTTACTTCAACAGTTAAAATGTAACCTGCCCGCCATTGACCTTTTGGGGCAATGGAATAAGGGCAGTCCACTTATACCTACTTGGCATATGAATACCCCTATTTGAATTTCCCTATGGGAAAGGCCAAATAACAGATATCAATATCAAGTAGGGGCGGCCCTCGCCTAGGGAACGAACGCTAGTGAGAGACCGAGTTGGGACGAGGGCCTTCCTCTGCTCTAGTTCACCTCCGGCAAAGCACACCATTCTCAGACAATTCTTACTACATTTAAGGCACGTTTGGTTTAGAAGAGAAATCGAAATCGATATCGAAACAGGAATGGAAATGGGCTGAAATTGCAAAAGGAATGATAAAAACAACAATTCGTTTGGTTCATAAAAAGAATTGGAATTGAAATCATGTCAAAACTAAAAATAAAAAAAAAAAAATTAATTTTTTATTAAAAATTTAAATTTGTTATTCAAAATTTTAATCAAAATTTGAATCTAAATTTGAACTGACAATTTGAATTTAAAATTTGAATTTACAATTCATATTCAAGGTCAAAGTTAAAATTTAAATTTAGAACTACTAAATTTAAACTAAATTTAAATTTAAGAAATTAATTTAAATTTTAAATTTCTATTTTGAATTCAAATTTGAAATTATGATTTAATTGATAAATTTATATGATTTATATTTGAATTCAAATAATTTTTAGTGAAAAAAAAATTCTTCTCTCAATCACTTTGGAATCAAAGTTGACTTCCATAACGAAGGTGGGAGTTACTTTTGAAGGAAATCAAAATGTCAATCCCCTAATCCTAACAATGAAAATGACTTATTCTGATTTTCATTCCAAACCTCAAATACTTCAAACCAAACATATACTTCCAGTAAGTATTAACTATTAAGTAAAACTGCTTGTGCTTCAGAAAAACTGTGCAAATAATATGAGTGTTTAATGATGCACCTATCAACAAATAAACAAACAGCACAAATCTATGAGACGCAAAACAGCAAGCACGAACCAAAAAATAAAGATTGTCTGATAATGGGGTCTCATTCATTTCTAGAGTCTTCTTAGTTGAATAATAAATAGAAATTGCATTTTTTCCCCCAATCACAGACATTCTCAATGGGAGCATGTGTGCAGTTATTCAAAGTTTTAAAGGTGCATATAGCGGAAGTCTGGGTTTCGAACGTGCAGTGGTGGGGAAATTTTCTTTTCTTTTCTTTTCTTTTTGGGGGGGGGGGGGGGGGGGGGGTTGTTATAAAGGTGCATATAGCGAACTCTGGGCGTCTGCATATGCAGTGGTGGGGAATTTTTTTGTTTAGTCGAATATTGCTTTTCAACTAAATATGCAATAATGAGTGGCAGATGAAAAAGGCTGCAGCGAGGAAGTGAAAATTTTGTCATTTACTAACTTATTTTGCAAGAAATGGCTAAAGAGCAATGCATTGGTTGGGATGCCGGTAATATCAAAATCGCCCATACCCTCAGCTTCGAATGAGCGTTTTGCTGAGTTTATGGCCTGACAGGCTAAATATGCACTGCAGATTGTTTTTTCCCTCAAAATAGACAATGCAATAAAGCACTCCTTGCAGCACTCCTTGCAAGGTAAGTACGCAGTAAATTTCTCCCCAAACAAAACTTTCAAGATAGTACGAAGAGGCACCCAATATGCAATAGAACTTACAGCTCTCGGTGCTTCCTTTACTATAAGTTTCCCCTTGTGACGGTCTATCTCTTCAGTACAAACCTTAATAGCATTAGTAAGAATTGATATACCTTTATCCTGCCATGATGAGAATTACAAGTAAGCTTCAAATAGAACAGAAAGAAAAACAGCAATAAGGGCTCAAAAATACCTCGCAAATTGTATGTAGTATCACATTTAAATATAGAAAATATCAGGTTTCATAATGAAAAAAAAAACACCTCATGCAAAAAATAATAAATCAAACAACCCGATGAATTCCAATAGATGACCTGACAGACTGAAATAAGATTCAGAAGAAATCCACCGATTTTCTTATTCCAAGTATACACTGATAAAGAAAACACGAGACACTACCCATATGAAAATCTAATTAGTATGACAACAATATGACTAGCAGATATGACAATGATATGTATAAGATAAATCTTCCAAATAATCAATAAACTGAAATAAAACAGTCCAGCAATGGTTAAGATACATGCCGAAAACTACCTTTATGCTTTTTGTAAAAAAAGGTATGCTATTGAAAGTAGTAACACGCCAAGGCAAGTATTGTAGGGAAATAGTGAGAAAACTTGATGAATATTTTTTCCTTTTTTCGTGTAGTCTCAATGCAGTTCAACAAGAGGGTTTATGTATGTGCTGTGTCAAGTTGACAGGTCTAATTTGTTCTACAACACGACCTAAGTCCCATGAATTTGAAAGATAACTGGTCAGTCTGTGGTGAAATAATTAGCTCAAAATCCTCATGTGCTTCTTAGTGTCAATCTCCTGAAAGATATGTCACAAGCGTTTTATTCTAACTGGTAATGCAATTTACAGATACAGATGTTTAATTTGTGAGTTATGACAACTCCAGCAGCAATCATGTAATTCAATTCTTAATATATTGAACGTTAAAATTGGGCAACTATGCTCTTTGTTTCCACAAAACGAAAAGAGCAAACTGAATCTGAGGAACGACGGATTGGTCATCATTTTATTAAGGATATAAGTTTATAGTGTAATTAAGACAAAAGAAGGCGGAGGGACATAGTAGACCCCATCAAAGCAATGTCGTCACTCAAGATAAATTTCCAGCTCCAAATTAGGCAATGGCAGACACTCAGACTAGAGATCTCTGTGGCTAAAACATGATGAGACTTTTAGGTGTCAGTTTAAGTCGTGACTCTAGTACACCCATACAGTCAAATGATTCCAGACCCTATTGGGATCATTTTTTACTCCATACCATTTTTAGAATCATTTTTTTTTTCAGCGCATACTTGTAAATTTAAACACATGTACAAAACTTATTTCCTTGTATAATCTTCGATTGCATGTAAAGTAAATACCGACAGGTCTTGTATTCAAATAGGCATCTTTAGAGCCTTGCTTGATACCTCGAGTTCTTATTATCTATAATCGTATTTAATGATATTTTCTGTAGAACCCAAGGATTCAAAATGGAAAATATAAATCTCGGGGGCCTATCTATAATGTTTGCATAACAAGTAATAAAATTAAATTTTTACGCGAAAAGTTCAAGCTGTAAAATTGTAGAAATCATTATGAAAGTGAATTATGATGATGATAATTTTTTGGTTGCGAACCGAAAAAAGGCGAAAATGAAAAGCCTAAATCGAAAATTTACGAAAAATTCATACGACCGTCAATCCGGTCTCAAAAAGGTCAGCACTTTATGCACGAAAAATGGCAGACTTATAGTCAAAATTTTGAAAATTCAGAACTCTACGAATGCTAAAAATCTGAGTAAGAAATTGTAAGGTTTCGAAGATGAACCAATTGCCTAGAGTTTATCGTCGCGACCCTGCTAGGGAAGGAGGGCGTGCTCGCGATTCCAAGAAATTTTGGGCTTTGCGCAATTGCGTGAAAGATATTTTTTGAAATGGAATCGGATGAACTCTAGATTCCTCTCAAAATGCAACCCGAGCCGCCCTCCCCTCTTCACCCCGAGCCCTCACCCCCTACCTCCGACTCCGGGCACTACCCAAGTCTCCAGCCAATTTGCACCAACCATCAAGCCGAGCTCTCCTTATTCGCTCTCTGAACGCAGCTGATAGCGGTGGCCAAGGTCTCTCCACGCGAACACTATTAGAGATCTCGTCCCTGGCGTTTTCTCCAACAAGCCCCATCCAATGCGGCCAGTGACCGGATCAGCCGAGATCACTCCCCGATGAGCATGCCCCTCCCTCGACCATCCTGCTTGGGTGCAGTTCCCCCTCCCTCGGCTGTGGTTACGTCAATTTCTTGCTTGAGCCGCTACAACCCTTGGTTCCTGTGTGAGTTAGAGCCATGCCGCCTAGCATTGCGACAACCGACGACCGTAGGCGAAGCACAACATTCTCGGACCCTCCCTCGAGGCCATGCAGACCTCAGGTTACCTCGGAAGGCAATGTTGGGGCTGATCCTGCATGTCGAGCTCCAACTCGTTATCGTGGAGCGGTATTTGGCCTAGTTCATCGTCACCAATCATCGGAGGCACCCAGCGTTGATCCTGTAGGAGCCAAGCAATGCGGTCGCCATCCACGTACCAACAATTCGTTTCCCAAACTTGGGAATGGTTGGTAAGGCTTAAAACATTATTTTACAGCATTATAATGTAGAACGCACGTCAGGTGCTCGACATACTATCACAACAACGCTTTTTGTGTCTCGGCTGTCCTAGACAACATAGGCTTGATCCTAGAATATTTGAACAAGTTGTTCGAAGCCCAGGAACCCTTGGTTCAAATTCCACGGCAAACAACACATTAAATGATAGTTTAAGTATCTAAAACGGACGATTTTGGCTCCGTTTTCGTAGAGCGAGTTTCGCTACCGTTTGCAGTGGTATGGGAGCCTTATTGGCCGATTAGGAACTCATTGGTGCAATGCACGGAGCAGCGAGCGACAGTTGGGGCCAGCATAGCTAGTTTTGGAGTTTTCGCACCTGTGTCGCACTACTTGGCGTGCGACTGTCCCGACACTCAAAAGAGAGTCCTCGGACAACATAGATGATTGGATATCATTCGAAGTGTTCACGTCGGGGCTGAACCATATCCCAAAGAGCAAAAATCAAACGATTTCAGACGCGAATTGGTGTTGCGCGGGTTCCTACAATTTGCAGCAGTGATTGGACCTTATTAGCTGGCCATTTGGTGAGGATTGACACCTCTCGACGCATCAAAAGGGCTGCGGGTAGTTCCAGCGTCAAATTAAGCATCTCGTAAACCAAATCGGTAACTTTCGGGGTTCTGATTCTCCGTTCTAACGCACTTTTCGTGCAGTTGTCCCAAAGGCATAAAATTGGTGTTTTGGAACAGCAGGTGAGGTAGGTAATTGGCTTGGTTCGGGATACCCCATAGGTTGGGGTGGTGTTTAGACAAGTCGGTGCGACGATCGACCAGATTTTCGATGACTGATAAACAAAACTCGAAAAATCGATTGTACATCTAAATTGGATTTGTGACTTGAGTCATGGGTTTTGTAATTAGCAGATTTTGGGCTAATTACGAGTCTTTGAGCCTTGTATTAGTCCGAGTGATAGTTTGAGGCACCATCAGGGGGTCAACCCCTAGGTTACAATCATGGTATAGGTAGATGCTTCGAGCTGGTTGTCGGTGAGGCTGTATCTAACCTAGTTCTTTTTTTTTATACTTTAAGGCATTCCTTATTCACACTTTACATGTCGGCCTATTGCTTCTTTCCTGACATTACTTACTATCTCGCATAATGGGGTTTGGTACATGACATGTAGAGTAGGTTACTATATTAGGGGACCTTTTGGTCCAAATGACATGGTTCACTCATATCATAGAGGCTCAGCCTTTTTGGTCCAGGTTATCATATTCTATGATTATCAGGGAACCTTCTAGTCTAGGTGACGAGACTTATTCGTATTATTGTGGTTCAACCTTTTGGTCCTTGGTTCCGACGTCTATACGCCAAAGCATTCATCTTTGCGCCACAGTTGTCGGCGCCTATGCGCCAAGGGTTTCAGCCTTATGCCACGGTTCGGCTTTATGTTGAGGGTTGGTTGATCATCTTATTAATTTGCCACTGCGCTTGGGAGTATTCACAGACACCGAGTTGGTTCGACCACCGATGCGAAATGTACTTATCCAGATAGGTCGTCTATCGTGACGCGTGGGTCAAGTTCAGTGTTTTATGGTGGCAGGCAGTGCCTGAGGTCGATGGACTAATATGGCAAGTTGTGGATTGGGTAAAAGTTTTGAATTATCTGTCCATTGAGGCATGTAGTTGGATAAATATATATTTACAATAGCGACATTTTGGTTTATTTCCCTTTATGTATATTTACATCTTGCTACTATAGGCTCTACTTTCCAATTGTTCATATCTATCTACATCTTTATTATTTCCTTTCTTGGTGATTACGACTTGCCTTCGGGCTCTATCGTACCCACTGAGAAACCTCAGGGTGGTTTCTCACACCACTGTGGGCACAGGTGACACTTGTGGAGAGGCTGACCAGGGCGTTGTAATGCCCTGAACCCTAGTTCACTATACTAAACTTTGACCAAACTGGCCAAAGTACAGTGAGAAATGGATTTGGCAAGGTTCGTGTTGAGTTTTGAGGGTTTTGGAACGATTAGAAGCGAGTTTGAATTCTCGAGAGCGAAATTATAAATTTTTGGATGAAAATTTTTGGACAAGGTGGTATGGGCTTATTTCTCTCTCAGGGACCAAGACCCTCAAGGAAGGACCGAACCTTCGTGATACTGTGCAACGACCTCAAACATCTAAAACTAAACCCTGGAAGGAGAGACCGGTCCTTCGCTGCGAAATTCTGGGATTAGCTCTCGGGGACCAGACCTTGGAGGGAAAGACTGATCCTTTGCTGCGAGAAGGCTAAGATAAGGTTCGGAGACCGAACACTCAAGGAAGGATTGGTCCCTCTGTAGCCAAATTGCCCAGTGAGAGAGAGCTTATGAGCAATTCTTACAACACCCCTTTAAAGGGTGTCCGCTGGCTCCCTTGCATGCACACTCCACTCTCTCACTCCCGCACTGTCTCATTTCTCTCCCTCTCTCTCTAGAGATCGAGCCTTCGACATCCGAGAATTCAAAGATCGATCTCAAAAAGGGCTCAGAGGTGAAGGAGAAAGCTTTTGGAGCTAGAGGAGCTTGAGGGCTAGGGCGTTGGAGGTGAGTTTTGTGAATTTTATTTAGGGTTTTTGTCAAATCCTTTAGATATGAGATATTTGGGAACCCAACATGATTCTAACCTAGATTAGAAGTAGATAACTTGTGTTGAGAATCCAAAATATAGGAGGCATGAGGATTAGGTCATTTGGACATCGGGTGTAGGGACTCGAAACTTAGCTGGCGAAATGTGACTTCAATATCAGCAACTTGATAATACCTCTGTAAAGTGTCATGACGAGTCGGTGACATTTGAGTGCAAAATGGACTCGAAACGGACTCGGTGCGCAAATTTGAGCTAGAACTGAAGTTCTTATGGTTTCGGGCACCCAGTCAGAGGATCCAGGCGCCTAGTTCTGCGTAAAGCTGCAGGAATGCTTGAGGACTTTTCGGGTGGATGATTCGGGCGCCTGATTTCTCTTGGACAGCCCATATCGGGTTTCAAACCTAGCCTCATGAGTATCAGCATCTGGTGACACGTGTCGGGCTTTTTCTTCATTGGCATGGATGGATTTGAGGTTTCGAGCGCAGCATTTCGGACGCCCGGTTGGTTTCGGGCGCCGGCGCGAAAGCATTGGAGCACTTATCCGGATCCAGGAGCTTTCGGGCTAAAGGTTCGGACGCCCAAATGGGGTTCCTTGTGTCCGAATCTGTAATTTATCTGGGCAACAGCAGCTTCTTTATGTTGATCCAAGGGCGCATTTTACTCCATGAAATTTTCTATAAATTGAGCCCTACGTCCCTGGTGAGCTCTTTTCTCCCCTCCAACTTCAGAAGCAAGTTTTTGGCTAAGTCTTGAGCCCTATCTTCTTCATCTTTCTCTATTACTCACCTTGGGAGCTCTCCAATAGTACCTGACAGCAGTGACCACTTGGATAGTTCTTCTTTCCTTCAGCACTTCGAGTTGTTTCACGACTTGAAACTCCTTAGGAGGCCTTTCTACTGGTAGAACTCAAAGTTTGGAGCTTGTGGGAGGTTATCTTGCATCCAAACTCCAGATATTTATGGATTTCTTCAAGTTCTTGTGACTGTTGCTGATTTTTGGACTAGTTGAGGTTTTAATGGATTTTCTTTAGATTTTTCTCTTTGAGCTGAGCTTTAAAGTAGATAGGGATGATCTTGAGAAAACTTCATTTACGCTGATTTCAAGGTTAGTTTAAGCTGAAATTCAGTTTTTATTGAGCTCAACAACTAAAAATTAGAATTCTGGAATTTTTATGTTCTTGAGCCTTCGATTACCTAATAGTTGTAATTTCATGGTATTTATGATGGATTAGGAGCTTGGGGATCTTCTTAAAAGTATTGTGAGCATTTACTTCATCTTGGTTGCCCTGTGAATTCATCGAAATTGCCTCAACAACTTCAAGAACTCAACTTCAGGAAATTCTGCAGCAGTGTGGACGGCAAGGAGGCATTTTGAAAATTCCTCTTGTTGGGAGCCTTGTTACTGCATTTTGAAGGTTCCTGGGTGTCCCTGAGGGTGAGGGGAACCTAGGAATTAATTTGGAGCCATTAATTTGAGGTATGTATCATTGAATTCCATTTTGCCGAACTAAAGTGTTGTTTGCTGGAATTTCTGGGCTGAACCTGATTGATTTTCGTTTCGGCTCAATCCAACAGGGATCTTTGGGACTTTATTGATCCATTTGGCACTTTGGGACCTAAGGCTCGTGCATGCCAAGTTTTGCCCGTGGTTGGATTAGCACTCTTCAAGTGGGTTGATTGTGTACATCGAAACTATATCCTGCACACTATCTTTACTAGATTCAGCATGAGTAGTATATGATCCCTAGCTATTTTCTCCTGATTAAATCATGTTAAAACTTGATAATTGAACCCTAAACTGAACCTATCTCGATTATGGACAATTGCATGAGTTGTATGGCCATCTAAATAGGATTCTTTTGATATTGCACTATCAATATATGGAATTAAACCTAGGAGAAAATCTTTATCTTCCTTGCTTTGTAGTTCATATATGCTCGGGGTTATGAGTATGAATTAGTGATAGTGTGGTTATTCTCGAGTCAGGGTGAGATAGCACCGAATTGTTGGACTCTTGAGATGTTCGGTAGCTATAAATTTTGGACGGCTAGACCAAATGGTTATTTATGCATCAATTTGGGCCGCAATTTTGTCTTAGTGGTTAGGGTCATCCACTTTGGCCATGAGCTTTGATTTTAGCCTGCTACATACTCAACCTGATCACTTTATCCTCGAGCGGGTCGCTCTCCTCAAGTACCACTCAGGAGTTAGGCGGCTTGATTTCTTATGGGTATAGTTCCACGTCGACGATCCACTGTTTGTTTGTTAGATCGGATGCAATGTTAGTGCAGGTGGGACTGAGCCTCGAGCCAGTCGGTTGATTGGGTTACTCTCGGCAGTTTATTGTAATTGATGCATACACTTACATTATACAGTTCATTCATTATAGTTTAGAAACATAGTAGTGATAGATTTCTATTTCAGTAGTTATCTCCATGTTCTTTACTGCTTTTCTCCTTTATGCCTCTAGTAGACTTAGGCCCTGTTTGGTTGGGGGATAAAGTATAGAAATAAAAGTTTAAAATATTCTCAGCTTAACGGGTTATTCCAGAATAACCCGTTAATTTCTATTCCACCTCCCCCCTGGAATAAGGTTTATACCTAGGGGCAATGAATGTAATTTTTTTTTATTTTTTGCTTTAGTTTACCTTCCTATTTGAGACTATATTTACTAAAATATATTATTTACTAATTAAGTTTACTAATTTTATTTAATAAAATATATTATAAAATATAAAAAATTATTTTATATTTTGTTTACTAATTATGTTTATTAATTTTGTTTACTAATTATTATTTACTAAAATATACTATAAAATATAAAAAATTATTTTATTTATGCAAGATATAATTTATTAATAATTAAATTGTCATTTTAATTAATTTATAATAATTAAAATTAATTTATATATATATAAGATAAGGACAAAATTGGTATTTTGATAAAAAATCTATCATCTATTTTCACTATTCTCCACTATTCCATAATTTTAACCAAACACAATTTTTTTTATTCCAGAGAATACCAACTTTTGAACCAAACGCAATTTAACTTTTATACTTGATTATCCCGGAATAGCAAGCTATCTCAGATATAAAAAAATTTATACCTCATAAATTTATACCCGAACCAAACGGGACCTTAGTGAAAAGGTTAGAATTACGATGACGTACCCACTGAGGACTACTAGTTTTTTTGTAATTATCACACCCACTGTTGACCCTCTTCTTGCATAATCCTCCACAGGGGTAGCGGCGACTGCGAACCGAGATAAGAGGATCGCTAGCTAGATAGATCCTCTCCCTATTCCTCTTGGCTTGTAGCAGTGTACCCGGAGTTTATTTTGTTATCAAACTACTGTACATTTTTGAGTCTGGCTTTAGCCAGCTTGTTGTATTTCTTTTACTCTAGGAGATGGTTGTTGTATTTGGATATTGCATCTGGATTATTGTACAGTTTGGTCTGGTAGTTACTTTTATGTTCAGCTCTGTTGCTCTATTGTATGGTTATTGTATACTTGAGCAGATTACTGACGCTTCGCATGCGCGGGGCTTTTCGTGTATACGACAAATCTGTTGGCAGGCCCGGGTTCTAGTATCCCCGAGGCGTGACATCGAGATGCATAGAAATGCAAAAGAATTAGTAAAAGGATTGAGAAAACATAGACGAACACTAGGTGACAATTGTAGAGTTAAACAAGAACCTAGTACGAGAACATTGATCGGGTGTAACCCAAGGACAGGTAGAAGATTGAGACATCTTCATTATATGCTATGATTGATAGCATTTAGTGGTATATTGCCATAGAGCACATGGTTTGAGACGAGAGCTAGGGATTAGTAGATCCTAGGATAGCGTTGTCGTTGCTGTTAGTATGTTCTTTGGATTGGAGAGCTAGATCATACTCATATAGTATGTTCAACTCGTGGAGGTCGCGTCTCCACGAGCAATGAGCTCCGGAGTGTCATAAATATGGGTTGAGCGGTTATCTCCCACGCAAACAGCCCTAGATTGGTGATAGTCTCCGTGGGCCTTGTAATGTGAGTCGGGCTCGACAATTGCCAAGCCGATTTGATTGGGTTGAGAGATAAACAGGTAGTTTATATAGTCTTGGACTTGATGCATATTACCAATGCATAGTAGCAGTGTTTCCTATGATCATGCTTAGTGTAGATGCTTTACTAACTTTCTTTTATATCATCTAGTTATACCTTGATTAGACCTAGTGGGAAAGGCGTCCGGATCGGCGGCTGAACCCATTAGAAACTTCTTTTAGTTCCCATTCCCTATTTTGCAGAGCCTTCACTGAGCACAGTGGCACAGGATCGCGGTAAGGGCGTTGCGCCCTAGGTAGGGAACCTCCGAGTGTAGGTCACTTGAAGTTGGGTGATATATGAACAGACGAGATAATGTTGATGTCATATCTTCCCAACTTGTATTGTGGCATAGTGACATTGCTAGAATTAAGCCCACCAAATGTAAGCATTCTTTTTGAGGTTAAAAAAGAGTGATTTCCACTAATTGGGTAGTCCACACTATTTTTTTACATTGAGGTCTAGACTATGTAACCAATCGTGAAAGATCTCTACAATGTGATTGTCACGCCCCGGGGGTTTAAATGCGCGGAAGAAGAGCCACCGATGCCCCCAAATGAGTACATATTTTTTTTTTGAAAACAATACTCCCCGGTGCGCGCCCAGACCCGCCGCATACCCAAATTCACTCTGCAAACGGGCAGAGTCTCCTTTGTATATGCTCGGCGTCTCGACAACAAGGTGCAGCATAAGAAACATCACAACAGCCTTTAACCACATTAGTTGGGTCCACAAACACATACAATCACTCAACATGCAAGGTTTACAAGATTCAACATTCAACATAGAGGCCGTCAGTTAGAAAGGATAAATAATCACACGGTTTTGAAAGCGACGCCCACTCGACGCCTTGGTTTTAGAAATCTGTTTCGCAACCACATAAAACCACAGAGTTTTGAAAGCGGCACCCACCCGATGCCAAACTTTAAAAGAATCCAGTTTGAAACCACATAAATCCCACAAGGTTTTGAAATCCGGTGCCCACTCGACACCCTTATTTTAAAAGCAGTTTTCACAACCAGTTTTCTTTTATCTTTGTTTTCCATTGTTCAAAACGGCCGAGCAAGAAGAGAACATTCAATAGTATATGCATGAGAAGCGGTGACATCCACATCGACCCCACGAGGGTGTCGCAATCCACAACTAACTAATATGAATAATGAAATACAGTACCAAGGGGGAAAGAATCACAGTGGCTGACGTCAACTAATGTCAGAACAGTACTCTCGCGGCCTCACCGGTGCCCTAGCACTCGCCCCTGGACGAACCTGTCACGAAGTGGGAAGTCAGTGACTAGAAATAGTATGATAAGCAGAAAAACTAGAAACATAGCAAACCACTGTAACCGGAGCAACCGTCTCTCTCAAACACCGCCTACAATAATCCCATCCTGTATTATACCACAACCGGGCACCTTTCCCGACCACCACATCGGGCCCCCACCCCGGTGTCCCCTGCCGAGCACCTGCCTCGGCCGCCGAGCACCTACCTCAGCGTCACCGCTCACACCCCCCCACCTATGAGGGCCCCCATTCCTAACGCCACCATCGCGTGGAGTACACGGGTCAACGTACCACTTTTCCGGAAAAGCACACCCTGGCGGAGGCCAATCCGCCGGTGTGCGTGTAGCAAAACAAGAGCCTCAGATCAATAATAAAACGGAATGATACTAAAACAGGGTTAGTTCAAAAACGAGAGAAGACTTACTATTCACCTTGCCCCAACATACTATCTCTATAAATAAAATCCTATTCCCGCAGTTCCCGGGAATGTACCCACCTCGCGTATGTCGTCCGGAACTCAACTCGTCCGTGTCTGCGCGCCTACAACGTCCCGCACTCCTGAAAGAACAAGAGCAAGTCAGACTACGAGACCTGAAACCCACACTGACCCCCCGACTGGAGCCAGATGACGGACGTAGCTCCGGTCTCCGGGTGGCAGAGTTCCCGCACGGCACCGATCCGTACGGCGTGCACCCCGCCCGCGCATGGCCCCGCGCGGCATCAGCTCGCGCGGGCGCCCCACCTACGGGCGGCCCCGCGCGGTCCAGTGCCGCGCGGCGCGCCATCCGCGCGTGCGGGGCAACCCCGCGCGGCGCCGGCCCGCGCGGGTACCCCGCCCGCGGCGTCCCCGCGCGGCCTAGTGCTGCGCGGGCGCGCCGCCCTCGGCGTCCCCGCGCGGCCTAGTGCTGCGCGGGCGCGCCGCCCGCGGTTGCGGGGTGACCCTGCGCGGCACCAGCCCGCGCGGGCACCCCGCCCGCGGCGGCCCCGCGCGGCCTAGCGCCGCGCGGGCGCGCCGCCCGCGGTTGCGGGGTGACCACGCGCGGCACCAGCCCGCGCGGGCACCCCGCCCGCGGCGGCCCCGCGCGGCCTAGCGCCGCGCGGGCGCGCCGCCCGCGGTTGCGGGGTGACCCCGCGCGGGCACCCCGCCCGCGGCGGCCTCGCGCGGCCTAGCGCCGCGCGGGCGCGCCGCCCGCGGTTGCGGGGTGACCCCGCGCGGGCACCCCGCCCGCGGCGGCCCCGCGCGGCCTAGCGCCGCGCGGGCGCGCCGCCCGCGGGTGCGGGGTGACCCCGCGCGGCACCAGCCCGCGCGGCACCAGCCCGCGCGGGCACCCCGCCCGCGGCGGCCCCGCGCGGCCTAGCGCCGCGCGGGCGCGCCGCCCGCGGGTGCGGGGTGACCCCGCGCGGCACCAGCCGCGCGGGCACCCCGCCCACGGCGGCCCCGCGCGGCCTAGCGCCGCGTGGGCGGGCCGCCCGCGGTTGCGGGGTGACCCCGCGCGGCACCAGCCCGCGCGGGCACCCCGCCCGCGGCGGCCCCGCGCGGCCTAGTGCCGCGCGGGCGCGCCGCCCGCGGTCTCCGCTTGCCCATGGCGGCACTCCCGTCGCCGGACGACCCCCAACCCGAAACTTCGAAACGAAAACCCTAGGAAAACAAGGATGCACCCATGCTCACCTCGATGCGCAAAAGAGAAGGAAGGAGAGGGATCGTCCGCTAGCTCGAGTCCTCGGTTACACCCAGAGGGAAGAAGACCGCGTCGGTGGGGTTTCCTCCTCGGTAGACCGTCCAGAACGTCTCTGTCCCCCTTCCGTTTCCTCGATCCCTTTGCCGGCGGCTACGTGAGGAAAGAAAAGAGAAAAGTAGGCGGACAAAAGAAAAGGAACCCTAGGTCCCTTCTTTTCACTCAAATAAAAATAACCCGAGCCGTGCGGATCCAACACGGATCCCGGGGCACTTACCAGGGGGTCAAACTTTGAAAATTAATTCTGGACGAACCGGGAGTCGGAATCCGGAACCGATCGCGTCCCCGTGCTCCGATTCGCGAACCCCACCGCCTAAAAATGTCCGCGAGCCCCGACGGACAGCCTGGGAAAAACCCAAAATCAGGCCCTAAGTCGAACCGTCAAAAGAAAAGGCGAATGGTAAAGTCAAAGGAAAGGCCGGGTCTTACAGTGATCTCCATGGAATTCAACAACTTCTAATTCAACTCTTTGATCGAATTCATTTGTTTAATTGTAGGCAATATGAGGTGAACATTGCATAGGTGTAGAAGAAGGGTTAGGTAAATTAGTGTTGCTTCGGATGGAACTTTGAGGCTTACGCTATGTTTGGCTCATCATAAAAGCCAAAATTTGTTTTCAGCGTGGAAAACAATTTTCTACTTTTTTGGTTGGTTGCAAAAAAGTTTTCTCGTAAAAAATTAATACAAATCTCGGAAAACATTGAGTTTTCGTTTTTCCACCTTTTTCAAGCGGAAAACAAAAAATCACAATATATGAGAGCACAGGCTAAAAAACTTTGCGCAGAACTCATGCAAGCAAAAAGACCTTATAAACTTCGTTAGGTTTGCCACTTGGTTTCTCTCTGATAAACAGAATGAAATCTTATACATAATATAGATTATATTAAATTCATAAATTTATATATATGATAAATAAAATAACCTGTAATATAAAATTTTTAAAAATAATAAATAAGAGAAGAAAAATGTAAAATGAAACTCCAGTTTTTTTCTTTAAGCCAAACAAGTGTGTCATGAAAACTGTTTTTCTTTTCCTACAAACCAGACACCAAATACCATAAAACTCTTTTCCACCAAAAACTCTTTTCCATCAAAAACTATTTCTTACAGCTTTACATGGAACCAAAAAGTCCTTTAGTCAAAATATTTGGTTTTTTCTTAGTCTTAGTCAAAATTTTTAAACTGGCTATTTGATGTGGCGATCAAAATCATTGTGACAAAATTTTTAGGACTCTAACTTGCTCTAACTACCAAGTACCAACTTAATAAATATTGTATCAGTATTGTAGTGTAGGATTATAGCACAGTTATGGTAGCAATACTGTAGCAGCAAGGTACTATAAATCTATAACGCAAAGAAAGAGTAAAAGAAGAGAGGAGGAAGAAGAAGAAGAAGAAAACATAAGAACAAAGAATAGAAAGAACATTGAAATTGAGGGAGAGGTAATCACAGGGAACTCCCAAAATACTGGAACTTCCATTCTTATCTCGACAATTCTGCCTACAAATCTAAACTTCAAAGATTATTTAAAGATTAATAACTCAAAAGTAAACTCCTACCTAATAAATCTAATTGTTATATAACACATCACACACATCCAAAAGGCACAATAATTTTCATAGATTTTTTAACGTTTAATTTTTATTTTAGATTCATACTTTTTGATAGTATGCCATTCAAATGGCATAAAATATATTAATAGCAGCATTCGAATAAAATATATTTAAATATATTTTGCACACTAGCCTCAATTCTATAAATCAGTTTTTTTTTAATTTTTCGTGATGCACTTATGTAACCCCTTAAATTTTCTGTTGTTATTGTTTATATTTTTTTAAAAAGTAATATTCAGCAATTCTTTTTTAAAATGAAGAAAAGTAACTAAAAACATAAATTTTGAAAATTTTAAATAAAAGGTGCTAAGGATCATCAACTATAGGACATTTCGGAAAAAGCCCCTCAACTTTTCATTTAAGTTATTTTAGATACTAAAAGGTTCGTTAAATTTAACTGTTATTAAGTTATTACTGAATTTGATTACATTTATAATTTTAAAAATTAAAATTAAATAATTTTAAATTTAAAAATTTTTGTCAATCAAAAAATATAAAGTTTTAGAGTCATTTCATTTATAGGAGAACAGTTCAATCATCCATACTCATCTATGAACAATTCTTGATTCAAGGATTTCCACACAAAACTATCAAAGAACAACAAAACAATAAGCCCTATTTCATGACAATAATCTATACAGTGAGTTTAGCAAGAAATATCAAGAGATAGTAATGCCAGTTGTTTTGGCCCAAGTCAATGAACTAAATAAAGTTATTCAAGCTCTCACCAACCTTGTCTAGAGTCTGCGTGGTTAGGACATAGAGAGGAGGAGCAACAAGTTTGATCTTTACAGGGCAATCATCACTACCAGCAGCTTCTGCTTTCCTCATAGCCTCCTGGAAAGCAATCAGTCAGAAGAACATCTATCCTCAGTCAATGAAAACATTTTTCCTCCAACATCCAAAGCATAAATAAGACCAAATTTCAGAAACAGTCACCACCTTGATGTGGAGAACCCCATCGAACTGAAAACATTTCATCTCGATGTCAGCGCGTATCTTCAGCGGCTGTGGTGTCATCCTTCTCCTGATATTCTTGACTAGCGCATCCTTAACCTCCGGCGTCATTGCCGGTGCAACCTTAGGGACCTGCATTCACCTCGGTCGATTAGGAATTCTAAAAGAGGCTAAACATCAAAAGAGATCACAAGTAGTCTAAGTGTAGCATTTGTACCTCTTGCCCATCGGGCCCAACTTCCTTCACTTCTCGCGTCAGCGAATCGAGGACCGAATCAGGGTCTGTCACAATCAGCTTGAATGCCTAACAACATGCCGACCAAAGAGCCATCATCTTTAAAATTCTAAGAACTGAAATTATAGGATAAATCTCAAAGAAGGAACCAGCTCTAGACCTCGAATGCGTGGCCGTATTTGCGGTAGAGGGGCCAGCCGACGTGGACGTAGAGGTCCTCGAGGTCAAGGTCGAGGGTCTCGGCGACGTGGCGCATGATGGAGTGGACGAGCTTGCTCTTGTTGTAGCGCTCCTCGCAGACCTGGATGTCCTCCTCGGAGACGCGGCGCTTGGAGAGGTCGATGTAGCCCTTGTCGCGGTCGACGCGGAGGACCATGACGGGCTCCTGGCGCCCCACCTTGATGAGGGAAGAGACAGAGCGTATGCGGCGGCGCGAGAGCTCGGAGAAGAGGATCATTCCCTCGATGTTGTTGTACTCGAGGAGGGATACGTAAGCGCCCATGTCCGCGATGTGCTTCACCTGGATCATCACCGCCATGTCCACCTCCGGGTACTTGGCTTCGTACATACGGCACTCCAGATTCAGCATTTTTCTCGGTCTTCTTATTCTTCTTCCCCGACTGTAGGTTTTCTCCGCTTGCGGTGCTATTGGAAAGGGGCAACTAGGGTTTATGAAGGATTTTTTTTTTTAAATATCCCTTCCAATTTTCAAAATTTGCGAAATGATCCTTTCAAAAAAAAAATTGTAAAAATAATCCTGCTCTCGCCACGCGGGCGCCACGCCGGGTGATCACCTTGTGAAGGCGCTGAGTCGCTCGGCGCCTTCAGTGCGGCTGAAGACTTGACCAAATTTCCTGAAAATTAGCCGAGTTCTCAGGGCACGTATGCGGTTGTAATGTTGCACTAAAAGCGCTAAGTCGCTCAGCGCCTTTAGTGTAAAACACTAAAGGTACTCAGCGCCTTCACAAAATTTCTGTGAAGGCGCTGAGTCGCTCGGCGCCTTCAATGTGGCTGGGGACTTCACCAAATTTCTTGAAAATTGGCCGAGTCCTCAGGGCAGGTATGCGCTTGAAATGTTGCACTAAAGGCGCTGAGTTGCTCGGCGCCTTTAACACTAAAGGCGCCGAGCAACTCAGCGCCTTTTGTGTAAAACACTAAAGGCGTTGAGCGACTCAGCGCCTTTAGTGTTTTAGACAAAATGCGTCAAGCGACTCAGCGCTTTTAGTGTAGAACACTAAAGGCGCTGAGACTCAGCGCCTTTAGTTGGAACATCATCCAAAATTTTACTTGACTTTAAAAAAACTCAAATTTGTACAACAAGTTGCAAATAATGAGAATTGACATTCAGAATTCTGAAACAACATTCACAAACACCAAATTTCACAACATTCATGACATTCAGAAATCACAGTTGAGTAACAACCAAAAATGAACATTACAAAAATGTCAATAAAACAACCTCGACCTCAAAAGCTCAATTTTGAGCACGTCCTCGACCTCGACGTCCTCGGCCACGCCCGCGTCCACGCCCTCGCCCACGCCCACGCCCTCGCCCACAGGGAACAACAAGCTCCAAAATAAGTATATCATCGAGATGCTCGACTACTACCAACTGATCGAGCTCCTCGATGATACCACCCTCATCCTGCTGAGCAATATGCTGGATCTCCTATGGCGATGATGACGAGGGACGACGGCGTGAATATGTAGAAGTATATGAAGTCCGTGATACTGGTGGCGGGAGCGACGCTGACGTCGAAGGAAATATCGTCGGGGCCTGAATGGTAGGAGATGGAGATCGTGGCACCTGAAAGAGTGTAAATAGTTTGTTAATTTGAATTTGAAAACTTAATTTGAATTCTATGCTAAATGGTACCTGATGACTCGAGGACGCTCCCTCATATGAAGGTCCGCCTGAAACTCTGGCCATAGGTACAGATGGTACATGCTGTAGTACCATCTGAATATTCTCGTTCATTTCTGTCAGAGTCCCAAATGTGAACTCAGGCGGCGGTCGGTTATGCAAT
This sequence comes from Tillandsia fasciculata, assembly GCA_029168755.2. Classification (NCBI taxonomy): domain Eukaryota; kingdom Viridiplantae; phylum Streptophyta; class Magnoliopsida; order Poales; family Bromeliaceae; genus Tillandsia; species Tillandsia fasciculata. The sequence continues at coordinate 12,760,643 of CM054941.1, forward strand.
AACTGGCCAACAATAGTATGAACCTGTCGTAGTGTGTCGGCCTGCATTTTAATCTAGAAATTAAATTTATATTAAATAAGTTGAACATGTTAAATTTATATATATAAATTATTATACCAGTCTCCTCTCGACATGCCCACGGGGATGAAAAGTCAGCGGAGGACGCTGTACTGGATGAGATATCCATCTTCTCGTAATCGTCCAGTACCACTGCATATATACGGATGCCGCCGGCAGTGGGTCCTCACCAACAGTCGGGAGCTGATCAAAAATTTGTTCTAGCCTCCCGGACCACCTCTCAATGTGGATAGCGTAAAATGCGATCCAATCCTCATCCGGACGCCCACATGATGTGATGCGTCGGAAGGACTCCACATTGCGAGGTATATGCTGGAGAAGACCGAACTGCCCCAGGACTCGGTCCGGCACGTGCATCTCGACAATGTGAAAGCAAATAATGACTGTTGTTGCACGCCAGACTGCTGAGCCTTGTACACAGAAATCTGGTAATGTAGCTATAATCTCATCTGTGTATGGCATCCATATAACCTGTTAATGGACAAAATGATCAGTTAATATAAAAGTGATGAAGAAAAATATACTTAAAGTATTCAATAAAACATCTACATACCTGCGCCTCTCGCTGCTGATCTAGCTCGTCTCTAAGAAACTCAATGTCACTCGTCCTGACATTGGTTCCAAAACGTAGTCCTCCAGCATTGCCCCATCTAGATTATAAAAAATATATATTAGTTACAATTACATTTGAAATACAAAAATCTACTATATCAAATAAATATCTTACCGGCAACCCAGAGGTCGATCGACTATATCGGGCAGCACTATGATGCCTGTAGGTCGGCCGATATGAATATGGTCCCAAGTCCAGATCTAAAAATTAACGCCAACGGGTTAATATAATAAATAAAATATACAATACTAATATATAAAGATAATACTGAAATAAAAAAAAAATAGATTTTATACCTGCAAAAGGGTCCCAAAATAGCAACATTCGGCCTTCCCGTTCAGCGCGGCATCTGCTAGCGCTCGATAGAGATAGGCCAGCGTCGCAGCACCCCACGCATACACGCCGCAGATATCAATGTCACGCCCCAGGCCCCAGCGGAAGCCTATCCGGCACGTGCACAGACCCGCCGTGTGCACAAGGTACCCCCGGTACACACAAGGCATCTACAACAACAAAGCGGAAAGGAAGCAATATACACATCCTACTAGTAATCAGAGCACAACACAACTAAACTATACATAACAGAGGAAAGTAGATAACAATTATCATACAAGAAGTTAAAATTCACTATACAAATGTGGTCCTCTCAAATACAACCTATCAAAATACACGGGTGGTTTCTATGCCAAAATACACCAACACCTCTCCAAGAAGAACAAAAGAAAAGGTGCCCTGTAACCACCTCGAGTGGTGCGACGGGGACAAGCTAGCTATGCGGTAACCCCTTGCCACGGTCCCGAGCCCCTCCCGCTGTGGATGGCTCTGAAAAAACAACAACCCAAATGGGATGAGAACTATTAATCAATAGTTCCCAGTGGGTAAGCCGAGAGGAGCGAAATACACCACTAGGTCAACTGAGGCATAAGATAGTAAAACTGCTGAAATGAAATGCAGAAAATAAACAACTGAAGTAAAGTACTCTACTACTATCATGCCTCTATGCTCATGTACAAAGTAATGATGATATGAATCTATCATGTTATCATAATGTCCAACTACAATGAGTAGTATTATTTATGTGATATACAATGTCAAGTTTGGTTAACTTAATCCTTTTCTCTTGAAGACTTTCTTTGAGTCTAAGCTTGAGCCATGCCTCATGGTCCCGTGGTGGCACCCCCCAAGGAGCTATGCCAATCCAACGGCGTCCCAATCGGCACCCAATCCAGCACGGCGATCATGATGTTGCAAATGGCCAACTCCGGAGTGCCGGCTTGGAGGGAGCGACCCTACCAAGCATGTGCGAATGAGCACAAACGGCAAGCAAGCAAGTCTCGATCATCGTGTCTAAAATACGGAATAGCAATCATCGTGTCTAAAATACGGAATAGCATCATCGACCTTTAGGTCGAGGTATAGTATCTCAAGTGTCAATGTTTCATATACAATATTAACATTATCTTGCATAATGAAAATGTAAAACATTTACAAGTTGTCCTCATCATGTCTCAAACATGGAATCTAACTATTTCATCTTGGTTGTACAAGTTTAGAAATTTTCTACTTGTATCTCACTACACTAGATGGCACTAATGTCATAATGCCCATTTTCTTCATGATCATATGCATAACATATCTCAATAATTCTATAACATGCATAGTTATTCTCTATTCGTATCCAAAAGCTTTAGTTCACGAAAATTCCTATTCAATCCCCCCTCAAAGTGCCCATGGACCTACAATGTTTACTTCTACTACATAGAGTATGAAATTTTCTACACATGAAGGGGTTCAAATGCATGATCATAAATCATGATAAATCAAACAATGCATGTTTAATACAACAATGATGCCCTAAAAGTCTATAGAATACATAGGGGGAGTTCACCCATTTCGGTGAGGTCAGACCCACCGGATAATCGCCAAACCCTTGTGAAGGATCCCAACCAAGAAGCCCACACTTCCTCTTATGCCCTAAGAGAAGTTTTCAATGAGTTAAAACATCACAAAGCCCTAATCACAAAATCCCTTAAAATCATAGGGAAAATAGGTAGAAAATACCTTCGGTTGAGAGATTTTGCTAAATCTTGTAATCTAAACAAGAAAAGCTTCAAAGCCAACCTACAAGAGTGTTCTACACCCATCAATTCCACTCCAAAAAGCTATAAATCAAAAAGCTCCAAAATAAACCCTAGTTTTCCAAAAACTAGGTTTTCCTTCAAAAATCCCAAAAAAAAGGAAAAAGAAGTGTTCCAAACCTCTTTGAGCTTGAATCCCACCTTAGAAAAGCAAAGGATAGGCACAAGAGCTCCAAACTTCCTTCTTCTCCAAGTTCTAGCCTTCCTCCAAGCTCTTGTAGCAAGCTTCAATGGTGGAGAAGGGGAAGTTGAAGAAGAATCCAAATAGAGAGATGTGTTGGAGAAGGAAATCCAAGGTTTCTCCCTTTCACTCTCTCTCTCTCTCTCACACTTTCTCTTGCTCTCTCCAAATGAAAGGAAAAGAGGAAGTGAAGGGGTTAAAAATCCTAAAGTAACAAAATCCCAAAAGCCCCCTGCAAGAAACGTTATTAAGTTTCTCACTGGGCTGTCCAGACCCGAACGGTCCGGACTGCCCCCAATACAGTCCGGATCCCGAACGTGGAATTTTCAGTTTCGTACGGATAGTCCGGACTGTCCCCCGGACAGTCCGGACCCCGAAGCCAAAAACCTCAAATTTTTGAATTTTTCGAAAATTTTCGATTTGCGCCCAAGCTCTACGAAAACCTTCTAGAACTTTTCGAAAGCTTACTAAAACATCCGAAGGGTATTATTTAACCCTTCACACACTAGAACTTTGCAATTTGCTAAAGTTTAGTGTACTACAATCAAAGTCAGCTAAAAGTGGTAGCCACTTTAGATGAACTCTATATCCACTAGGTTTGGAAACAAACTACCCACGATCACTTTAAAGGAGAAATCTCCAGCATTGACTTCAAATTCTATTAGTCCAAATCGTTCAACCTAATGTCCCCGCGTCGTATCTATATTTTCGGTAATTATACTTGTGGTGACCCGGATCTCTGCAGGGCTTCTACAGTGTGACCGGCAGCTTCTGGAGGCCTACGTGGCATGTCGGCGGTGGTTTTGCACCAATTTGGACACAAGTGATGGACTCCGAGCGTAAAATGGATCACGTGGGTAACCGGGGGACCCCGTCGGATGTTTAGAGGTGTTTTCGCACAAAACGGATATCAAATTTAGACTCAGCGCGAAATTCGGATTAAAAATACCTTTCCGGATGCCTTCGGCAATTTTTAGGAGTGGAATTTGGCAAATTGGACACCGGATTTGGACTCAGCGCGCGAAAACGATCAAAATGGGCTATTCACTTGCATTTTTCAGAGGTTGCTACAGTAAAATAACTGTTCATGGTCGGAACAGTGTTTCCGGCAATGGCCGGCGGCGGCGGGCAGCAGCGGAGGACGGCGGCGTAGGCTCGGGCAGGCGGCCGCGGGCAGGCGCATGGGGGCGCGGGCAGGCCCGCGGGCGCGCGGGCGGCGTGCACCAGAGGGAGGCCACGTGGCGCTTCTTTATTGGACGGCTTGCGAGGCACGATTCACGAAATTTCTCGGGGTGCACGGTGGACCGGGTGTGGCACGTGGCGAGTTGTGAGTGGCGGGCTCAAAGAACCGGGCGCACCGAGGCGCCTCGGGCCGCGTGCGCGAGCGGGCGCCATGCCGCGCTGACGCCGCGGCACTGTGCGCGTGCCACGTGGCGCCAGCCGATTGGCTGGCGCCGAATTGGCTGTTGACTCGGGAGGGACACGCGGCGGCTTCCGGAAGGCTTTCTACGCGTGTTTCCTGTTCTGGGGACTCAACGGGTATTTTCTGAATTGTTTGTTTTGGATTTGCTCTATAAGCAATCCGAGGGAGCTTCAATGGGGGATTTCGACCCCTTCGAGCCACCTTCTCTCTGAGGGCTGAGAAGGAGAAATCTTCTCCAAGAAGAGGAGCTTGCACCTGCTAAGTTTCGGATTTTTCAGCGGCACGAATTTTGAGATTTCCATTTTACCGGCGCGGCGCGACGTTTCTTCTTCGGTGTTCTTTTCCGTCGCTTTTCGGTGCACGAGCTCCCCTGGCCTACCCCAAGCTCCTTTTTCTGTGATTTTTGCGCCGTTGGCTTCACGACAGGTAGTGATTCAACTATCGTGTTTTGAGCTCCCCCTATTTCCGAGCTTTTCTTGGAGTTTTTCGAGCTTCTCTTTGACCCATTTTCTATTGCGGAGTATTTGGACAGCACCGTGGTATTTCAGCGATATCTCCGCGATCGGGCATCGGAATGAGGTGTTTCAGGAGTCGATTGATATCTACTCTTCGAGAGGAACGCACCCGTATTTTTATTGGATTTTTATGAGGTCATTTAGAAGGTGAGAATTAAGCTTCTTTACTGCTGTTTTTCCAGCAGGATTGTGTTCTTAAGGGAATGGCTTCCAACGTTGTCCGAATTGTTTCTTGGCCTACAGGTATCAGAACGGGGCGTTTAAATAGTCGATTTGGGGCTACTCGTCGCGAGGATCGTAAGTGTGATTTTTTTGGGATTTTTGGAGGATTGTACGCAGGTGAAATTCCCCTCTTCTCTGCTGGTTGTGAAAACAGCATATGCTGTTTGGTTATTTTGGGGTATGATTAGTGAGTTGTGTTGTGATGTTGGTTGTTGTTGTGTTGCATTGTGGGGTATTTGATTATCGTGTTGTGATTGCGAGATTGGTTGGCGCAGGGATTTGTGCGACGGAGTACCGAGAGTGCAGTTTCAGCGGATTTTTGAGTTGGCGTGTGACTATGTGACTACACACTTCACCGACTTCGGCTTTGCCTGCGGAAAGCACTTCAGGTGGGTTGCTTCATCTCCAGAACCGGTGGACCGTTCTCTAATTCCGTATGTTAGAATGCATGCATGTTTAGGGTACATTGTGTGTTTTGTAAGGTAAGCCAGGAAGGACGATTGTATAAGGAAATTGCAAGATTAATATTCATGTTAAATATTATCGGGGACTTGCGGGATTTGGATATTCACGAGGATGAATAGTAAAAGCTTACCTAAAGGGATTTACCCTATGTGATTGTTAGCATGCCTGTTTAATTGTATATATTTTAGCATCGAGATGGAAGCTTGAGGAATGGCCTAGATCATACAGATTGATATATTTAGTAGTGATCTTTTAGCATGCCATGTTGCACATAGTCCTTTATGATATGATTACTCGATGGAGTAGGAGGCTAGATCTTTGTGCGGGTATTATTCTGATCATTCTTTTGACGGACCATGGATTATGGACAGGTGTGGTTCATTAGGGATTCTGGTATGTTGTTTATACCCTAGTGGATCTATTATATATGCTTTACCCCCTGTAATTTACTTGTGGACATTTGCATGCTTGTATGGACATCTAGATATGCCATCATTTATTGCTACACTATCATATTGGAATTTGACTTAGGAAAAACCATGTTTTGCTTCTTTTCTCCTCATTGTTTAGTCATGTGGTTCAGGTTGCTCGGGTTCGAGTGGGGGTTTGGGATAGTGTAGTTGAGACTTCGAGTCTGGGACAGGTTGATCTTGATTGTGAGTTGTGGGGTATTGCGGCAACCGCGGATATTGGGCGGTTGACCGGATATTTATTCATGTATCAGATTGGGTATCAGAGTTCCTCTAGTGGATGGAGTTTCCACTTATTGTTTACTGTTGTTTCAGTTTGGGGATCGGGTTTCCCTTTAGTGGATGAGTTTTCCCACTTTGATCTGAGTCGTGATCCAGTCCTGCTATATCGTGATACTGATGACAGAGTTACTTTACTCGTGTGGGTCGCTCCCCTCGAGTGCCACTCCGGAGGTGGGCCATTGACCGAGCCATGTGCGCCGGTCTGATACTTATTTTGGGATGCGAGCCATGTGTGCCGATCCCGCGTCTTCGAGCCATGTGTGCAGATTCCGCTACTAAGTTCTTGAGATACTGAGTTCGTGAGATTGATGACAGAGCAGGCAGTACCGGGTTGTATACCGGTTCATTTGATTGGGTTTATTCTGTCAGGAACTTTTATTTGTTGCACTCGTGCCTGGGGGCCGAGTGGAGTCTAGTAGCTATGATTAGACCAGTGCTAGTGTTGTTGGGAGCCGTTTGGGTTGACGGTGATCCCGTGTCGTTGTGAGTACTTCGACCGTTGTGTGAGATGTTGTGGATCTTTAGTCTATCCGTTCTAAGAGAGAGAGCGTGGATTTTGATTATAGCCTGCATGTGCCACTACTCGATAGCGAGTTAGTCCTTATGGACACCCTACGTAATTCCTGCCCGGCAGTGGGAGGTGGTTGTAGGTAGGCGCAGGCTTGACTGGTTCCGGTGTGGCAGTCAGCTCGATTGGGTCGATTGAGCACCTCGTGTGCGAGTGTTGCATATCTTTATCAGAGTTTTCCTCTTTTGAGCATTTAGATAGAGGCATGGTAGCTGTTGAGAGTCTCCAGCTTTATTGTTCAGTTTTTACTGCATTGGTTATCTTATGCCTCTAGTGGACTTAGTGGGCAGATCGTCGGGCCTGGCGGTGGTACCCACTGAGAACTCCCTTTTGGTGTAGTTCTCACACCCATTGGGGGGTTTTCCCCCTCCTTTTTTTTTCTGTTCTCTCCTTGGTTTTGCAGAGTCTTAGCAGGTGTTGCTGGTTCTGCGGTTGTTGATCGAGGCGAGGGAGTCGCGAGCTAGATCCCCACCCGTCGTTGGAGAGTAGCGGTACCCCTTCAGATGAGATCTTCAATAGATTAGCTATTTTATTTTTCCTCTTTTAAGAGACTGATGTAGTGAGGATATGATATGTATTGAGAGCCTGTACACTGATGTATTTATTGGGGATTACCTCCCTGTTGAGTTCCGTATTTTTGTACTTAAGGATTTTGTATGATTATCATTTATGGGAGATGAATATTGTATCTTTATTCCAGTTGTACAGATGGTCGGTTTTAGTTTTACAGCACTTTTATTTTATAGCTCTGATATCTTCTTAGCTGTAGCCTTTTCTTGCAGGTAGGACGCTTCGCCTATGCGGGGTTTTGCATAGGCGGCGGATCTGTTGGCGAGCCCGGGTCGCAGATTCGACTCCGGGGCGTGACAGATTAGGTGGTATCAGAGCCTAGGTTGTAGGTCATGGTGGACTTAGATGCCCTAGGCTTGTGGTTGGACCCTAGGATGACTTCGTGAGAGTCGTGATTGGTAGCGAGAGTCCTGATTGAGTTTTACACCTCTCCCAAGGGACGGGATGAGTGATTGGCATGTTTATTCTCCTAGGTAGTTATGTTGGCTGCAGACAACATAACGCTGTGGAATGGGTGACATGCTCTACACTTTCGCTGGATTGGGTCGAGCGTTGTTGTGTGCTGTTTTGCAGTTTCGTCGTGGCGAGCGGTGTCTCCCTGACGCTGGGTTTGGGACCCTTATGCATCCTGTCATGGCAGTTGAGCTTGAGCGGTTGGTTTTGGGCCGGATACCCGGATTGGAGTCAGAGAGCTCCGGACCCAGATGACAGGACTATCAGAGGCTTATCAGCGGCAGAGTGAGCGAGCATCTGGTTTTTGTGACACAGTTGTCGGAGCAGCGGGCAGCTCGACAGTGCTTCCTTCTGAGACCACCCGGTTGCAGTATCCTTAGGGGCGGGGATTTCTGTGGTACCGATAGAGTGAGTAGCCCCCTTCGTGCTAATGTTTAGTGCCGAGACGTCGAGGCAGGGTGGATAGTTGATAGCTGATGAGCTATGGGACACCAATGATCAGTTGAGCCAGTTTCGGCAGGTGAACCACCCCGATTCATAGGATTAAGTTTGGAGCCTCTTGGGGTAGAATCGTGGTTGGTGGTGATGGAGAGACTATTTGACAGCCTCCTGGTGTCAAAGGGTTTACGCAGTTGCCGAACTGCGCGCTCTATGATTTGAGGGACGAGGTGCATAGGATATGCGTGGCTGAGAGTGGATTGCGCCAGGATACCTTTCTGTTTATTTGGACCCTCTTTTGCAGGTTTTGGATTTTGGGGTGCTTCGATGGTGGAGGCAGTGTTTTTGGAGCTGGCGCTGCAGTCCTTTTGGATGGGGATCTGCTGCCAGAGGCGAGTTCTAGATAGAGGCGCTTGATGCCAGATGATGGAGGACAGATCGGCCGGCAGTGGCACTCCTGATTTTCCCCGGTATAGTGGATTTCTGAGACGTTAGAGGTCGGGTGGACCCCGATGGCAGTAACAGCCTTTTTATCAGAGTGGCGCAGCGGTAGCGTGGATTGGCTGTCGGCGAAAGACCATATTCGTCGCCTCAGTGTGAGCAGGGACAGAGGTCGTGCTCCCTTTGTTACCGGTCAAGGTATATTTTGGCAGGCTGAGCGACAACCACTTGCCTCGAGCAGATGAATCTGTGCCGCCCGGTTGGAGGGCGCCACGGTAGTGGATTGAGTTGTCGCAAGTGTGATTTCATCACAGCAGTCGGAGTTAGAGTATGTTGCATTCCTGCATGGACTAGAGTTAGAATCGTTACCACATGCACTTGAGGTACAGGTTACTGTTGGTATTGTGCAGGTGAGGAAGGCTTGTGGATCATGTCCAGTGTAGTAGAGGCCGTGAGTTACGCCGGCAGACTTATTGGTATTTGTGGCAGTTCGGTGTTTTGGCCCAGTGCTTGCGATTGACTGGCATAGTGCCACAGGATGTTTGACTGCTGAAAGAAAGGACTTTGATTTTCTGCGAGGCAGGCAGTGAAGGCTTGTTTATTGAGACTGTTAGAGCACACAGGTTACAGCGACAGTGTGAGAGGTGCCTACGGCGGCAGTGGGACTTAAGGATATCCCTATTGCCCATGAAATCCCGGGTGTGAGTCCACCTGAGCCGATAATTATGCTGCCAGATAGGGAGATTAAGATTGCGATTGACGTGGTTCTGGAAACCGCGCCAACTTAAGTAGCACCTCGTTGGATATCGCCTTTAGAGCTGCGGGAGTTGATGTCATAGGTGCGTGGATCTGAGGGATAGAGGGTTTGTTTGACCTAGTGCCACGTCGTTGATACACGACTGTGAGAGCTCTTTGTGATTGGAGCCCAGGCAGGTCCAGGTATTATTTAGGACCTTTTGATGGAGCTATACTCCGGCAGTTATTGTACGATGCGAGTACCTACTTGGAATTAGACAGCCGAGGACTTTGTCTAGATGGTGTTCAGGACACGGTAGGGGCATTATGAGTACAGTGAGGCCAATGGAATGACTAATGTCCTGTTGCCTTTAAGATTGAGGAATTCTGTGTTTCAGTTGGACTTGAACGGTTGGATAGCGGCATTCTCCAGGGATATTTTGGTTTTACCCCCTCCCTGAGTGATTTAGAGCTTGTGGAGCATTTGTAGATGGTGTGACAAGGCCTGTGGGGAAGAAGCTTTATGCCAAGTCGTTGTGGTACAAGTTTAGCTTTGAGAGCACATCTTCCTGGATTACATATTCTAACCGTAGGGGCGGCGGTGGAAATCCGGTCAAAATGGATGCTATTTGGGACTGGCCGAGATCGACGGTTATTGTTGAGGTGAGGAGCTTTTGGACCGGATGGTGCCACCAGAGCTTGACGAGCGGATGATGAGATCGGTACCAGCGCCGGTTTTAATTTAGTCAGTGGTGGGAGATGGATTTGCGAGTTATAATGATATCTCCCATAGTGGCTGTAGAGTTACCATTGGATTTTGTTGAGCATCCAGTATCAACCCGACAGGGCCACTGTGGTGGCGGATACCTGGAGCAGAAGAGCTTTTGGGGTTGAGTTTGATGATTCTATAGCTGGCGCTGTGTGGGACCTTTGTGGTGTACAGGGTTTGAGATTGTGTTCCGGAGGATCCCTTTTGATGGGAGGCTGCGGCTGAGCAATCCACTCGGGTGGTCGGGTTTTGAGAGTGACCGAGTGTGAACCCCTGCTTGTTAGGGCCCCTTTCCTGTGCGAATGCTTGTGTGGACGTGTTTCGGGCTGCCCTGGCTGAGTTGGCTCTAGGGAGTGATTTTAGTGCGTGTTGCACTGGCTGTTCGTTCTTTTCCCCCAGTCTTTTGTTGGAGTTCTTGAGGTTTTTCTGCGTCTCAGCTCAGGAGGGTTATGTTTTGGACCCCTCGCCCGTGATTGACTCGCTTCTTTTGAGCCCTGTGAGAGTTTGGAGTACGAGGGACGCCCGTTGCGAATTCCGGCTCGCGAGGTGAGAGAATTGCGCAATCGGGCTATGCCGTACTGGTTGTTGCTGTTGTCGCTGCTGAGGAGTAATCACGGGGAGTGATAGGCGACTTGGGAGCTGGAGACGGCGGTGTTGAGTACTTATCCCTGGTTTCTGAGACTCCTTGGGAGTTGCTTTAGTTTCGAGGACGAAACTTTCTTTTAGTGGGGGAGGATGTGGTGACCCGGATCTCTGTAGGGCTTCTATAGTGTGACCGGCAGCTTCTGGAGGCCTACGTGGCATGTCGGCGGTGGTTGTGCACCAATTTGGACACAAGTGATGGACTCCGGGCGTAAAATGGATCACGTGGGTAACCGGGGGACCCCGTCGGATGTTTAGAGGTGTTTTCGCGCAAAACGGATATCAAATTTAGACTCAGCGCGAAATTCGGATTAAAAATACCTTTCCGGATGCCTTCGGCAATTTTTAGGAGTGGAATTTGGCAAATCGGACACCGGATTTGGACTCAGCGCGCGAAAACGGTCAAAATGGGCTATTTACATGCATTTTTCGGAGGTCGCTACAGTAAAATCACTGTTCATGGCCGGAACAGTGTTTCCGGCGACGGCCGGCGGCGGCGGGCAGCAGCGGAGGACGGCGGCGTAGGCTCGGGCAGGCGGCGCGCGGCCGCGGGCAGGCGCACGGGGGCGCGGGCAGTCCCGCGGCGCGCGGGTGGCGTGCACCAGAGGGAGGCCATGTGGCGCTTCTTTATTGGATGGCTTGCGAGGCACGGTTCACGGAATTTCTCGGGGTGCACGGTGGACCGGGTGTGGCACGTGGCGAGTTGTGAGTGGCGGGCTCAAAGCACCGGGCGCACCGAGGCGCACCGGAGCGCCTCGGGCCGCGTGCGCGAGCGGGCGCCATGCTGCGCTGACGCCGCGGCACTGTGCGCGTGCCACGTGGCGCCAGCCGATTGGCTGGCGCCGAATTGGCTGTTGACTCGGGAGGGACACGTGGCGGCTTCCGGAAGGCTTTCTACGCGTGTTTCCTGTTCTGGGGACTCAACGGGTATTTTCTGAATTGTTTGTTTTGGATTTGCTCTATAAGCAATCCGAGGGAGCTTCAATGGGGGATTTCGACCCCTTCGAGCCACCTTCTCTCTGAGGGCTGAGAAGGAGAAATCTTCTCCAAGAAGAGGAGCTTGCACCTGCTAAGTTTCGAATTTTTCGGCGGCACGGATTTTGAGATTTCCATTTTATCGGCGCGGCGCGACGTTTCTTCTTCGGTGTTCTTTTCCGTCGCTTTTCGGTGCACGAGCTCCCCTGGCCTACCCCAAGCTTCTTTTTCTGTGATTTTTGCGCCGTTGGCTTCACGACAGGTAGGGCTTCAACTATCGTGTTTTGAGCTCCCCATATTTCCGAGCTTTTCTTGGAGTTTTTCGAGCTTCTCTTTGACCCATTTTCTATTGCGGAGTATTTGGACAGCACCGTGGTATTTCGGCGATATCTCCGCGACCGGGCATCGGAATGAGGTGTTTCAGGAGTCGATCGATATCTACTCTTCGAGAGGAATGTACCCGTATTTTTATTGGATTTTTATGAGGTCATTTCGAGGGTGAGAATTAAGCTTCTTTACTGCTATTTTTCCAGCAGGATTGTGTTCTTGAGGGAATGGCTTCCAACGTTGTCCGAATTGTTTCTTGGCCTACAGGTATCAGTTTGGGCGTTTAAATAGTCGATTTGGGGCTACTCGTCGCGAGGATCGCAACCGTGATTTTTTTGGGATTTTTGGAGGATTGTATGCAGGTGAAATTCCCCTCTTCTCTGCTGGTTGTGAAAACAGCATATGCTGTTTGGTTATTTTGGGGTATGATTAGTGAGTTGTGTTGTGATGTTGGTTGTTGATGTGTTGCATTGTGGGGTATTTGATTATCGTGTTGTGATTGCGAGATTGGTTGGCGCAGGGATTTGTGCGACGGAGTACCGAGAGTGCAGTTTCAGCGGATTTTTGAGTTGGCGTGTGACTATGTGACTACACACTTCACCGACTTCGGCTTTGCCTGCGGAAAGCACTTCAGGTGGGTTGCTTCATCTCCAGAACCGGTGGACCGTTCTCTAATTCCGTATGTTAGAATGCATGCATGTTAAGGGTACATTGTGTGTTCTGTAAGGTAAGCCAGGAAGGACGATTGTATAAGGAAATTGCAAGATTAATATTCATGTTAAATATTATCGGGGACTTGCGGGATTTGGATATTCACGAGGATGAATAGTAAAAGCTTACCTAAAGGGATTTACCCTATGTGATTGTTAGCATGCCTGTTTAATTGTATATATTTTAGCATCGAGATGGAAGCTTGAGGAATGGCCTAGATCATACAGATTGATATATTTAGTAGTGATCTTTTAGCATGCCATGTTGCACATAGTCCTTTATGATATGATTACTCGATGGAGTAGGAGGCTAGATCTTTGTGCGGGTATTATTCTGATCATTCTTTTGACGGACCATGGATTATGGACAGGTGTGGTTCATTAGGGATTCTGGTATGTTGTTTATACCCTAGTGGATCTATTATATATGCTTTACCCCCTGTAATTTACTTGTGGACATTTGCATGCTTGTATGGACATCTAGATATGCCATCATTTATTGCTACACTATCATATTGGAATTTGACTTAGGAGAAACCATGTTTTGCTTCTTTTCTCCTCATTGTTTAGTCATGTGGTTCAGGTTGCTCGGGTTCGAGTGGGGGTTTGGGATAGTGTAGTTGAGACTTCGAGTCTGGGACAGGTTGATCTTGATTGTGAGTTGTGGGGTATTGCGGCAACCGCGGATATTGGGCGGTTGACCGGATATTTATTCATGTATCAGATTGGGTATCAGAGTTCCTCTAGTGGATGGAGTTTCCACTTATTGTTTACTGTTGTTTCAGTTTGGGGATCGGGTTTCCCTTTAGTGGATGAGTTTTCCCACTTTGATCTGAGTCGTGATCCAGTCCTGCTATATCGTGATACTGATGACAGAGTTACTTTACTCGTGTGGGTCGCTCCCCTCGAGTGCCACTCCGGAGGTGGGCCATTGATCGAGCCATGTGCGCCGGTCTGATACTTATTTTGGGATGCGAGCCATGTGTGCCGATCCCGCGTCTTCGAGCCATGTGTGCAGATTCCGCTACTAAGTTCTTGAGATACTGAGTTCGTGAGATTGATGACAGAGCAGGCAGTACCGGGTTGTATACCGGTTCATTTGATTGGGTTTATTCTGTCAGGAACTTTTATTTGTTGCACTCGTGTCACGCCCCTGGGGTTTGTTTAGCGGAAACGGTTTGCAAAAGTCGTACGTTTTTTTTTTTTTTTTTTTTTTTTTTTTTTGTGATAGTCAAGAAGACCCCTCTCCCCCGGCGCGTGCCCAGACCCGCCGCACATACAGGGTCTCTCTGTAAACGGACAGAGTCTCCCCTGTATATGCACGGCGTAGCGTTCAGTACACATCTCAAACATACACAACCATTCAATCACAACAATCATGAGCATACAACCAGCATTCTAATTTATTCAAGCGCATGGCCGATCAATTTGGAAAGGATAAATCCACAGATTTAAAAGAGCGCCCACTCGGCACTTATGTTTTGAAAACGAGTTTCGAAATCAGCATAAATCCACAAGGTTTTGAAAACAGTGCCCACACGACACCCAAGTTTTGAAATCCATTTCGCAATCCATAAATCCACAAGGTTTTGAAACCAGTGCCCACACGATACTTAGATTTTAAAAACGGTTTTCGCAATCTTTTCTTCGGTGTTGCCTTTTTTTTCTTTTTCAAATGGCCAACAGAAATAAAAGGAATAGTAATGCATAAAAGGATAACTAAATGCAACCCATACCGACATCCACGTCGACCCCACGAGGGTATCGAGAACCTCACACATAACTACAATGTAAATGAAATGTAAAGATGAAAGAAACAATACGGTCCAGGGTTCCCAGCAACCCAGAAGCTCCTGCCCCGTCCTCACCGTCGCCTACCTCCCCCCCCGTCTGGACCCTGTCACAAAGTGGGAAGTCAGTGATGAATAATAGTAGAGCAGGAAAATATAGTAAACAAACCGTGAAGACAACCGGGGCAACCACCCTCTCAAGAGGGAAACCATAACCTGTACACCTGTATCCTGCTATACCCGGCCACGTCGGACAACTAAACCGACGGCCGTACCGTACCTGCAAAACCCGACCACGTCGGGCAACTAAACCGACGGGTCGCACCGCTCGCACCTCGGCGCCTCAAACCCCACAACTAATAAGGGGCCCCACTACGTCACCTCGTGGGTATACACGGGTCAATAGACCGCTTTTCCGGAAAAGCGCACCCTTGCGGTGGCCAAACCGCGGGTGCGCGTGCTGCAGCCTCGAGCCAACTAACCATGATGTATAAACAAGAGCAAGATAGTAGCATGTGTAATCAAAGTACCCTACTAACAAGTATGATCGAAGTAAAGCGGTAACATGTAACGACTAGAGTGAGGTGGTAACATGCAACGTCTAAAGTAACGATGACAGGTAGCATTTAAAGTGGAACGATAATATGTAATATTTAAAGTAAACGATCGTCGGAGGTCGACGCCAAACACCACACTCAACCCGAGAACACATACGATTTACCCCGTCCAACATGATGGACTAAAATGCCAAGACTTAGAAATAGAACCCACCTCACACACGAAGAAAGAGACGTGTGGGAAATCCGACAAAGATGCCCTCACCGCGCGCCCGGACAGCTGCAACAAAAATCCGTTCATTAAAAATATCGTCGCGGTTTAAAACACTCAAAAACGGGGCGAAACGGGCTAAAAACGGAGCTCCTGGGCCCTTTTTCTGAAGACAGGTGCACGGGTCCAGGCGTGGACCGGGTCCACGACGGCGGGCGGCAAGGGCGCGGGCCGGGAGCACGCGCCGCGGTGGACCGCGGGCGTCTTGGGCCGGGCCGCGCATGGCCAGGAGCGCGCGCCGGGTCCACGACCTCCCGCGGTGGCGGTGCGGACCGGGTGCACGCCCAAGGCGTGCACCGCGCGGCCTGGCGCACGGCCCTGTGCGCCGGGTCTGCGCCCCCGGGCTGCGATGGCGTGCGCCGGGTGCACGCCGGCCCGGTGGACCGCGCGGCCTGGCGCACAGCCCCGTGCGCCTGGTCTGCGCCCCCGGGCCTCGATGGCGTGCGCCGGGTGCACGACTGCCTGTGTGGACCGCGGCCAGAACTCCCCCCCCGTGAACAGTAATTTCGGCTCCGGTTGCGACCCCGCGATCACGGCGGCTCCGGCGCTGACCCCGTGAACGCGGTGACGGCGGCGGCGGCCTCCCGTTTAACCACGGCGGCGGCGGCCTCCCGTTTGGTCCCCGAAATTGCCTCGCTCGCGGCACGAGATGAAGGGAAATCCCACCCCGACAATTCCAAGGATTTCCCTTCCCTTGCCCGGATCAAGAACGACACAAGAAACGAACCAAGAAACGAAACGAGAAAGCGTGCGTTCCCTCCTCGCCGATGGAACGATCAAGAACCCCAAAAAGACAAATAACTGAAAAAAAACTCCGTCTCACCTCGGTTTCGACGACGATGGTTGAGAGGAGAAGGATCGTCCGTTCTTGCGTGCCCGGTTCCGGTAGAAAGCGTGCGGTGTTCTTCCCTCCTCTCGGTTGCTTCGTCGCGATGCTCCACGCCGATCAAAGGGAAGGGTTTGGGGGAGAGCGTTCTTCGTCCACGCTCGGGGCAACGCACGCCAAAATGAGGGAGGAGGGAATAGGGTTCCCAAACCTAAACCCCCAACCCTTACTTAATTAGTCGATTTGGCGCAATTGGGTCTGAACCCAACGTCAAAAATAAATTAAGTTTAGATTAAATTAAATTAAATTAAATTAAATTAGATTAAATTAAATTACCCGGGTCTGGTTTACCTCTAATAAGACGTGCTGAACACCCGAGCTGCTACAAACTTCAGAAATTTATTCCGGGAGATTCCGGGGTCGGAAATCAGATCCGATCGCGCCGCTGGTCTTCGTTTCGCGGGCTTTATTCTCGAAAAATACCCGTGAGCCCCGACGGCCTGCCCAAAAACAATGAAGAAAAAACGCACCCCAGACCCCTTAGCCGAAACGCGGTTCGAAATAAATTCACAGGTAAGACCAAAAAGGGAAGTAAACCCGCGGTTATTACACCACTCACCTCTAAAAACGAGTTTCGTCCTCGAAACTCAAACCCGGGTGGGAGTGAAAAGGTCGGGGTAGCACTCCCTCATCTTAGACTCCAGCTCCCATGTTGCTTCCCGTTCCTCGTGGTTGCTCCATAGTACTTTCACGTAGGGGATAGCTCGGTTTCGCAGTGATTTATTTTCCCTTGCCAGGATTCTCACCGGGGTTTCTTCGAAGCTTAGGTCCTCCTTGAGTTCGAGTGCAGAGGCATCCAGAACGTGTGATGGGTCGGGAAGATATTTCCGAAGCATCGAGACGTGGAACACGTCGTGGACTCGGTCGAGATTTGGTGGTAGGGCGAGGCGGTACGCTACTGGGCCAATACGCTCTAGGATCTCGAATGGCCCCACATACCGTGGGCTCAGCTTGCCCTTTAGCCCGAAACGCTTGATTCCTCTGGACGGCAAGACCCGCAAAAACACATGTTCCCCCACTTGAAATTCCAAGTCACGGCGCCTCTGGTCTGCGTAGCTCTTCTGTCGACTCTGGGCGGTCAGCAGGCGCTGTCTGATAAGGCGTACTTCTCTTCAGTTTCCTCCACTAAATCGGGTCCCAAGAGTTTCCGTTCTCCCAAGTCGTCCCAACAAATCGGGGATCGGCAGCGCCTTCCGTATAAGGCTTCGTAGGGCGCCATCTGGAATGCTGGCCT
Organism: Tillandsia fasciculata; assembly: GCA_029168755.2. NCBI lineage: Eukaryota > Viridiplantae > Streptophyta > Magnoliopsida > Poales > Bromeliaceae > Tillandsia > Tillandsia fasciculata. The sequence goes on from CM054941.1 coordinate 12,778,396, forward strand.
GGTAGCTGTTGTTGTAGGCGAATTCCACGAGGGGTAGGTAGCGTGACCAACTGTCCCCCAATCACAGCACACAGTGCGCGAGCAGGTCTTCGAGGGTTTGTACGCACCCGCTCGACGTGCCTGTATGTATGGGGGTGGAAGGCTGTGCTGAACTGTAGTCTGGTCCCCATAGCCCGCTGAAGGCTTTGCCAAAACTTCGAGACAAAGCGCGTGTCTCTGTCCGAGGTGATCGATGCCGGTACTCCATGTAGTCTCACGATCTCGCTGATGTAGACTTGAGCTAACCGTTCGCGGGTCCAAGTTGTATGAATTGGCAGGAAGTGTGCTGACTTGGTTAACCGGTCGACTATGACCCAGATCGCGTCGTGGCCCTGTTGTGAACGTGGGAATCCAGTGACAAAATCCATGGTGATCTGGTCCCATTTCCACTCTGGTACCGGTAAGGGCTGTAGCTTCCCTGCTGGTCGCTGATGCTCGGCCTTTATCTGTTGGCATACTAGGCAGTGAGCCACGTGTCGCGTCACGTCTTCTTTCAACTTAGGCCACCAGAAAGTCTGTTTGAGATCCCTGTACATCTTCGTGCCCCCTGGATGTGCCGCATAAGGGGCTCGGTGTGCCTCCGCTAAGATCTCTTCCTTCAACTCTGATGAATCCGGCACGCAGATCCGTCCGCGGAACCGTAAGGTGCCGTCGTCTTCCACCGCAAAATCGCTCTCTTGGCCCAGGGGAATCTTGTCTCGTATGCGCTGTAGGTGTGGGTCGGTCTGCTGTCCCTCCCGGATCTTCTCAAATAACGTCGGCTTGACCACCAAGGTTAGAAGTCGCGTAACCGTGCCCGCTGGCACCACCTCTAACTGCATTCGTGCGAACTCCGCGATCAAGTGGTTCTGTTCCGTTATCGTGCTCTCCGACGCCCCTTCCTGATGCCCTTTCCTGCTCAAGGCGTCTGCCACCACGTTCGCCTTCCCGGGATGGTATTGGATCGACAGGTCGTAATCCTTCAACAATTCTAGCCACCGCCTCTGCCGCAAGTTTAATTCTTTTTGGGTAAAGATGTACTTAAGACTTTGATGATCTGAGAAGACGTTACAGTGAACTCCAAAGAGATAATGCCTCCACAGTTTTAAAACGAAGACTACAGCAGCCAATTCCAAGTCGTGTATCGGGTAGTTCTTTTCGTAATCCTTCAGCTGCCTGGACGCGTAGGCAATCACTTTCCCCCGTTGCATCAGAACACCTCCAAGACCGATCCTTGATGCGTCGCAGTACACTTCATAATCCTCTCCGGGTGTCGGCAGCACAAGTATTGGTGCCCTGGTTAATCTCCTCTTGAGTTCCTCAAAACTCTCCTGGCATTTGGCCGTCCATATGAACTTCTCCCCTTTTCTGGTCAACCGATTTAAAGGGGTAGCAATCTTCGCGAAACCCTCAACGAAGCGCCTGTAATATCCTGCCAGTCCTAGGAAACTGCGGACCTCTGTCACCGACGTCGGCGGCTGCCAGTCAACCACTGCTTCTACCTTCTTGGGATCCACGGCGATTCCCTGTGCCGAGATCACATGTCCTAGGAAACCGACTTCGCGCAGCCAGAACTCACACTTCTTGAGTTTAGCGAACAGCTTCTGCTCTCTGAGGGTCTGAAGGATCGTTCGCAAATGGTCCTCGTGCTCCTCGTCGGTAGTGGAGTAAATCAGAATGTCGTCGATGAAGACTACCACGAACCGATCCAAGAAGGGTCTGAAGATCCGGTTCATCATGTCCATGAAGACTGCGGGGGCGTTCGTAAGCCCGAACGGCATCACCGTAAACTCGTAGTGGCCGTACCGAGTCCGAAAGGCGGTCTTGGGGATGTCTGCATTTCGAACTCGGAGTTGGTGGTAGCCCGATTGCAGGTCAATTTTGGAGAAGACCGTCGCTCCCCGTAACTGGTCGAAGAGGTCGTCGATTCTGGGCAGGGGGTACTTATTCTTCACCGTGACTTTGTTTATCCCTCTGTAATCAATGCAGAGACGCAGGCTTCCATCTTTCTTCCTCACAAAGAGTACCGGTGCGCCCCAGGGTGACACACTCGGTCTGATGAACCCTTTGTCCAAGAGGTCTTCCAGTTGTGCCTTAAGCTCCTTCAGCTCTGCGAAGGCCATTCGGTAAGGTGCCTTCGTAATAGGCTGCGTGCCTGGTAGTAGCTCGATAGGGAACTCCACCTCCCGCTCTGGAGGCATCCCGGGCAGTTCTGCGGGGAAGACGTCGGGGAAGTCCTTCACCACTGGGATATCTGCAGGTGTCGTCGAGGGTCGTGTAGCCAAATCCACCGATGCTAAATAGGCTACGCAACCACCCTCTACCAATCTTCTGGCCCGCGCCGCTGAGATGACCGCCGGGAAGGTGATGCTCTTGCCCGCCATATACACATGTTCAGGAAAGCCCGGTTCTTGCAATCGCACTTGTCGCTTGTCACAGTCAATGAGCGCCTGGTACCTCGTGAGCCAGTCCATGCCCAACACCGCGTCGTACTCCTTCAAGGGGATTACCGCCAAATCCCATGGGCAAGCCAGTCGCCCCAGCTTAATCGAGCAGGCGGCCACCAAGCTGGCCGCCTCCAAAGTTCCCCCCGCCGTTTGAACCGTCAGGGGATTTTGAAGGGGGGTCTCCTCGAGGTCATGCATTAAAACGAAATCACGAGAAATGAACGAGTGTGTTGCTCCGGTGTCGAAAAGAGTTCTAGCACGGGAATTTGAGACGGAAGTAATACCTGCAAGTGCGTCTTCCGGCGGATCTGTCTCTTGGCGGGTCATTGAGAAAACCCTCCCGCCTGGTTGTGGCTGCTTATCCTCCTCGCGCCGTGCCGCAGGGGGTCTAGAAGTCGACGCCATAGGTGCTTTCCCCCGCCCTGAGAGCTGTGGCGTGGGCGTAGAAGCCGCAGAGGATGCAGATCCCCCTCCCAAGGGGCAGTTGCGGCGAAAGTGCCCCCGTTTGCCGCACCTGAAGCAGTGGTCGCCTCTTTGGGGGCACTCTCCCGCCAGGTGCCCTCCCCCGCATATGACACACGGCCTATTTCCCGGCCTCGGCCCTCCTGCTGGCGCGCCCCGGGGCCCCGCCTGCGGTTTCCACCGTTTGGAGGCTCCGCTCCCACTCCAAGAGCCTCCTCCCGAGTTCTGCTGTTGCCGCTTCCTGTCCTCCAGCCGCGCCGAGTTCTCCCTTCTGGCGCGGGTGACCGCAAAGCCCCGCTCTACCGTAGTGGCCCTGTCGACCACTTTCTGGAAGGTGTGCAGGTCAGCTGCTTGCACCACCTCAAAGATATTGCTCCGCAAGCCATCCACAAAGAGTTGCGCCTTGTGAGCCTCGTCCCTTATGACGAACGGGACGCAGTTCGCTAGGCGGACGAACTCTCGTTGGTACTCCATGACCGTCCGGTTTCCCTGCTGGATATGGTTCAGGTCATCTTCCAACTTCTTCTTGACACTGCTGGTGAAGAAGGCCTCGAACAGCTCCTTCTTGAATGTTGCCCAGGACGGGAAAGCGGTACCCTTAGCAGGATCGGGGCGTACCGTCTTCCACCACAAGCGGGCGTTCCCCTCCAAGCAATGGACTGCTAGGGGAACCCGCTCATCATCCTCCATGAGTAGGTCTTCAAAAAGTTTCTCCATCGACCCCACCCATTTCTCGACGACCCACGGTCAGTCGTGTCCCCTTCGAACGTGGGTGGGTCGTGTTTCTTAAAGTCCTTCAAGTTGGCCCGCACCCGGTCCCGCTCGGTCATCCCACCATCCCCTCCCTCGCGGCGGCGGCAGCCACGGTAGGGGTAGGCGTGACTACTGTCTCCTCCAGAGTAACCCGGCTAGTTGTCCCTGGCGCCGGTCCCGTAGTCGCCGCTGGCGGTGGCGCTGTCGGTGGTGCCGCGGCCGGTGCTGTCGGCCCCGGCGGAGGGACCGGGGCGGCCGTCACTGGCGCGGCCTGCTGCTGGTGCGTCAACTGACGCACGTGATCGGCGAGGGTTGCCAATTGCCCCGCCATCTCCCGCAATTGCTGCCGCAGGAGCTGGTTCTCCGCGGCCGTCGATGTTGTCGCGTCTGCCTCGGCGTCTCCCGCCGATGATCTGGTGCGGACCATGACTGTCACACACAACAAGGGTCAACGTCAGACTTTACCTACAACAACGAACCACTTAGCTCGAGAAAAGACTCCAATTTCCCTCCCCCCGATCACTCACGTTCTACAGTCCTATGCCCTACCCATTTCATTCATTTGTAGATAAGTGAGGTATTCCCACGGATGTCGGCATTAACTGTTGTGATTGAATGAACCTCTCTGATACCATCTTAATCTGTCACGCCCCGGGGGTTTGTTTAGCGGAAACGGTTTGCAAAAGTCGTTTTATTTTTTTTTTTTTTTTTATTTTTTTTTTTTTTTTTTGTGATAGTCAAGAAGACCCCTCTCCCCCGGCGCGTGCCCAGACCCGCCGCACATACAGGGTCTCTCTGTAAACGGACAGAGTCTCCCCTGTATATGCACGGCGTAGCGTTCAGTACACATCTCAAACATACACAACCATTCAATCACAACAATCATAACATACAACCAGCATTCTAATTTATTCAAGCGCATGGCCGATCAATTTGGAAAGGATAAATCCACAGATTTAAAAGAGCGCCCACCCGGCACTTATGTTTTGAAAACGAGTTTCGAAATCAGCATAAATCCACAAGGTTTTGAAACAGTGCCCACACGACACCCAAGTTTTGAAATCCATTTCGCAATCCATAAATCCACAAGGTTTTGAAACCAGTGCCCACACGACACTTAGATTTTAAAAAGGGTTTTCGCAATCTTTCTTCGGTGTTGCCTTTTTTTTTTTTTTCAAATGGCCAACAGAAATAAAAGGAATAGTAATGCATAAAAGGATAACTAAATGCAACCCATACCGACATCCACGTCGACCCCACGAGGGTATCGAGAACCTCACACATAACTACAATGTAAATGAAATGTAAAGATGAAAGAAAACATACGGTCCAGGGTTCCCAGCAACCCAGAAGCTCCTGCCCCGTCCTCACCGTCGCCTACCTCCCCCCCCGTCTGGACCCTGTCACAAAGTGGGAAGTCAGTGACGAATAATAGTAGAGCAGGAAAATATAGTAAACAAACCGTGAAGACAACCGGGGCAACCACCCTCTCAAGAGGGAAACCATAACCTGTACACCTGTATCCTGCTATAACCGGCCACGTCGGACAACTAAACCGACGGCCGTACCGTACCTGCAAAACCCGACCACGTCGGGCAACTAAACCGACGGGTCGCACCGCTCGCACCTCGGCGCCTCAAACCCCACAACTAATAAGGGGCCCCACTACGTCACCTCGTGGGTATACACGGGTCAATAGACCGCTTTTCCGGAAAAGCGCACCCTGCGGTGGCCAACCGCGGGTGCGCTGTGTGCAGCCTCGAGAGCAAACTAACCATGATGTATAAACAAGA